>JALDNG010000007.1:2305000-2930000 GCA_024349245.1 Neodontobutis hainanensis
CGTTCACGAGTGCAGACGGACTCTTCCAGGAAGTGTGGGGGTTGTGTGTAAAGCATAAACTGGGTTTCCTTTGCCTCTGAAATTAGTGTCAAACATTTGTAATCTTGTCAATGACACGGCTGGGTCAGTGAGTTTAGACGGCATTCCCCACTGTTTTTCACGTGCTCACTTGATGTGTAAAAGCACTGATATGTACCTTGTATCCTTGGTTATTGAGGTTTGTGCATCAAGCCAAAGTTTAATGGGGTGCACCCAAAGAAATTAAGGTTTTGATGATGCAATAGGGTAAAGGCTGGATCAGCATTTGAGGGTCTTATCCTTCTCAATCATAAGCATAAGATTAACCACTTTCGCGTTGCTTTAATAGAGCTAGTAACTTTAATTTAACTTTTAATGGGATGAATGAACTATACCAACATTGAACATTTTTCTTATGTTTCGGGATAGCTCTGTGATTTCACTGGGGCCCTTCAGTCAGCCAGAAATACAGAGATTTGATTGGATTAGAGCAGGCTAAAAAGCGGTGGTGGGAGGAGGTCTCATTAAGCTCCAGGTAAAGGTGAACTCTCAGCAGAAGTCACTTGTCACCTAGGCTCCCTGCTAAGACATGGAAATTTCCTCTGATATAATGTACAGTTCAGTGGAGCATCAGCTGTAATTCCTCAGGAGCATTGACACAGCTAACAATTAAAATAAACTCCAAATTACAAACGCGTCTCTTTTAACAAATATTGATCCTGGAAATCACAACAAATGCAGGTATCTCACTCTTTTTGTTCATTTGTTTTGTGCTAATGCTCTTTTTCTTTTTAGCCATTCAGGATGATGAGAGGCTGTCGGCTGAAGAGATGGATGAGAGGAGACGGCAGAACATCGCCTATGAATACTTGTGTCACTTGGAGGAGGCCAAACGGTAAGACAGGAGGAGACGCATAGGACATGAGAAACTAGTGTTTGCTTTGTCACGCATAATAGCCAGAGGAATTCTGCTCTGGGTGTGTTGTTTTATTGAGTTAATGAATTTATTATTATGCACTTGGTATATTTGCCTTGTAATTATGCACATTTTAAACAGTTGGGAGCAGTTAAGTGAAAGTAATAGTTAAAAGGGCTGAGCTGCACTGAGCTGAATTAACAGGTGATGCTGCTGCTGCTCTCGAGATAATGGCACTGTGGTGTAAGCATGAGAACATGTGTGATTAAGATTAGTGCTGACCATGTGGAAAGCCTTGTTTACCTTCTACTGTACCTGTGGCCTCTGTGTAATGAGTTTTAATAATTTCACCTCCCAGGTGCTAAAAATGTCTAAGCCATGAAGCTTCTTCTAAAAACTTTGGGGTATGACGTATGTTATTGTGAGGCTGAGTGAATCTGAAAGGCAACCACTTCCTGTCTGGTAACTGAACAGGAATGAATTGTGTTTTTTTTAAATTTTGTATAGTGCACTAGTTTTTTAATAGCCCCACCCAGTAACTGATCCCTGGCATTGATGTGGAGTGTTTTTGTTTTTGTTTATTTGTCCCATTTGTAGTGTCATCTACATAAGCACTTCTTCACAGGGACTCAGTGACACTTGGATTTGGACTTTAATAGCCTACAATATTTACTTTTATCACAGAAAATACCTGGGACAGTAGAAAGGGAGTCGGCATATATTCAGGTATCAATCACAATTAGGCTTTACCTGAAATCTTTTTCCTTTGTTGTGGCAGGCTCAACTGCACATAAATGGTTATCAGTTTAGTACCTGTTTGTTAACCTGAAAGTAACCAGTCTGAGGCAACACGAAACATGCTCACAAACCCACAGTTTCACTCTCAGGGCTTCCCCTTTGATTCTGCTGCTGCAGATTTTTGTGCACTCCTCTACCTCTTTTCTGGGAAATGTGTCAATTGGAATTAGGATTAAGACAAACTCTAATGTCAACTGCAGAGCGTAGGACTAGGTTGTGCTCTCTGGGGTCAGGAGTCAGCTGTACTGAATCAAGGCAGCAGCGAACTGGAATTATACTTAAAAGTGTTTTTTTTTTTTTTTTTTAATGTCCTCATACCTTGGTGCATTTGAGTTTTTATTATTATTATTATTATTATTATTATTATTGGTCAAATTAAAATGAGCTCCCTAATAGTCCTCTGATAGACAGAAGACACCAGATTTCCTTCACACAAATCAAGTCAAATTGGTTATTGATTGTGATAGGTTTCTTCAACGTTCATTGAATTTTATTATTTTTTTTAAACTAGACAGTTATTCATTGTGTTGGTATGAGTTGCTTGACACAGCTCACAAGTAAACATGCAGAGACCCACATACAGCAGTTTTTAAAGAGACTTTGTACCCTGACCAAAGAATACAACAGTTGATGCCTCACATTTGCAGTTTTTGGTTTTGTTGACACATTATTGTAATTTAGAAACAGAGCCTTGCTCCACACATTCTCTTGATTATTCATGTAGAAATACCTACACAGACACACACTGTAAACCCATGACCAGCATGACTAAGCTACGTGACGCAAGCTTTCTGATGTCACTCTGTAGTAGGACACAAACTGTAACCCAAAGGTAATATACCAGTGTTTGGAGTAAGCAAAGCCCTAAGTGTTTAGCTCAGTGGGTTTCAAACTGGACAATGACAGGAAGACCTGCTTTAGAAGGCTGTAAACAGGACTTGTAGTCCTGCTCCTGGAGACAGTCCCCCGCTTTGTCCTAAGCACAGGAAGTAAAGTTTCACAGGATACTTCTGTTACTAAAGCAGGATGTTTCTTTTTATGTTTACTTTATCTTTACTTTGTATTTGACAAGTTGTATTGTCAAGTAATAGCTAAGTGTTAGTTGTTGATACAAATTTCAACATAGGGCACACAGCACTTCTTTAATTAAACTAAACATGCTGACAGTAGAAAAACATGAGGGAGGCTATGCTTCATTACTTGCATTACCAAAGAAAGCAGGGACTGGCTGCAATGAGTAACACATACACAAAACATTAACCATTTCAAAACATTTACTGTATACACAATTACCCATTAATGTCTTGAATACTATATATAAATATCTCAAGATGTATTTGTGGTAGACCTACACCAGTGCAGGTTTTACAGACACTAATATGGTGTTAGTCCCATTTGGAAGGATAATGTGTAACAGATTGTCAGCTGGGATGATTCACTGAGCTCACAAATGATTCACTAATTCTTTGGCAGAGTTTTTTTCAAATATCTCTGACCATAGCTGCCCGGAATGTACATGTTGGAAATAGTTTATTATTTTCATGCAACTAAAAGTCGACTTCAGCTACAAGTGCAAATTTAAGTAGAATGTGGTCTGTAACTGTTAATTATACATTTTCATTAAGAAAATAATAGAAAAAAACTTTCCTAATCATCCAAATTTATTCGAGCCATATTTTGACCTCCATGACCCTGGGTAAATGCCTGGAAAGCACATAATTGTTTTGTTTTAACCTTTTTAAACCATGACATACTTTTTTGTATTACAGACCCTCTTAGGAGTAAAAGTCATTGTTATTATTTGTAGTAATAATAAAAAAAAGTTGTGTGTAATTAATTTATTTTCTGTTTTATAATCCTACACTAGGTTATATGTGATCTGTTTACTTTAACACTGTGATTATAAGAGCAAGCTGTAAAGTAACTGTATTTTCAGATGGATGGAGGCCTGCCTAGATGAAGACTTACCTCCTACCACAGAACTGGAAGAGGGACTGAGAAATGGTGTCTACCTTGGCAAACTTGCCAATTTTTTTGCTCCCAAAATGGTGTCGGAGAAAAGAATCTATGACAGAGATCAGAGCCGGTATAAGGTACATTTGCATTCGGTTATATCTTGTGCAAGCTCTCCATCTTGGAGCAAGGTCCATTTTACTGGTCATATTAACCCTGTAGAATATTTACGTTCTTGAGCAGCTTGTGTCATACCTAACAGGAAGTCTGGTCCCAGATATTTCACCCTGTTTTACTCAGAAAAGAGAGGAATGTAGCAGGGGGGCGTGGGGGCTTCACTGTGCCTTGCAGCTGTTCACTTGTGAAATAAAACAGTAATTCCTAACTCTAAACTCTAACTAAATTTTGGTTCTCATAGGTTCTTTTTAGAAAGCACTTATGCTACATGCTGCAAAAATAATAGATCACTGTATAGTACACATTTTACTGTATAATGGGTTACTTCTGTTTTATTTTTTTATTTTTAATAGAGCAAAGGCCTCCACTTCAGACATACAGACAACACAGTGCAGTGGCTCAGAGCCATGGAGTCAGTGGGTCTCCCTAAGGTAAGCCCCTTGCCCAGCCATCAGTACCACAGCCTTCTGTTTAACAAACAGACTATCTATTATGTAGGCTCACCTAAGTCTGCTTTTGCACTTGTCACACCTTATTAACTGGCTGTTTTCTCACAGCCACTGCCCTCTGTAGATGAATTGGTGCTTTAATGCCATGATGGAATGACATTTACTTAAGTTAGTCATTGTTAACGTCATTTCTTAAACACTAAATTAAATGGCAGTCACAGTTATCTTACAATATCTTTGATTGCAATAGAAAATTACAATAAAAGTAAAAGTACAATCATCAGCATTAAATATCACACTGGTGCATATTTTAGAAATAAAAAGGCCTTAGACATTTACGTTTTTGCTCTGTAGCTGACTGAAAACATTTTTTCTTTTAGATATTCTATCCTGAAACCACAGATGTATATGATCGCAAAAACATGCCTAAAGTGGTATACTGCATACATGCACTGAGGTAAGAATAAAATGAGCAACAGCAAGATGATGATGAAGTGCAGCGCTTTATCTCAGATTGAAATGATATAGCAGCTCCACAAACTTCATATGTTTTGCTTTGTGTGTCAAAGTGACTGGTAGCGGTCTCATTTCTTTGACAGGTCAATATTGAATCCTTTAGGCATTCAAATATCACATCAGAAAAGCAATTTTGAAAATATGAAATATAATTTACTGTTGACTTTGAATGAACTGAAGGGTCTCTTTTAATCTGAACCATGCCTTTACGCTAATATGTTTTCTGAGGGGTTCTTTGAGCCGCTTGAAATTTTATTTTTTGTGGTGTTTTGGTCAGACTCTGAGAGCTTGTTTCCTTCCCTCCTTGTGCATTCACATGCTCTTCCTTCCTGTGAGTTCCAGTCCTATTTTGTCCCATAAGGACCGCATGAATACAGCAGCAGACGCTTCTGTCATATTTACTTTTAGTTATAAAAGGACAGGGATTAAATCTTGGTATACAAACTATACTATACAGTCGTGGGCCATTTTTGGGGAAAAAGACAAAATTATGATTGAGGAAAATTCATAGTGTTAAGAAAGCTAGTTGCTTGAGGCTAGTCATCTGATTGTCTGCAACTCCAGTGGCTTGAATTTGGCCACCTTCATTAGCCTCAGTCAGCTGTTGCTGTTTTTGTTAAAGCATTGCACTTTGTATAAAAATAGGTTAGTCTTGAGGTTAGATGGTCATGTTTGCACACATTTTTTGTCAAAGAGGCAGAAGCTACCCGTCCTTTTCATGGCCGCTCTAGTTTTGCATAAAACATGTATAATTTATTGACACTTATCAGGTACCAGTGGGCGGATGAAAGTTTTATGAAGTTTCCACTTGTTGAATTCACTGCTCAGTGGTGGAATGAGCTTTTGTTACCCTGCTTTTGCAAAACTAATAAAGCATTGCCCCCTTGTGGGACATATACAACATAACAAATGAGAAAAAATCATTCATTTATTCACCACTCTCTTATACCATTAGGGGTCACTTCCAAATTCTACACTTTATATTTTTTAACTATAATGTCTGTGCAAATTTTTTTTTATCAGCTTGTACTTGTACAAACTCGGCATTGCACCTCAAATCCAGGACCTTCTGGGGAAAGTGGCTTTTACAGGTAATACCACTACAGTAAATGTCTTTGCACCTCATTTAGCTCTAAACACATTGTTTAAACATAATTGTGTGTTGTCTGTGTCTTGTTTTCAATATCTTGTTCTCAAAACTTTTATAGAGGAAGAAATTAGCAACATGAGAAGTGAGCTGGAGAAGTATGGTATTCAAATGCCAGCTTTTAGTAAGATTGGCGGCATCCTGGCAGATGAGCTCTCTGTAGATGAGGCTGCCTGTAAGTTCTCGCATGATGTTGTGATGCACTCTTTAAGCCACAATGAACCTATTTTTGTATTAAAGAACACATGGAAGGATGTATTTCTGTCATTTTACTAATATGCATGCTCTCTTACCACTAGTGCATGCTGCTGTAATTGCCATCAATGATGCAATTGACAGAGGACAGGCATCTGTTACAATGGGAGCACTGAATAATCCTAATGCAATGTTGAAGAACATTGAGGTATCTCTAGCCCAGGACTACCAGGATGAACTGAGTCGGACTAAAGCTCATAAGCAGGAGCTGTCTGCAGGAAGGGTAAGAAGCTAAACTCCTCTCTAGTGACATCTCAGTTTTATCACCATTACATGGCTACCTTGTTTACCTGGCTTTGTGCTACTTCAAATTGTTTGTCTTTCATCCTTTTTGTCCTTTTGATGGGGCTAAATTACTCAAACTGCCAAACATTAGAGTCGCTTAATGTGAAGTCACATCTAACGAGTGTTTCTGAATAAACCTAACCCAGGCTTTGGCCAGCACATTCCTTAGGCTGCAGTGTCAGCTAGAACTACAATGAACACAAACCTGCATCTATACTCCCATTCTCTACTTCCTCCTGTATAAATAAAGCCCAATCTGTGGCTGTTTATTTCAGCCTGAAATATGCAAATTAACTATGATAATAATCATTAGACAACAGCAAGAATACTTGCATCTAACCATATTTTAAATCCTTTTTCCTTATCTCCATCAGCGTTCTTCAGTTGCTACTGAGGAAAGAGACGTTTATGAGGAGCTGCTGACTCAGCAGGAGATCCAGAGCTGCCTTGACCTTGTCAACAGTGAGGATGTGCCTTAAACATTCTTTAAATACATGCACTGTGATATAACATTACAGTGGAGCACATACATAAGTACATTATACATATGTGATCTTATTTTTACTCATTATTTTCCAGCCCAAGCAGCAATAAAGAAGGTTAATGAAGCAGTGTCAGCCCAGGACATGGCTGCTCTGTTGGCTGCACTTAGGCTTGAAGCTCTAGGCCTGTTTGGTGTTCGGGAGGCAAATGGCCACTGGTACCTGGAACATTTTACCACATACTGTCAGCATAAGGCTAAGGTACTGAGTTTGAATCTGTTTATAGCATTAGGTGGAAAATGGCTGAAGAATTTAAAGCCACTCCTAAAACTGACCAATTGTAGGTCTCAATATCACTGCAGTTATTTATTTTTTCTTCTTTGTACTGCAGGAAGGGGGGAAGGCTTTAATGGTGGACAAAAATGAAATTCAAAGAGTTGTCACTTCTTGTAATGACTATGCTGAGGCAGATAAACGAAGTAAGCTGCTATTTTTCTTAATGTATTTTGTAAATATATAGTGGGTTACATCATAAATAACACGGTGTGTTCTCTTCTTAACAGAACAGAAGGCTGTCGTCACTATTAATTCAGCCATTCGACTTGGCAATGCAACAAACACTGTTGAGGAGTTAATGAACCCTGAGGCACAACTGCCAATCGTCTACCAAAGTGCTGCCAACCTTTACCAGACTGAGCTTTTCAGCTTGCAACTGCAGACAGGAGGACGAGTAATAAACCTGTTAAAGCATTTAATCAAAGTCAAAATGGTTAACATGGGTCTGTGTAAATATTGTGAGATTTTTATTACAATGCTAGATGCTACATTATTGTGATGTTGATGTTTTAGTCTGGTCTAAGCCATGAGGAACTGAGTGTAGCAGTGGAAATGCTGTCTGCTGTAGCTGTACTAAATGAGGTGCTAGACACCAAAGACCCCCAAGCTGTAATTGAACAACTCACCGATTCACCTCTGGGTTTTACCAACATGGACCAAGAGAACCTCAACAGGTCAACGGCTACATCAACGTCTACATTGGATTATTTTAGGATGCATAACGTAGTAAACTGGCATTTATTTGACTTGATCAAGCATTTAATTTTCTTAGGTATGCTGATACTCTAATCAAAGAGCGAACCGAGGCATTTGGAAAGGGTCAAGAGTTTCTTACATGGAATGATGTTCAAAAGTGCATTGACCTAGTCAACATTCAGGTCATTGAAGAGCATGAACGTAAGTGTTTTTCTGTTGTATGTACCTGGAAATCATGTACAACACATTTAAAATTTCACTCTATTTTACTTTTGGAGTGCATGATTACATATGATCAAATGATTATATGAACTGGCTGTCCTCTTTTGACAGGTATTATTGCTATAGCTGAGATCAATGAGGCTCTTAACTCTGGTGATTATCGGCAGACACTTGCAGCACTGATGCTCCCTACAGCCAAGTTAAAAGGGGTGAACCCGCACACAGCCAAACACTACCATGATGTCCTACTGTACACTAAGCAGCTTCTCTGCCAGGTACTGTGATCAATCTGTATTTAAATTGCCTTTTTTTCTTTTTTTTTCTCTTATAGTTAATGGTTTATTGTCAAACAACTGTTTACTTTTTTTAAATCATAATGACAACAGAAACTACCCAAATGACCCTGATGGAAAATTAATACCGTGTTTTGCTACCTTAAACATCATCACCAATTGTGTTAATTGTGGATGAGTCTCTTTATTTTCTCAGATGTAAAAGCCTCCACTTGTTTGAGATCTTTCCAGAGTGGCTCAATGAATATTATATGAATATTGAGGTCAGGAGACTGAGATCAGTCCAGAACCTTCACTTTATGCTGCTGTAGCCAATGAAAGGTTGACTTGGCCTTGTGCTTTGGATCATTGTCATGTTGAAACGTCCAAGTACGTCACATACGCAGCTTTTTGGGTGATGAGTGCAGATTTTCCTACAGTATTTTCTTTAAATGCCTTTGTAGCTCACACATCCCTAAAATATCAGTGATCTACCTTCATGGTTCACAGCAGTAATGGTGTACCTTTCATTATAGGCCTTGTTGACTCCTCTACAAATGTAACGTTTATGGTTGTGGCCAAAAAGTATATCACAAGTCTCATCACTCCAAATGACTTAGTGGTTTCTGTTGTCATTATGATTTAAGAGCAAACAATAAATGGCTTCACCCAAACACTAACTATGGGTGAAATAAAGGTTTTTGTGTTATTCATATTTTCTAAAAAATTGCCAAACAATCACAGGGTATGTAAACTTATGAGCACAACTGTATAGATGTAATATGATGATGTACAGTCACATAACATTCACAGGAACTGTAGCAAGCTTCTGCTCCTCTGCTGTGTGCCAACAATAGTCTACAGATGAAATGTTGTTGTGCCTGAGCACAGTTTTACATCATTGAAGGGGAGCTCGGAGGTATTCCACGGAGTGATATGAACTGTAGTTCAGAGGCTGCTGTCTTGGATATAAGCATACACAGAAAAGGATCCAGACAACTGTGGAAGCAGCAGAGGCACACTGCTACTTTGTAGTATCCGTATAGTTGGTCATCTCCACTAGAAACCAGTCGGATGTAGTGAGTTACGTGCAGTATGCCGCTGGGCAAGAAGCATATTACAAAGATTAAAAAGACAAGGGTGCTGACCCTGATAAATGGTTTCCAGTCACAACCAGAGTGCCTGAGGTGGTACACCACTGACACATGTGCATACATACAAATGAGGAATGGTACTATGAACCCAAGGCAAACTAATCCTAGTCTGAATGGCACCAGCAAGGAATGGAATTGGTCTTCCAAGGGAAGTATATCATGGCAAGTAATGACTCCAAGCTCAGAAATGTAGTAGCTCTGTCTGACCAGGAGTTCAGGTACAATGGCAGCCCCAAACAAAAACCACACAATAATGCATGTCCATACTGAAAGAGAAGTCATAGCCAGTCGCCTGTACAGGAAGGGTTTGACTACACCCAGGTAGCGTTTGACACTGATACATGCGATGGTCTGAGAGGCACAGTAAACATTCCCGTAAAACAAAGCAGTGATAAGCCGGCAGGAAATTTCCCCAAATATCCAGTTGTTTTCATTGACATGATAATGAATGCGCAGTGCCAGGGAAAGCAGGAGCAATAAGTCCGACAAAGCCAAATTCAGATAAAGAATTATGGTTGACCGAGACTTGTCCTTAAACTTAGACCTTAAAAAAGCCAAAATGTAGGCATTAGATGGGATGCCCACCAGCATTGACAGAACATATACTGAAGGTATGACCCGGTTGCTGAGGACCCCTGTGGTGAAGGCTGATGCAGGATCCCCTTGCTCAAGATGAAATGAAGGGTTTGAGTTGGGATGAACCCCGGTCATATTCTGGTTTGTGTGATTAAGTTTGTATATCCGTAATTTGAAGGTTCTCGGTGTCAAGCCTGAAGAATTAATTTTCTGCATGTTGTTGTCACCTGTGAATATACAGTAGTAGAAATACAAAGGTTAAGATAATAAAAAATGAGAAACTCAAATATAGAAACAAGGTCTGATTGTCCATTGTCAAGTCAATCATACACTGGTAAATTATTTATTATATTATTATAAATTCTATAAACCTACCATTATGCTGAATGGTCTGTGTTGCCATCAGGCAGATAAGTAATCCAGGCATAAGGTCAGCCATATTTCCCATCATCTTGGCTCTAGTGTTGCTCATCTTTAACCCTCTAATTCTCTAATGTAGGCTGCTCCCACCACAGAACCTTACTGTGTGCCATTTCTGCAGCGGTATAAGGCAAAGCTGTTTGTGCTGTAGTTAAGCTTCCTGCTAGTGTGCAGGAAGCCTGTTTTTTCTTTTTTTTTATGTTGTATTGAGCATGTTTCCTGCCTGGCTCAAAAAGCTGAATTCCCCTTTAACTGCGTCAGCATCTGTTCACTGAATCAGTGGGGTGGAAGGACAGTGTAGAAAGAGAAAATAAACAATTTTCAGAAAGTTTTTTTTTTCTTGTGCGTTTTAGTCCTAAACCATGGTGTGTTCTTCAGAAGAACAATAAATGCATTATGAGGAATGAACACAAAGGCTCTGCTTAAATATTTGTCCTGTGTTTTATTTTTTGTTTTCATAGTATTTGGCACATTTTCATGCAGTCAATGCAGACTTTTATTGCTTTGTTCAGTGTTGTGTTTATGTGTTTACTGTGTCCATGGATCAACCCAAGCTCCCACTTGAAATCCAAAATTAGCCTGTATTAGCCATCAGGCTGAGTAAACAAGATCTGTAATGTTGTTTTGTTGACTGGGTGACAGTAAGGATGTTTACACAAATATAGCTACTATTAGTAATGATGTATTTCCTTCCTCAGGTCTTGCCTCTGGAGATGAGGAAGACAATACATTTTCTCTTGTTGTAGCTCTGATAGCACTCGCTTCTTGTTGGTGTGTCTTGTTACTTCTCTAACTTAAAAAAATGTACAAAACAATAGGATACTTAATTATATACTGTTTATCAAATGGATTCAAGATGATGTATAGTGCATTGTTGAATCAAAATATTTAGAAAATAACATCTGGAATATTTTTTTTATTTTATTTCTAAATAATTTTGAGTGTGTCTCTAAAAAGAATCTAAAAAGAAGAAAAGTAACAGTTTTTATGTAATTGCAGAGATCAGGGGATGAGTCCCTGGTTCTGTGGCTGGACCAAATTCAAGAAGCTATCTATACAGCAAACCAAGATGAAGAGGAGGCTCTCTCGAGTATGAACAAATTTGTTTTGCCTCATTCCATTTCCACATTGACACAAAACTGTATTATTTGGTTGCTCTTGCCTATTGGTCACTGTGTTGCTAACTTGGTTTAACTGTTTTTGCCAGTGGCTGGAGCTATAGCTCACATCAACAGGATGATTTCTGAGGGGAACTGTCAGAATACACTGGAGGCAATGCAGGTGCCTTCTGCAGGACTGCGGGCTGTGCTCTCTGAATGTGCAGATACTTACCAATCAGAACTGGCACAGAAACAAGAAAACAGTTGTAATGAAGGTGACCGTAAGTATTCTTATCACTAAGGTGACAAACTCTTAACTTAGGCATTCACTTAATCTTGGCTACTATGCTTTCTTAAAGCCATTGGAAACGGTGTGTGGGTAAAATATTGCATAAAGGATCGATGTGAGTACTACTACAACCTACAGAACGAACAGGGCACATGGCAGGAGCCAGAAGGCTTTCAACACAACATTAGCCATTTAACTAAAGAAGAAATTCAGGTATCCTATGGGAGTAACATGGGAGGTTTCACTATTTTTGTGATAATTAAAAATACTGATGTTTACATAGGCTTGCTTTTTTTGTTTTCCCCTACAGGGTGTTGTTAGCCATGTGACTTCAGACTATAACAGGGAACAGCTATGGTTGGCCAACGAATCTATGGTGATCCTGCTTCAAGCTAGAATCAGAGGTTACCTGGTTAGAAAGAGACATGCTGAAAGAATGGAGTACCTGCGTCAGCACGAGGATCAGGTGGTGCAATTGCAGGTATGAATCAAAATGTAAAAGACAACCTTGTGGCTCAGGTTTAAAATTGTATAAATTGCAACAAAACATGTTTCTTTTTCTTTTCTTTTTTTTCTTTAGGCGTCATGGAAAGGTTACAAACAGAGGAAGATGTACAAAGAGAGAATAAATTTGTTGGAAAATAATATTGAATCTGTTGTCAAGGTATTTAGCTTTAAATGTCTTAAATATTTTTATTATCATATGCACTGGTTGCCAAATGTCCCTAAATGCGTTGCTTTATGGCATCTGTCTTCTATCTATAAATATAGCCTTTCTGAATAGTTTAACTTGCCATCAGTTTTCCAGCTGCAGTGAGGTTAATATTACAAACCATGTGAAAGCTCTAACAACCAACCTTGTTTTAGATTCAGTCCCTAGTGAAAATGTGGAAAGCCAAACAGAGATACAAAGAGAGGTTACAGTTCTTCAAAGATCATGTAAGTCCCACATGAACCGTAAACATTTCTGTCTTGTTTATATTTGTTTGATGCTGAGGGTTACACTTGGCTATTTTATGTGTTCAGGAAAAGGAGATTGTGAAAATCCAAGCTTTTCTAAAAGCCAGCAAAGCAAGGGATGACTACCGAACACTCAGTAAGGCAGAAGCATTTCAACAATCATTTTGTTCTGAAAATACAATAAAATACAATAAATTAAGTTGACTGTGTTCATTGTAAGTTTTATGTGGTTTTGTTCAGCTGGTGCTAAGGCTCCTCCTCTGTCAGTGGTACGCAAATTTGTTCATTTGCTGGAGCAAAGCCCGCTCGATCTGCAAGAAGAGCAGGAACTTACACGGCTCAGAGAAGAAGTGGTGACAAAGATTCGCTCTAATCAGCAGATGGAGAAAGAATTGAATCTGATGGACATAAAGATCGGTTTACTTGTAAAGAACAGAATCACTCTGCAGGTGGCTGAAAATCTTTAACTAACACTGTTTGTCATGTTGATAATTTGAATATGATGTTTTATGATATTAGTTTATATAATTACAAATGTTTTTACTTCTCCATATTTCTATTTTTAAAGGATGTTGTGTCTCATAACAAAAAAATGAAGAACCTGAAGAAAACAAGTTCTGAAGACCTTGCAGCGGGAGAAAGACTTGGTATTAAGGGCCTCAGTAAAGGCAAAAGGAGAAAGCTTGAAGCCTATCAGCATCTGTTTTACCTGCTTCAGGTGCAGATACAGACAGCGTTTTCATCCATCTCAATCATTTTGTAAAGGCAGACCAGTCCATCATATTCTTATGTACTGTTTTTTTTTGCAGACTAATCCATCCTATTTGGCAAAGCTAATTTTCCAAATGCCCCAAAATAGGTCAACGAAGTTTATGGACACTGTCATTTTTACCTTGTACAACTACGCCTCTAACCAGAGAGAGGAATATCTGTTACTCAAGCTATTTAAGACTGCTCTGGAAGAGGAAATCAAGTGAGTAAAGAGCTCAAAACAATACTCTTATTCTATACTCACAGATTAAGGTAAACATTATTGTACATTTTTTGTGACAAAGCTCTAAGGTAGACCAAATCCAAGACATAGTGACCGGAAACCCAACAGTCATCAAGATGGTGGTGAGTTTCAACAGAGGGGCTCGAGGCCATAACACTCTCAGACAGTTGTTGGCTCCTGTTGTAAAGGACATCATTGAAGACAAGAGTATAGGCATCAACACCAATCCTGTAGACGTGTACAAAGCATGGGTTAACCAGCTGGAAACTGCTACTGGAGAGGCCAGGTATAAGAGCATGAAGACATATGTACTTACTAAAGATGACAATACTAAATACTGATGCGTTTTTTTCTGTAGCAAGTTGCCTTATGATGTTACTCCAGAGCAAGCCATGTCTCATGAAGAAGTCCGAAAGAGGCTAGAGGCTTCCAGCTTGGCTCTCCGCTCAGCAACTGACAAAGTGTTGAACTCTATTGTGTCCTCGCTGGATAATATCCCGTAAGTTTGGGCCCTGACCCATGCAAGATTCTGTTATCTTATTTTAGTTATTAGCTGTAGTTTTTAAAATTGACTGCTGTCTCTATAGTAACTACAAAATAGCTGTGATACAGTAGTTATGGCCTTGCATGAGTTGTGAATTTTAAAGTATTATTGTGTAATTCTTACTCAATGTTTTTGCCCTAAAAAATTTGTCATTGTTCACATTTTATGATAAATACAATTAACCACCAGGGGGTGCTAAAGAAGCATCTGAGAAAATTATGTTTACAATAAATTAGTATTTTAAATATAACAATGTTTATTTTCCTCAGTTGTGTTATTATAATATTTTATCCACTTGCATCTTTCATGTATGATCTGACATTACTGATTTATTTTGTATCTAGCTATGGCATGAGATACATCGCAAAGGTTCTGAAGAACAGCCTCCATGAGAAGTTTCCCGACGCAACAGAAGATGAGCTGTTGAAGGTAGATTCCTCAGTACAGCAACAGTTTTCTGTTCGGCTTATCAATCCTGTTGTATGCTGTATGGGAATTGTCATGAGCCCTGCTGAGGTAACGCCACTTTTTTATCACAGATAGTTGGAAATCTGCTGTACTACCGCTACATGAACCCAGCCATTGTTGCTCCTGATGGCTTTGACATCATTGACATGTCAGCGGGGGGTCAGCTGCATTTAGACCAGCGCCGTAACCTCGGATCCGTTTCAAAGATGCTCCAACATGTTGCTGCCAATAAGCTGTTTGAAGGGGAGAATGCACATATGACACCAATGAACAACTACATATCACAGACATATAAGAAGTTCAGGTAAAGAAAGCTTACCAATGAAATTTGCTTAAAACTGTCTGTGTAGTCTCTTCAGCCTCTGCAGGAAGATACTGTATTATTGTTCAATAATGACATGAGGAAGAGATAATCCTGTGTGGAATGCTGTGTCAGCATTTAGGAGATTCGAATGAACAGTGTGTCCAGTAAAATTCTTTTGATCTGCAAACATTTTTACTGGAAGACTAGTGTAGCCTTGGCTGTTTTCTGGTAACATACCTAAAGGTTAAGATGAGCTGAAAACTGGCTGTTGCTTTTACCAAAAAAATAAAATGGTAAATGTGAGAATCTTATTTACTTTCTGTCAGCCTGATAACGGAGAGTGGTGTTCTTATTTTTAGGGCATTTTTCCAGGCTGCCTGTGATGTCCCTGAACCGGAGGAGAAGTTTAATATTGATGAATATTCAGACATGGTGACCTTAAGCAAGCCCATCATTTACATCTCAATAGAAGAGGTCATCAATACGCATTCGGTAAACATCTTTTACTTTTAATACAGTGATTACAGTTTTCTCTTTCACTAATCTGTTTGCTTTATTGGAATGGAAAGATAATCTGCAGTTAAAGCCTGTCCTGTTGTTTTCACACTGAAATGGGGCTCATAATAAAACTGTATGTTACAGTTTTATTGCATAGATGTTTTAGATTCAGTTTTAAATGAAGAAGTTTAAAGATTAATTATTATAAATCTGTATGTTTTTAAAAAAAACAACCATGTGTACTTGTTAAGTTGCTGCTGGAGCATTTGGAGGCCATCTCCCCTGACCTGAATGATCTACTGCACGAGCTGCTGCAGGATCTGGGAGATGTGCCTGATGTAGAGACACTGCTCGGTAGGTTTTTAGTGCAACGTGCATCGTTTTAACTAAAGTGTACAACTAAATGTATTATTGCTGAGTTTTATATGCCTGTGTTTAACACTCAGCTTTGTTTGAAAATAGGCGAAGGAGCTATAGATCCAAATGAACCAAACAGAGAGAGCGCTCTAAGTCAGCTTGCCAAGACTGAGATCTCCCTCACTTTAACCAGCAAATGTCAGCTACTGGAAGGAGAAGATAAGGATGTGAAAACTCTCATGACAAAGTAAGCTGCCAATGACAATTGATGTTGACAGCAGTGTGTGAGCAGGTCTGTTTGTAATGTGTTTTTTTTTTCATATGGAGACAGTAGAAGTTATTTTACTATTTATCGTTGTGATATAATGAAGTAAAACATGCATTTATCAAGAGTTATGCACATAATATTTCTCCAGTTAAAACTCTTCCTGTAGATGCTGCAGTGTATATAAGTGTATATGTGTATATGCACTCTATATAACCTTTTAGTGTGTGTGTGTGTGTGTTTGCTATCACTCAGTGGCATGTCTTTGTTGTCTTTCCTGCTCTTTTATCATTTTCTGACCAAACAGGAAAGAGTTTGTGGTCAGGGTTATCTTGCCCATAAAGAAACTCTAGACCCAGTTTTCATTCAGTTACAAGAAATGTTAATGAAGACAAATAAACACAGTTAATTCATACAATGTTAAACCAAATATATTACTAATAATATTTGGAATATTTTATTGTAAAAATAGTTAACACTGTGTCTATGTTCAGAGCAGCACATTTGGAAATTGAAATTTGATTTGTGATTGTCAGAAATGTTGGCAATAACATTTTTAAAACAACCTTGTAGTGTAGCTTTGACATGGATTTTTCTGTTTGTGCAGGACTAAAAAGCTTATCGTAGATGTTGTACGGATCCAACCGGGAGAAACATTACCTGAAATTCTGGAGAGCACAGCAACTGCCACTCAGGTGACACTATAATATATCAATCTAATCATTTGTGTATTGAGCTTTCAGGTCATCTCAAGTATGTGTCTTCACCGATGTGTGTTTTTACTCTGTATTTGACTCTGTCCTAAAGGAGCTGGAGCACACAAAGATTATAGAGCGGCGAGCTGTGCAAGATGCTCAAACACCAGAGGGTCTCAAGAGCAGCCCAACGGTGCTAGAGGACAGCCAGCTGCCTCTCGAACAGAAGAAAAGGAAGATCCTGAGAAACCTACGTAACCTGGAGAACGCAAGCATTGTCACTGCAACAAACCAATACCAGGACCTTATCAATGATATATCTAAGGTAGGGCAGTGCTTTTGTTAAAATGGACAAAAAAAGAAGCTATTAGAAAACTAAAATCTGTAATTGGCAGGACATTCGTTATCAAAGGCGCTACAGACAGAGAAGAAAGGCTGAGCTTGTGAAGCTGCAGCAGGCACTAAAAGCCCTGAACTCCAAAACAGCTTTTTACCAGGACCAGATGAACTATTATGATGCATACATCAAGACCTGTTTGGATAACCTCAATCGCAAGTGAGTTGTATTTCTTTTAACTCTTCCATTTGGTTTGTGGTACTTGTGTGCATCGATGGTCAATGGGTCTATGTTTTGTGTTCAGGAATTCACGCAGATCTATAAAACTAGACGGCAAAGGAGAGGGTAAAGGCAGTAAAAAGTGGAAGCCACAGTCACTGAAGTACACTGCAGCACGTCTGCATGAAAAAGGAGTCATACTGGAGATAGAAGGACTTCAGACAAACCAGTGAGTCACCACAAATTAGGATTGATGTGTATTTACTGTATTATACTATGCACATGACTAACAGGTCCTTCATTTTTTTTAGTAAATTGAGCTAATCTACTAGAGTAAATTTCTCTTTGTATACAAAATAGTATTGGTGACAAGACGGTGAAAATTATTTTTCTTGCACCAGGTTCAAAAATGTCATGTTTGACATTTCACCCACTGAGGAAGTTGGAGATTTTGAGGTAAAAGCCAAATTTATGGGCGTGGAGATGGAAAAGGTCCAGCTTCATTTCCAGGTAAACATTTCCTGTCACTTTACCAGAATTATGAGAAAACACAGCAGTTGTCATGAATCAGCACGTACACAGCTGACAGATAACCTTTCCTCTTTCCAATGAAAACATTATGGAAACCACTTTAATTCCAATTCAGAAAGCAATAAACACTTAAGTTTAATGCTTTTCGATATGTATATAATGTTCATAAATGGAAAATGCAATTCAACATTTAATAAAATCACACTTGATGTATAGTAAATAAAATAACAGTGTCCTTAATCACATCTCTCTACATTTCTCGTGCAGGACCTTCTTCAGCTGCAGTATGAAGGTGTGTCAGTCATGAAGATGTTTGACAAAGCCAAAGTAAATGTCAATCTACTCATCTTTCTCCTAAATAAAAAATTCTATGGGAAATGAAAGAGAAGCCAGATAAAAACATCAGGAAGTGTGCCTTAGAAGTCTGCAGAGTTCATCAGTGGTGCAGGACAGTGTTTCATCTCAAAATAAAATTTGTTTATTTTCTTGTAATGTATTTTAAAAAATGATTTAATATTCACTGTGTATGTCCAAGAAGCTAGAGAATATTATTTCAGTGTATATTGATAATTTGGACAAGAAAAGCTGGTTGGCAGTAAGCTACTTTATGGAATCCTGTAGTTCACAAGTGCCTTTTAATTAAGTCTTTAAAGCAAAATGTTTAAATTAATAAAAAGTTAAAAAAAAAAAGATACATTGTGTTTTTTTTCCCTATGTAAAAAATAATACTTCTGATGCAACACAGGGGCCTGTAGAGAAAAGATTTCCTCTTTAGTGGGAGGAGTTGACTTCATATTAATTTAGTGCCCACAGTGTGTGGAGACAAAATTAGCCATGGTCTGTGCTTCAGCCGGAGTTTTGCTGTTATTGACTCTTCACAGCATCGCGATGGATTCTCAAAATGGTAAGAACTAAGAAAACTAACCTGTGACTTCATAAAACTTTTACAAACAGTTGCTATATATATTATTTTGAACCGTGTCATCATGGTGCAACTTTAGCATTATCTTTCATCTGTGTAAAAATGTGATTACTTCATTGGGGCACACATTTTCAGATAAGCATAGCCTACAGCAACTTGTAAAATTTAGACAAATGAACTCATAGATTAAAAAAATCTAACTGCCTCTGACAGAAATAATTAATACAGTGTAGTTATTGAAGTGTTATTGCTGATTTGCTTCTCTTTGTGCCCTTCAAGACTCTTCACTTGATCCAAGGACATTCTCTGCTCACTTTGTTTCCTCCAATGAGGAGCCTGCAGATTACCTTGACCTGTCTGTGCTGGACAGTTTAGAGGAGTTGACTGGTTCTGGTTTTGGCCCAGAGCAGTTTCCTGTGAAAAAACACGGTCGCCACGGTCCACAGCACCATCACAAGGAGAACTACGTTGTCTCCAGTGAGGCCAAAGAATTTCTCCAGGGCCATCTGGCAACAAGCTTTGTTCCGACCGTATACATTTTTGTCTTCTTTGTGAGCGTTCCCTTGAACCTTGTTGCCACAGTGATGTTTTTGCGTTACATTCGTCCCAGGAAACCCGCCGTGATCTACATGCTCAATCTGTCTTGTGCAGATCTGTTGTTCGGACTGCTTCTTCCTTTTAAGATTGCCTACCATTATCATGGCAACAATTGGATCTATGGAGAGTTTATGTGCAGAGCTGTGACCGGAGCTTTCTATGGCAACATGTACTGCTCTGTGCTCCTCATGACTTGCATCAGTGTGGACCGTTTCCTGGCCGTGGTGTATCCTATGAACTCCCTGACGTGGAGGAGCCCCCAGACCGCTTCAGCTGTCTGTATTACAATGTGGCTCCTAGCTCTTGGAGGAGTGGCTCCTCTTTTTTCCTCAGGACAGACCATCTATTTACCAGAACTGGGCATCACCACCTGCCACGACGTGCAGGATGCAGAGAAGCTCCAAACCTATTATCTTTATTTTTTCCCTGTCTATGCTACTATCTTCTTCTTCATCCCACTAGTCTTCACAGTGGTCTGCTATGTGCGAATAGTCCAAGCCCTGGCCGCAGCCAATGTGGAGAACCGTTCTAAGAAGACTCGAGCAGTTGTCATGGCTGTGCTTGTGGTCATCATGTTTGTAGTATGTTTCACTCCCACCAACATTATTCTCATGATCCACTATGCTCAGCTGTACCACGGGTCAGCTGACTCGACCTATCAGGCGTACATGCTGTCCTTATGCATAGGGAGCCTCAGCTGCTGCTTAGACCCGCTCCTCTACTATTTCGGCTCTTCCCAGTGTCAGAAACAGGTGGTGGCAATGCTCAGGTGGAAGCGGCCGGAGGGGTCCAGGAGAAAATCTGAAACTCGAAGCACTAGAAGTAGTGGGTGTGACAGCAGTGGCCGGTCCTGCAGGATGGAGAGCCCGGGCAGCCAGTACAGCCATTTGGTTGCTTGACTCAATGGTTACAATTGGCACACTTACTGTGCCTAATTGTATGCATGTGTATTTAATTCATTGCTAAAGCAATTCTTAGATTCAAATAAAAGACAACATTAACATCTTTATATTGAATTTAATTAAAATCAAAAATAGTTTTGCTTCTGTGATTGTACATGTGACATGAGAACATTGAATCAAGTTCATTCATACACAGCCAACTTTTTCCATTGTTTTTTCTAAAATAAAATATTATTCATCTAACAAGTAAACTGTTAGTCAGGTGGAAGAATACATGCATCTAATCACATGAAATAATAGTTTACATGCTACATTTGTGGTTAATTAAACTGATTGTAGAGTTGTGTACTGTTTTTATTCTGTACTTTCTTCATCTGGGCACAGCTCTGAAATACAAAAATATTTTGATCACATCTTACAGTCTTGTTATGGTCATTTATTGCTCACCATCTCCACCTTGTGGATACTTCCATCTAATGGTACAGCTCCAGTTTTATTGTACCTACAGTTAATAAGAAATCATCTACCAGAGACGTTACTGACCTATTTTATCATCATAGCTGTGGAAGTTCTCTGGGAAGTTCAAACACTGAAGTTGTTTCTTGAATATTTCAACATCGTTGGGATCTATTTTCCCAGTCCTCGCTGAAACATAAGTGAGTTAAACAGAGTTTACGTTTCTGAGTTTAGTTTAAGTAGGACTCACTGAACTGTAGGAGGTATCTTCCAGTGACATCCTTATTCCGAAACGTGTCTGTCCACAGCAGGCAGTCTGAGCACGTCTGCAGTACGTGTCCTTTGTGGTCAGATAGATTTTCTTCAAAAGCAGACAGGAGGGTGAGTAACACTTTGTGTTTTTGGAAACCTATTTGTTACAACCACTTACTGCGAAATGTGGTAGCAAGTCCCGAGACTGTTGCATTTACCTCCCCCTGAATGCACCGGCCACTGAGGAGTACAAATACTTTGATTCACATTGTTTTTATTTATTACATTTCACTAAACTGCCTAATAAATAACTCACAAGCAGTAGTCTCCCCAGCGTAAAGTCACCGTTTGACTGACAGAAGTGGGAGTCAGCTCAATCCAAGAGCTTTTTAGAGACTCCAGTGCTTTGTGATATGGGCTGGGGTCACCAGCTCCCATCAAATAAATCCATTTCCCCATGATCTGCACAAAATACATTTCTTGCTGAATATGATTGATTCCTCGGGTAAACAATAAACTTACCATTTTAGGATCTTCAGGCATAAATGGTTTTACAAGGTCCTCACAAGCAGGTGATGAGGCAGTGCTGAGGGAAGTGACAACCAACAGCACAAATCCAACACATTGTCGCCCCATGTTTAGATGGAGAATTGATCAGACGGAGGAACAAGACACTAAAAGTAAATATTTCCAAAGCTGCAACAAAAATGGTGCCTTGAAGTGATGCGAAAAAAAGAGTTGTGCAAGTGTCGGTATGAGAGAGTCGAGAGGCGGGGGTTTGAAGGAGGACTGTTACAAGAGTTTTTTTTTTTTTTTTTTTAAAGTGGCACAATCTGCAGCTTGGCTAAATGCGATGCCACTACTTTGATGAAGAGATTGTTGTGGGGGTTTACAATTCAAATGAGACAATGTAGATAATTGTCAATTCAGTAAAATAAAAACAAATTAGTCACATTTGTTCATGATTAAAATGCTCCAAATGTAGCATAAACTTGCACTGTTTTATTTATTTTTGCATAGCTTAAGATACACATTGTTCTTTTTATTTTGACACCCACCCCTCCTGTATTGTTTCCTGTTCAGCACTATTACTCTGGCACTGTTTTACACTTTGACGACATTGCAGATCTACATCAAGTCTTCTCAGTCCACACTAAAATGCCCGCTATGTGTTTTCCTGCTTTGGGGCATTGGATTGTGGAGACCCCCACCCCCCTGTGTGTTCAAATGCCTTTGAGCTTCACTAAGAGGCCTTTTGTTCCATCTCTCTGGGAACAGGGTTGAATTAAACTAACCTGAAAAGAGCTGGGCATGATTTACTGCCGTTTGAATGAGGCAATGTTTCACAACTGTCTTGGTACCCATGCATGAAAAAAAAAAATCTACATTCATCTTCTGAATAAAGGACAAAGTGCTTTATTTACTACTCTAAACAGCATTGTCAAAGGTCAGTTAAACACAATAAGCTCTAACATGGAAAAAAAAAGCAGCTGTGACTGTGAACATATTACAGAAACAACACTGCAATGGAAAAGGCAGGAGGGTAATACTCTGGTGCTGTCATTCACTTTGTAGTACTTTCTGCTGCAGGAGTAACTGTTTCCCTGTCATCTGGACACAACTCTGAAAACACACAAGTATAATATTGAGGGCATTGTCTGAACAGCAGGAGGAACAGCAAGAGTTATGACTTACCCGTGCTCCCAAAGAAGTACTCTGGGCTGAATTGAAGACACTCGGCTTGCTTCTTATAAGTCTCCAATTCGGACGGCTCTAGTTTGCCAGTCCGTGCTTTGAAAGAACATAGGGGCAATGTATTTCATAAAGAAAGAAGAATCTAATGAAGATTGTGGTCAAACTTACTGAACAGGAAGAGGTAGCGTCCCCTGGAACTGCCATCGGGCAGCAGCGTGGTGTCTTCAGACAAGAGGCAGTCGGCACACGTCTCATAGTACTTTCCTTCGTGATATGAAGTGTGACCATTGATAACAACTGAAATGGTGGTAGTATTATTTATTATCATTATAATATAGAAACATTTATAAAGGAAAGAGGAAGACAACAGAAAACACTGATACGCACATGTAGTGTGAGTTGTCATTCCAGAGATGTTGCCGTTGGTCAGGCCCTGAAGACAGCTGTCATTCTTCTGACTACAAGAAATAAGGAAATAACAAATGAACATATGATGCACAGTGAGTTTTTAGTTGATGGTACAACACAGTGCACTTACAGACGGTCAGCCCAATAGATGCTCAAGAGTTCGTCATCTGTTGAAGCAGAGAGTTCAATCCAAGAGCTTTTCACTGATACCAAATCATCTTTTAGCTCTGGTTTATCCCATGTTCCGACATGAAGCACCCACTTTCCATAAATCTGAAAAACAAAACATTCTTTCATTTTTATGTGATGCCTTCAATACTGTCAAATACAGGAAAACAGGATTCAAATGTATAAATGTATACACAGATACTCACAGGGCTGTGGCTGTCCAGTGTCAGAGGCTTGACCAGGTCCTTGCAGTCCAGATCAGCTGCTGCTCCCAGGGAGGCGAGGGTCAGCAAAGCGGCAAGCAGCTGTGCATCCATGACTGTGTCCTGCCGGCTTGAGAGCTCTCAAAGGAAGCAGGGACAGGGTTGTATAACTGTGGGCCGGGCTATGTCCAATACACACAAACGCCTCTTTTGGGAGTCAAAAACCTGCGTTTCACATTCAGTCTGCAGGGGCTTTGTTTACTTTATCTGCTTGCATAACAGCAACATGACATAGTTCAAATGGGGCAACATGTTTTACTGTCACTATGGTGAGAAAACATGGGCTATTAACACAAATTAATGGGTGAGTTTAGATGGTAATGTTTAGCCATGATAATATTCTCAAAACAATAACAAATATCTTTGTTCATCATTTTTCATAAATACCTGCACATGTGTGAGTATAGACTAGGAATGGGACAATATAAGATTATATCGGCCCATTGCGATAAAAACAGTAAAGAATAAATTATTGTGGTAATTTTTTTATTGAGATAGGCATTTTTTTTTCCACCCCAAAGCCATTTGAACATATTTATTTAGGCCTTAAGACCATGATCACATTGGTAATTTAAGAAATAGATATAGAGATATAAAGAAAAGACAACTCTGGAGGGGGGGGACGGGAAGTTTTGATTAATATGTCTGAAAACTAACCCTAACCCAGTAATAGCAGTAAAGCCCGGATTTAACTGTCATTTTATTGCACTGTGGTAAGGCCAGTATCAGTGATGAGGGAGGAATGTGCACGAGACATCCACTTAAGAGCAGCTCTGTCTGACAGATACGCCGAACATGAGCGTCATTCAGCAGGGCCGGAACAAGGAATGTGGGGCCTATGAGCTAAAACTGTATTTGGGCCCACATTGGGGAGGGGGGGCTGGGGGGGGCAATGTCTATTACTTATTATTTTCTGAACTAAAAAGTTATTAAGCTTTCTCTGAATGAATATGGCTATTGCCAAATTTCTTTCAATAATTGCCTAAATAATTTAATTTGCAGAATTCACACTAGTTTTAGATTTTTAGAAAAATTATAAAAACAAATCTTTACTTTTGTTAATGCCCTTTTTTGGACAAGTAGATCTTGTTGTCTGGGCATGGTGGGCAAGTGCTTAAAAGGGCTTGATTCATGTTTTTTTAATTGTAATTGTAATAATAATTGTGATAATATTGTCCTGTGCCTAGTAAATACACATCCAGGACACTTCCAATCGAGAATATATTCCTGATATACACCGAGATAGGCTCTGTATCACTTTTTTGTCGGGATGCCGGGCACAGTCCCTGAGGAAGGTTTATAAACTATTTATAAATAATTTGGAGTCACTTTAAGAGTCAGATTCTTCACAAATGAAAAGCAGTCCTCACAGTTGCCAGTTTTCCAGGAGTGGATGTCCCACACATTTACCCTGAGGCTTTACTGGTCGATGCTTTAAGAAATGCAGCCCAAGAGCTACATCTCTGTCAATGTCTGTGACAGAAGTACTACAAATAGACCATACAATTAAACATGGTTTGGGAGGTTGTGATAGGCTTATGCTGCAAGTTATTATTTGCTGCAAGTTATTATTTGCTGCTAAAATTCTTGATTACAAGAAAATATGTTTTCCTAAATTTGCTTTACATTTTGTTGTCTTGATCTGTCTTGATCTGAAGACCTGTTATAATTAGATAATTTTAATGTTTTTACAAATTTTTCAGAGTGGAGGCAAAACTATTTCAGATTTTGTAGCCCCTCCATGTAAATATAGTAATAAACTATACAATTATAAACTATAGTTTTAATAAAGTTTTTAAAAAATACTTTATTTACAACATGAGTATCTATTATGTAAATTTGTAAACCTAATGTGAAAAGTCAAACAATTAAACAGAGTAAGCTCTAACATGAGAGAAAGCAGAGTTTTGTCAAATAAAAAAAACTTTCACACATTTATTATTGTATCAATTCTATATAGCGCTTTTATGGGGACGCAAAGACACTTTACATATCAATTATTCGTTAATGGTAAGCTACATCTGTAACCACAGCTGCCCTGGGACACACTGACAGAGACGTGGCAGCCATTCCGCGTCTATGGCCTCTCCGACCATCACCACATTCATTCACATTCTTACACAATCATACAAGGCAAGGTGAATTAAGTGTCTTGCCCAAGGACACAACGACAGTATGAACTGTGGTTAGAGCGGGAATCAAACCTACCACCTTCCGGTTGAAAGATGGCCGCTCTACCACTGAGCCACTGCCGCTTTGACATATGTATACACAACACAGCTACTCACAAGGCTGTGGCTGTCCAGGACCAGAGGCTTGACCAGGTCCTTGCAGATCTCCCAGGGAGGCGAGGGTCAGCAAAGCGGCTGTGCATCCATGACCATGACAACGGGCAGTCAAACACCAGTGTCCTGCCAGCTTGAGAGCTCTAAGGAAGAAGGGACAATTTGCACAGACTTCTCTTTAAGCCACACACACTTTCTTTTCAGTTAGTCAACTTTATGGGGTGTGAGAGATGGTGCACAATAAAAGTGTGTACTTCTAATGTGGCACATGTCACACTTTACATGGGTTTAAACCAAAGTCTAGGTTCAGTTCACCTGAGGTTAAAAAGTGACCTCATGGAGCGTTAGGATAGGGAATTGCATTAATGAATGCATTTTTTGGGCCCAGCACAAGAAGTTGAACCATAAAAACAACACAAGCTTACAAAAATAAGATTTTGATATTAACAATAGACCCTTAAATGTCATGTGATGTTTATTTACCATCTGATTGGTTCCTGTTTCTTAGACTTTGATGAGTCACCCACTTTTACAAATTAGTTAAACTGAGAAAAATGGTAACTGAATTAACAAAAGCGATACACCATTAGTGAGAGATTAATTTGAGCTACAGTTATTTTGGTGTTTATTAATTGGTGGCATCAAGGATTAAGTTCCTCACATTTCTGACCCGAGATATTAATAAATTTTAAATGGTGTTTGGAAATGATCTCTTACAGTTCAGCTCTCAATGGCTTGAACACAATTCCCAAAACATACAATTCAGCCTTAACAGTGTTTCTCAGTGAGTTAGTGCTGTGTGCAGTGATTTCATACTTTAGACATATGAACAGGAAGACAATAAATATTTCACTTCTCGAAAATACGTTTTTGTATTACATAATATTGAAAATGCAGCATGTTTGTTATTTGATTTGATAATTTAACATTAGCCAATGACAGTAAGTTCTGTGTGAAATGTTCGAAAGAGTCTAAAAAAAGTGTAAAATCATGTGAAGTGTGTTATATATGCATGTGTTATATGCAAAAAGCTAAATTATAATTAAGTGTAAGTGCATGACTATGCAAAACCTTCAAATGTAGCACTTTAATAAAGAGTAGCGTTATTAAAGCAGCGTTCCTATGTTAGCGGCCCCCACCACACGGTAACTCACCAGCTACGGCTTAGGGCGCAGAGATTTTAAGGGACTGAGTTTGTCGTATCAGGCTCCTCTTCAGTTTAGAGCAACAGCCAAAGAGAAGAGACCAAAGGATGAGAGTCACACAGCTGTTCTCAAGAAAAATGAAGCTACTGTTTGTTTCTTGGTAAACTTTCAATTAACTATGGTAAGAAAAATGGTATTGCTGCTTGTATACACTTAGAAAATGCATTTAATGACCATTATATATTACTCCTGTTGTCCCTTATTTTTTCATTCTAAATGCTTGGTAAATGTTTGGCACATAAATGTGTATTCTTAACACAGAAAATTGATAATTTCCAATTACACATAAGATTACACATCGAGTGTGTTGAAAATGTCTGACACTTATTTTGTGTTTAAAGTTAACTCAACATGTGATCCTTGAACACACGCATCACGTGTTAAAATGTGTTATTTTTTGACAAATCTCTTTTTGCAGTTGAACACTTTCAAACACAATTCCTTATCGTATCCGTATATCAGTCTTTTCTTACCTAAAACTTACATTACATGATTTGGTCCCATTGTTTTAAGTTGTACGCTACAGTTTTAAAATCGCAAAAAAACATTTTCCCTGACATTCCCTCTGTCTGGTTTGTGACCAGTGTATGGCGTTACTTTAAAGTAAATAATTAATTAATATTAATAAATATCATTATTAAAGTAAATTAATGAATGAACTGTTTGAAATGTACTGCAATATAGACCCATGAAAATCAGCAGCAAAAATTAAATGTGAACTTGACTGTGTTTAACCTAATGATCTCAATTGCTTGAAATTATTTGATTACATAACATTTGCAGCTTAGCCAGCAGCCATAACCAACCAACCATACATTTATTATTCTAGTTTATTTTAGTAGCCAGCTTACAGTATATTTTAATGCATATTTGCATACTAACATTTTTATTTTGAATTTCCTTACCAATGCAGTTTGTAGGAAAAAAAAAACAGTGAAACACATCTCAACAAACAGGATAAACTGCTTACGTTTGGCTCCAACTTACAAACACATTCAATCAAACCCAATTACAGTCCTACTGTGCATAGATCTTATAAAATTAAAAGCTGAAGTACATGGAGCAAATTCTTTTATGGGGAATTTTATTTAAAATTTTAATATTTTAAGTTTCCAATTACAAATGGTGAGTGGATGGGGCTTGACTCGGTGAAAAAAAACAAAGGTGCCTTCTACTAAGGTAAAGTCTTTAGCAAACAAGCCAAAGCAGAAAAAAAACTTTTAAGGAAACCCTGCTGTGTACAAAAGCATGATTTGTAGACACACCCGTGTTCCCTGGAAGTCCTTAGTCCAACTTTACACAATCACCAACGACTTGACCCAAGCAGACAACACCTTACAGTTTATCAAGTTTGTGGCAAAGTGCAATAAACTTTGTCACAAGCCCCACAGATCTAAAGGTGTTCTTCAATTGAAGACCTGTACTTCCTCGTCATCTGAATCATCTCCAAATGACAAGCAGAAAAAACAGCTGAGCAAGCGATAGACCACAGGTCTTCTCTTATTCGTCTTGGTTGTTGGTTGGTCTTCTTTGTTTTTCTCGGCTGTATTTTCTTTCATTACAACAGCGGGCTGAGCAGAGGTAACTGGTTGACATTTGGGTTTTGCAGGTAACGTCTGAGCTGGTGTGTCTTTAACTATGACATTTTTGTGTTCAACCTCAGACTGAATTTTAGGTTCAGTGTTTTTTGTCTGAACCTCTGGAGTGGTGACACTTGGCTCAATGATTGTCTGGACCTTCTTTGACACAACATTTGGCTTGGTGTTTGTCTGTCCAGCTACTGAGGTGAACTTTGGCTTGGGTAGTTTTGGTTCCATTACTTCAATTCCTATTTCTCCACATTCCAATTTTGGTTTAGCTATGCTATCCTTTTTTAAGAGGACCTCCCTTTCAGCAAACCAATCCTTTTCTCTTTCAAACCACTGTTTCTGTTCATTTTCAAAAATACTTTCTTTGTTTCGAAGCTCTTTCTTTTCTAAATACAGTTTTGACATTTCTATTTTCCAATTCTCTTCTTCCTCGCTCCAAAACTTCTCCCTATTGTCAAAGATCAGTGTGACCTGAACCTGAAGCTGGTCATATTTTACTTCCCACTCCTGGACCCTGTCCATCCAATAATGTCTTTCTTTGGCCCATTTATTTTGCTCGTGCTTCCACTGTGCCATCTCCTTCTCCCACCGTAGCTCGTTGAGACGGGCCTCTTTCATTTTGTCTCGAAATATCTGCTCCTTTTCCTCCATTTCATGTTGGAATATTATCTTCTCTTTTTTCCATGCTTCCTCTCTTTCCTTGTAGACATTTTCTTTGTTTTTCCAGTCAATCTCTAAATTTGCCATTTTTATGACGTTTTCCTACAGTTGTTTGCGCCTTGACTAGATGTTTCAAAGCTGTAGTAAACTAAAAGGTAACTAAACTAAAGGTATCCTGAACAATTTACTATACCTGCTTCTGTTGAGTGGTTTATGTATAATGTGTAATATTCTGGCCAAATCTTTGTAAAGTAAACTCTGTAATGAATCAGATTCCGTGGCTGTGTGATCCACACCAACTCATCATCTTCTGATTGGTTGTTAACTGACCAATCAGAAGGAGTGTTCCATGGCCATACCAACACATAGCAACCATGTATCTGCTCCACAGTCTGATAGCCTTAGCCTGGTAGCAGTGACTGTAAAAGGGGCTGGACAAAAGGAGTGTGATGTCACCTCGAGATTGAAGCTTCTTCAGGAAACATTTTTACCCATTATAGAGTAAAAAGATTGCCCAAATCCAAAATTGTTTTAAAGAGATTCTGAAAATGGCATATGGAATGAGCAAGGACAAAGGCAAAAGCCCAGCATCTCTACTTGCAGCTTTAATGGCTACAATACACAATAAAATTACTATAACCGCTTTTCACACCAACCACACTCTAGGCCAGTTCTGGTTCAAGCCCTGGGTCAGTGTTTTGGTGCTTTCTGTTAAACCAGTTTATGTAATATCAAAAATTAAACCCTAAATTTACAAGATTTACAGATTTACCCAGAATACAGAATACAAATCAGGTTGAAAATCCAGAAAAAAAAGGCAGATAGGACTGACAAACAGAAAAACGTTCAATTTGAATCAAAGAATCACTCTATATTATGTTGTTTTGATATATTTCTAAAGTCATGTCTTATTGTCTGGTTATGATTATTAGGAACTAACGCTGCATAACTATTTAAGTTGCCAAGACAGCTCCCAATACAAATGAACTGGGGTTGGATGTCCTGTTGTGGTGAAAAGGCCTAAAAAAGTAGTGCCCTACATGTTGTTCTCTCGCGGTGGTGGTCCCTCAGAGGCATTAAGGGAAGCAAAGCTGCACAATCATGACCAAGCTGATATCGGTGGGTCATCCCCAACGCCCTCCACTTGGGCCAAACACGCAAACAAAACTAACCCTCAATTCTCATTTGAGGCCTTAAGTCAACAGGGGTCAAGGGTTTTTCCTCTCAAAGACCCCTTGTTCGGGCCAAATGCTTCTCCATTCAACTGTCACCCAAACACACATCTCCCATCCCACCGACCAAGGTGTCAAGACTCCAATAATTGGACGTGACATTACACTGGCCTCCATCTCAAATAATTAGAAACACCCCTTTGACAGAAGACAGTTGGGTCAAGTTTGGAGAAGCAAACAGGTGTTATAACAAAAAAGAAATAGACTTCCCAATTAAAACCATTCTTTAGTTGGCTTTAGTCAGTGGTTCATCACACCGTCAACTGAGGCTGAAGGTGCCCTGCTGTAATGCCCCTAGTGCCCTGTAGTCTTGTGCAATAGTTTGATATAAAGGTGCATATTTAATGGTAATGCTATACTATGATATTGTTTTGTGTTTTTTCCACTCTAATAGACTTTTTTTTTAATTTATTTGTATTTTGTCATCATGACAGGTTTTGAATAGTAAAGGCACATTGTTCAGAGGTCAAAAAGATATTCACAAAATATATTTGCAGATGTTGTTGTTTTCTTTTTTTGCATTTTGCAGTTTGCTAAGAGTGACAACAACAGTCTTCAAATGTTTTACTTTTGATAGTCAATAAAAAATAAATAAGAAATGTTACACCACAGGATGCAAAGTCTGGCCTCTAGCAGCAAAGTGCCGTGTTTTGTGTTGCATTCCTAGTCAAACGTACATGTGCCTTCTAGAGATAAATAGCTTGTGCATCAAGTGTTTATACGTTATTTACCATGTCTCTGTCTCTTGCAGTTCACCAGGCAGTGTCCTTTAAGTGGTAATTATTCATTTGATCTCAAGCACAAAATTCTGACTTTGTTCTCTGCAGAACACAAGATTAAAAGATAAACTCTTTATTAGTTCCACAGTGGGGAAATTGTATTTTGTAACAGCAGATGTACATTAAGTACAAAAGTTAATGACAATAGATACTTACCATCCGTGTGCCCTGTCCTGACAGAGTAGAACAACATACTGTAATACTTAAATTGCTAGTGCCCAGAAGCATTGCAGGTGTTTTAACTTTGTCCATTCAGTACACACTGTACAATTCAGTTGCACAATATTCACATCAATTAACCTTGCTGACAGATTTTTGTACAGCTACTGTACTTTGCCATTGATTTCACACATAAAAAACAAACTATAAAATGCCAAGTTATGGGTTGAGAAAACTAGGAAGCATCTTCATGACAGCAAAACAGCAGCACCTTTGTAAAACTGAACAGTTTTTTCCACCACCACATCATTAAGCACTCTTTAAAATATTAAATTAAAGAAGTACTAAACTTGTACTAAACAGGACATTTTCAGGACTTTTTGTCAGATATGCAGTTCTTATCTGCGTCAGTAATAAAAGTAATAATAAATGTAGTTTAATGTCTATTAAACCAAATTTTAATATGAATACTTTTGTTAACAATGGTGTAATTTCCAAACATAGCACATTCAAAATGACTAAAAATGAATAAAAATAAAGAAGTCAATTAAAAACAATAAGGTTTTATTTAATTTACATTGTGGCACTAGGATTATATTGCTGATAACGGTTTAATAAAAACACACTGTAATTTCCAGTATTCTGGTGTATTTTAACAGCTGTTATGATATAAAGCAAGAACAACAATAATGTATAATAACAATATCCCTGACTCACATATTAACATTTAGTTGACGCTTTTATCCAAAGCGACTTACATTAAGCTTCAATTCACCAGTGTTACAGCTGAAACACCACTGGAGGCAAGGTGGGTAAAGTGTTTTGCCCAAGGGCACAACAGTATGAACTGTGGGGAGAGCGGGAATTGAACCACCAACCTTCCTGTTGAGGGACTTTTGGTGTGAGTGAGGAAAACCTGCTTTAAGGACAAATAGGATGCGTTACCTTTGTATTTATAGGGTCTAATTATTACTGATATTATATCTACAGATAAAAGCGTTATGAGAAAACATTTTTTATATCTTAAAATTTCTAATATTGTCATGAGCCCCTGTCATTTACAAACCCTCATCCTCACTCCCACCACCACCACCCAACTGTGAGTACAGATAAGAAACATTCTTGCAGAAATCAAAGCCCCATTACATTTCATTAAACAAGACCAATGACAAAGTCCATTGTGTCCTATTCTTTAGCACCACTTTGTCAAGTTTATTCTTATAGATAAATGGCCAATGGAAATGAGCCAATGTGTTTCTCCTCATCTACGTCCCCTTTGAGTAAAAGTCTTTTAAAATTGGCTTGAAAAATGAGAGACAGGTATTTTCTTGCCTAAAGGTCAAAGAGAAAATCTTAATCAGGTTTATTTTACAGTGTACAACAAAACCTGATGAAGTTGAAATTCTGCATTAGACAAAGAATCTCTTCCTAGTTTGAACATTAGCCAATGACAGTAAGTCTGTACACTTTTTTTCAATAGTATAGGAATGTGTGCACCTGGGTATGTTCTATCCCACTGGTTACTATTGTGACAGGTAACATGTTTACTCATTCTACAAACAGACTAAATAAATTTGCGTAGTTGCAAATGCATATATCATTACTTGACACAGAAAAGATAATGTGTACTAGAAATAATTGTCCTATGTTTATTTTGACATACTTTAACCTTTTCGTTGGGAGCGTTGAGACAGCCACCTTGTTCTTACGGTGCAACCAGTTGGATGAAATGAGTTAAACTACGCACAGTCCAAGTTCAGTTCACTTAACTGCAATGTCAAATATTTAGAGACAAAAGTGTCACCTGAGGGTAAAACGTGACCTCATGGAAAGTTAGGAAAAGTAATTGCATAAATGAACGAGGGACTTCTTGGAGGCAAAAACTATAAAAAAAAGCTTATAAAAAAGATTGAACTGGGCAACATAGTGCATATATTGCAAGATGATTTTATTTATCATCAGGGTTTGTTTGAGATTCAGGTCAAAAAAGACAATTGACAATAACTGAAATGTCGATCATTTGGCTGGGGGACAATTAACAGGAATCACAAAAAAGAGATAACTTTAACAGGAAGGACCCGTTGTTTTGGTGTGACTAATCAGTCTCCCTCTTCTCCACGGAACATAGGTCTAAAACAGAGAAAAGAAGGCATGTTTAGTCCAAATTTCAACAGGTCCAACACAAACAAAACGAGACAGCAGCATGTTACCAGTGGAGTCTAGAATGTGGAACTTGGTGAAGCTGAGGCACGTGGCCTGACTGTTGAAACGCTGCCAAGTAGCATCAGCCAATGTCCCGTTCTTTGCTACAGAACAAAGAGTTATTTAGCTCATTGGACTGTGGGGTTAGTTAGATTTGTGTAAACTCACTAAAGAGTAATAGGGTTTTGCCAGTCTCCTTCTTTTTGAGAATGGTTGATTGGTCAGACCACACAAGAGCGTCATCGTCCAGATTCTTCAGGAAGTGGCCAATGTGTTCTGAGCTAAATTGTTTCCCGTTTACTGATGAATGCATACAGTTAGTCACAGAGTAAGTTACCATGTTCTGTGAAGGAACTGGTACTGTCACTTACATGTCAGCTTGATTTCGTCACCTACAACCGTGGCAACGCCATCTTCGACGAAGCACCTATGACCCCTTAGGAAAAAAGTCAAAATAATCAAATGCAATGCACGTTTATCTTATAGTCTACTCAATTTGTACAAGATCAGCACTTACTCTTTTGTTTCTACGTGCATCTTTTTCTTTTATCATGAATTGTTGGTTTGATTTCCATCCATGAGATATTGTCCAATTGGAACTTGTTAAAAAGGTTCTCACGGTTTGATGTTGCAGCATATAATATCCATTTACCAATAATCTACATTCGCTAAAATGGAAAAAAATTAAATAAAATAAAACTGTAGAAATGCTAGGCAGAATAAGTCAATGTTTTTTCTTATACTTAATGCAGAGTACGGTAGGCTTATAGCATACTGTACCTGGTTTAGACCTTCCAGACGGCTCGTCAGCTCTGTACAGTTAGGATCTGATGCACTCACAGAGCAGAGAAATAGCACAGCCAAGAAAACCCCTAAAGCCATGATGACAAGCCACATAAACGTTTCAGCAAGAAGTTGTGGAATGTACCTCTCTAAAGAATTGGGGAATATTTATACTGAAGCTGGAGGACCATGATGATACAGTTTCACTGGATTAATGTAGTCAGTGTGAAAAAATGTTGCATTTACAAAAGAACACATCATTCTGAAGATTAGGAGGAAAACTTTGATTTTGTTGTAAAGTATCCACTGCTGAGTACAATGACAAAAAAAACACAATGTCTGTGAGAATGCACTGAGACAAACTAAGGGAAAAGAAGATTTATACCAGCATATTCAAAACCCATGAAATACTTCTGTGTATTTACAATAAGCATAATACAAGAATAAAAAAAGAAAAAAATGAACACATCACAAATGGAGTCCCACACTGTGACAAAAGAGAAAACATATTACAATATACAAATGCATCTTCTTATGGCTTAAAATGAAAGCAAACGCAGCTGTTCAATTCTAATGGTGCCTGTCCATTCCTTACATTTTGTAGCATTTCCTCAAGGTTTTTATTTTATTTTATTCTTTAAATAATATGAAATACACATACAAGACAAAAGAGCTACATCTGTGAACTGTACATTTTGCAGGAAGGAATATGTCAATCTTTTGTACATGATGAAGACACATCCTGGGCAATGAAAAAGTTGATAAAAATGTGATATTTTTATACTAACCCAACTTGAAATTCAACGGTGAATTCACAGTTTCCCCGGGCGACAGTAAGCACAACAATTCCCCTGTCATACTAGTTTTCTTTTTTTTATAACCAGTCCAAATTATTTGTGGCTGGAAAAAGGCCTTCAGTATTTAGGGCAGGTAAAAATGTGACAATGAATTTGAAACTTATGGCAAGCCCAAGTAGATAATTTTGCATTTAAAAAGATTCCCTATCCTGCTCTTTTCTGCAACATAATATTGCTTTTAGGTCAACTAAAATAACTTTGCAACTTTGAAAAACCCACAATGCAATTTGACACCTCTGAGCAGTCTCTGTCTGAAAATGAGCATTATAGTCTGTCCCTTTAAAGCCAATGTGCTTTGTGTATCCAGTGTTGTGATTGTCCCACTTTTATAATTGTTGAGGTGTAATGAAACATCAACCAATATCCAGGGTCTGTGCTGGAGTTATTTGCGACCTCACAATAGCCAGAAAATCCTGGTAAAACTCTACTGAGCCATGTGAGGCAGCTGAGAAAATTACAGTCTTTAGGAGAACAACCGGGGCTGCAGCTTTGATGTTTGGGACTCTTGGAGATCTTCGTAAACATTTTATTTATTTAAGTAAAGAGAAAATGTGAAAAAGCATGTTATGTGGACCTTTAAGGATTCAGGCAAAGCGAGTATATGGATCTAAGTTTGTAAAGATATTTAAAAAATGCCTGACTGATTGTGTTGACAGTCACATACACACTGTATAGAAATATATGAAGAGCCCCTTCTGCTCGTTTCCATTTAGTTCCTTTGTACAGTCTCACTAGAAGAACTGACACATAGATGTTGCGCTCACACAGACGAAGGGGATGTGGATGAACAGCAGAAAGAGTCCAGAGAAAGACGAAGCTTTACGCTCAATGTGCCAGTTGGACAGGTGCCGGTGGAGAAAGAGTCCCTGGCCTTAGTTGACATCACATCTCGTCTCTCTTCTTTGCTCCGGCCCACAGCATCTTCGAGGAGCACTGAGCCCACTGCCCTCTGGACCCTCACACACTCATTGTCATGTTCGGGGAGTACTACACAGAAGAAGAAAAATCAGTAAGTAGTTATACAAGTTGAACTGAAATGATATTTTATTTACTTACACTTTCATTTTGAAAAGGGTTAAGGAAGTTTCCGCCCATCTCCCCGTCTTCTCTAGGGGTTCCTGGCTGGTTACTCATACTGAGGTTACCAGGAGAGTTCTGGGAAACAGACAGGTTAATAGCCAAAAAATATATAAATAAATTGAATGAATAAAATTGTATCTATTGTGTAATTGAAAGCTATAGTTAGTTTTACCTTGGGCAGACTGTCAATATCACCAGACCCTAGGATAAAACAAAAAATACATTAATCCAAATACAATAAATGTAATCTAAACAATTGTTTTGTTCAAATTATGTCAAAGTATTTTCTTAAGACCTCTATTTATATAGTCCAGAGTCTTGAAATAGGTTTGAGTACCTAATGAACCATTGATGTGATGGGGCTCCATTCCAGCCATGCCACTCAAAGGACCATCACCCCCTGCACCCATAGGGAACTAAAGAAAAAAAGTCTTCATTATGAGGAACAAATTTAGCAACGTTTGCATTTAATGAAAACAAATCCTTACATTTGGTCGGCTTCCACCTGGTGGCGCTGTGTTAATAATGGTGTACATTGTGTCACCAGAGTTTGTTGAATCTAAGTAAAAAGTTAAAGGAAGTTATAAAAATAATGACCCTTTCAATAAATGTACCCGCTACCTTCTTTGAACATCAAAACACACCTGCTGGACTGGGCATTATTGGTGTTCCAGGTGGGCCGCCTCCTCCCGGTGGTCCCTAAAATGACACATCAATAAGTTGCGGACAAATGGCTGGAAAGTGTTTGGTTTCTAACATGCAACACATACCACATAACTTCCTGGTGATGCCGATGAGTAAGGGGTCTGCAAAATCAAAACCAAGAAAAAAATTAATTATAATTTAAGACCATGGCTAAAGTTACAAATTTGATCTAAATATTTTTGAAGTGGTGGTTCTTACAGAATTGGAGTTAGAAGGATTTGGCCAGGGTCTTCCTCCCCCAGGTCCCCTGAAAAACACATGCACGTTTAGAACACATGACATCAATTCAACACACCTGACCATTCCTGACATTCAAGTGATGCAATTCATGTTGAACCACACAAACTGGGAATTGGCTGCAGAAATAATATTTTTTTTGCCAAATTGGAAGTGAAGGAAACAAGGAAAATAAACTTTGTGGTAAGCAGTTCCACAAAGTTATCTTCACTCAGTTCTCTGTAACAAACCAATATGATATTTTAATAGTTGCAAAATGTACTTGCTTTGCAGCGAGAGAGAAATCATGCTTTTAAGGAAGTATAATCTTGCTCTAGAATGTGTTTTATTGATTAAAAAAATAATTGATAAACTTTACTAAAAAGGAAAAAAGGACACCAAGAACTACACTTTCAACACCATCAAACCTATTCTTAGTAAAAAACATAGATGTAAGGGGATGGACTCATTTTGACTGATTTCCTGACTGGCTGGGGGACTATGTCATTAGTTGTACATTGGTTCCTCAAGGTACTGGTCTTGCTCCATTCCTTTTCACATCATACACTATAGATTTTAATTATACCTCTGAATTCTGCCACATTCAGATATACAATACAACAGTGGCTTGTATCAAAAATGGATTGGAAGAGGAATACAGGAATACAGGAGCCTCTTAGAGAACTTTTATAGATGAAGCCATGAAAACTGTCTCATTATAAACACCTCAAAAACTAAAGAGATGGTCATTGACACAATAGACCCAAATTCAAAAACTGTAACCATCAGCAGAGAAAACATTAAAATAGTTTACTATCTACTCATAAATACAGGTACGTGCATCTGGACAACAAGCTAGACTGGTCCATGAATACAGATGTACTTTTCAGCTATATTTTCTAATAAACTTTTTTTTTTTTTATGTAAACTATAAACTGCTACAAATGTTTTACTCTGCAATAATGGCTTACTCTGTTTTTATGCAGTCTGTTGGGGATGCAAACATTGTGGAGACAACAGCAAAAGGACAGATGCTATATTGAAAAACCTGGACCAACCATTGAAGCTTTGAACAACAGAGAACAGCTATGGACGTCTGAGATCAGTGAGCTGCAGGACGTTACGCCACAAGAACTCAACTGCCATAAAACTGCACAATTAATGAGTCTATGGTCTGAGTCCGCTTAATTTAAGAGACCTAACAACTAAATTTCCCCTCAGAGATTAATAAAGCGATTTTATAATTTAATCTATAAAGGTCTATAACTGCTTTTTAAAGGGAAATGCAGCGCTAACACCACACTACAGTAAAGACTTTAATGTCCTTTTTTAAGATAACGCATGCATCAGAGCTGGAATTAGTGTTTATAGCAGGTAAATGTTTTATTTGTAATTTAATACACAGTCCCAACTTTCTGTGTTTGGGTTGTATTTTTACCCCTTTGAAAACATTTAAGAAACATGTCATTGAAAGCAAAACGAGTAACATCTAATCATAGGACAATTGTCTTTTAGCATGGGACAAGTAGAAAGAGTTGGATTACATTATGAGAGTGACTGAAACTCACATGTTCATACCAGGCATCCCAGGACCAACTAGGGCGTTGAGAGGCGGTCTCATCCCACTCCCATAGTTCTAAAAAAACAGCACAGTCCCATTTGGTGTGGTCCTAAAGGAAAGGATAACAAGTATCCACACAAAACATGTGGCTGCTCACCTGTGGCCCCAGGGGCACCATGCCTCTGGGGGGAGTCATCCGCTGCATTGGCCCCCCCATATTTGGATGTCCTAAAACAAAATACAATATTAAAAGCATTTGCTCCATTTATGATAAAATACAAAAAGTATTAACATAAAATACAATATGTAACATCATGCAGCCAACCTTGTTGTCTTGTCGGATCCATTCCACTTGGTAACATTGGCTGGCTCCCTGGGACCCCTCCAAGACCCTACACACCAGACCATATTATCACTGTTATCACAGTTGTAGCAACGATTGTGTTCTAGCCTTTGGTACAGCAGGATAATGATTCCTATATTCTAAGTATTTTAAAACATTATATAGAGAATCACCCAAGACTTACTGCCCACCAATCTTAAGTCTTCTACAACTTCTAAAAAATAATTAGTTTTGATCTTGACAGTTTACATTTAATGTACATAGTTAGCCATGATATACTGTTGTGCTCTATTCTGTTTTTATTTATTTGACCCTTGTTCAACCAGGACAGTTTTTTTAGTGGTAGGTATAACTGGATTACTGACACAGAGAACATATAAACTCCACACAGAAAGGCCTTGTCCTGGCCGGGGAGTTAACCTAAGACCTTATTGCCGTGAGGAATGTTTTTGCCGTTGTGCTGCCCAAAACATCCAATTATGCAAAATACATTACCCAGCTCTCAGCAAGGTTTATACCTGACTCGGTAATCTGAGGGGCGGTCTGGGTCCTCCAGGATATCTGGGCGACATAAAGGGCTAAAAAAGAAAAAAAAGAAACCGTTAAATAAGTTACTTCTGGTTGTGCATTTCCAACAGCAGAAGGCAGCAGAGAGTCCTACTGGTCTCACAGACAGAAATGGAGCAGGAGGAGGTCTGTCAATGTAAAGTTTTGTGTGTGGCATGCACCACCAAAAAAGGCCTCTAGAGAGCAATGGTGCACCTACTCTGAACACAGTCTCATCTACTATTTGTCTTTGTCTGTTACACATTTGCATTTAAAGGTCAGTTAAAGATCAATTGTAGATAAAACAGCAGTAAAAAAAAAACGAAGCTTTTGAATGTGTAGTTAACTGAATAAAATGGGTGTAATAAGGCAAGGCAGACAATTAAACCTAAAACTATCTACCCAGTATACTGTATTATAATGTTGAGATTATATTGTTCAGATATCTACAGTGCAGCACATTGACTCGAAGTGGAACAGAACATATACAATCTGGTAATCTGGCATTTCTTCAGCTAAATGGTTTTGACAAGACCTTCAAAGAACAATTGATCTTGAGAAGGAGAGGGAAAAGGGCTATTTGGTCTCAAGTTTGAGTTTTCTGTGCAGTTGAGAAATGCCTATAAAAGCTATTGATCTGGGTCTCAAAAGCCAGCGTCTGACTTTGACTGATAATGACGCTTAATCAATGTACAACCATCGGAGTCTGTTTGGTGGAGAGCAGAGATCATTGAGAGCTATGCTGTATGTGCGTGTTTGTCTGGAGATTCATTTGTCCAGTCAGACTCTTTTCTCTAGAGCACGCATTAGCGCTCATAAGCAGTAGCTTACAGCAGACAGCAGGGCAGACAAATGCATATTTATGATATATGCCACTGAATAAATAGGACAGAAGCACTTGAAGAGTTTCAGTTTTCATTTTACAATATTGTTCCATTAGAGGAAAAAATATTTGTTATGAATGTCTTTGTAGTCTATGTGCCCGCCTTTCATTATTAACTTGTGGATATACTGTATTTGGCCAATTGAAGTGACACAAAAACAAAAAAAAGCATTAACTTTGTCATTATTTTTTTCATTAAAATTAATGATAAGTAATATCAATGCATCAGATATTACATTTTCCTTAATGTTCAAAAGCTGTAGTATTTTTGTTGTATATTCATCTTATTTGTGTGCTGTATACCTGAAAGAATCCGGGTGGGACGGGTCCCACTGGCATCCCCTCTCCTGGGGGGAGATTTCCAAGGACTGGACTGGGGGCAGCTGCAGCACTCTGGAGTAAAAACATTAGTCATCAGTTCAACATAAATGTATAGTTCTTCCCCCATTTCCCTGTGTCCTGCTGACTCCTGCTAGAAAATGACTTCCTGTTACTTGTCGTTCTGCTTTAGTAAAAGATTATTTTTAAACCTTGGGTGTTTATTGGTCCCAGACGGACGGCACTGGCACATATCAGCACTGCCTCTGACTGCTTCCTGTGGCATTGTCCTGTGAACTACAAACCCTCATGTTACCACCCAGTGTGGGCCACTTCCTCATGCTCATCAGGCATACATACAGCACAGAAAGGCAGCATGTCCCTCTCTGCCTGTGTGGAGTTTATTTCCTCAATATATAACCACTTGGTGTATTTATTTTCAGATCAACCTCTCTGAAGGAAGCAGTGCTGGAAAGAGCTCTGGTGAAATTCAGTCAGTCTCTGAAGTTTTCCGCCAGGTGACTTTTTAGGTCAGGCAGATTTAATCAGAGCTGAGATAAAAGCAGACTGACGACATTATTGTATTCATCTCATTCTCCTTCCAAGTCGCTCATTGTTAATGTTCAGCAACAGGGAACAAGACAAACAGTCTTGAATCCATATTCTGCTGCAAACAGTGTCTATGTTTGTCTCGGCAGATGAGTGTGCAGATGGACGCAGATGGATACTGTATCTCCAGGTTCAGTGGCAAGAAACTGGGTTTAGTTTGTTTGATTGAGTGTTCAACATCCTCTACAGCAGCAAGATTTCCCTCTTCTTTTCCTCTCCGTACTTCAGCTATGGATTACTAAAAATGCCTTCATACGCTGGCAGCCTGAAGGTCTGCTGAGTTAGCCTTCGTACTGAGTGAAAACAGGAGGCAGAGGGGAGGAGAGAGAGCAAAGCACAGATTACAAGTGTGTGTGTGTGTGTGTGTGTGTGTGTGTGTGTGTGTGTGTGTGTGTGGCCTGACCTGCTGACAAAGCAGAATTTCCAAAATACGGCAACAACAAAGTAAATAAATAACTACAGTATGGTAGGATACCTGTACCTGTACCATCCTACATCCCCAGAAAACAACAACACTAGCAATGCTAGTTAATGCATACTGTCAAAAACATGTGTAAAGCTGTCTTCTGGGCCTCCAGGTACTGAACGTTCATGAAAAAGCCAAAACATTGGGAGCAGAAAAATATATTTTTGATGAAGAAATTGAAACAAAAAAAGGGAGTGCTGTGGATGAGGGCAATTTGCAGAAGAAAGCTGGCTGAGCTCGATTCGGTGGCATCAACTGTTGCAGAAGAAACATGTGCAGTTTGGGCCCCACCACTGCTTCTCAGAACCAGGTAAACAGAGCTGCATGTGAAGGGGTGCTGCCAGGTGTATGTCATGTACAAATAACAACTTATCATCTCCCAACCCTTTAAAACTAAAGCATGAATACACTACAAAAACAACAATTTATTTTAGGCTAATCCCTTTGGTAGTCGCCAGAGTAAATCATCTAGTTGTTCAGATATTTAGTCTGGCATATGTTTTATGCTGGATTCCCTTCCTGTTGTAAACCTCTCCATTTATCCGGGCTTGGGACATCACAAAGGCACATTCACATGTGACAGGTGGGGGTGAGAGCATGCATATACTTACACTGTTGGCTAATTCAGTTAAATTACATGAAGGCTGGTAACTGCATGCAACAAAACAAAGTGTTAGTGATGAAACCAAAGGCAGTAGGACAGTCTGCATATGTCCTCTGATAAACATGTACTTGTCCTGGCAAACTCATTTGTTACATAAATTATTCAAAGGCCCACTCTCCAAGAGAATCCTTCAGCGGAGCAGACTTACAGTACAGTAAACTGCTGTTTGGTCGTAGACAGCATATGCTCTTCACAGTATGTGTTAGTGTGGTGTGCATCAAATAATAAAGAGAGGAAAAAAGTTAAACATAGATGAAAATATATAGGTTTAGGATTTATTCTTAAAGAGGAAATTGCAGAAAATGCAGTTCAATTTATATGAATGTAGTGCAGCCATGTCCCTCCACAGTCCAATCAGACTTTCTCAATCCTGAATTCACACAACACTAATCCCATCAGACTAAAGGCTTCAGTAAAACCTAATGAGATAACTTGCAAACTCTATCTTCCCTATATGTTTACTATTGTGTTCCTCACTAATAAGGCTGTGCGAGCCGTGTGTGTGTGTGTGTGTGTGTGTGTGTGTGAAGGTGAGGAGTCATTTTCATTCAATACTTCTGAGACTCAGAGACACTCGGAGAGAAGCGTGAGTGGAATCTCAAAAGGCTGTCTGTGTCTATCTTCTCTCCTACTGTCTCAACCTGCATCCCTCGCTTTCTGTCTGACTCTCCAGCTCGCTGTCTCTGACCGGCTCCCTCATGATTCTGTGCATTCGGAAATCAGCCGAGGCTCAAGCAGGCATCCGTAACTTTTGGGTAGGATTTCAAAAAATGGATTTTAACTATGATTTGATCAGCTCAACATATAAAACATATCTGACAAAATTACTACTTATTTGACTTTACATTAAGACAGATTAGTATGGATATTACGAGAAAAATACCTGGACAATTATGTTGCTATAAATTTGGGCATTTTCAGCAGCACAAAAATTCTTAAAGGTTATTATATGTCTCAAGGCCACAACAGGGTCAACAAACGACTAAATTCAAAGGAAGAGGCCTGGCCCCTCCTCCTTTTCCTCGTTTCCCTTTTGCATCATCCTCTAAAATGCCATTAGCTGACTTCCTGAATAAAGGGAGAGTGAGGTAGAAGGCTGAAAGAAAAAAAGATTCACACTGATGTTTAGATTACAAATAATATACTACAGTAAATCTGCAACATTTCTTCTTGTGGAAAAAAAACAAACTTGGAGACTTGGTAGAGATGGGAACTGTCAATTGTGTCTCAGCAAGAACGGGGTGCTGTGCTTTTATACATGTATTATTCACAGTCTCCCTTGGCGACCAGAGAAAGTTCAACGCGCTTCACTGTCCATTCCTTAGACAAACTCACTTTCCAATTTCAAGGCAGATAAACTTCTCCCTATAGCATCTGAAGCATTTTTTTCTGTTTTCATTGGAGGATAACGTGTCAATCCCTGTTACATAGTGATGAGTTGGATGTACTCTGTCTCAGAAAAAGAGATTATTATTCTTTTTTTATTTTAACAAACCAATAAAATTACTTTAAATTTTGTGAGGTTATGTGTTTTATGGTCAACAGTTATAAAACGTTGCTATTAGTTTAGTTTAACACGTGACTGCAACTTAGCGTTTGAGTTTGTTGCTGTCCAGCTTCAACAACACTGGTAGAGTTAAGAACACAGATCGAACACTGAGCAGAGACAAACAGAAGCCGTCTTAAAAGCCTCAGACAAGGAGGCAAACATGTTATGGTCTTTTATATCAGGTGGATCAATATGAAGAGTGAAGTGATTCAGCTGGATTTCACAGATTGTGTCGTCTCAAAACGCTGAATTGATCCAGGGCTTTTAATACGTGTTATGTTACAAAGTAAGCAAACTTCTGAACCAGCCGAAGTCAAACCTCAGTTATTTCCATTACACTGTGATACTGGAAAAGAACATTTTTTAAGATATTATCATGTCTGATGACTTTGAAAGAGCAATATTCATAAAATTAAATATGACAATGGGTAGGTGCAGAGCGCATTTGTGTTTTTAGCACAGTTTCTTATGAAATTATTATTGTCTTTTCAAACAGTTACACCTGTTCTAGAGCTGGACTCAAGAGACAGACCAGAGTAAGGAAAATAGATACCTACACCGGCCAAAAAAAAAAAAAAAAAGGTTAGTTGGGTTCAAAGAGATAAAATGCCAGTCCGATTGTGTCAGCACTTCCTACTTTGCCCTACTGCTCTTCCTCGCTAAGTCCTGCAGAAACTTTACTGCTGTGCCCCCGAATCATTCACCAACATCTTTTTCACACAGCTATGTAAACCTGACCGCAATTCCAAGGCTTTTCTCTCTTTGACTGAATCAAACAGTCCCGGGCTACAGCTGGTCAGGTTAGACAGCAGGTTTTTAAATATTTGTTGTGTCAAAGCCTTCTCAATGATCTGTCAATTTTTTAATCAATGAATGACAGATGATGACTGACCCTACTTGCTCTTCAACGCCTCCAACAAATAATTGAAAAGATTTGGGTAAATAAATAAATAAAATAAAAAACACTGGACATACACCAATAAAATGTAATACGCCAGTATTAATTTAATGTTTCTCTCACCAACAATACGTATTTTAAAATGATGTGCCAAAACCTCCCACACTTGGCCATATGTCATTAAAAGACATGGCATATGCTCCTGACTAAGTGAATAATTTTGACAATCAATAATAATGACCGTAGTCAAGCTTGAAATGCCTCTCCATATCCCACAGCACTGTTTGAACTTGCTCTCATTCTTAAAGCCCTCAGTTAACTTCTTCCCTGTGCTGTGCCGCAGAGTCTCCCCTTTGCCCCTGCCCTCCAGCGTACAGCAAGGTGTACATTTGTCAGCAGCCAACAAAGACTCCATTTGCGTGTCCAAATACACATGTCATGAGCTGGAGCAGCACGCCACTCATTACAGACCCCAGAGCACGAGTAAACAAATAAAAAATAAAATAAAATAAACACAGCTGATGTGAAAAGTAACACTTAACTACTTTGGTAAGTAAAAGTTAAAAGAAAAGCTCCAGTATCTGTAAGTAAATGAAACTGTGTGCATATGTCCTCTGTGTAATTCAGTAGATTATAGTGAGTCTTGGGTTTTGTGGAGATTGTGACAAACAGTGTGCTGTTGGAAAGCCCTGCTCTTCGTCTCCTCTTTGCTGGCTCACTCTCTTTATTGCCATGGCAATGATGTTACAGTGAGTCACCTCCACACCTCCCTCCTCCTCATCTCCACCAAGGAACATAGGAGCACAGACCGAGAGAGGAGACAGGGCTCTGTTTCCGTGGAAACAGACTGGGGGTCTCCCCAACCCCCATTGGTTCTCAACTGGTTAGAGTCTGCTCAGAGCCCTCTCTGTTTCTAGGTTGTTTCTGTCCTCAGTTTTGACTGTTTTTTTCTGAACACTGAAGATATGTTTTTTTCCTCAAGATGTTTTGGCATTAATTGCATCTGGTCTTCTCTGTTTGGAAAAGGAACAGTTGGTCTAGAACTTGAAAAGACACATTTTTATGCAAACAAATGGAATGCTTATTCAAGTGTAAGTACTTGAGTTAAGTCTTTACACGGATGGACTTTGTGCTGCCCAAGGTGGTTAATATACAATCTTTCATACTTTTTTCACAAGACTAGGGCTGAGTATTATCACACAATCACAGAAAAGACTTGTTTTCTGGTAAACTAAAGCTTCTTGTCTTTAGTCACAAACATAACACACGTACAGTGAACAGTAGGATCTCAACACAGAACAAGAAATGACAGTGTGATTCTGTTAAATTGAGCAGTGTGAATAGATTACTGATGTAGCAGAGGAAGATGAGGCACTTTTATCAAGCAGGGTTGCTCATGGCTCTGCCTCTTGATCTGCTCTTTTGCTCTAACTGCCATGTGGCTGCCATCTCTCACAGTGATCACAACAACACTACCCTCTAACAGTGATCCTCATGTATGCCTGCTAACGCCATGGTTCATTTACATCACACTTTCTGATTCTGCAAGAAATGTCATTTTTAGATCATTTGGAAAAAGACCAACACACTGGACTGTGTCAGTAGGTAGTTGTTAATGAAAGTCCTGGTCAGAGATTATGCATGAATGACTTCTAATGGCACATATTTGTATTTCAATTTTATAAACAATTTTTCACAAGAGCAAACAATTAAGTGGTCTAAATTGGACAATGTACAGAAGGAAATGACTGCTATTATGTTCAATATCGTTTACATCAGTTATACAAGCAATTTCATGCTGCTTGATTTTTTTCATTTTGTTAAAGATCACAGAAATTAAACTAGTATTTTAGCATTTTAATATCTTGAATAAAGTCGTAGTTAGTGAAGAGTTATAAGTCCAGCAGCTTGTCTCAATAAGGTCATTTCCAAAGCAAGCAGAAGAGTTTAAAAATAACTTCTTGATGACTTCCAAGCCTCGTGCAAATGGAAACAGCTTGTTTAGTATCAAGAGCACAATTTACAAAGCACTTAACAGAACTGTAAACTGTCTTTCTGATGCCTGAAAAGCCTCTTCTGAGAATGGAAATCAATAACAGTGCTTCTCTCCGCACTGTGTTCATCAGTCCTTTCTATCTTTCCCTTTTAACATTAGATTACTGTATTAATGTCCTAGAAGAACATCTCCAGACACTCTGTGAAGAGATATGATCAACATTACACGCTGCTCGCAAACAGGCAAAAGAGCCACACCATGGAAACAGACACAGAAGAGAAAAGTCAATTGTTTCTACAGCGGTACTTCAAATGGGGATAATGGTGCATATCAAATCAAAAGTCTTGTCAATTACCAAAACACTGGGACACCAACAAGACAATGCCAACAAGTTTCAGCCTAATTAGGATTTTCTCCAGTAATTAGCTATCTGTCAGTAATTAACATCAGAATGTCTGATTAAAATCTCTATAGTCAGGACGATCCACATAAATACAGGCTTTAGCATTAAATTCAAGTAGAATACTTTTCAAAAACATCCATCGAAGCCGATACAATGGAAGTACCTCTGATTGAATCTGAAAAGCAGCGCTGCATCAAAGCAGTTGATTGAAAGTGACCTTGGTCTAATTACAATTGGTCTAATTATAAATGTCTGATTACATCCCCGCAGGAAATGTAAAACTAAGATGTAGCTGGTGGCCTCGGGTAATGATTTTAAAATATATTCAGAATTGGATTTGTTCTGATTAGATATTAAGTGTCATTTTTAGCACAATTATAATATGTTTTTTGTGTCTTGCCACTAATCTAACTATTTACTCCTGGTTTTGAATTGTTCATCTCATTTTTCCTGTGCTCATTTCCCTCCCTCTTTCTGTATTGGGCTGAGGTCGCGCTGTCCTCCACTTCCCTCGTCCGCACCAGGATGACATCACCACAGAGCTGCCTATTCATCACGATGTTCATCAGCGTCACCTCCGCGCACAAACCTACAGCTAAAAGATGAAAAAGAAACCCCCCGCCAGCTCTGCTACACCATTACAACAGTACAAGGGAAAAAATGGCCAGAAACAGAGCATGCATGGTGCAATAGCTAGGATGGTCCTGCTGGGGTAGGCAGAAACCCCTGACCTCAGGACCGACAATACATCTCAATAAACCGCAGTACAGACAAATGTGATGAGTCAGACTGGAGGCTACAGAGAAAACAACAGAAAACACGCAGAGAAACTCTCCCCCTCGACGAGGGAGCCATACTTTGTGTCTTAGTCACTGGCAGATCAAAAACTGGAGAACTGGCCCTGCTTATAGTTTTCCATTTACAGGAAAATAAAGGCATGAATAAAGCCTTACCTTCATCTGTGGGAGCTAATAAAGTCTGTATAGTCCTCCATAGTCTGTGTCATTTAGTTGCATATTTTAGTGATAACTTTACTTAACTTGAGTGTTAAGTGTGCTTTGACACATTGCTTAGATTCCTGCTAATGTTATTTAAAAAATGTATAATTATTTTTAGGGAAGAACAATTGTGGAAAAAAAACAAATAGATTTTTTTTTCAATATTGCAATTGCGATTATTTATGTAATTATTTTCTTTCCACTTTTTTACATAACCACAATCAACATAACCTATACTGCAATTTCTTTAACATAACTCAAGAAAAAAATCTTGTACAGCCCATTATCACATCAACTAAACTAGTCCAGGAGAAGCTTGGAGTTGTGCTGTAATATGGATGGGCAATGAACACTGAGACTTGCTGTGCGTTTCCTTCCCAATTAATAAAAAAGTAAATATGATTTACCAAAACATGTCCATTTCATGTCTTGTTTCTTCAGTTAATCTACTGAACAGAACAAAGCCTATGGGACTGTTGAACTAGTCTCTAAAGGTCTTAAAGTGGCCTTTACTGCTCTATTTAAGTGAATTCCAGACATATATTTAAGACTATGTTTAAGAATATTAAGGTTGACTCACATAGTCATGGAAAGCCTTGGCCTCGCTCGAATGTTCGCAGGTATCTCTTCTCTCTGGAGCTGCACAGTACAGGTCCCAAAAAACACTGTGACGCAAAGAAAGTAATAACACACCAACAAACAGAAAAAACATCATGTAATATGCAACATCAATCAACAAATGACAAGTCTTCAGAACAAATCAGGGACTGCAGTAAAATAAGAATGTAACGGTATTATTCTTACCACCACCAAGAGTGAAGGAACCCCGGAGGCTCTCCTAATGTGATATTTTTCTCCCATCGGATCTGTATAGAGAGAGGAAGAGACACTTCCTATACATTAAAGTGTAAAAACAAGTCGGCCATTGGAATTAGCCTCATTACTAGAGAACTCTTCTTAACACATTCCATTATGATCTTCAAGCGTAAGTGAATAAGTAAGTCTCTGTGCCGCTAAAAGCAAGTCTATTTATAAGGAGCTGTATATGTATGCATGTGTGAATGAATGAACAAATGGGACTTGTTTGAAAATGTACAAAGAACGAGGTTAGAACAATCCTCGCACAATTTCTTTTGTCACTGCTATCTTTTAGTTTTTTTATTTTATAGAAAGACATCTAAACCATGGTCATTAGCTAAAGTAAGCAGCACTGACATTGCCTGAGTTGGGCTGATTTATGTTCTATACAATGTTCTCGTACATTGTCCATTACCATCACACAAGGCATCATTCTCACACTCAGCCTTATATTTATGATTTCTGGTTAACTTACAGCAATATTTAGAGAAAATGTTTCATTTTAACATGAGCCATTTAATCCATAACAAAGGATTTATTCTCTCAACATTACTCGAGTGGTACAAAAAAATGCAGAATGATTGTGACAGCTCTCATTTCTCATTTTTAATTGGCTGTGGCTTGTACTCCCAACACAATTTTACACAGTTCAGGTCAGAATTTATATTTTTTTTATTTTATTTGTAAGAGAAAATGGCATTGAATCACATATCCTGTCTCCTCTGTGTTTTGGAAAAGAGCAGTCTAAACAAGCACTGTCTAAAGTTGTCATGACCGCTCAGAGTCTGGCCATGCAGCATGTCGAAGGGATGAAAATGTAAAAAGAGGAAACGTGGAACTGTCTGGCTATCCTCGGAAATAGCAACTCAGCTGTGAACTGCTTTGTATCTGGAACACCTCCAGCCTCACAGACACTTTTACAAGAAACTGTAAAGCGAGAGGGGGCTTACTTACCGGAAAGAGCTCATTTGTCAGAGTGGTTTAGAGGCTACAGCCAATTTCATTTGAGTGTGTTGAATAGTTAAAATCCTTATCAGCAATACTTGACTGAAGTGCCATGAGTGTCCATGTGTATACTATACTAGTATTGTTTTAGCTGGGCCAAAGCTAAATAAATGCCAGGTGCATAAAAGGCCTTGTTTTTCTCTCTATCTGATATTGCTCCAAGTCAAAACTTTAACTCTGTCTACTGTACACAAGCAACTATGTTTATACTTGTACCACTTGGACTGACGTGCTTCAACAGTGGAATACTACACTGCCTTCCCTTTTATTTTTAAAGTGAAAGAGTTAGACCAGATCAGGCTAACCTTATTTTGACCCAGAATCCGCTAACCTTATTTTTACCTCATCGCCTTTTTTTCCTTGTCACAGAGGCGTCGAGTTTCATCAGGAACAACAAACAACAAAAAGAGACACGCTGAGTGCATTACAGAATAAACTGAGAGACATAAGTCCAGTTCCACTAAATGCAACTCTAATGTTAATAACCCCATCAACTGCTGCTGACCTGTTGGCTCAGCAGTGAGAGGCCACGCTAATTCAATTAACTGCTAGACTTACTGGAAACAATGTCTGATGGTCACACTAAAGCCAGGCACAGTGAACACACACACATTCAGAAACACAGAAGGGGGCTTACCTCTGACAGAAAGGTCTGTGCTGACTTCTGGGCTCCTACGTGCAGCAAGTACTCATACACATACAGCGCTAACCTACAAGAAAGCACAGTAAAAGAAGTGGGATATGTTATTACTTAATAGTATTTTCAACATTAACAAATAAGATGAGAATGGTGATAGTTTGTTCCTGGCCCCTAAAAAGCCATTTTACCCTAAAACCTTTAGAAAAGTTGGAATGAATAAAGACAGTGAAGAAGTGTAAGAAAAGTGATGATAAATGCAGTCCGTAGTTGAAGCAAAAACCAGAGAACACATGTTTAATAGTAACTTCTTTATTCCAAATCTATATAATTAATCCCAACATACAAAGTAGTTAAAACTCCAGACTACCTAAAAATAAAATATCAAGTGCCTACGCATGGATAGAAAGTGCCAAACAGCTCCAGGATGCAATGTGCAGCAAAGGCTGTCGCAGTCTGTTCAAAATCTCACGAGAATCGAAAAGACACATTTCAGCTAAGTGTTAATCATCTCCCGTGCGCCAAAAACAGTTATGCTAACCTTCTTAGACATGTGGGATGTTCCCCAACAGACTACAGCCACCTGTTAGAAGAACAAACATATCGTCAAGTGTTATTAGTAGTCTCTGTGTGTAATACACCTCACTTTTAGCCCAGGGTCTCCACAGACTTCCTCCTGTGGCTTTGATCACAGTAGGAATTAGTTAGAGACTTGATTTGTTCATCAAATCTGTTCCCAGTGAGAGTGTGCTGGTACCTCAGTGAAGAAGATTGACTCATTTAGGCATACAAGAGAAATATTGGCAGGGATTACCCTTAAACATTCCACCTTATTTCTTGAACGAAGCTGTTCCCAAGACAGCTTTTTTCAACAGCTACTGAAACGTTTGCGCTTATCAGCTTTTCCTTGATAAACTCGATCTAGAAATGCAAAGTTCTTGAACAGCCACAGAACATAAAGGTTTCAACAAGAAATGCTGCAATGCAGACTGCAAAGAAATGTTATATATCTGCCCAGTCATCACACAAATTCATTTTAACCAACTCTATAAAACTTTCCCAAAATAAATGTATCTCTAAAACTGCAATGCCGCCTAAGAGAAGTTAATGTTTGCTATTGTGGACAACGCTTCTCATAGCCCCTGGCATCTCAAAGATATTAGGACAGCAACCGTCCCAGAACCTCCCCAAAAAGATACCAGTGGCCACCTGTGTCTTAATGTCCATATTTCCTCCCCAGACATACAGTATGTACCTGTCTGCCCCTGATGAACTGCACACCTTTCTGTCCCTCTTCATCTCTACTCTTTCATTTTCACTCTCTTCACTCGGAGGCCATCTTTCTTTAATGACAACACGGTGAAGAAGAGCGCTGGAGTCTCCCTGACATCTCCTCTTCCTCCTTTACCCTGGTGGCCTGGCACTAATGTTTAACCACGGAAATAAAGACAGAATGCTGCACAGGGACAAGGTTAACTGAACAATGAGAGGCTTGACAAAACTCTTGACACCTCAACAACTGAGCATGAATAAAAGATGTGGCCATTTTTTTTTCTTTTTTCTGTGGCACCGCACAGATCAGAACATTTCGAGGAACAAATGCACTTGTGTTGCTGCATTTTGTGCCAATCTATTCTCCTCTACTCTCCCCTTTGAGGCTCAATGTCAAATACAACTGTATGAGAGTGTTACTAATGCATCAAGAGCTCTTGTTTCACAGGGAATATATTCATGAGCCTGGCACAAACAGTTTCACAGAAAATAAACAGGAAACTGACCCGTCTCCATCAAGGTGCTCATAAAAGACTAAATGATCTGATGTGCAATTGATTTTTCAGCGCTCCAGGAGACGACCTTTGGCCTCTCTGGAAGAAAGGTCAAAAAAAAAAAAAGTGAAACTAGGAATAGTTATGAAGGAAAAAAAAGGTAGGGAATGAAAGAAGAGCACAAGTTGGCATTCAATGTGTTTACATGTTGGATATATTATTATCAAGTATATTTGTCTCTGTGCAGCATTACAAAAATCTATATCAAGATTAATTTGACATTTAAGATTATTTACAATTATATAGTTACAGCTCTTTAATCACATATTAACAAATTGTAGACAGAATGATCTGTAAAAAAACAGGATCTTTATTTTCATGCTGTCCGAACAGAGGTGTGCGCTCCTTTATGCTGACTGGATACATGAATCTAAGGCTGCTGCTATAAACCTGCAGCACTTTGGTGATGGAGCCTAACTTAATGAAATCAGGTGATGGAAACGGAGGCTGCTCTTTCCGACCCTTTACAAAGAAAGAAAACACCAGACCCTGGCTGAAGTCGAGGCACTTTTCTATTTTTTTTTTACACAGATCAGCATTTAGAAGAGACTGCTACATCACTGCTAATCAATTTACAGCACTCCCGCGGCGATCAAAGTCTGGCACTGCTTCAAGTCGCACAGGCAACAGCTTCTCTGATTGGATTTGGCCCTTATAGATTAGCTCAGATTATTTCAGCCTTGTTGAAGATGAAACAGGAAACCATTTTACTGTGATCATAATCAACACGCATTTACAAGAGTTGCTAACATGCTGATGAAACCTAGTATTCTGATTTGTTTACAATACAGAATGTTTCACCAGGACAATGGAAGCAAACGTACAATATTGTTGTTATTTTGAATGTGTGACATATTGTGTTATGCTTTCTGTTATGCTTATTTTGTGTTTTTTTCTTTTCTCAGCAGTAGGGCTACATAATGTAAAAATCAATATTTTATAGGGGTGTAAGAAAAAAAAAATATTTTAAATATTTAAATATTTCAAGGAGCGATTCTTGTATAGTTTCAAATTATTGCCAAATATTTTTTTAATTTGTTGCTTATTTTGTGTAAAAATTGTTACAGTTTTAGTCCTCACTATTTTGATAATCTCAATATATTGTCTTACAATACAGTATCGGGATATATCGTATTGAGGCATGTGCATCGCAAGGTGCTTGCCAATATACTACCCTAATATTTAAACAATAAGTATTTTAGCAACATAAATGTGAAATTATTTTCAAACTAATTTAGGAATGACTCGATTCCACTCTTCACACTGGTAACTTATTATTAAGATTATTTGATGTCTGTCACATAGAATACTACAACTTTATTGTCACACATGCTGGTCTTTGTGATATGGATATTGTTATTGTTCATCCATGGCAAGCATCCAGGCAGGCTTGAATGTCAGGCTCATAAAATGTCATAATGTTACTGCAAATCAAGCAGTCTTTCATTATTTGTTATTATTATTGTTATTGTCTGTAAAGGATCTCAGTCATCCAGGACAACTTTAAACCTTTTATTAATCATTATTATTATTTATTTAGTGCAATTTTGTGGTTGTTGTGTAGCTCCAGATGTCAGTCACAAATAGGAGCAGTGACCCACACTTTTGTATTGCAATTGGTGTTGTTGGTTTAGTTGTGCTGTGTGAGCATGTTACATCCATAGGAAAATAGGTAAATACTCAAGTGTGTCCAGTTGATCACACAGATTTCTAGCACAAAGGAAGCAGAGGGTTAAAATAAAGGAGGGAAACATGTGGGGTGACAGGGAGAATGAGATGAAAGACTTTGGTTTGGGGAAGGGAGTGAAGTAGGAGGATTAGACACAGAGACAAAAAAGAAAGTGTGGAGGATCGAGGTGATGGGTGCTAGTGGATGAGCCCCAAGACGAATCCTCATGAGATCTGTAAACTTTCATATTCTAATGTTGAGGCTTCTCACTGAGCAGTGTCTCAGTTACCCAAGCACCCTGCTGTGACCTCCTTCTGCAAATTAACACAAAAACCCTCCACAGGATAAAAAATAAATAAAAAATAGCTAGAATAAACTAGATTCCTAACAATCTTTAAGAGAAAAGGCTTCACACTGAGCTGCAAATATAAAATACACATGCTTCATTAGAAAGTTTTAATGAATTCATTGTGTGAGGAAATAACAGAATTGTAACCCAAGCTCCTATTCTCACTCAAAGAACAGTTTCTTCCGATTATGCATACCTTTACCAAACAATTGCCTAAACCATTGAGAGTTAATATTTGAATCACTCACCTATCAAGTGCATACATTGCAATCAAGGCAATATCTGATTTTTTTTTTTATTTATTATCCCTGTGGAGAAATCTATTGTTGGGCAGCCAACACCAGTGGCCAGGCACCACGATTGTGCCACTAACCGGAGACTATAGCATGTTTTCTACGTTGATGGGAGAAACTGGAGTTAAACATTAATAGAAATACATTTTAAACATAAGGATAACACTCATCAGGGCAACAGTGGACAAAAGTATCAGTAAGCTAAGGTTTTACATCATAGAAATTGTAAAAAAAAAATATAATAATTTGGAAGAGCAAAGAATAAACCGAGAAGCGAGTTAGCTGCAGTCAGCAGCAGGAAAATGCAGCAGGTGGGTGAGCCACACTGGACAATAACATGATCAATGATTGGCCAGCTATATAAATCTTAAAATCTCAAACTCAAACTTACGGATTAATGATAAAAACAACTACTTTTCTAATGGGAGCCTAGTTTTTAAACACAGGATGTGCATGGTAATTTCCCACTCTGCCACATTATATAACACTGCAGTATCGATGTGATGCAACACAGACAGTGACAGCAGTAACCAAAAGCTATTGTGCCACGCTCCGTTAGCTCAGCCAGTCACTCAACAAGTGTCAGAAATAAAGACGGTTGTATTGAGCACAAAACTACCACTAAGTTTAAGTACTGTTTCCAATGGCTGCTCTTTTATGACCTTTGACCTAAAGGGCTACGAGACCATGCTGTGCCAGTATTACATTAAAAAAACGGCAGCAACGAGAGTGGAGTGTGAAAACTGTTGCCCAGTGTGTGACAGACAAACACTTTCACTGATTAATCAAGCCTAGCAGTGGGGCTTTATGTGCCATTAAGAGGCTCACTAAATGACTTCACTTTAATGAATAAAGTGAAGTCACAGACAAACCGAACAGATAGGCAGGAGGAGAGAAATGTTGTGCTGCTGGGGTGAGGGTGGTGGAGCACCAAGGCAAGATAAACAACGACAAATATAGACCCATTACACTGCTGAATAATTCATCTGATGAAGGCTTTGAGAAAACAACAGGAAAAAAAAAAAAAAACACACACAACAAACGTGGGGATTATGTAGCCTTTATGCCAGTGATGATCAATGCACACACCTTGTTTGGAAAGTGAGTGCAAATAGAAAATCAGTGGACCAATACCTAATAAGTTTAATCAAGTAATTTTTTGTTGAAGGTTAGGTTTTAAGAGAATAACAAAGTCTCTCTTAAAATCATTGTTTCAGCAGGTGTGACAGTGAAAAGAAAAAAAGAGCAAGATTAAGAGACGACTGAGAGTATTAGAAGAAAAAACTAAAGTAGGTAATGTAGCAGTCAACACAGAAACAGAGGTGGAGAGAAGGATGAAGCGCAATGAAGAGTAAAGATGTGGAGAGTAAGCGTGGGGATCGAGTGAGAGAAATGGGGAGAGCAAATGATTGATGAACGGAGCTGGAAGTGCAGCATCCAGGGGTAGGTCAGGACGGAGCGCCACAAGCGGGATGCTGCAGCCTGTGAGCACCGGCGGAAAGGACAGCCGCTGCACAATATCTGATATCAGACACAGACAGCGAGAAGGTAGAAGCCAGTGCACCCAGTGCTTAAAGCAGCCCTGCATAACATTTAGCCAGTAGCACCGCGTAATTCTTAGCTCAAAAATATATTTGCGTAATCATTTAATGGTTCTTAGACACGAGAGATGTAGAATCATTCACTGACACAGTACAGCTGGACAGTAAACTCCTATACCAATGCTATTATAAGTCCTGTCGCTGGGATGCGCAGACAAGTGAGTGGCACGCTTTACGGCACTCAAATAGAGGGAGCAGAATTAAGACAAGAGTTGTATAGAAAATACACTAAAATTCCCCTACTGTTTCAGAAGACAGAAGGTTCTTTTTTTTCTCAAACTTGCTGGTTTGGATAGTTTTTTTTCCCATCAAAAACAAACAACATAAATTCATGCAAAAATAGGGTTAAGGTTAGGATTAGGGGTTAAGGTTAGGATGAAACTATGGTAAAAACATGTTCATTCCTGGTGATTCATTAGAGTTTAATACATGTACTAATGCATTAATCAAGCATTAATTAATGCATAGATTCATGATTAAATGTGTCCCCTACTCTAAAGTGTTGAGCTCAGCACTTGTTGATACTCCATAGGGCTTAACAATAGAATGTCACTGAAAAAACAATAAATACAGTACTGTGGACAGATTAACAGCCAAAATGCTAAGTGAACAGCAAAACAACAGACAGGATGTTTAGATCAGAGCACTGAGAGGCTTACGTTATGTACTAGTTCCTTGTAAAAAAAAAAAAAAAAATGACTGTATGTTTGGGGTAACTCATAATTTAAGATATTATTTTTGAAAGCATTCTTACCCAACACCGTCCTGAAGGCTTTTGTATTTTAAAAGGGAAAACTTGTATTTGCCTTTGTATGTATTTTTCTACATCTTATTGTCCCAGTAGCCTACCATTATAAACGAACAGTAAAAAGCCAAATGCTGTGACGTTGTCTGGTATAGTCAAAATATTCTTCAAAGTATTGCTGGTTATGTTTCTGCTATTTTTAATCACATTCCCTCTCAAAAACATAACATTAGAAACCTGGCCTCACTTAACACTTGCTGTTACATGTATTCTTCATGATGACTGGTTCACTGTAAAAATGTTAAAAAATATTTGATGCAGTACATTTAGTGTCTAACAGAGGACATTGAAAAGACTTCTAACTTCTTCTAAATACATCTCTGTCAATTCAGTGTCTTCAATTAATCCCCGAGTGGCAGTGTGCTGCGGCTGAAGCACAGACTGTTCGCTGATGCATTTCTAATTGGTATTTTTGCTGATGGTCACAAGTTTAAATCTATATTCTCCATTATCCTTCCCCTGCATCCCCAAGGGTCCTAGTAATGGCTCGAGTGCTGTAGTGAGAGATATTCATATAAAGTATAGTAAAGTATCTTCATCTGACCTCTGCACATACTACAGTTGGGGTATAGTTCAAAAAAAAAGCTGTGAGGAGCAGAGACAATCTCTTTGAAGATTAGCCGAACACGTGTCATAATCCAGCACAGAAGCAGCCTGAGGAGAAGACACTGAAATAGACTGTGTTATCTGCACATGTGCCATGTTTTGTCTCTACTGAGATGGTTTCACACGCTGCTTTGCTGAGTAAATGTTTGCTGGAGACTTTACATGAACACATAGTAAAGTCCTTAGCGGTGCTTTGGCAGAGGGACAAGGCCCAATGCCCCAAAACTGGATTGGCAAAAAATCTGTGTTGCCTGTATGGGTAGACTAAAGCCGGTGAGTAGAGCTGGCTCACTTTACAAGAACGTGAGCAGCCAAGAATTCACACAAGAGATTACAAAAGAATATTATGCCTCTTGGGTTCATAATTCAAACTAATGGCTCACAGGGAATTTTCCTTTCTCCTGCAAAGACTGGACTTTATTGGGAGAAAGGTGAAATGCCGTGTGTAAAGGCATAAAGCTCATATCCTGCCTGAGAAGGAAAGGCTTGAGCACTCCTCAGCTCACCTCGGGGTAGGGCTTGTGTTTACCTTTCATTAACTGGAGATCCCCCTCCTACGCCAGAAACAGTCAAATGCATAAACTCAGAAAAATAAGAGGAATCAGAGAATAAAAAAGTCCAAAGATATTGAACTTTGTGACAGACGCTCATTTCATCTCATATTATCAAAATGTGAATCCATTGAGTTCAATTTATGTCCGACAGTTTACACAAAGTTTTTAACTGCGACTGACTTACTGAATTTTGTTCTGTGGACAAAGAGCATCTATCTACATGTTAAAACACATCCTAAAACTGAAAAATAAAACATGGAAAAACATTCAGAATTATGTGTTGTCTAACAGAACCACGTAATTGCGGGACAGTCCACTCCCAATCTGATGTAGAAAACAACAAATTAGTGCAGTTGCAATTAAGCCTTGAGAGACAACACAATGAAGAGGAAGCGTCACCCGCCTGATACAGTCGCAATCAGATGAAATGGAGCAGCGCTGGTTCTGTCAGCAATGCACGGACTTCACAGCCTCCCAGAGCAGACAACAATGCCCAGGGCTGAGATAACAGGAAATGCCAGCTTATCAGAAAGCCAGAGAGGCAGAGAGAAGGGGAAGAGTTCACTGCTGTTTACCAACAGACTAATTAAGCAGAATACACTTGGTGGAAAAATGTGTCATATATACGTAAAGAGTCTGACGTGTGTTGTTGGAGCATATAAAGTGAACAAATCCAATAAAAGCTGAGGTTAATCCATCACTTTCTTAATTTGAGTTCCATTCATTGTCTTTGATTTGTTTAGACTGAGACACCTCTCATGGGGAGTTTGTTTAATTTCACAGCTGGAGGAGCACCAATGATTTCAAGGAGTGTTTCTACTTGTTCAACTTTTTTTATGAGCGATTACAGTAAATCTAGGGTGAAACATAGGCACTGACTCAAAAAACTGCATTCAATTGTTGTTTACAGAGAAATGCTATAAAGTTATCACAACAGTAATCGTGCAGGGTAAAGTGTTTTGGATTATGGCTGGCATAAAACACATCCACACAAATGCAATAAAACTGCAGGCTCCTAGAGCTGGAGTGAGCTGCTGTTGAGAGACACTTAACTCTGAATAGTTACAGTGCCAAAGGTTACCAGACAATATGAAATATAAAAGCTGGAGTGTTTTTTTTGTCTTTTGGTCATTTGCTTGGTTAATCTCACACAGTGCAGCGTGCCTTTATCAACTATGACAACACCACAGGGAGTTAATCTCATCAGATTACAATTCTTTTCAACAGGCTCTAATAGGTCTCTATTCTTTTGGACAACAAAAGTCTGAGATGAGATAAAAAAAATAAATAAAAAGAAATGCAGATGAATATCAATTTCAAGCAGGAATGTAAGTATGTTAAGGATTGTGAGAAGGTTTAAATAAATATCAAACCATTCAAAGCAATCCATGTTGTGCACCATGGGTTTTGTATACACGTGTTACTTAAAATAAATAAGTATTTTTTATCCATCCATATGTTTAGTCTATTTATTTTTATAGGATGTTGTCTGACTGCAGCCATGCTCTTGTGTGTTCTGTGTGTTGAACATTATCACGTGAAATGATTTAAATAAATTCACAGGGGGAAAAAAGTTACTGTGGCTTTATAATGGATCAGTTCATGTCAGGACACTACAGTTCATCTTCTATAGGGAATTTAAAATCAAGAATGTGGGTTTGACTTGTCTAAACAACAATTAAGATGAGGAGATGTCGAACTGCTGTGGACTGTGCGGGAGAATGTGTGTTGGGAGAGAAAACGAAAACAGTGCAGGGGAGGAAAGGAGGGAGCGTCTGAAGCAGTTCCTAAGCCTGGCCGTCACGCATGCTTAACCTTGCGCTAGTGCCTGTGCGATGCAGCTTGCATATCAATGATGGAGAATAACAGCAGAAGGGGGGCCTCCAACCAACTCAACGCGGCAGACAGCGGGGGCCACCACGGCACCTGCACTAAAACAGCAACAGCGAGTTAAAGCCCACATAGCATCACAATACAATAAACTGTGACGCCTAAAGATAAAAGATGACAAATAAACCCAAGTTGCATGGTTCATAAATAACTAATGATGTTAAATAATACTGTAGATAAAGGAAATGTTGGACAACAAATCTGACATCTAAACAGCCAGTGAATTCACGCTTGAGGCCTGAAAGTGCTGTTTCCACTGACAGCATTTACTTTTGGCAGGAGCTCAGGTTACAGGAAGCGCTTTGAGGGAGCGTCCTACCGCTTTGAGGTTTGAAGCAAAGCGGTGCATATTTGGTGTCACTGAGGGCAACAAAAAACATCCTGACAATACCACAAGTGCTGCTACTTACAACACGAACAGAGACTGGAGAGTGGTTTTAAAACACCACCAACAATAGGTCATTTTGAGAGAACAAACGACAAGAAATGGAAATTATCTTAATCAATAAATAATAAATTCGCTAAATATAAATCATGTCTCTTTATAGGATTAGAACCAGAGCCAAGTAGTAGTAAAATATTGTATATTTTTCGAGAGTTAAAGTTAACTTGTGCATTTTGCTGTAGTGTAGTATTTGTGAAATGTTGAATGAGATCCATGGGCTCCTAAAAGACATACAGCTCGTGCAGATAAAAGATTTTAAAGGATGCAATGTCCTTTCCCCTCTTGTTTCTAATCTGATGCCGACAAATGTCTTTTGCAACGTCAATCCTCTCCAAGGTCCCCAAGACGTCCCGTGAGGGTGCCGTCCCTATGGGTCCTTTGTGGTGATTGACATGTCAAGCATTTCCCTGGCAGCGTCGATCACAGGCTGTCTCCCTGCGCACACACAGCTCAATGTGCTTTGATAGCACTTCTGTGGCAACTTCCATCTCTGGCAACAGGGATAAGAGAGCGACAAGGAGGGATGACAGCGGATAAAAGAGGACTTTAACAGCCTGTGTGTGTTCAGCAGGTTAAAAAGTGAGTTTTAATCAAAGTCATGTCAAACTGTCATTGCTTTATTTTATTTATTTTTTTGAAGAGAAAAGCCAACATATCAGAGCTCCCCTTCTTGTAATTCCAGATTGATGCTGATCTAAAACACTAGGAGGATTAAAAAGATACATTTCTCTGACCACCAGCAGACAACAACAGAGCACAGTGACAGTTCGGTGTGTTCTCACGGTTGTTCAAGAGCATCCCATGAGAGCTGAAGAGGCTGTTAGCTGTATAATGATCACTGGGTGTTGTAGTTCACACTCACATCGCCAGCATGACGGACAGATGGAGCTGATGTTCAGGAAGGAAACATATGGTTGACATGCTGGAAGCAGACAGCTCAGATGGACTCACATGATACACTTGCAGCATACTCACTGTTGACCAAAAGCAAGCACATACGACACGCAAGATTGTACATAGACATATGACTCTGTAAAGAGTCATTAATGGAGGTCGTTCTGAACAGTATGGGTAAAAGGGGGTTCTTTTTGTGGCTCTGGATTGACGCCAAGAGAACCAGGTGTGGTCCACCGATAAAGTGAATGTGAGCCAACTGCCCTGGTCCACACAGCCACAGCTAATGCAGAGCATTTAGCAGGAGGACCTGACCCCGTCTGACCCATACAAGAACTCACATGGGGTAAACAAAAAAAGACTGTTGTGGACAAATCTGTCATGGCAGACCTGATGCTTCATACCCAGAAATTTACAACAAAGAACTCAGCTTAAAAAAAAAAGCATACATACACCCCATTAATTATTTTGTAAACGTTTGTAGTTTACAGACAGAAAATAACTTCCAAATAACTAGCAATTTTATTTATATAGCACAGTTCATATACTGGTCAATTCAAAGTCAAATAGACACATTTAAAGCACACAGACAAAATTTTAATTAAGGAAGTTAAGATGTAAAAATATAGATAAAAAAACACTTTCAGTTGTCTTTACTGAATGTAGACGGAGATAAAGTGGAAAGTTTTTGATTTCCCTTTGAACATTGTTAAAGTTGAGGCTTGTTTCACTTCACCTGGGAAACTGTTCCACATTCATGCTGAATAAAACTTAAAGGCTGCTTCACCAGGTTTAGTTCTAACTTGAGGCAACAAGCAGAAGTCTAGTCTCAGATGTTCTCAGAGTCCGAAAAGGTTCATAAGCAACTAGCATGTCAAAAATATGTTCTGGTGTGAAGAAACTTGTAAACTAGCAGTATTGTTTTAAATTCTATTCTCTGAGCAACAGGAAGCCAGTACAGTGGTTTTAAAACTGGACTGATGTGGTTGTACTTCCTGCTCGTTAGAACCCGAGCAGCAGCGTTCTGAATAAACTGCAGCTGTCTTAAACCTCGTTTCTAGAGACCAGGCTGTTACAGTAATCCAACCTGCTGGACATTAAAGCATGGATAAGTCTCTCTACGTATGGTTGAGACATTATTCCTTTGACTTTGGAAATGTTTTTAAGTTGATAAAATGCTGATAATGTAATTGAGTAGTACAGCTTCTACAGCTGTAGTATAGCTATAATTTGTTTTGCACTTGATCAATTGGGCAGCACTGTGGCAGAGTGGTTATCACTCTTGCCTCACAGCAAGAACGTCCTGGGTTTGATACCCAGCTAGAGCAGGGCTTCTCTGTGTGTTTGCATTGTGGATGATATTGCATGAAGTTCCAGTATTATGAATCACGTGTGAAAGTGCTGTTCCTCAGGTGGCAGCTCACACAAGCACCGACGGATTGCCTTAAGGAGTCTATGCAGAGTATTGTATATTTCCACTATGTGAGATTCTGCTCTGGTTTCATTGTAGTCCACCCATAATGCAGCTTGCTGGCAGAGTGGCAGTCTGAATTGCTTTAGTCAGATAAACACTCCCAGCATGCATTGCTCTGCCTCAGTCTGCGCTATGCTGCACTGGCAGCCTCCTGGCAGGATTGTGAGGTGTCTCGGTTCAAAGATAGCTGTGTGATGACGATCCTTCCAGCATAAGGCACACTTCAGTCTGCACCCCATTTGTTGTGATTTTAACATCCAGTTAACAAATGTGTTGATATACAAAGAATAAAAAAATAGAATCTGTACTTTCTAGGATTGTTTTTAAACAACAAAGGTTTATAATAGAGATGTGAGCAGGCTGCACAAGATACACATAACAGAAAAGAGAGAATACAGTGATACGTGATTAAAATACGGCAGGACCACAATCTGGAATAATGTAAACTATGTCAAGCTGCCACTGACTGAAACCTACACTCGTCGAACAACTGCAGTACACAGTCAGTGGCCGTGTACTGTCACTTCAAATCAAAATCAAGCCCAGGCTGAAACACAGGTAGAGTCGCTGCGGGAGGACAGAGAGCAAACCCAGCCGCTATCACAGACCCAGACATAGAGTTCAGCGACGGTAAAAAACTGATTAGTTTCACTCAAAGAGAAGCAGTAAGAACAAAATCAGATATAAAGATTCAATAAAAAGTACAAAAAATTTAAATTTTTATTTTTTTTTAAAGACCATAGTATGATTATGTAAATGTATAATAAAGTCTATGTTGCCTAAAATCTTAATAAGTTCACCTCAAATCTTATCTCAGCATGTTTCATAGCAATGCAGATAGTTATTATACTACCAAATGATTGGATAAAAAAAGATCTCATTAAGATGAGGTCTAGGAAATTATCAACTACATTTTACTTCAGGTCCATTCCCTTTTAATGTATTCAAACATGTCATCTTTGTCGGCAAAAGTATTCACTCCTCTTTGATAAAGAACTTGCTGATTAATTACAGCGATAGGATTTAGACTGGACCCAGTAGTTATTGTCTTATTTTTTTTAAGATATATTTTGTGAACATGTAAACCATTAAGTGAATTCTTCAGGGTTTAAGGTAATGGTCTGAGTAATACGACCTTAAATCAATATATATATATATAAACATTGGCGCCTGCTCTTACTGTAAACTCATTAAGGAAACTCATTTAAAAAAATAATAAAATGCAATTTCAGAAGCCAGTTCCTTATTACACTTAGTTGCACAGAGGTCAGTTGCACTAGACTTGCTTTACATCTACATGGGTGAAAAGCCAAAGCCCTGGGTCTGCAGGGGTCCATTCGGAGGTCAATACTACAACAGTGTAAACTAATGATCCAGCAAATTCCCTCAGTCCTGCTCTCTCCTCCTGCTGCTGCTTTCCTTCAATCTGTTCTTGCCCTCCTCTCGCACTCTCTCTCTGAGCCCCCGCTGAGCTGAAGAAATGAGAAACAACTGAAGACTCGGCAGCACTGGGTATGCTGCGCTTCTCCGATACACGCCACTTAGAAACAAGGCTGCTTGTTAACAGAAAAATGAAACTTTGCCTCGCCTGATTTTGCCTTTCACTGCCTTTACATCTGGTGGTTTTTCACATCCAGGCATTTCTTTTGTTGTGGCCTCAGATCGAACACCCACTGGCACATTACTTTAAAATAAACACTGAGATATATATCAAGTCTTCAGCAGGAAGACAAGGTAAAACAACATGCAATTTCATTGTTGCATGAGCTCCAAACATAAGAGTTTCACAACATGCTGCAAAAAAAAAAATTAAATAAAAAAAATTTAAAAAGAGCAAATAAAGAAAAAAAACACCTTAGGCTCTGACATGTTCAATCTACCAAAACATAAATGCATTAAAGTCAAGTTTACTACCTCTTCTGTACTGCACACACTTCAATGAAGATACATTTTTAGTCTTGAGTCCAGTGATGCTCGAACACCAAGTTCCAGCTATGTTTTTTTAAATGATCCTATCTGTAATCCACATACTGTTGGGGTCATGCTCCACAACTCCTCTAGTTCAGATTCAGGGCTAAAAGAACTGTGCTTATCCAAAACACTAGCTCAGTCACAGTCATATGAGTGAATGGACTTGGAAAAACAGCAGAAAAAATGCAAGTGGCAGAAGGCCTACAAATGTGTAATTTGTCGACATAAGCACTTTTTACGCTGGCTCTAGTAGGCCATGTCAAAAAGTAGATAAAAAAAAGCTTGCGTCAGTTCCTATATAACCAAACTGAATCGACATAACCAAAAACAAACCTGTACAATTTAAGCAGCATTTGCAGATTAAGTTAAACCCAGCTCCCACAGGACGCCCAATGAAGAGATTATTAGAACAGAAGGTAACCTATTCAATGTTCTGCATGCCTGCTGCCACGAAGCTCACCTGTAAGGTGCATTCAATACACAACTGTCCCCGTTACAGAAGCGACGGACACATGTTTTGACTTTCTACTGTTTTAACTGCGGCCACATGACCTCGACAGTCTATGTTAGCACATGAGTAGCATAATAGTTTGTCACTAAATACACTGGGCTGAAAGTAACAAACACTCAAAAAGAACTCTTAAGCTCGAAAATCATTGAAAAGGTCAAGAAATGCCACAAACGTTTTTAGAAAACTTGCATTTAGGCAACTAAAATAAAAGGTGAAAATGTTGTTAACGATAATGTAATATGTAAGTACGACGACAAACGCACGTAAATTTGTCAAAAGCAGCACTAAGTTTGTAAGCCATGCACAGCACAGAGCAAAGCCCCACGCCGCTGAAGCTCGTCTGTGCCCTCCCCTATCGCAGCTCAGTGTGCGACTGCCCCCGGCCGCTCGTGAACTCCCCTCGCGCCGCCGTTTCCTCCCCCATAAATAAAACTTACTTTTCTCTGGCTTGGCTGTCGGACGGCACGTTGCTACTCTTGCCTTTGGCGTACATGCTTGCAGAGAGCCCCGATTGTCACGCACCTGTCAACCCATCACAACCTCCTTGGGCACAGCCCCGTCACCATGGCGACACAAGCAACGTCGTCGCCCATTGGCTGTCCTGCTGTTCGGGACCGCCCACTCCCCAGGGTAACCGTCGGTGAATGACAGCAGCTCTGGTACGCCCTCCTCAGCATAGCTCCACCCCTTCCACACAGCCCTGTCTGTCTGAAGTCTGCCTGTCTGACAGCTCCTCCATCCTTTTCCTGATTGGAAAACCTCTTTGCTTACAGTCCTCCTAACATGCAGGGAGACAGAAAGACAGACCGACACAGACAGACTGACATAAACACATCCACACTCCCTCCCTCAGTTTCCCCTCTCTCTTTGTGCAGTGGGGGGATTTGAAACCGTCCAAAAGATTTTAAACAACTGGCTTTGGCTGTTCCTTTTATAGACAATCACACCCTCTACCGATGCATTCAGAGCACAATTCAGCACACAATTACGAAGCCTGCATTTGTATTGGAGTATTTTATGTTTACTTCAGTATTGTGACGTGTGTCAATACCGCAAATTGGAAAGTGACAGCTCTGAGTGCTTGTAAACAGTGGACAGACAAGTGAGGGTGTATTGTTTATTTGGAAACTACTTGAAAGTGGTCATCTGTGCATCCATAAAGCACCTTCAGCTCTTCTCAAGCTTAACCCTTGATATAACCTGCTAGAATTATAGAGAATTTTGCATGATGCAGTAAAAAAAAATGTTGGTAACAAAAAAAGAGAAACAGGTTTTCTGCATCCACTCTATTAGAGGTCATGCTGTATGTCTTTGCAGCAGAGAAAAAGTGCTATGTCATGCTGCTGTCCAAACTGGCAGCTTACAGAGACGAGCGCTCACTGCACTGTCACATCAAACCTTGTCACAAATTCCCCCGAGAGACCACAGAACACCCCAATAGACATATAGTTTTGTCCATGCATTGCAGAGTTTTGTAAAAGGAGTATCTATCATGCTCTAAAAAACACTGTTCACCCGTCGTTGTGTTCATGTGTGTGCTTGGGCATATCACAGGGCCAGCAGTGTTTACGCTTACGCAATGCTCCGGTGATGTGACCCAGTTGGAATGGATGCACACTGCTGTCTCACTCACACACACACACACACACACACACACACACACACACACACACACACACACACACACACACACACACACACACACACACACACACACACACACACAAGAACACCTCCCTGTCTCACTCCTTTACCTTAGCACTTTATCTCATTCTAAACCCACTCCATGTTTTGAAAGAACCCCTATTTCAAACAAGAGAAGAAACTTTTTGGTTTTGGGATGAGTCCCTACGGGTCGATCACCATGACAACCACTGGAAGGCTTAACCATAGAATAGAGAAAGTGGAGGATGGAGGAACAGAGAAAGAATAAGGAAGAAGTGTGTCAGTATAGGGCTAAGAGTTCAAAATGTCCCCACAAATTAAAAATTATTGTTTTGACTATTGTTGATTAGAAAAAAATAATATTTCTAAGACAAATAAACAAATAGGATGCAAGTGCAGGCAGTAGGGCAACGACAAGAGCTGTTATTAGAGGGTGGGAGGCAGACAGGGAGGGACACTGATAAAAAGCGAGGAAGCAGTTTAGATAACAGGGGTGTAGTAAGTGGAGCAGAGATCAACTGCCATCCTACTCTTGGTGCTGACCTGACCTCTGGTAACCATGAATGCACCAATCTTCTCTGGGGTATAGTAAACAGTTAGCTTCTAATAATTTCACAGATTACAAGCTCATTCTGCTGTTTCTGCACTGTTTGACAACCACTCCATCAGCAAAGCTATACCTTTACCTGGCTCTAAATAAAAATTATTGAAGCCGACCTGCATAACTTTTAGGAAGCAAAGAGCACAGATCGCTTTAATTACAGTAGAGACGTTTAAGACGGCAATTTTGGAATAAAGAACATGTCTAATGTGGTCGGGTCATTTTAGTATATTTTCTATAAATACAACTCTGCTAGGGTCTGGCCTATTTATTATGTGCGCAGTGTGTGTGTTTTTAGGAGGTTTCTGTTCAGCTGAGGTACTGTATCTGTGAAATAAGAATAATTCTACTAAGCTCATGACTTTAAAATTTGAGAATATATTATTGAGCTAAAGGTTATGCAGGGTGGCTTTATACAGACTGTACTTGATATTTTTTATTCTAGTTGGGAAAATTGGTTTAAACCCAAAATATTGTACTTCTACTCAGGAACAAAAAACCTTGGCCATTGCATGCTGCAAGATGTACTAAGTTCCAAAAAAACAAAAAATTGGTTCAGTTTTATTTCTTTATTGAAAGAGAAACAGGGACGACAAAATGGAAATCAGGTAGTGGACTTTAAATGCTAAACATGTATAGAAGAAGAAAATAAATATACAGTAGATTTTGTTGCTTTTGGCTACAGTGAATTCATTTTTTAAACTAAAATTAACACTGCTGCTTGGATTTAAAGGAGTCCTACTGAGAAACATTTTGTTTCGATTTGCTATTAAGCACAGAATTAAATGAATTGTTTCTCCTTTTTTTTCTGTAATTTCTAAATAGATACAAGGAAAGGTGTCCTAATCACATTCTTTGTTTTGGCTATCCTGTGTCTTTGTCTCACACTACACCCACCAGGCCCATCTTCCAAAGCTCAGGTCTATTTCAGTCTGTCTGTATCATGCGCTCCACAATGTCATACAGCCACAATATGTCTGGTTATTTATTATGCATCCAAAATACAAGATGGACCCTATATGCACCTGTTAATCAATTTTTCACCTTTTAGTGCTTCTTGAACAAAGCAGGACACACAGAAACAAGCCATAATAGCTTACCCCTCTCTTTTACAATGCCTTCTTTGGCATTTTGGCAAACAGCCTTTGTTTACTAAGCTTGTCGATTGGCTATGTAATCATATATTTCCACAGAGGGTGTCTGTTAGCAAGGACGCTAATTAACAAACGATTAGGCTCTCACACAAAAGAGCTTCTTGAGATTAATTTGAGTCAAAGTTTACAAAAGCGACTAGCTCGGTAAATAATTGAGTACAAACAATAGTTTCTGTTCTAACAGGTAACAGCTCGATTGTGAGGATTGAGGTATTACTGGTCCCCATGAGAGCAGTGTAAATAATAATTTACAGTTATAGAGTCCAGAAACTCTCATATGGCAAACATTGTTGCACGTCACTGATATCTAGAAATGGACACTTCCTTGCTGGTGAAAACGTTAATTGTATGCTTTTTTGTTATTTTTTTTTTATTTTTAAATATATCACAATGCAAATAACTTTCATCCATTAAGACAAAAAGAAATATACCTCACTGGGGACATTTAGTTATGTCGTTCATCCTGTATGGAGGCTTTGATTTATCCCAAAAGTCACATCTGCAAAAAGGACCAACTGCAGGCACGCATCTATTGTAACTCATTTTACACACCATGAGTCTGATTCATGCGGTAATCAGGCAGCTGTTAAATGGTTTATTACTAACACGGCCACAAGCATTTCCAAATCCACAGATGTTCACCAATCATATGTACAGATATGACTTGATTTGGATGACTGAGTTACATGCAGTGAAGGTTATTATACATAAAACAAGATATGTTTGTGATCTAAATGCTTCTCATATTCATTGCAGTGATTGCTAAATGATTTCTTTAAAACCCCAAATGGGCCTAATTTGCCATAACAATTGAAGCACAAGGATGGAGTACGAGCTTTTTCATTCATTACAGAGTTTCATTTCTTGCACTTAGTACACTGATGAGATGAAACAGCATTTCATCTTGGGACTATGAACAGAAGAAGCTGTTGAGCCCAAGTGGAAAACTCCACACTTAAAATGTATGCAAAGGCCTTTTCTGAATTCTAAGCAGGTTTTCCATTGGTGAAATTCCTGATGATCTGAGCCGGGCTGGGCGTGTGCGGGGTGCTGATGTGACTAACAGAAGTCTGAAGCAGTTGAGCACTGGCTGGGCTGCCACAGAGGACTCTGGGTAAAACAGCTACAGATGAGCACAACCCCCCCACCACCCCCCAAAAAATAAGAGCGATAGACAAAAATAGTGTTTGTGTGGTGGGTTTTTTTTATGGAAAAAGAAAACATTTAAAAACTTTGACTGTTTTTGCACTTCTGTGAAATAACTAATGTAGGTTTGTTCTGTAGTTACTTTATATTCACCTTTTTGAAGTAAATATGATTATAAATATGATAATTATGAAAATATGATTATTTTTTATATTTTTTATATACTTAACATAAAAAACTGTAACTTTATATTACTTATGTTGTAAGGCTCATTTTCTACTCATTTTCTATTTTATTTTTACAGTTTACCTGAGCGTAACTGACCCTAAAAGTAAACTATGTCCAGTAAAATAAAATAACAAACCTACTAAGCTCACAGACAAGCATATGACCAGCTGCTTGTTTTCAGCTTTTCAGCCATTGCTTGACACCTTGTGAATGCAAATATACACTATGCTTGTTCTTCAGATTAAAGAAACGAGAAATGTTTTATCCACTTAATTTGTTGCAAAACAGAGACACTGACTGAACACTCAGTAACAATAAAGGCCCTTTGAGCATGGAGTTATTAAGCCATCATTTTACCCAAAAACACTCCAGTCAATGCATTTGTATTTCCACTGTATAATATCTTCTGTTTTTAACCTGTCACTGTCGAGTGTCGAATGTCAGAACACAAGTCCACTGAGGACGTGGCAGCTCTAACCCAGGTTAAAGTGTCCTCCATCTTGATACATCTCATCGCCCTCGTCCCTTTTCTAAGCACTCATGATGGATGGTCCTGCGTGAAGGTCAGGACAGAGGTTGTGTGCCCATATTAACTACTCTCTTGCACTGATAGACTGTCAGATCCTCAGCGTCGAGAAGCCTCTCATTGGCCCTGATGTAAACAACTGCAGCCACAGTGCCTGGGAAGGGAATGACCACAACCAAATGATATCACAGTCCCTTCCTTGGAACTTGGATTTTGGTTTCAGCAATGCCATTAGGGCTGAACAATTATGGAAAATAATCTAATTGTGATTTTCTTTAACCAATATTGCTGTTCTTTATGTAATATTTTCTTTCTGCTTTTTTTACATATCCACAATCAATCAATATGACCAACTTAGCTGTTTCCTGTCAGCCAGGCCTATGTTATTAAGAAATTATATAATGCATGAAATTATATGAATGACTTCTATTCATTTAACCATTTCGATCACAGGACTGGATTTGGCTCATGGGCCTAGAAGTTAAACTGTGTGGTCTTTGTTCTGTCTTCTCATGGTGAACTTTATTTTTCTCTGTTATCTTTGGGTTTGGCCTTGCATGACGCTCATATTCAGAAACATCTTTCAGACACAGCCTCAAGACAAATATAGTTGCCTTTCTCACAACACTTGTCACATGACCAAGAATTGCAGCCTCTGCTATTTAAAAATATTGCAATTTAATTGCAAATGCAATTAATTGTTCAGCCCTTGATGCCATTTTGATTTTGTTTAAATACAGATTAATGCAGTCCATGCACATTCCACTTGAGCAGAAAAAAAAAAGATGGTCAAAAGTCAAGGTTGACAAAAGTGTTATTTTGTCCTTTGCTGAGTCATTACATAGTTTTGATTGTGGTTAGAGTTTATCTCACTGAATTAATTTCAACTTACCCTAAAGAGTTTTTTTTAAAAAGGTCATATTTGCAAATAGCACTACATGATTAAAGACATAAATCAATTGCTGTGTTTCAGCCGACAACAAGCTCAGCTGAAAAGAAGAACAATATCACTGTAGAGAACCTCTGTCTTCATGCTCCACTGCCTGCTTTAAAAGAAAGTGTGGCTCAGTTCGGCACTGAGGTCTTTGGAAGGTGAGCTGTAATTGCTAAGGGAGGATTTAGCCTGACAAGGGAACAAAGCACCTCTTTTGTTTTACTGAGGTAACCGTTATACCCTGCTTCAGACGTGAATATTACACATGAACATGTAGCTTTCACAGTGGCCGATCCATTTTCTGTTAGAGGCTACATTAAAAACACCAAGTGCCCGTCTCAGGGCTGTGTAGCAATAAATTGTGGCTTCAGAAAGAAAGGGTCTTTAAAAGGATTTTTACATTGTGAGTTCATCATGTGGTTGTCTCAGGAAACCCCAAACAGGTCCTCTCTCATAGTTTAGCTCATAAAACCATTCTGGTCAGACAGACATAAACTCAGAGACAAGATAACAATACAAGACAACATAAAAACAATAACCAAGCAAAACAATAGAAGATGCAAAATGCAGTGAGGCAGGGCTGTTTTGAAATGATTAAACATGAGGAGAACTTGGCTGTGCCGGTTGTCGGGTCTTTCAACACCCCTCCAAAGCCTCCTCAGCCCTGACCAGCATTGTCGGTGCAGAAGAAAGCTATCAGAGGATCTGCACAAGATTAGGGTTGCCAACTGTTCCTTCTGTGACTTCCTGTTTTGCTGCAGGAATCCTGTTGGCGGATAAAAAAAAAAAACAGAGGCACATAATGGCACAAAACTGAAAGAATTAACAAGAGAATACAAATATTTAGAAGCAGGAAAAAAAAGATTTTTAGGCTCTTCCTTTGACATTGTTGCAGTTAAGATGTATCAGTAGGGTGAGCTAAAACAATGTCATTTTCGTACGTCTGTGCCTGAAACATACTTAAAGTCACTCTTTTGCCTGTTCTTTTTCCTTTGCTTCTATCTAAATTGTAAATGGCAGTAGTGGCGGGCGGGGCGGCTGCCAAAGAAGCTCCTCAGTGTCATTAGAACTGACCCTGTGGATTAACCAGGGGAGGGAGGCTCTGTGTAGAAACGACAGATCAATAATACAGCTTATCCTTTCAGCTTAGATTTAAACATAACTAGCTAAAATGTTGAGTATATTTCTGTGGACAAAAAATAAAAAAATCTAACTTTACAAAATGTAATGATTAATTGTAACAGAAATAATAGAGGAGTGATAGGTGTGGCTAAGTAGCCTAAGGTAGCCTACTCAGAATGATCCACAATATTTATAAATTACAATTTATGCACAGTTTTGTGTTTCAATATTTTACTGTAGAATAAGGTTTATTAGCTTCAGGAGAATCTTTATGAACAGTTATTGTTTTTTTCTGTATTTAATTTGTCTAGTCAATAAATATTACGTTAAACCCACGAGCACTTAGTGCCACCTACTGGTTAAACAACAACATTGTGACATTCCTCAACAAAACTACGATTTATAAACTACGATAATAGCCACTTGACTATTGTGAGGAATAAGCTCAGGGCGTATTAAAACCATGATAATAACTTCACTAACTTAAAAATAAAGGTAGGCACATTTATATGGACCAATAAAACAGTATCTTGTAATTAAGAGAAAGAATCAGTTAAGAGATACGATCTCATAATAACAATAAAATGACGAGAGAAGACTTTAGGTCAAATCCCATGTTTTCCCAGACATTCCGGACTCACTGACCACAGTGAGGTCAAAACAAAACCTTTATCAGAACAGGCCCCTCAAACTAATGTACACTACAACCTACGAATACATTTTCATTCTGGGCCGGACAGTTAGGCTAACTTCAGTTTATACTATACGCTGCCAAGAGGAAGACATTAAAGGCAATGTCAAAAAGACGTGTTTAATAAATAATTCATCAAGAATCAAGAAGATCATGTTTTTACTACAAAGACTGGTTTGGAAATAACACAATTTTCCAAATTTTGGAGGATAAATATATAGTTTAATAGTCCCTATGCTGCCTCCATAGGCTGTTTTCCAGAGGAAATGGAATTACTAATGTGAGGTCCAAGGGCGGAGGCAGCGGGGCGGCTCCTTTGCTTTACGCACGCGCTGTGTTGAATGTTTTGTTTTGGCACTGTGCTGTTTTGAAAAAATACTTACTAATCTTGCGCTATATAGACATTTTCTCTAGCTAATTTACATTTAGCAAAAGAGGCAAAGCTTTTTACTGCTAGAACCAGAAGAAAAGCCGTCTTTAAAGAGCCAATTACCCCCCACCGGAAAACTGCACAACAATGTTCGAGTCTACCTTCAAGAATTTCAAAATCAATTTAAATACCTTAAATGCAAAGAACACTTACTCCAGCGGGGACATCATCACTGGAACTATATTTTTCGACCTCACAAAAGAGACAAAGATCTCGTCTATCTCAGTGGGGTTGAGTGGAAAAGCAAATGTGCATTGGTCTCGGGGCGGAGGGAACAAGAAACGAAGACGAAACTTTTATGCAAACATTGACTATTTTAACTTAAAAAGCGTCATTATGCAAACTAACAATGGTCTGTATACTGTTGACCCACTCATGCCGTGGTTAAAAACCCTCATTGCGCTCTGATGCCATTGTGTCTTTGTCTGTCTCTTGTAAGCTGTTGGTGAGGCACCCAGACTTCCCGCGGGCACGCATGTATATCTATTTACGTGTCAGATCCCTCAAGGGTACGTATGCCATTTCTTGTTTATGGTTTTAAGCATGTACGTGCGTCCACATTGATTGTGACAGTCCTGTTTGGAGTAGGATACCCTTTTAGCTCTTTGAGGAATAGTCCCGGGACATTCAAATGAGCGTTCTTGCTGCTCTGACCAGGAGGACTTTTATTAGACCAACATTCCATTTCCCAGCTTTCATTCAGCTTTTCATATGATTATTTGAAATGAGTAGAGGATAACTATTCCAACAATTTTAAAATAACTATTCCAAATCCTGATATCCAATTGTAATTTGTGCTCATTTTTCTATTTTATAGAAATTTTCCACCCACTTTCCATGGGGTTTCTGGGAAAGTACAGTACATCTTGACAGTGAGCATTGACCGCCCTTGGCATTTTGCCAAAACCTTTGAGACAGAGTTAAGCTTTACACATCGTATTAATACCAACCAGCCTGCACTTTGGGTAAGACATCACTCTTGTTGGGACAACATTAACACTCATATCTTCACTGCTGAAACTTTGTTTGACGCATTGAAGCCTCTGGAGGATAATTGTTGATAAAAAAATTGACATTGTTTTTCCTTTTATATTTTGAAGGCTCCTCTCTCAGGATTCAACAGCATGACAGTATGCTGCCTGTGGTGTGCCTCAGGTCCAATTGAACTTAAAGCTACTCTAGAAAAGAAAGCATTTGTGCCTGGTATGTATAATCATTAAACCTAAAAGCAAAGGTGCTACAACATCATCTAAAAATGTTAAAAGTGTCTATTATACTTGTTCCAGGTGAAACTGTGAAAGTAATTTGTGAGATTAGTAATGCCTCATCTCGAACAGTTATTCCAAAAGCCAGACTGCAACAGAAGCAGACTTGCTACACCCACAGCAGAGTTCAACACACTACGGCTAAAAGATACCTGATTACAGAGACAGGAGAGCCCATTAATCCCAACACTTCGGATGTGCACAAAGAACTCATGCTCACTGTCCCTCCCTCTGTCCCCCTCACCGTCTCTAATTGCAGCATAGTGGTAGTTGATTACACAATTGAGGTTAGTATCTATAAACTTTTATTAACTTTTTTTTTCCTCCAAAATATATTAATTATTTATTGTTCATTCTTTTTTGGCTTTGGCAGGTTTTTCTTGGTGTAAAAGGCTCTTCTGAAGTTATTGTGCGGTGTCCTATTATCATCTGTGATATTCCATACAGTTATCCCCCTTTTCATTTGTAAGTCACTTAAATGACACTTTATGTTTCTGAACATACTTACGTATGTTCTTAAGAGGCTATGCCAACAGTGTCACCTTAAAGTGTCTTAGAGGCTATTCCAACACATCTATATTTACATAATACAACTGTAATTGGTCTCTAAGCTGACAAGCCAGATAGTCTGTTCCTCTGTACCATCTGGACTTTAGATGAATACCTGGCTGGATTTATATCTGCAATTTACCACAATTGTATCGAATCAGAGCAACGCCATGTTATGTTAGTAAAATGGTAGCTACATCATAAAACCTAAAACCCGCCGTTATGTCCCTTGTTAACTAAAACACCAGATTCTGGTGGACAATCAAAAGAGACAAAAAGTCAAAGTCAAATGTAATTGTGCTTGGCTTTTATTGTTGCCAAAACACACCAAGGTTAACAAACAGAGTGGCTGGACTCAATGGTTGTGCCAATTAAAAAAAATGTAATAAAACAAAACAGGGCCTAACTGAATGATTAGTCTGTTAAAGGAAACAAAAGGCCTGGTCTAACCTATCTCTAACTAGTAACTACGTGCTGTAGGTGTACAGTGTACTCACTGACCTGCACACCACAAACATTTACAATAAACCCTACAAGCAACATCAAACCCAAAGAGTGCCCATGCTGCCCAATGCCCATTGTCTCCTTTTAAAGTTTGGCCCGGGCAGTGATTGGCAAATTCTCCACCTGCAGCAGCCAATCAGTGCTTCATGATGATCCCAAGAGGCCCCTGAGAGCAGACAGAGAGGAGGGGGAGACGGGGCAGATGCAGGCCCAGTGCCCACTGTCAGTACTGCCACATCACTGGTCACACTACCAGGCGGTTCAGACAGATTCTTTGCTTGGAGCCGTTCAAGATGGATTTTTGTAAGTTTGTAAATTCAATAACCCTGGCTCCCCATTGACTTCCATTCAAAAATCTGCGCCAGTAACAAAGTCAGTATTTCTGTCATGGTCATCATTTTAACTTTTCCATCTCTGTTTCACCAAACTCTTATTATTCAGACAATCTATATTATTAATAATAATAATAATAATCATTAGGCTTATCATTAGTCATTATTCCACTCTTTCTTTATCGTCAATAAGTGCAGTATAAGAGATGTCACTGCACTTACAGTACAAGTAAACTGACTTTTTACATCCTGGCAGAAGAAGGCTAGTTATTTAAGCTTTTAATTTATTTTATTTTGCTCAGTAGTTTTGACATAGGGTTGAGGCAGTAATGTTATAGAGGCCTTTGACACTACCTTTAGTGCCAATATATTTTAAAGTGTCACATTGAGTAACATTTTAGAGCTCACAAAGTTGGAGCTCTATAGGTGTTCAGCATTTTGTTACATTTATGTTGCCTTTATGTGCTCTTAAATATTATAACTTGCTGAGTTTAAAAGCTCTGTAGGCCCTTCTCTCCCGGGGAAAATGCGCGTTCACAAGAAGCTGCGCGTTCACAAGAAGCTGCGCGTTCACAAGAAGCTGCGCGTTCACAAGAAGCTGCGCGTTCACAAGAAGCTGCGCGTTCACAAGAAGCTGCGCGCTCAAACCAGAGCAGATTTGACGTGGAGGGTCATATAGTAAACAAAGTAATGCCATTTATTTTTTTTGTCCTTTTGTTTAATTTACGGTTTCAAAACTCTTTTCTCTCTATTTCCAGTGTGACACAAACTCCTGTTTATCAGTAAAGTTTAATCAGCAGAGTATTGCTGCTGTAAACAACATTAAAGCTACAGAGTCTTTAGTATTCAAAATATAATATCTGCATAATACCATCATTATGCTGGCTATATTTCTCAGTGGTAGAGCGGTTGTCCTATAATCCAAAGGTTAGTGGTTCGCTTCCCGCTCTTCCCACAATTTACTACTGTTGTTGTGTCCTTGGGCAAGACACTTAACCCGGTTTTCCTTCAGTGTCTGTGGCACTTGTGTCTGAATGTGTGAGAAAGTTTGGTAATGATCAGAGAGTCTGCGCAAAAGGGCTGTCACGTGTGACTGTGGAGTGAATGTATAATGGAATATGTAAAAGGTCTTTGAATATCTTGAAAAGCGCTATATACATAGCGTGCATTATTATTATTATTATTATTATTATTATTATTATTATTATTATTGGCACAGTGAGAGAAAAAAAAGAAAAAAATGTTCTGAATGTTCAATCAGACATAAATTAACATATAAGATGTTCCTTTTTTATTATTTATTTTTCTTCATAAACTATTGTGTGCTCATAACCATCAGCTGATAGTGGGGTACGTTTGATATCTTGAATGTATTGCATTTATTGTATTTGACTGTCATCTCAACAACAGGTGGATGTATAACAAAACAGTATTAATAAATGTAATGTCTTACATCCCATTAAAACTGAAGTCAACAATGTACTTTTTTGTGAATTTCTTTGTTTGCATTCATTTTAAAGCTATGTACAACAACAAATTAAAAATTCTTTCATTAATATATTTACTTTTACTACACCGCATTGCCCTAGTCATTTTAGCCACCACCTTGTGCTAAACAGTTAACATGATTTTATGAAGCCTTGTGGTTTAATCATTACAAGTACAGTCCTTAAGATAAAGGTGAGTCCTATCCCTGCTATCTCTTCTGACTCTGAGGTTAGTCCAGATTGTTAGCTGTAGCTTGTATCATGTCCAGTACTGTTAAGAGCTTTTCAGTTGGGTATAATCCCATAAACAAAAGCAATGTTTTTACCAGCGGCGACAACATCACAGGGCAAGTTTCACTGGAACTCACAAAAGACTCCAACATTGATGCGATAAGTGTAAAACTAAAGGGGAAAGCTGAGGTGCGATGGAGTGAAAACTATGGAAAGACAACTGTAACATACTACAGCAAAGAGAAGTATTTCAGCATCAAGCAATTAATCATTCAGGAAGGCCAGGGTAAGTAAAATAACCTGAGATCCATAAATACTAAATACACAAACATGTCTAATTCAATTTTGTTTCAGGTAACAATAATGTGAGACAGGGCTGCACTGTCTTGCCGTTTAGCTTTCAGATCCCTGCACAGTAAGTTATCTCAGTTGTAATTGAAATTCATATCATTCTCATGTTAAATCTTAAAACAGTTCCTCTTTGTTGTGACTGAATTTTGATTCTATAATTGTTGTGCAGGGACCTGCCCTCATCATTTAAAGGCACTTGCGGTAAAATTGTGTACACACTGGAGGCAAATCTGAGCAGATCCTTAAGAATGGACAGTAAAGCTAAGGCAAAGTTCACTTTGGTTTGCAAAAACAACTTTGGCAGTGATTCATCCTTAAGGGTACCTCTTCATACATAAACTCATTCATAAAGTGTTCTTTTACAAAAACAGATTACACTTGCAGCTTTTTTTCTGTTAGACTCCACAGCATGGTATGATTGATAAGAAGATGAAGCTGTTTACCTCTGGATATGTGGCAATGGATGTAAATATTGACCGGACAGGATTCCACCAAGGTATATTTAGATGTGTTGGAACCAAGTTAGAGTATTTAAAATGAAATGTTGGTAACTTAAAAGAAGCTTCTTTAATGAGCTCAAAGTCTCCTCTCCTGCTATCCAGTTTGTTTATTGTATATAGATAAGACAACATCTCTAGTAGCAGTAATTATGATCTCAGTCACAGTATTATGTGGCTTATGTATTATATTATTATTAGTCATAGCTCTTCAGAAATGTACATCTCTCAATGAGCCAACAGTAAAACAGTGAGGGAAACTTTGTGTCTACGGTTTGAACAATGCTTCGCAGGTGAAGGAATGAAAGTAGTGGCGTCCATTCACAACAAGTCGTCACGTGACGTAAGGCCCAAGTATTGTTTGTACAGAAAGCACAGCTTCTTCGCCAAAGGGAAAAAGAAAGTGGAAACTAAAGATCTGCTAAAAGAGGTGGGTGAAGCCATTCCGCCCTCTGCTGGTCAAACTGTCTCCAAGATGCTCACCATTCCTCCCACTGCATGCCCGTCCATCTTAAACTGCAACATCATCAAAGTCGAGTACAGGCTCAGGGTGAGGAACTCTTCTGTGCTGCTTTTTTCTAGTTATCAGTATAGTTTCAGGCAAAATGTTGCTCTAAATATCTCTTTCTTGCAGGTGTATCTGGATGTCAAGTACGCTGTGGACCCCAAAATAAAGTTCCCCATCATTATACTGCCTTCTGTACACGGCTTAGATGAAGAGCAGCCACCTGCCTATGGATTTGAAGCATGGTCGGACTGTCCTCCAAACTCAGGAGCTGTGAGTGCCTCTGCTCCACCTCCACCGCCTTATGAGACGTACGGGGCATATGGGCTCTACCCGTCCTTATCAGATTTGGGGAAAAAAATCTAAATACTTTAATACATAGCCTATATACTTACACATATATTTGATCGAGTCTCTAAGTTCACAAACCGTGTAAACCACCTGATGTAATGTATTAGCACTAATAAATACAAAAAAAAAACCTTAATGATAACTTTCTGTTGTTTTTTCACTGACAGAGTTGAGTTTTTATTTTAGCAATGGTTAAAATGCGATGGTATCTATCTTTAAGCCTGGAGGGAGTGGCTGTTACAGATATTATCTTTATCTCATTCTACCTGGTGTTCACAACTGAAATATGTCAGGTGATATGAAAGGTAACATGTGACAATCTAACAACAGCCTACTTACTCTGTTTCCACTAGGCTAGCTATTCTCGCACTCATTTATTTTTTTAATACAAAAATATTCTACCACCTTTTACGTTTCTTGATATCCAAAGTTGTAATTTTTAGTAAGATATGCTAATACACTTTATAAGTGTTTTTACAGTAAAAAAAAGAAGATCAATAAATAAATCTTTGCTTTCTAATCTCTTGTGGGCGGGACCTTTATCCGGTTTACTTTTACAAATAGGCTCTGACGCCCACCAAAGCTTAACAGCGAAACGTGTTTTTAACCCTTCTTCGTCATGTCGAGCACCGTCCAGAGCCTCAAAGTTACCTATAATCCTATCAACGAGAGCAATACTTTTACCAATGGCGACTTTGTGTCGGGCCAAGTGGAGCTGGAGGTGGCCAAAGACTGCGAGATCCAGGCTCTGTTCATCAAGTTTAAAGGGAAAGCCGAGGTTATGTGGACAGAGAGATACGGAAAAACTACCGTCGTGTACCACTCCAAGAATAAGTACTTCAGCCTCAAGCATTTCTTTGTTCAAGACGAAAAACACAAAGGTGTGTGGCTTTTTGCTCTAACTGCTGCTGAGTTGTATGCGATGCAAATTGTAATGTACATGGAAATGCCCCATTACTATCTAAAGGTGTCACCGTATTACTCCTTGTTTTACATTGTCAGGAAAACTGCTACTTGTGCAATCAATCGCAAATCTTAACTGTTTGAAAGCTGAAGTACACAAATATATATTTTTTTCTTCACTTTTGAAGTTAAAAGGGCAGAATGTGTAGTAAGGCTATGGAATTCCTTCATAATATAACATTATTATTGTCTTTAGCTGATGTCTAAACAGTTCACATTGTTCATGTATTGTTTTGTCTCTCCAGAAAGTGATGGCAAAAGACTACTGACAGCAGACGATGGTGAAACTTGTAAGTCCGTGACGTTGTGCTTTCTGACATCCATTTGTGGCTTGTGGTTTTTAATGATGTTCCTTTTCAGACAGCAGAGTGATCCGTCCTGGGCGCCATATCTACTCATTCACGTTTCAGATCCCAATGCAGTATGTAGTTAAATGGATATGAACACTTCCGTTATGTTGCTTTATTATGTAACATATTGTTTTTGTTTTTTGTTTGTTTTGTCAACTTTCTGTCCGCATTGTTCACAATGCACAGGAACACGCCCTCTTCATTCCAAGGTTCAACAGGAAAAATTGTGTATTTGCTTGAAGCCAAGTTGAGCAGATCTCTGAGGATTCCAAAGAAAGATTCAACACATCTCAACTTTGTGACACATCAGGCCCTGAACACCATACCTGACCTCATGGTAGGCTTTTACCTTTGCCATTCCTCTCTATATTTCCAAGACGCACATCTTCAGACAATTTAGGACAGTTACTCACTTGAAGAACTGTATGGTCGCCTACCTGCGTGCACATTGCCTGCAAACATGTCTCTATATAAAACTACATTCAGTAGTTAAATGTTCTTGTTGTTGCTCACATGTTATGCAACTGGCAGTGTCATATTTCAGCCAACCATGTAACTCTACAGGCAGGCCGGTTGTAAAATGTTTAGGCGAAATGTAATGTGAGAAATGGCACAACAATCTGTTAGGAGATTATATGCCCATACTAATGAACTGTAAATATGTAACGTTTGCTTTATTCCAAACCATTAGTATGGTTTAGTGTATATGTGTGTAAAGCAATCTTTTATTTTTTTTATTTTAATTTTTTTTAAGATGCCCCAGCATGAATCTAAGGATAAAAAACTCAAACTTTTTAACTCTGGAACCGTCTCCATGGATGTGAATCTTGAAAAAATGGGTTTTTACCAAGGTAAGTAACTGTTCGGATTTTATTTGATTTAATTACATTTTTTATTATTATATTGAAACGACAATTCTTGTAGACTTTATTTTATACTGCTGATGCAATTTACAGGAGAGGGCATCAAGATTCTGGCATCCATTCAGAACACTTCATCTCGTGAAATCAAGCCGAAGTATTGCATCTACAGAAAGCACAGCTTCTTTGCAAGAGGCAAGAGGAGAGTGGATACAAAAGACATCATTAAAGAGGTGGGGGCGCCCATCCCTCCTTCTGCCAGTGAAAAGGTCACACAGGTCATCAACATTCCCAATGATCTAGAGCCATCCATTCACAACTGTGATATCATCAATGTCGAGCACAGGCTCAGGGTAGGCATCTTTTTGTTCATATTTTCCTATTCTAAAGGTGGATGTCACTGTTACGCTTCACATTGTCAGGGACAATGTTGGTGTTTAATTATCTTACATTATGCATTTCATGGAATTTTAATAAAAAAAATACCCAACTTACTCCCACTAATACATTACATAAAAATGATTAAGATAAAAATGAAAACATTATAAAATTTGTCTTCTAGGTCTATTTGGATGTCAAATATGCTTCAGACCCAGAAATCAAATTACCAATAGTCATCCTGCATGCCCATAAGTTTCCTGTTCCTGGACCACCACCACCAGCTGCTCCAGGATTTGCATTTGGAGCTTTTGGAAATGCCCCTGCGCCTTTCTACAGCCCTGTGCCAGCTGTACCACAACCTTTCCCTCAGTATCTACCACAATACCCAGCACCAGCACCTCAACCGCTGCCTCAACCATCAGCTGCAGCAACCCACCCTTCAAACCCCCCACCTCACTATGCTGCATATGGACTGTACCCTACCATGCCAGATTATAGCACCAAGGATTAACAATACTATATTGATTTATGAATATTACCTTTTACCATGTTACCAAGTCTGTAGTTTTATTAGGCTCTATTAATAAAAAAAATAGTGCTTTAAAATAAAACTTCAGTCTGAGGAAATGGGTATTGTGCATCCAGTAAATCTTTATCAGTATTTCTTATATCTATTTCATAAATGCAAATTTTTATTTACTGTCTAATGTGTGACATCACTGAAAAACATTAAAAAAGGAATTATGTGGCTGCTATGTGTTATTGATTGACCGCATATGTACACAACGGCCGACATATTGTATATTAGCAAACTAAACAAAGGAAGCTGTTGGCGACGTCAAAAGCCAAACCGGTTAAACAACATTCTGACTGTGCCTGAACAGAGCTTTGCATTTGTAACTTTACTGAGCCTGGTTTACTCTGCCTTTTTGTCTGCTTTCGATTTAGTCAGGATTTTGGAATTGGAAAATGACTATTCGGAATTTCTCAATTGAATATGACGCCATCAACAGCAAGAATATCTTTACAAATGGAGATACTGTAAATGGAAGAATCAGCATTGAGGTTTCTAAAAAGACTAAAATAGAAGCGCTTGTTTTTATTGCACAAGGAAAAGCTCGGGTCTGCTGGCATGAACAACATGGGGAAAATAATCATGTTGTGTACACTTCTAAAGAGAAGTATTATGATGTCAAACGTTACATCCTGAGAGAAACAAGACAAGATGGTAATGTTAAATCTTTTTGAAATATTTTTTTTTTCAAGATAAATGATAAATTTAGACTTTATGATCCTTTTTAGGGACTGAAGTTGTTGGTCCGGGGAAGCATGTATTCCCCTTTTCCTTCAAAATTCCTGATGGGTGACTCTCTCTACCTTTAACTAACATCTTAGGTGTTTGTCTTTTTAACCCTTAGACTTTTAAAATTATTTACAGAAAGATTCCACCGTCGTTCAAATCCTCAGTCGGAGAAATTGTGCATAAGCTGAAAGCAGAGCTGAAACAGTCTTTGAGGTTGACCAAAAAAGCTAAAACACACTTTACATTTGTCCCAAAAGCTGATATGGAAATTCCTGGACTTTTTGTAAGCAACAATTTAATCATAAATATGTGCCTATATTGTCAATTTAAGTAGTTTAAGTTTAAGAGGTGTGGTTTTCTAGGCGCCTCAGTATGCCAGCAAAGACAAAACAATCAGTGTTTTTGGATCTGGTACTGTTGCAATTAATGTTCACACCCAGCGACTGGGATACTGGCAAGGTAATAGTATGTAATTGGTGGTTTCATTGTTGTAGGTTAGGAATTTGAAAAACCAACTCTCTTTGTTTTTAGGTGAGTCTCTTCAGGTTACAGTTGAGCTCAAAAACCAGTCAAGTCGCGATGTAAAACCTAAATTCATACTGTATAAGAAGCAGAGTTATTTCGCCCAGGGTCACAGGAAACTTAATACAAAAGAGATCCTGAAAGAAAAAAGTGAACCTGTGCCAAAGTATAGCAACAAAACTGTGACCAAAGTGATCATGATCCCTGAGGAACTGCCTCCATCCATCTTGAGCTGCAGCATCATTAGACTGGAGTACAAGCTAAAGGTAACCAGCACCATTATACATGTCCTATTTCAATTATGGCAGGGGTTTTAATTCAGATTTATTAAGGGTTTAAGATTACAATGTTAAAAGTATTATGCAGGCAGTTATCAATTGTACAGATTCCCTAAGTGGGCATACCTTTATAACTCTTTCACCGGTTTTCTCATTATAATGACATAATTATGTTTTTTGAGAAAACAAACAAAATTTAAGTTGTTTTATAATGAGAAAACCAATAAAAGTATATACTATGGACAGCTTCCGTCCATTGGTCCCCTATTCACCGATATTGTCATTATGACAGGGCAATAAAATGGCGGTTACATCCGGGTTTTTCTGCTTTTACTGCATAGTAAAACAATAGTTTTCAGATAGCATAAACGGACGAGTTTTACACTTACAAAGTCACAATTGGATTTCTCCTTATATTTCCGCTTTTGGAGCCTACCCTCTGGTGGACGGCGGTATATCGCTTTATATCGCTGTATAGCGGCGCACTTACTCGAGGACCTTTTAAGTGGTTCCATGAGAGAGGCTTGGAGAAATCATGACGGGAAAAAAAGTCCATCAATCCGCTTCGGGCTTCTGTACATTTGTGGAAGCACTACACTTAAATAAGTAAGGACTTCTAGTGAAGATTTTCTGTCTTTACAGATCCACCTGAACATCAAATGTGCCAAGGACCCAGAGATCAAATTACCTATAGTTGTTCTGTCTGAGCTTAACAATACTGCTGTGAAAAAACAACCTACTAAATGTAAAGAATACGAGGATTCAGCCCAACCGAGCCAGAGCTCAGCACTGCCCCATCCAGCTGCCCTGTTTTCCGAAGATCCCCCTCCCTATGGAGCACATGCTATGTACCCCACTGTCACGCAATCGGACCTGTACGGGACTCAGTTTTGAATGTTTACCATCAACATTTGTTGACTCATAATATGGTAATATATTTGCAATAAAAGACACCTTTACTTAACTGTGTTGGCTTGGATTCTTTTCCATGTGTCCAGGTGTGTATTTCCTAATTTTCCACTAACGTAACAATGTACTCACAATTTATTATTTTAAACTTCAAACCTGTAGTGTTGTTATTCCTAAAGGCTTACGAGGATTAGGATACATGTCATGGTAAATGTTGCACAAGCAGAACATATGAGCTGTAAAGGTAGTCTGCATGCTATGCCAATCATTTAGCAGCAGGGAAATCTTGAGTCAACAAGTGCTGCAAGATTCTTTTACAAAGAAAATGTCTATTGAGAACCTGTCTATTAAATATGATGTAAAAAATGTAGACAATGTGTTTTCGATGTAGAGGAGAGAAGCCATGATTACAAGAGGCGTTTTGGAGCGTTCCAAAGAGATAAATATTTAGCGTCTCTGTCATAAAGGGAAAGCATCTGAGGTGGACTGAACGTTATGGCCCAAGAATTCATATAACATACTAACTATAACATAGTATTCCTTAAAAGAGAAGTATTTTCCATTGAAAAATATCTACTGGAAGAAACAAGAACTGGTATAATTGATTGTAGGCCTACTTTATGTTTTTAAAAGTATTAAGAATGTTGTAATGTCTATTTTCAAAGGCTCTAAAGTGCTGGCTGCAGGGAGGCATGGTTTATCTTTTGCTCTTAACATACCTAATATGTACGTACGCATTTCCTCATCTGACACTGACTGTTCCAGGGATTTGCTATTGAGTTTCAAGCGTAAACATGGCAAAATCATTTGTGCTCTAGAAGCCACAGCAAGCAGATCCATGAGGCTGATTAGGTCTTGTTCACCCCTGACCTAATGGTAACACATCCTTTGGGTATATGTATGTATATATTTATCATAACTAGATGACTCAAAAATGCTATGTTAGCTTATTTAACATGTATTATATTATTTCACATTAGACATTTCAGAATGTATGCAGTGACAATTGTAAGTTTAATCGGGATATGTGGTATTATACATCCATGTTAAACAAATTGGTTAACTTCTGGTAAGGTAAAAACTCAATCTTAATACCTAGCAATGACAGTGAAACCAAATAAGATTTAAAAACATATCTTTTTTTTTTACTTTTTACAGAAGACAATCTTGAAGTCAGATCTGAAATAGTCAACAACTTGAACAGCACACACAGTCACTCAAGTTCTACCTATTGTGACATAAATTTCTCCAGAATTGAGAAATGAAACCAGACCTGTTGAGCACATGACATGATCATGTGACATGAACCAACTGGAATAATGCCCTACATAGCTGCAAAACTCACCTAAAAATCCTGTAGGCCTACTAGTGGACTGTGTCAGTGAAACAGTAATGAATGGCTAAACAACCCGGCCAAAGGAAAATCCTAGGTTACCTCAAGTGCACTATAGTAAATATAGCAATACACCTATAGCAAACTATAGGTGACTTTTACAACCGTTGTGTCCTTGTGCAAGACACTTCCTTCCTCCTTGCCTCCAGTGACAGAGCACTGTTGTATGAACGTGTGTGTGAATGTAGCTCTGTTGTATGAATGTGTGTGACTGTAGCTCTGTTGTATGAACGTGTGTGAATGTAGCTCTGGTGTATGAACGTGTGTGAATGTAGCTCTGTTGTATGAATGTGTGTGAATTTAGCTCTGTTGTATGAATGTGTGTGACTGTAGCTCTGTTGTATGAACGTGTGTGACTGTAGCTCTGTTATATGAACGTGTGTGACTGTAGCTCTGTTATATGAACGTGTGTGACTGTAGCTCTGTTATATGAACGTGTGTGACTGTAGCTCTGTTATATGAACGTGTGTAAATGTAGCTCTGTTGTATGAACGTGTGTGAATGTAGCTCTGGTGTATGAACGTGTGTAAATGTAGCTCTGTTATATGAACGTGTGTAAATGTAGCTCTGTTGTATGAACGTGTGTGAATGTAGCTCTGTTGTATGAACGTGTGTGAATGTAGCTCTGGTGTATGAACGTGTGTGACTGTAGCTCTGGTGTATGAACGTGTGTGTGAATGTAGCGCTGTTGTATGAACGTGTGTGTATGTAGCTCTGTTGTATGAACGTGTGTGACTGTAGCTCTGTTGTATGAACGTGTGTGTATGTAGCTCTGTTGTATGAACGTGTGTGTATGTAGCTCTGTTGTATGAACGTGTGTGGCTGTAGCTCTGTTGTATGAACGTGTGTGTATGTAGCTCTGTTGTATGAACGTGTGTGGCTGTAGCTCTGTTGTATGAACGTGTGTGAATGTAGCTCTGTTGTATGAACGTGTGTGTATGTAGCTCTGTTGTATGAACGTGTGTGTATGTAGCTCTGTTGTATGAACGTGTGTGACTGTAGCTCTGTTGTATGAACGTGTGTGAATGTAGCTCTGTTGTATGAATGTGTGTGAATGTAGCTCTGTTGTATGAACGTGTGTGACAGTAGCTCTGTTGTATAAATGTGTGAATACTGCTCTGGTGAATGAATGTGTGTGAATTTTGGGACAACAAATAGAAATTAGCCCTAAATCTACAGTCAGCATGTTTACATTCATGTGGCTGTGTCTCAGGTATGTTCACTGACAGGCACAATCCCAATCAAAATAAATTAATTAATTCAGATTCATGCTTTAAAAAAACATGTCTTATCTCTCCTTGGATCTTCTATTAGTCTTTATGACTCTTTTACACTGCTTAACTAACTTAAGGAATTGAAAGTTGTGTTTTTAGGATTGTATAATAAATTTACGTATGTACAAGTTTTCAAATGAAAGTGCTAGTTTTCGGGCAATGCCCTTATTGTGCCATGGCCTAGTGCCTTGATCAACAGCACCACATTGTGGCCAAAGTTAAAAAGACAGTAACAAACCCACAGTAGCTATAGGCTATATACTTTATACACTTAATTAAATGTGACGGAGGTGACATGGAAAGGACATTTTGTGATGAAAATTACAATATATATTATATAATCTAAATGACTGAATATTAAGCAGAAATTTTAATTTTTAAATTGCCAATGTCATTTCCAACAGTGTCCCCAAAAATAATGAAAATGACTGTTGTGGATTACATCAACTTTCGACATCTTTAAAATTTTAACAATTATATTCAAATTACACAACATAAATGTTTTATTATTGTAATATTTAGAGGGAATATGGGTTGTTTGGAAATGTTTACCCTAAAAAAACATGCTTTGGTTTTTTTCAACCTTTAGGCTGTGATTAGTTTTCTGTCAACTCCATAGACCTGACTCTCCACTGTAGCCTAGTGCTGCCCTGGACAATAGCTCTGCTGTGGTCACCTGGGCCACTAAAACTAACATGGTTATTATTATTATATATTTTTTTCCACAGAAGTTCCTGAAGTTGCTATAATTTGTCTGTGTGTCTGCCAAGGATAGAAATATTTTGGTAACACACTGTATTTAGCCATAGGTAAGCATGAGTAAAACTTTATGTTCATGTAATGCACTATTCTTAAGCTAAATTATTATTAATAAAGTTTTAGTGTTTAGGCCTTCTATAGTCACTTATTTGTTATTAATCAAAACAAACTAATTTTATTTATCATAATTTATAGTTAGATTCCTGTCTCACTGGAAAGTCCCAGCGATGTCTGAGTAATGCTTGTCTCTGTTGGAATTTGATTATTAAAAACAATAGATAATTTAGATTTTTACAAAATTGATAATGGCTCATATGTGTAATTTATTGTTGGTAACATGTACTTCCTTAGTGCCACGCAGTCTCATGTAACATTACATGTATGAATGTATAATTCACAAGTAGATTCCTGTTAAATCTGGCATTGCCCTGTCTTAGACATGTCATCATAATAAAGGTTATTAAAGCATACCACATCATAGCCATGAAGCAATAATAAATAGACAGCTCGGATGATGCTGTACAGTCTCTGGATCTGACTAGAACGTCAGAATCATTACAATCAAGAACATTTCTATTGAATATGACAGGACAACTGAAAAGTATGGGTGTTCAAGTGGAGACCTAATCACAGGGAGAGTTGTTCTGGAGCTTTCCAAAGAGACAAAAAAATGAGTGTTTCTTTGTGAGGGCCAAAGGAAAAGCATCTTCTGGACCGAATATCCCGTCTATGCCATACTATTTTTCCATTGAAGAGTTTTTACTGGAAGATTGAAGACATGGTAAGGGTTTTTGTCCTTACATTCAGGTAAAAGAATAAGGATGTTCTGATCTTTCATCTACCTTGATGTTGGCTGAGGTCCCATCCACCTTACACACACTCACACAGTGGACACTGGACGCTGTCAACATAAATGTTTTTTGTGAATATGTTTTGTATTTATATGTATTTTTTCAACTGTCCTGGACACATTCTTGCACGGCCTGTCCGTCCTGGGAGTGGATCCCTCCTTCTGTGGTTCTCCCTGAGGTTTCTCTTTTTTTTTATTTTTTTTCCTCACCCTGATGGAGGGTCTAAGGACAGGGGATGTTGTCTAGTGCAGTCTGTTAAGCCCTTTGAGGCGGCTGTTGTTGTGATATTGGGTTATACAAAAATAAATGTCTTGTCTTGTCTTGTCTGATGCATGTGTCTCTTTTCACGGGCTCTTAAACACAGAGGTGCATGTTTTTCCTTTTGCTTTTGACATACTTAATGTGTCCGTACTTCAGACATTACTATTAATGTCAGAGAAATATAGTGTAATTTACATTCTATATCTTATTGTGTTTTATTTCCAAAAGAAATGCTTGTTTTCATCTGGAATAGTTTAAGAGAGGTAAGAGAAAGTAGTTCATCCTAGTATCCTTTAACTTTACAGGAATAAGCCACACAGAAAGATGCTGAAGACTACTGACATATTACAGCTTATGGTCTTGCAGTCACAACTCAAATAGTCAACAATTTAAAAGACACAGTGACTCCCAGATACGTTTTGAATGAGGAGCAGTCTTTTTTTTTCAAAAAATAAGAGGAAAGTCCACACTAAAAATATCCTTGGAGAGAACGGTCCACTGGTGCTGGCTGGGGCACAACTGATGGACGGCAAAGTGTTGCAAATACCCCAGGGCCTTGATGCAACCATCCTGAAGTGCTCCATAGTTGAACTGAAGGTGGGGCTGGTTTGATGTTTTCATACACTGTGACGTCACTAGAGGACACTACATCATGTATTCTGTGTTTGCAGGTTGTCCTTGATGGTCCCCTGTACTCGACAGAGGTCAAGTTACCTTCAATGTGCTGAAAGAGTCTGAGGGGGCTGCAGGAGTTAATTCAATAAGAATCCCAAGAAGTTTTTGTTTTAGAGCAAATTAGGCAAATTCTGCTGTGTTTATGGAAGTATAATCCAGTTTAAATTTTGAACACATTTGGTCTGTTAAAAAAAAAAGGTGATGAGAGGTATTTATTTAGTCATTTCAATCTTTAAATAGCCATGGATTTTTTGCTAATTATTTTCATTATTACAATTTACAAGAGAAAAAAACTTCAACCAAGTGACAAAGATTTGTTTTTTCCTGATGAACATATTTTGTGTTTTTTATTTATGTACTGTTCATTAAGTTAAATTAACAGATGTTTTCGTTGTGTTTAACAGGAAAGACACTGGGAAGTGTTTTTACTCTGGCTGGCTTTCAATAATGCTGTGTATTTGAAAAATAAAAGTGTTTTAGGAAATATCACATACAAAGCTATATGACTATAAGAAAAATATTATTTGTAATTCTACAACTATAATAAAATATTACATAAAAGCTGGAAAAACAGCATAATGCGAACTTAACAAAAAGTGTCCATTGACTTTTGCCTAAGGCTTGAATAAACTGACCAGAGCTGATGTATGCATTGGTGCATTCCTTGAATACTGTAATTGTAATTGCTTTTGAGCAAGATATTCTGTTGGTTTGTTGTAATGTGACCTGCTGTAGGATCAAATTGCACATGTGAGAAGTACACCTTGCAATTTGATCACATGACCCAGTGAGACACAGATCCTCTATTGCCACAGACGACCATGTCTGCAACATGTCTGTTCCAGTGCTCAGTGGACTATATTCACAGTAAGAAGGAGTAATGACGGTGAAGCATTTCTCTGTGGAGTACAACAAAGTGAACGAGCGCGGGTCTTACTCTCCTGGTGATGTCCTGACCGGACGGGTCGTAGTTGTCACCACCAAAGAGACAAAAGTGCAGTGCATTTATGTACGAGCCAAAGGAAAAGCCAAGGTATCATGGAGTGAAAAAGATGGAGACTCCACAGTCATTATCAGCGACAAGAAGAAATACTTCAACTTTGAAAAAATCATTATTCAAGACAAGAACAGAGGAGATGGTTTGTTTTTAATAATCACATAGTAAAAGTGTTGTGCAATTAAAAATTAAAGTTAAATGAAAATGTTAAATGTACGTGTTTTCTCAGGTTCAGAAATCATTGGCTCTGGGAGAAAAGAGTTTCCTTTCACATTTGAGATTCCCAACATGTGAGTGTCCTTTAAACCTTTGTTAACCCCATGGTCTGCATTCAATAAATAAATAATGCTTTTTATTTTGGTTGCAGAGATATGCCGTCTTCCTATCAAGGAAAATGGGGAAATATTACATACAGTTTGCGAGCAAAGCTCACACAGTCCATCTGGCTCGTACACAAAACCAAGACTGAGTTTCCATTTCAGACTAAGGCAGAATATCCATTTGGATCTAAATCAGAGATGATCATAGTGGCACTTAAGGTATGGAGGGATTGGACAGGGATGCATGCTATTATCCAAAATAGTTCTGTGACACCTTCTTTTTCTTTCTTTTTTAAGGAACAACAACAAGCAACCAGGGTTTCATTTTGTGGCGTTGGAAAAGTCACCATGGATGTTATCTCAGAACAAATGGGACTCAGGCAAGGTTAGCACATCATTCAGACATCATTCGTCTCAGCAGACATTTAACCAGTTAATGAACTGTGATTGTGAGTTACACAGGTGATGCTATGGAAGTCTCTGTAGAGGTTTTCAATGAGTCATCGCGAACAGTTACCCCCAAGCTGTACCTATGTGAGAAACAGACATTTGTTGCCCAGAAAAGGCATAAGGTCCATACTAATGTCATCTTGTTTGGGATTGGAGACTTAGTTTCACCTCAGAGCAGCCACACTGTGACCAAAGTCCTGAGTATCCCACCTCAGCAGCATCCTACCTTCTTCAACTGCTGCATGATGAAGCTCGAGTACAGACTCAAGGTATACACATTGGATATACTTAAAGGAAAAGTAAGACTCTTTATTGTGGCCTTAAATGTAAAAAAAAAAATGCAGAAATGTTAGCTCACCATGTTAGTGACTGTAGAAGTGAAGTAATCTTTTTGTTATTATATTACCTCCTGAATGTAGATCCTGCTTGGAATAACAAAAACATGTATTGTAGTTATTCATTGTCACTACAAATGTTTTTGTCTGTAACTTGTGTTAACCAACGGCACCAGACAGGGAGTTAGCGTTAGTTAGAGACAGGAACAGCCCTCACTGACTAGGTTTCCTAGTATGAACTGAAAATAAACTCTCATTTATTTCCATTTCTTTTTTCTTTCCAGGTCACTCTTGACGTACCACAGGAAAGAGACTCTGAGATCAAACTTCCCTTGATCATTCTTTTGGGTTCACCAAAACCACATCAAGAGAAACCAAAGAGATCTATTTGGTTTAGAAGGCTTCTTGGTTAGAATACTACAGGACAGCGGTGGCATGAATGATTACGTAAATTAAAGTCCGGCCATGACTATTAATGATATTCCAAACATTCTATTTACTATCTGCATTTAGTTTAAAATACATAAAATTAATATTATTTATTTTATTTTTTTTGTCTGGAACTACAGTACATCAGTTGCAAAAGAGAAAGGCAAATAATGAGTCAGTGATAAGCTGGCAGAGGTATGACTATGACTCATTTTGCAATAAACAAAGAAAAAAGGCACATTCATATTTTGAACAAGCGTACTGTCCCAAGTGATGGTTCTTAAATGAATACGCCCATGTGTTGACTCACGGGAAGCAAAACATGCCAACAACAGAGCATTTAATGGTTAATGGTTGGGATCCAACCATAAAATGCAATTGTGACATTGATCACAGTTTTACTCATTTTATGTTCAAGTCAGCATACTCTAAAGACAATCTTTTCTTCACTTGAATAATATATGTATAAAAAGAAAAGATAGCATCAAATTTCACTGATCCAGAACTGTGCTGGTTTTAGTGGAAAAGGAAAATTTAAACCCATCTTTTAACTCTTTGCTGCTGTAATGTAATAAGCCACATGACATGGATCGATGGAAAATGGAGAGAAAAACATATAATTCAAAAATATGCAAATAAACAGTATTATAGCTCAAATAGAGAACACAGGACATCTTCATACACCCACATAGTGTGTAGCATCTACGTAGACACATAGCGTGTGTCTGTAGTGTAGCTCTATGTCTCTATGTCTAAACAGGCATGGTTTATGATAGTGTGCATCCCCAGAACAACTAAACATGGCTGATGTTTGACAGTACTCTTGCTGATCTTGCCTGGTAACCAGCCTGTGTCTCCCACACAAACTCACCACAGTCAGATTTTCTTGAATTTGGAGAAAGGGATAGAGAGGCGTGGCCTGTGGTACATCACAACTTTGTAGCCAGTGCGGGTACCATGACAACTGCGCAGGCCTGCTGGCGACTCCCTGTCTTCATCTGCCATGGTTGCTATGGTGACTCCCCACGGGAGCGCCCGCAGATCAGTGGGATGGGCGTTCATTTGACTAACGCTCTCCGAACTGGGGAGGCTGAGCGGGAGGGCTAGTGTGTGTGTGTGTGTCATGAGGAGGAATGAGGAGGTCAGCACAGTGCAGCCTGAAGAGAGACCGAGAGGAAGGAAGGACAAGTGAGACCCCCGGAGGAAGACATAGGAGACTCTGAGTCTGACCCAAGCTCAAACAGCATGTTACAACAAGACTGGACAAGTAACAATTCATATTCCCTTTCATTCTTCATGTTACACAGTAACTTACTACTAGAATAAAGTTTTACTTTTTAATTATTCAAATATAAAACCGTTTTTGATCATTTCCTAACCATATTGACAACGAGTTCCAGTTTGGTCTAATATAGGGCCACAGATGGCTCTGTGTAGAGTGTGGTTAGAGAAAGAAATGGCATCATGGCTCCATTGGCCACTCAGCTCTGAGGGGCTTTTTTCTGTTTTCTAATTGCTCCAAGCTGTGTCCTCTCAAAGGCCCATGTGTGTAAAAGAGTGCAGAAACAAAACCCTTTCTCAAACAGTCATCTCATGGACAGTATATGAACTGATGTCAAACTAAAAGCCAATAGAAGTGATTGAATTTATTATAATTCCTTTATTTTGGAAAAGGAGAGAGATAAACCTTTCATAGTAAACATTTTTTTATTTGATGTAAGTGCAGAAAAGTTTGTTGTCATAAAAAATCCATATCATATTTTAAACATAGAAAAAGTGACAAGTACAAGGCAGTCCTGTCAGCATTACAGAAGGCAAGAGCTATGCCAAAAACCTTTTTTTGCTAATTCCAATGCTCTACAGTTTGTTTCTCTAGTTTCACGTGCAATAATACTTCTATCCTAAAGCTAACTCTATGAAAGTGTGTGACTATACTGTGCACTTGAAGTGGTAACCTTTGGAATTACAAATTTTTGTTTAACTGTTTAAAAAAACCTTTGACACAGGTTTGATTACACAAAGAGTATAAAAAAACTGAAAATCAGTCCCTTGTTTATTTGTGAAACTCTGAGAAGCAGCCCCCCCTGCATAGGTGGACGTTGCATATCTTGCATCCGAACACACTCTCATGTCTCAGTCCTTTGTTGGTGCAGTTCCTACAGCGACGGGAGCGCTCTGACATGCGCTCCAGCCTGTGTCCATACTCTATGGGTGAGTCTGCGTGCCTCTTTCGTGCTGCCCGCTCCATGCCCCTTGCTCCTTGATAGTCTCCAATCAACTGCTGGGCCAGACGAACACGGAAATGCCGCTGGGTGAACTGCTTCCCGTTGAAACCTGTGGGCGGTGCCCCCCCTCTGCTTTCCCTCAGGATGATGTAGGCATTGACTATGCATACGTTGACGTAGAACCACAGGAAGTAGCGCCACCACTTTTTACAGGGCCTCCCCACCTGGTAACACTCTCGGAGCTGGTTGCACAGATCCACACCTCTCATGTTCTCTTGATACAGCAGCAAGGGCAAAGGTCGTGGCACACCAAAAACAGAGCTGTCTCTGCTGTCGCTTTCGCCCTCACCTTCTGTGTCATGCTGTTGACTTCCTGGACTGATCCCAACAATGCCTGGAGCAGAGTTGGTGGACAAACAGCTGATGACTTTAATGTCCCGTGTTACTGTAGCAACCAGGTTTCCACGTTGGCACTGGTAGAACTCACCCTGGCACAGTTTCCCAACATTACGCGGTCTGAGGACCTCTGGGTAACCCTTACGACCAGGGTGAGTGGGCCCACAGGCGTACAATCCATCTTGCAGCAGCCTCTGTAGCAGGGGCACTGAGGTGAAAAAGCTGTCCATAAAAAGGTGGTGATACTGACCCTCTAGGCCACGCACCAGAGAGCTCACCACCCTGTAGCCCAGACACGCTGCTGCCTCATCGTCCCTCGGCTTGCCCACGAAAATCTTAGCCCTGTGGCAGTATCCTGATCTAGAATCACATAGCATCCACACTGTCAGTCCCTTCCTCAGAGGTTTAGAGGGCATGTACTGTGCGGGGGAGAAGCGGCCCTTAACCACAATGGCACACTTGTCCACTGTTAAACAGCGGTTAGGCATGTACGCGTCCCACATGGTGTTCTCCAGCACGTCCAGCAGAGGCCTGATTTTAAAGAGGCCGTCATAGCCTCGCTCCCCCCGCTCTGGCTCAGACTCTCGCTCACACAGCTGCAGATACTGAGTGAGCTTCTCAAAGCGCCTCGCTGTCATTGTTTTCTTAAAGCCTGCATTGCCTATGAATATATCACTGGCCCAGTACATGCCCGTGTCTGGAAGCTGATTGATGCCCATAAGAATGTTCAGACCCACATAGGCTTGCATCTCTCTCACATCAGTGGGGTGCCAGTGGGGGTCTGACTTCCCACTCCTCCTTTGCCGATAGAGGGCGTAATTGTTTGTTTGTTCTACCATGTGTTCGAAAAGAGAATCTGGGAAGAGTATCCGGAAATAGTCACGGGTGTCAGCATCGTCCCCTAGCGAGTGCTGAGGGCCGCTGACGGCAGAGAAAGGCTCGATAGAAATCACCTGGTCTGGCTCTCCCCAGAAGTCGGCAGAAGTGCAGTCTTCGTCCAAGTCGTCTCCTAGGCTGAAAAAACTTCTGCGCTCGTGCTCCTCCTCCAAATCGGAGAAATCAATATCCGAGTCGTTGGAGGTATTATCGGAGCAGTTATTGGAGGTAGAGTAGAAACAGTCCTCGGTGTAGTCCTCCTCGTCGTGCTTGAGCCCATTGCTGCCGGTCACCAGAATGATGTTACAGCCGGTTCCAGTGATCAGGCTCGCGGCGTCTGCTGCGTCGTGCTCCGCGGTGGCGGCTGCCTCTGCTGCTGTGTACCCATTCTCCCCCTCACCGTCCTCCGCCTCGCACGCCTCGTCTTCCTCCTCGTCCGAGTCCGGCTTTCTGTACGGAATCTCGAACCACTTCACATCGGCAGAAAGATTAAGCGGCGAGTCGTGACTATCGCATACCGAGCTACTTTCTGTGTCCGCGCTTGTTTCCAAAATAGTAAAAAGCTCTCTCCCTTTTCTTGCCGTCGCCATGTCGGGGTATTAAAGTGCCCCTGCATGAGTCTTTTTATGTTGATATTTCCATCGTGGCACATCCGAAATGAACTGATGTGCACTTAAGGCAACCTCTTTGGCTAAAAACTTGCCTGTCCCGAGCTTATGCGCCGTCTATAAGCTCGATTCTCATTGTTTCCGCTCCAGGCTTTTCTGGGCTTTGTAGCGCAGTGTGGCCGCAGACGTCAGAAGCTGCATGCATGTCCTGCTTTATAGGGCGTTTTGCGACTGCAGCTGGTGGGGTTGCTAGTTCGCTAGGCTGGCAGATGGCCGCTTGCTGTTCTAATGCCCGCTGGCATTCAGCACTATCAATAAGCCGGATAGCCATCTTCGAGGCCGCGCAGAGAAACAAGTTACTACAAAAGCACAATAGATAACTTAAACAATGACCCACAAGCGTCTGATCTCGCTTTTTAGAAGTGAGGGCGCTTCTAAACAGGCAGACTTCTACAGTAATAAAGGTTTAATGGGTTAATTACCTGTTGGGATGGGGTAATTAACTTATTAATAAAAGTCATAATAAGCATCACCGCGGTGCAGTCTTGTATGTTTAACAGTACACACATGACTCCCTCTTCACCCCTGTGCCAAACACACTGCACTGATCTCAGCCACAAGAGCAGCTTGTTCATTCATAAACATGCTTCGTCCCTCTGACAGGTTCCTATGAATCTGAAGCCCTATAGGCTATTGTAGAATTAGGGACCTCCCTCTGTTTTTATGAATGTAGGCAGATACTTTTGATTGACTTGAGGATTAATGTTGAATTGCTTCCACTTAGAGCTATCCACTGCAGCTCTCCTACACCTTTAACACTCTAGTCAAAGAAAACACAACTTGCAGTTTAAGGATTACATGCAACTTGTCAGTCAATGTAAAAATAAAAAATCGGCTATTGATTTCTGTTGATTAAAAGAGTGCCTCATTAGTGTTTCCTTTTTCTTGTTGTGTTTTCCAGGGTTGAATCTAGGTGCAACGCCACAGCTTAGTGTAGTGGGAGCGCTAGATTAGGCAACATGTGAACGGCTCTATGATCTATGCAACTGTAGAATGCACTCTGTCCTCTTTACAAAACACCACTAATGGCAATTAATCACCATCACAACCTGCAGTCTGTCAGTCACTCTATTTTATTGATAATATTAATCACAAATAAGCTTTTATAGTCAAAATTCTGCATCTTAAAGTGTTCATCTGACTTCCATTTAAAACATTTAGAATATGTGCTCATTTGGTAGGAGACCAGTTAAATAATGTCTTCTGAAAAGGGGGGATGGGTAACAGTACTGACTGTTTCCAAATTCTTTTTGCTGTGGCTAGAGTCTAGGACATGGCTGGCTGAGCACTGCGTTGCTGCCCCAGGGCCCTGCAGAAGAGTGACGATTTATGCGCCCTTCCTCACTTGCTTATTGCAGATTCTTGTTGTCTCAGTGGTATCATGTTCCCTGTGTGAGCCAGCCTCATTGCTGTTTGTACAGTTTCTGCAGTGAGCAGCGCATGTGGGCTACACTGGGAACCACTATGCAGGAAAACTGTTGAAAATGAAGGGAGGCTGATTTCAAAGCCAAAAATAGAACTTCAAAAAAGGGTCCATTCTGGCGTTTTCAGGCCTCTGGAGCAAAGCGCTGCAGCAGACCCCGCAGAGACTCCGGTGGTGGGGTGGAGAAACGCTGACCAATGGCGGCTCAGTCTGGGGCTAACTCAGCTCCTCTACAGTGCGGATCCTTCTCTCATGGTCGACTTCAGAGATGTTGCTATGTGTATGTGGGACGCCGCTTGCAGTATGTGTGCTGCCATGTGCGCGAATGGTGCACTGAACTGCATCCCCTGCTAGAACACAGCAGCCCCACACACACACACACACATTACACACACACCCACACACACACAACACTGCTCTATGTGTGTTTGTCAGTGGGGCAGAGAATTAATTAAATTTTCTCCTACAACTGACTAACAAGATGAAAAGTGCAGTTACTACATTTTACTGTTACTATGTAATGGTAAAGCAGTCTGTAAAAACAAGTTTGGCCATATTTGATGACTCTAAGCTTTTACTCTGTGAAGCCATTTATACAATTACAAGTACATAATACACCTGCCTGGTACACCTTTAATATTACGAGTAGTGAATGGGAGCAAATTGTCATTGTGGCTATTTCTACAATTCCTTTTAAAAATATAAAAAATATCTATGTCAAATATCTTTCATCACCTGAAAGAAGAGTCTCATTCAACATGATACTGATGATGTTTAATGCTGACCTTGAGACACTCACCTGGTTGGCCTCTCATTTGGTCAGTATCATACAGCCATCTTGTGGTGGTGAAAGGGAACTAGCCTATATATTCATATGTACTCACTTAAACACACTTATCAAAATACCCTTTTTCAATACAATTCACACAGCAAGCCCAAAAGTTGTTTTCTGGACAAAAAAAACAAACATTTTTCTTATTTGCTAAATGGTCTTTTATGACACTCAACACTTTAAACATAATGCAAAAGATAATAGTTGAATCAAATAAACTGTTATAAATAGAATTTATGTGTACATTATGTTTATACTTTATACAGAGACATCAAAAGTGTTCATTAATTCAAACCAGATTTAGTGAAACCACTAGATGGAGATAAAGGACACAAAACAAAGAGAGATCATTATCAGATGAATGCTGTATGGATGTGCGATTAGTGGATGATTTAAGGTTTTTAATGAGAGTGCATCTATGTTTCTCAGCCTCTTATTTACCGTCCAAACACAGGCCTTGGATTGTGGGACCATGTGTTCCTCATTAAGTCTGGGTTTGCTGGACTGGGGCGGGCCTGGACCTGGACCTACTCTGTGAGGCCTTGCTGCTCTTGGCTCACTTGCAGGTCCTCAGCTTACGTTGGTCTTGAGAGAAACATTTGCAACACTTTTTCAAATGGCTGACTTTTAAATTGATGAAGTTTCTTTGTTGAGCAGTTATTCCAGCTGTTGCAATAACTACTCAGCAAAAGTTTATGTGCAACATACCCACCTTAATCACAGTTACATTACATTTCACATCTATGTTACTATAACAGTTAATATAAATGAACTGTTATAGTAACATAGATGTGAAATATAATGTAATTGTGATTAAGGTGGGTATGTTGCACATAAACTTTTGCTGTTATATATATTGGTATCTTGGTATCCTTGCCTTGGTATCCCTCCGGAAGAGCTGGAGGAAGTGTCTGGGGAGTGGGAGGTCTGGGCGAATGAAAATGGATGGATGGATGTTTTATACACAATATGGTTGAAATATAAAAGAGAGGGTTTTGTTAGATATCAGTGTTTTGCAGTAGCCTAACACATGCACCATGTGTGATTTGTAAAGGCAGACCAAAGTGACCGTGACATGTACTTCTTCTTAAGGTGAAAACTGACGGATAAAAAGCTGTCTCACAGAGATCTGAAATGGTGCAAATGAAACCTCCCAGCTGTCGACTGCTGCTTCATGGGTTGTGAAATATCTCATTATGCAGTTCATTTGTTTGTTCCAGTTTCTAGGACTGTGTTTTCTGGGGAATCCTTTTCCATTTACCTCAGGATCAGTATTGTTATTGTTGTCATGTGACAAATGATCCATAGACAGATTCCCACAATGACGCATCAAAGACCACAAAATACAACACGTTTGGGGATTGTGCAAAAGTGTTTTGTCTGCTCCATTCAAAGAATGACCGGAAACATTGTTAAAGGGTCATAAACAAAGACAACAATTGTTTTGAAGAGTTGTTACTGAACATATGTAAATGATCAACCATGGCCTTCAGTGGAACATGAGAAATGAAATATAATGTATTCTTTGTATGGTGGACAGTTGATGCACGTCGCCGAACATTATACCCTTAAGTTTATACGCGGCTGTGGCTTTATTAGTAACAGTAAATCAGCTGTTTGCGTTAGAGTCTTCCCTATTACAAGAGATGTTTACTTGTTTCCTAATCAGAACCAAATGTACACCATGGGAAAAAACACATTTGTGGTTGTGGCATGGGTGCATAATATTATTGCAGTGACGCTCTTCGCATTCACTCATTGTTGCTTTATCTGCTGATCACCATCTATAGACAGCGATATATTTAGTGCTTACTAGTGGGGATTACATAAAATTAATCACATTGCCAGTTTTGTTGGTTGAACGGTAACTCATGAGCTGAGGTTAATCTGTTTGTTCTTTGCCCAATATGTGTGTAACCCACTAAAAGTCAAACTAAGAACTAAACCTTAATGGGAACGGATTTGTTCTTTGTTTCCATACTGTGAATGGTCTTCATGGTGACATAATATTTTTCACTATGCCTTCGTTTTTCAGTCACTTTGCATCCCTTTCTTTGAAAAAAGTAAAAGCATCTGGACAAACTGAGTTCAGATACTTTTACTTTAACCTCTTTTCAAGATGACCTGGATGACTGAGAACCTTCACAGACATCCTTTTCTTTGTAGAAAGGACTTCTGTGTCCACATTGAAGCCCCTTGTCTTTCCTCAGATAGTAAATCAATAGACTGCGTTCTCCTGTTAATGCAACCCTCCTGTGCTAAGCTAAGGAAGGGACCACATATGGACCTGGTTATCTATCCTGGCACTACATCTAGCTCAGCGGAACATGTGTGTGTCAGGAAGAGAGAAAATCCAGTCGATTTGACCCTGAAATTTAAATATTCTTATGGTGCTGTTTGAAATCAATACAACTTTGTCCCCCACACAAAAACTCCAAATAAACTATTCTTTATTATGTTGTGAGAATTGTCACTATGTTATTTAATGTGTCAGTCACGTCTGTAAGATAGATAGCAGAAGATAACAGTATATACAGAATTTATAGTTTTAATGGTCAGAGTAAACAAGTCACTCTTTTAGAAGCAGCAAAGAATCCATGATAGGCTACCTCATCTTAAAAAGTGGTCTCCTTGTAAACAAAGCTGCGAGTGTAAACCTAAACACAGAAACAGATATATATCAAAGTAATAAAAATAACATCCTCTTGCCAATGTTTAGCTTCAACACAAACCATTCCCTGAGCTTTTTGTAAATCACAAGTGATTATTTTCACCACCACAGAAGAGAATAGATGTGTTTGCCCATGTCACTACAGACGATGAAGGCACACTTCCACTGCACATAACAACATATTTATGTCATATCTTGCGTGAAGCCACAGGCATGATGATGATGATGTGGCTGTTGCTATAGAGACACAGCTGAGAGGCTTGTACACGAGACATCCTCTCCCTGTCTCAGCCTGAGTCATGTCTGAGAGACCAGGACAGAGGAGCCATTGTGGAGAACTCCTCTCCCACCACAACTGAGAAAAACAAGTCGCATTGGAGAAAAAATATTTATTTAACACTCTGTGGATTTGTTGAGGGATCTCCCAAGGCTGGCTGTATTTCATACATCCAGCATGAACATTTGCATTAGATTTACTGTGTTAATATGTATTGTGGATTTAGGTAATAGAAGCTAGGATTATACTAGTTTTATTTTATTTTACGAGCAGTCAATGACACATGTATCAGACATTTTCACAATTAAACATCATTTCCTGTGATGACCATTTACAAATGTTCCACACTATAACATTCCCAATCACTGTGATTTAAAGGCAGAATTTGAATCTTATCAAAGATCCAGCTCAAGACAAATACTTAACAGTTTGGGCTTTGACCTCAGAATATGCAGAAACATTACAGAAAGGCAGCCTTTCTGTAATGTTTGGGATAAATGGCTGTGTTGAGACAATAAATAAAGGACAAAAGTAAATGCAGTAATGAAACTCCTCTTGCTTGTTTGATGTGACTGGCAGGTCCAAATACACATTTGCGTGAGGGATGTTTGCAAACTAATGTGTTTGTGTAATATAAACTGACTATTTTTTTGGAACTCATTCTGACATATAGTATAGTGCATGTTTCCTCAAGTCATTTTTCTACCTGCAATGGATTATAATTAACTTCAAAAAACAAATAAAGCCAAATCATTGCAATTTATAAAACATCCTGTTAATTTTTTTGCAGGCAATTTAAGCCTTATGAACTAAATGGTCAAATAACTGTTGTTTTAAGGGGCCACTAAATTACTTGCCAAGAATCTGTTGCAGCTCCACCATACCACAATTTGCCAATAATCCCAGCTGTGTATTTGTTGTTCAATTAGTGGTGGCCGGTTCTTTTCCCACGGGGCCCGACCAGGCTCAGCCCGAAGGAGCGGCATGGGAACGACCTCCTGTGGGCCCATCACCTGCGGGAGGAACCGTAAGGGGCCGGTGCAAAGTGGATTGGGAGGCAGTCGAAGGCAGAGGCCTTGATGACCCAATCCCCGGACACGGAATCTGGCGCTAGGGACATGGAATGTCACCAAGCTGGCAGGGAAGGTGCCTGAGCTTGTGATGGAGTTTGAGAGATACCTACTAGAGATTGTCAGGCTCACCTCTACGCACAGCTTGGGCTCTGGAACCCAAATCCTTGAGAGAGGCTGAATTCTCATCTACTCTGGAGTTGCCTGCGGTGAGAGGCGGCGGGCCGGTGTGGGCTTGCTCATAGCCCTCAGCTCAGCCGCCATGTGTTGGAGTTCACCCGAGTGAACAAGAGGGTTGCTTCCCTGCACCTTCGGGTCGGGGATAGGTCTCTCACTGTTGTTTGTGCTTACGGGCCAAATGGCAGTGCAGAGTACACGGCCTTCTTGGTGTCTCTGGTAGGGGTGCTGGAAAGTGCTCCGCCCAGGGACTCTGTCGTTCTACTGGGGGACTTCAGCGCTCACATGGGCAGTGACAGTGACACCTGGAGTAGCGTGATTGGGAGGAACGGCCTCCCGGATCTGAACCTGAGTGGTGTGCTCATATTGGACTTCTGTGCTATTCACAGTTTGTCCATAATAAACACCATGTTCAACCATAAAGGTGCCTCTGCAACATCACGTGGCGGTCGGGGACAGTACCAATTGACTGGCACACCGCGGTGGTGGTCCCTCTCTTTAAGAAGGGGGACCGGAGGGTGTGTTCCAACTACAGAGGGATCACACTCCTCAGCCTCCCCGGGAAAGTCTATGCCAGGGTACTGGAAAGGAGAATGCGGCCAAAGAATCTCGGATTAAGGAGGAACAATACGGTTTTCGTCCCGGTCGTGGAACACTGGACCAGCTCTATACCCTCTCCAGGGTGCTGGAGGGTTTATGGGAGTGTGCCCCAACCAGTCCACATGTGTTTTCTGGATCTGTAGAAGGCATTCGACTGTGTCCCTCTTGGCGCCCTGTGGAGGGTGCTCTGGGAATATGGGGTCCGGGGCCCTTTGCTAAGGGCTGTCCGGTCACTGTATGACCGGAGCAGGAGCTTGGTTTGCATTGCCGGCAATAAGTCAGACCTGTTCCCAGTGTATGTTGGACTCCGGCAGGGCTGCCCTTTGTCACCGGTCCTGTTCATTATCTTTATGGACAGGATTTCTAGGCGCAGCCAGGGGCCGGAGGGAGTCTGGTTTGGGGACCACGGGTTCTCGTCTTTGCTTTTTGCAGATGATGTTGTCCTGTTGGCTCCATCAAGCCAGGACCTTCAGTGTGCACTGGGACGGTTTGCAGCCGAGTGTGAAGCGGCTGAGATGAGGATCAGCACTTCCAAATCTGAGACCATGGTTCTCAGTCAGAAAAGGGTGGCTTGTCCCCTTCAGGTTGGTGGAGAGATCCTGCCTCAAGTGGAGGAGTTCAAGTATCTTGGGGTCTTGTTCACGAGTGAGGAAAGGAAGGAGCGTGAGATTGACAGACGGATCGGTGCAGCTTCTGCAGTGATGCGGTCGATGAACCGGTCTGTCGTGGTGAAGAAGGAGCTGAGCCGGTCAATCTACGTTCCTATACTCTCACCTATGGTCATGAGTTTTGGGTCATGACCGAAAGAACAAGATCCTGGATACAAGCGGCCGAAATGAGCTTTCTCCGCAGAGTGGCGGGGCGCTCCTTTAGAGATAGGGTGAGGAGCTCGGTCACTCGGGAGGAGCTCAAAGTAGAGCCGCTGCTCCTCCACATCGAGAGGAGCCAGCTGAGCTGGCTCGGGCACCTGTTTTGGATGCCTCCTGGACGCCTCCCTAGGGAGGTGTTCCGGGCATGTCCCACCGGGAGGAGACCTCTGGGAAGACCTAGGACACGCTGGAGGGACTATGTCTCTCGGCTGGCCTGGGAACGCCATGGTATCCCCCCAGAAGAGCTGGAGGAAGTGTCTGGGGAAAGGGAAGTTTGGGCGTCTGCTTAGACTGCTGCCCCCGTGTCCCGGCCCCGGATATGAGGTAGAAGATGGATGGATGGATAGCTTCTAAATCCCAGCAGACTTGTATTTTGTTTGTGCAAGCATCTGTCAAGCTCATGATCATAGTCAACGGTTGTTTTAGACTTATTACTATATACTTTATTATCCAGAAAAAAATTAGTCCAATAAGATTTCATTGGACATGCCCCACAATATATACATTTAGGTAAGCAAAAATAATTTACTCTGAGATAAAGCAAACTGTCTCTGTTCATGTGTATTTTGTGTTGTTCCAGTCCCCTCCTGGTTCCTATGGCAGCTTGATGGAAGGAGAGGAACTCACGTTTTAGCTCATGTCTGGAAAAGTGCCTGCTGGAGCTGAAGGAGCCTCTCTGCTCCTGGAGTGGGAACTACTCCCCTGTCTTCCTGGAAGTGATAAAGGGATTGTGGTAGTCACCAACACTTTACACAACACTACTCAAAGCACATTGCTATGGCACACTTGGTAACAGTTTATTGCTCACAGGGAATGAAGACTTTGTTACTGTATATTTCAAACTGTATTTCATCCACATGTCCGGTGGTGCAGGTTTATAATACAACCCAAATCATTTATGATTTCGGAGTGACACAAAAGCATTGCATAAATTGATGATAAAAAAGGAGAAAATGTGAGCAATTCCTATTTATTTTGAATTGTCAGTGTGGTTTAAAGTGTCTTCATTGAAACTTTAAAAGGTTGAGGCTTTTGGACACTTCGGGTCCACTCAGCAGGAGAAGCTTGAGACTTTATGAGGGCAATGGCCTTTGAAGTGCTTAACATGACTTTGTGCCGCTTGATCAAAGAAGGAAGCCGAGGGAATGAAAAAAAGTACTCTCTTGTGCTGTTCAGAGGAGTATTAGATGTATTACACAGTAGCATGTAGTCTAAGCTGAGAATAATGTATTTAGAAATATTTCCATATGTGTGATAATACCTTGAAACTATAAAAAAATGTTTATGCTTTCCTTGTGATGGTAAAAATGATAACAGTGGGCTCAAATTAGTCACGAGGAGAGGTGAGGTGATAAAAGAAACACTCACTCAGATAACTGCATTCAGAATAACCATATATTAAATAATAATAATAACAATGTCAACCTGATGTTTTACACTGTTGACAGCTGCAGATGTCTGACTCCATGAGTGTACAAGAAAACGTCCAATATTTTTTCAGTTTTCAGGGTAACAGCTGCTATTATTGCCTTGGTTTAGGTCTTTCCACTTCTTCAACATCACCCAAGACATTAGAGCAGTAGCTATGCTCTCCAAGATAGAGACAGATGTCTGAGAGCGTCCTGCTCCTCTGTGTCTCCTGTATCTGCGTCACTGGCCTGATAATCATGTCTTTACCGGCAGACTTCACTTGATGCTTTATCTCAACCAAAACGGATGCGCGCTAATATGGGAGCCTTGTTCCCTAACAAGGGACTGTGAGGGGGCGTTGGGATCTGGACGTTCTTCGAGGATGGGAGTAGCAAATGTGGCAACGTCAACAAGTCCCTTGCTTTATTTAGATCTCCCACAGCTCACAGGACACCGGAAACCTGTGTGGGACAGTGTTTGATAATGTTGGTGTGTGCAGATGGATACCTGTTTAAAGGTTAGGGCTCACAGAGTAAAAGCTTAAAGGACAATAAAATGTTAATCGCCTATATTTATATTTTTAATGAAAACCTTCTTACCCATTCTAATAGACATTAAGAATTTGTCTATTTTATTAAATTATTAAATTAACCAGCACATGCATTATTGTGAAACAATCGGCTGGCAGTCACTTCACTGTGAAGCCTGCACGATGAGTGTTGACTGTAAGGTTACAGCTGGGGTTATCACAAACTCTTCACTGTCCATCTTGCTCCAAGAATGAATCTCTGTGTCACTGCATTTCCCCAAAAACATTTGGAGACTGTATTATATTTAAATAAAAACACAATCCAATAATTAGCAGAACTCACAAAAACATATTTTAGAACACAACACATATGATGTTGAAACCGAGACATTATATAATTTCATGACAACTAGATTAACTTTAAATTTGATGGCACAACACATAGTCAACAAAAAGGTGGAAAAAGTGGTAGTAAAAACAGCCCAAGGAAGATTTTGCAACTAATCAGGTTTATTGGCAACAAGTCAGTCACATGACTGGGTATAAAATGAGCATTTTAAAAAGACAGAGTCTACTAGCCAGAGAGCTGAAGATGGGCAGGGGTCCTGCACTATAGTTAGATGAATCAAAATGTGAAATTCTCTTTGGACAGTGTGAGCTTTGGCCCAGAGTAGACGTCAGCTGGATAGTGTTCACATACTATACTTTAGCTTCTTCTTTTCTTAATAAAGCTTTAACTTGCATATGTGGAAAGCATACAATTTTTTGCAAATTTGTGAAGCTTTGTCTGTTTACTTCTGAGACTGTGCTTTTCTACAATGCTTCTTTCATAGTCTTAAACCTACTGCTCATGTAGGCTTTTAGTACCACTTATCTTTCCAGCCTTGTGTTCTCACCGTTCCAATTGTTTTGAGGCGTTTCGTGCTTTCAAACTCAAAATTAGCTGTTATTTTCCATAAAAATTATCAAATGTGTTACCACCTGATTTTCTGTTCCATTGTAAATTAAACTGCATTCTGTCTCTACTTACATTAGTGTCTTTGTAAATAAAAATAAGCTATCAAGCTAATAAATGCTTGCCTAAATTTATCTAGAGCTATAGGAACAAACCAGTCTTCTCCATAACAGGGTTTTGAAAAATGTTTTAATAAATAGTGACAAATGAACTTTAAAACAAAAGCTCTTTTATGGCAAATATAAAACTATTAAACACATTTTAAAGGGAAAATATTGTTTTCAGTGAAAAATTATCACAAGTTATACATTTCTACAACATGCAGGGCAAACCATGCGTATTGTGATAATTTGAAGCCTGTTCATATTATTCATTCAGTTCTCAATTGTAAGCCTTTGTGTTGAACAATTAACATTCATAGACAAGCCTATATGTAATTTGTGGAAAGTTTCAAAATGATAGAAATTAAGATTTTACAAATGCCATGTGAAATATTTGACAAACAATACATATCTTGATCCCAAAAGTTCTGTCATAATGAAAGTTACAAAGTATTTACGTTAAGAGAAGAGGCAGATAGCATTGGCCCCATTGCTCAAACAGTTGATGTTCCAAACAAGTCAACAAGATGTCTATGGAGGAACACACACACACTGGAGCCATCTCTTCTTCCCCTCCTGCCTATAGATACATACACAGGTTGTTGAGTGATGACCGATCTCCATCTTTAAGTCAATGACAACCAGTAGTGTTCTGGTGTATTGTCTGTGACTTGCAATCATTTTCACATTTTGTGTTGCTCTTTGAACTGCTATTGCATAAACAGTATACTAAAGGCCATGATAACACAGCAGCAGGCCACCCAGGGACTCTTCCGCTCCCCTAGAGACAAGAAAGAAATATTAAGTAAACAAAAGTTCCGACTGTATCAGGTTTAAACAGTTTTACATAATATACAAAATATTAAAGATTAAAGTATCCTTACCTATTCTGGCACATTTCCAGAAAATCCCAAGGAGCCTACAAAGTAAGTACAAAAGCAAACATGGATTAGGTATATTACATTTTTGTATTGCAATATCCTACCACACCAAGCTATACAGCTAATTAATAAAAATTATTTGGACAAGTGTAAAAATGATTTTGTCAGACTTTAATGGCTAACAAATTTAAGTTTTTGTTATAATCTGATCATACCCTGTCTTGTTCTTGTCTAGAAGGCTAGGGGCCAGAGCTCTGATGTAAGCACAGGTACAGATCAGGAGAAGAATCACTGTGAGTAGAGACTGGAAGTTGAATATGGCTGACTGTAAGACAAGAAAAACAATATATTTAAAGATGATAAACAAGGCCAAAAGCAAAAAATATCATTTTAAGTAACATGCTCACATCAGATTTTCTGATTAAACATCTATTTGAACTATTTGTTTTACTGAATACTGTACTTAACAGGGCAAGCCAACAGATTAGACAATCTAAAAGGAGAATAAAAAAAAAAAAAAAAAAAAAAAAAAGCCGTCCTCTGCATTTCTGATTACCTACGTGGCATAGATACCGCTCTAAAAACCTTAGCTACTCAAACTCACATGATAATCATAAGCGCTACTAAAAGATTGCCGTTTTAGATAGAGATAATTTGCAAGCGATCAATGAGGCTGCTATTTTTAAAGCATAGTTTAGTATCAGTGTTTATCAAACTTAACTACATCAAACGGTGAGGCTAGCTAATGCTAACGGGATTAGTGTTTACTTTCCGCTGCACTACGAGTAATGTCGTACTAACGCAACCCTATCTAACTATACACTAAAATCAATGCTCTGGTTATTGTTGAAAAGCCGGACTGCTGCAAAGCATTTGAGTAAACCAACTTACCATTTTTGTTGCGAGTCAGAGCCACATCACACTTCCTCCTTGGCTAGAGCTTACGTAACCACTGCAACGCATGTAGCGTTAACGTAAGTACGCTCTGCCACGCTACAAACCAAGGTTTGTGATTGGTTGGCTTCTCCAGAGTTGAAAGGTGAAGCTTTAGCGGCAACAGCGCCATGTCTCGTTAACTTCACTATTGTTATGTTGACATTGATATTAAACGTCTTTTGATAACTTCGTAGTTGTTAGTCCTGTGCTGTAAGTATTTATAAAAACTGTAAATTAGCTTCATGCAATTGAAATTGTCAACTAAATGCATATTACACCTGTATAAAACCTCTAAACAAACTGGTAGGCTACTAGCTTTTATTAATCTAGTTAGAAGGTAATGCGTTAGTTTAATATAGTAATGTGTAATTATGTTTGTGATATTTTTGAATAAACAGTCGCTTTGGGAGTGCAGGTGCCCCTAGTGTTTTTAATATTTTTAGAAGTACATGCTCAAAACAATTCATTGTTGATTTACATAAGAATCTGCAGATAGTAAATGATGTATTATTTAAATTATTAATACATTTTTTGGGGTTTGAGGTGCACATTTATTTGTCACCTGCATATAAGGCAGGTGCACCAAAAAGAGCTTAACATGTAGCCCAGTCCTATTACATATTTTATACCTTTAAACATTTTTGTGCATTAAGACATCAACCCTGATATTGTACTTGTAGAAAATCTGATATTACTTAGATGAAACATTAACTCACAAAATGGAAAGTTTGCAGAATTACACAACCTAAGTTAAGTGAAAGGCAAAGTGGAGAACTGGGCTAATTATTAGGCACAATTATCAAAAGAGTTACCTTTTTATTAACTTCATATTAAATTACATAATATATAATTACAGAGGGTTTCTCTCTGAAGGTGTGACTCTAGACAATCAAGTTAATTTGCTGATCAGTTCTTTACTCAGATTAATATCTTGCAGTCCCATGCAGCATAGTGGATGTTTTTTTTTTTTACAGAAATGACTAAAATGGCTGCAAAGTTTATCATTCAATTCTGTAATTGTGTTTAATCAAGTATTTAGACAAGAAGCTGAAGGTTGTTCAGTTCTCCATTCCTGAACACTGTTTATTTTATAGGGCTGTCCTTCTGTCATTGCCACAGGGTCATCATCCCTGCACAACAGATGTCACAGTAACTAATGAGTAGCCGGGCTCATTTTATGAGGTTAAAGTTGAACCTTTCAGCTCCCTTAACCTGTTCAACCCCCTCATCCAGCAACAACCCTTCGATTGTAAAGTTTTTTTTTTTTTGCACATGGATACGCATCAGTGTGTATCTTTGTGCAGAACCTCAAATTTTCAATAACCTTGACCATCTGCTCTCTAAGCGTGGTTACAATACAAAAAAAAATCTATATAAGTGCTGTCACATAACTTATGAAGCAGTGTCCAAAGGGGTTTATTTTCATTTTTTTCAAACATGTCCAACTTGGCCACCTGCTAATTTAGCTGTTAACCGTTCCCTCCATCCCCGCTCTCTGTGCCCTGTATTTACCCTGGAGAGATGTCCAACTCACTTCCCACTTCACGAGAAAGCAATAATCACATGTTCTGAGATGGACATCCGTAATCAAGTAAAAGTTTCCCAAGCCCTTTAACAGAAAATCAGTGTATCATTATACTTAATAAAGCAATAGGATTTGCTTGCTTAGGAGGTGCAATAACCTAAACGGTAAATGGCATGCATTTATATAGTGTTTTTTGTACCATTCTCAGGCACACAAAGCATCGTGCTTCCATTCACCCCATTCACACCTGCGGCAGACATCACCAAACTCATCTCTACAGTCACACACATTCATACAACAGTGGTGTGGAACTGGAGGTGAGTTAAGTGTCTTGCCCAAGTACACAACAGTATGAACTGCGAGGAGTGGGGATTGAACCGCCAACCTGAGCTACTGTACTTCATTCAGGCCTCCTTCTGCATTAAAATTAAGTTTATTGTCATGTGAATTGTCAGAATACAATAACATTTTAGTATTATTTCCTGCCATTTAGTACATGCCCACAACAATAATCAACAATGTAATACATTTGTAAAATTAGCTATTAGAAAAGAAATACTAAAAATCTACTAAAATATATATGTAAAGGATGTGTAGTACATTCTGTTCCTGTATTATTGTTTTCCTGCAGGTCTGACAAAGAGGAAATATGAGCTGTACAGTTCGTCAGATCTCCATAACCAGTGACCCAAACATCCCATACTTCCTGCGACTGGACTGGTCTGTTGACCTCGGTGCTGGCTTCACTTTAGTTTTGACAAATGGCTGTTCTGCTTGGATTGGAGAAGGTAAAAACTTTGATTATTTTTTTCAAAGTACAGTGATTTAAAACAACAACTACGCTTTAACTAGTTCACTTTTCATAATGTGCCGACTCTAAACCCAATAGAGTTGGTCTTAGAAAGAGAAATGAGAATACGGTCACTTTTTTAACAGGACTGGCAGCCTACAGGTGTATTCCAAATATTAAACTCTACAAGGCTTGTCTTTGTGTGTGCACATCAGAGTGCTTTTGTGGCTACCTATACACATGAGTGCATTTTCTATGTAAGGACACCTGGAATATAACAGGTCCCTAGTTTTCAATATTGGGCCATCTGTGCAGTTGACAGGCAGACGTGGGGTTGTGGGAGCAGTCCTCTGGATAGACAGGCCTTGTGTGTTTGATGTGTTAATTGGGACCCTCTCTGTTTGTGAGCAGCTGTGCAACAGCTGATGACATTCTCTCCAAGTGTCTCTTGAAATGCACTTGAAATGCACTCATGCATCCACAAATAATACCACAAAATATATGTTTAGCATTTACATTTATGATATGCTGCCACATTTCTCATGTTTCTTTCAGGTGCACATCTTTGAACTTTCATGCAACAAAAATGCTTTTAACTTTTAAACACGCAAAGTTAATTATACAACACTATGCAACTTTTCATGATGTGCACGCTCTTAAGGAATTCACTGACCTACAAACTACTGCTAACTCACATAAGACACATTTTTCTACTATATAAATGTTGATGTGATAGGTTCTAGAGATACAGTATACGTACAATGCAACATGGTAATGTGTCCTGCCATTTTGCTTTAATTATTATGTCTGCTTTTTAGCCTCAGAAGAAGAAGTAACAAAAGGAGCCAGTGACATTGGAGTCTTGAGGGAGAAATATGTTGAAGAGCTCCATCAGGCATTAATTGGAGGTGAAGAAGAAAAAGGACCTCTTGAAAAGACGATGTACTCGTTCCAACTCACTAGAGATCATCTTTTATATCAAAAGATCTCTGACAACATCTTGGTGAGCAATAGCTTTTGCTTTACTACAATATACCTGCATATGCAACAAGGATTATGTTAGAATGTTTAATATAAAGTTATTAAATCAGGCAAAAAAGCAATTACCCCAAAACAAAACACATCTAATATGCAAGACCTTTACAATTTGTCTTAAGTCATAAATCCAAAAGAGGCATTTGTTTTCATTCATTTGTAAATGAACATACTTGTGCATCTGTAGGTACTGTAGCCTGAGGAAGACTGTATCTAATGGCATGCTAGAAAACAGAAAGGAAGTCTGATTTTTACAGAGGGCTGTTAGGAAGATAAGGTTTATAGTCCTTCTCCATAACAACAGATTTGAAAAGGATTGCCTCTAGCCTCTTATGAAAAAGTCCCAGATAGGAATCATTATTTTGTTGCTAGTAATTCAATTGAAGCAGTTCTGTAGTGGTGTAATTGCCACAGGTGGTAAATGTTGAACAGCAAGTCCAGTCCATTAGAAGGGGTCTGCACCACAACAGTTCTGCTTGTATTTCCATGAAGTAACCACATTCTTTCTGAATTTGAAATAGTCGAAGGTGAAGGAAGCAAAGCAGTGATGTTTTGTGTGTTTTATAACAAATGTGAAAAGAGATCAATTCCATGTTTATGTAAACAGACTGAATACAGCTGCACAAAGCTGGATTAATCATAAAAGTACATGAAATGCAAGACCTTAAAGGGTCTTTGTTTCATTGATTGTTGGCTGTATAAATGTTGCTCTATGTGTGTCCCAGAATAAACAAAATAGTCTCCACTTCATGTAAATTATTTGCAGAATTGAATTAAGATCATTGTACCTGATCTGTCCATTTTTAAATCAATGTATGCTTTCCGTTTGGCTTACTGCTTTGATCACTGTTAGCTCCCAGTGTGTGGTAGATTCAGGAATCTATAAAGTACAAATTACTACTCAACACACCTGCTTCTTTTCTTCACATTTTTGCCACTGTTTTCTTGAGCCTGTCAGCGGTAAAAAGTGGAACATATTTTCCCGGCTATGTAATTTAAGTGTACAGAAATCTCGACAATGAGACATGTTTCCTCTGACAATAGATGAAAGGAAAGACACTAAACAGGTGGTAAAATCAATGTGACAATAATAATTTATGAATATGACCCTGGAAGTTGTAATGATAAATGTAATTTGGCTGTTGCTAGTTGTACAACTGCTGCTATGCATGTGGTTTAGATTGCTATTAGTGAGACACAGTCCACTCCTTTGTTTGTATTTAAGTCTCAATCTGTCATTGGTCAAATAATAAACATTTCACTCCCATTTTAGTGAATTGAAATAACCTTTCACAAATAGTTTTTTATCAGCAACAACTCATGTGTAAGTTTTGAATCTAATTTATAAAATCTGGCTCAGCTATCTTTGACTGAAAATCTAATGTTTCACACAATTGTCAGTAGTAAAGCTGCAGGCCTGAGGCTGTGTGCAGCGGAGTTCTCACTGAGTATGTTGTCAGGTACTTCACCTGGGGTTCCAGCTGTGCAGCGTGTCGTCAGTCACAAATTTCACTGGAATTTTTGTTCCCCCTTTTCCTTATTCATCCTTTAGAAAATGTAACAGTGTCCTTAACCAGGTGTTCTGGTTTATGGTCATTGTGAAGTCGAGCATTGCACTTTCCCATCAGTCATTACTGAAAGGAAGCAGCACTAATTGCTTAAGTGACGGCTGTTGTTGTTTAACACGACAGAGCTGTGATGTTTCTAATGTCAGTATTTCTCTAAAGAACATTTACTAAAATCTACACATGCTTCTTCAAGCTTTTCTAAAAAAATCTGAAGGTCTGGGTTAAATTTTAATGATTCAAGTTGTATTAATGAGGATGTGTTGGAGCTACAAATGTTCTACCAACAAATTCACACCATTTACAAACTTTATTTATTGTGTCTCAGAGGCGTCATTATTATCACCTCTGGTCTGCTTTAACACAAATGCACTACAGTAGGTTTAAATGATCACACAAACTGATTTTTGATAAGATGAGAACCGTTGTGACAGAAGTGGGTGAGTTGTCATGGTGGCTACCTGAACTTAAGAGAGCTGTAGGAAACTCTGTGCTTCATCAGGATGTAGGTGCTGTCGACCTGGCCTTCTGGCTCTTATCGGCCCTCACGCCTCTGCATGGTGAACTCACCACACAGGCTGGCAGTAGTTGGCATAAAAACATACTGTTCAACTTGATGGGTTTTCGTCAAATTTCTTGAAAATTATTTCTACATAGGTTTAAGCAGATTTTTGAGCAAATAATCTGAACTTTGCAGTACCTTTATAGTAGATGAAAGGAATAGCAAGCCTTCAGCAGAGTTGGGGACAGAGTGATAATGAAAGCCTTGTGTCTTCTGCCCTGTGTGGCATGCTTTTGTTTTTACTCAGACTGTGTTCTTTTGGATTGGTGCTCCACACCTACGTTTCCCTTTCTCCACAGGCTTGACCTAAAGGTCTGGCTATCAGTCTGAGGCACACACAAACAAACAGACCACACACCCACACTCCAACAGCATATGTGGCAGACACTAAGACCGTCTTCTTCATGTGGTTTATGTTGTTGTGTAGAAGGTGGTTGTTTTTACTATGTTCAGTATACACTCATTTGTTTCATTATTATCAGTAGTTGAAGTTGCAGCTATTAGTTAAATGATTTGTTAAATGTTTTCCAAAATAATGCAGAAACATGGGTTTGGATTACAGATGCTTTGACCTCCCACACATTGGCAGAGACTCCAGACTGACCTTTAACTTAGCTCAGAGTCTCAGGGGCTAAACAGGAGCTTATGAAAATACAACTAAATAAATGAAAAGAAAACAGTCATGTTTATTCTTTAAGCAAGGAATTTTAATCTTATTAAAACAATACCACCAATCATAAAAGTATGTTCAATTATTATATTTTGGAAGTGTTATCTGAAAAGCCTTTACTTTAGTTTTGGTTAAAAGACTGAAAGAGACCTAATGACAAAGAAAGAATAAATATTGAGGTCAGGAAGATGAATGGTGTTTAACCGTGCTGTCACATTAAACTTTGACAGTCCCAGTCATTACAGTGCAGGACTTTGACTTTAACGGTAAATGTGGAAATATTAGAGAACTCAGAGCTTCACATTGTCTGTTCTAATGTGGCTGATTTACTGCTGAATGACTAGCCTACTGAAAGCATGTGTAGATTTTAGGAGGATAATGTACAGAATGGGGTTTTAGAGACAAGATGAATAGGAGCTTTACAGTCCTCATTCCCCCCAAGCACTGAGCAGAAATATGTGTAGACCGTTTCTGACCTATGTGTGTTGTTCAGTAACAGTAATATAAAGGTTCAATGGTGCAAATACGTCTAATGAAACCAATCTCAGTATTTGCTTTAAATATATATATATATATATATATATATATATATTTTTTATTTAAGAGACTGCACTGGATCATTGTTAGTTTGCCCAAGGTTTTATGAGATCCTTGGAGCCTGTTCCTTTGATCTCTGATCTTGGGTGGTCTTAGCAGGATGACTGCATTAAGTTGTTCATTTAGGTTAGTAACTACTAGACACACTGCAGCACTGTGCAAATACAAAACAAAAACTACTGCTGTCTCATATGTGAATAAGTCTTTCTGAAGACTGATTAAAAAACATGGTAAAATGGATTTAATTTAATGTAATCTCATTTAGAAGCTGAAAAAGTGTGGTACTGATGGAAACTTAAGGCCTGCCATATAATATACAAATAATGCTGACAGAGAGGCTCAGGTGGTGTGGGAGTTTAACAAATGTCCATTACCTGTGCACATCACTGATAGCGACGTGTAGAGGTTAGGCAGTGAGAAAACAGCTGTGTGGCCTGTCAGGACACCATCAGTCAGGACAGAAATGACAGGTATTTTATGGGGGCTTTTGAAGACTTCATTACTAATGGTTTATGACCTCCACACAGCTGAAGAAGTTCTAGCACCTCACTCCTTTCTTTTTCTCAGCCCAGGCAGGTTCCTTAAATGTCAATGTGCGGGCACGCCATTTCTTTTCCTTTGGATTGAACAAAGTTAGAATTTAGTTTAAACTCTTGAATTTAAAAAATGTTACAAGTCAACAATATACTGGAAAGATTGGCATTTTTTGACTGAAATGTGGCAGACTTCCACAATATGAACCAAATGAGGAATTTTTAATGCGTCCAAAGCTTCAAAAAGGAATTGAAGAGAAGAAACTTGCATGATTCAGAGCAAAGCACTGAATTCATCGTGTATCTCTCCAGACAGAGGAACACACCTCATCTTTCTCCAACTTCAGAGAAATTGTGATGTAATCTTTGTGGCACCTTCTTATTGCAGAAACTCTTGAGATGACACCAAAGTGCAAATGCTTACTCATGTATCAAACATTTTGCAGTTTAACAGTGTAATGATTTTTCCTCACAACTTAAAAAGTGGCAGCCTCTAGCACTGTTAGGTCTGTCCTAACGTCCCCCAGCAATGTCCACAAGACATTTTAATTGTCACATCTACAGATCTTATTCACTGTGTAAAATAACTAATTTCTAGTGTGTTTTTAGTATCTTGCTGTTGTTTGTTTGTTTTTTTTTGTTCTATTTAAGCTTTGTTCCTCCCTTCCCTTAGGTGCATTTGGGCTCTGTGGAGCTTCAGCCAGCTTCAGACCCCCTGGAGCTGAACCGGGAGATGATTGGCCAATCCCTTAAGCGCATCTTAGATCAGGAGACAGCAAATTCCCAGCTTTTGAAAGAGAATTGCAAACTTCAACGGGAACATCGGCAAATACTCAAAGAGTAAACTACAGTTTTTGCTCTGATTTGGTGAATTAAAATGTCCCGTTCATGTCTTATTTTTAGATGGATTTTCGATTTTGTTATCTGAGTAATGTATAGATGAAAACATTTTTTCTTGTTCTACCTTGTGTTACAAATCGGCCATGTGATTATTGGGAGCTGACATGTAATGAATGGGGATGAGAAAGTCCTTGTTTTGGGCACTCATTAATCTGGTGATTAATTCTTAATGATTGAAGAAAAGGTGACTTCTAATCATGATGTAGACAATGTTTCTCAATGGAAATTAGATGATATGTGTTTCCAGGCTGGGAGAGTATGTCAAAAATAAGGAAATTCTGGAGAAGCAATTGTATTCTCGTTTTGTCATGGTCCTAAATGAGAAAAAGGCCAAGATCAGAGGTCTTCAGGAAGCTGTCCGCGCCCTACAACAGACCATTGACAGTGACCAACCTAGAGCAGACGCAATGAGGCTAAGGTTTGCTTCAACATTTCTGCAGTTTTTTGCACCTCCATCTACACTTTTATGTGCAATAGGCATAATATGTTATACAGAGTTTAGGACATGTTTCATTCTTACAGTTATTCATGCAGAACCAATGGGAGATAATAATGTTTAATGCAATCAAGTTTTTTGTGCCCCTCTAAAGAGTAGATTTAAGCTTTTTCTTTTCATTTACACCCCTATGTTGACCAATGGACATGTGGTTATTACTGGTACTTTTAGGGGTGCAGCTTGTGATGGCGATGGCAGTCCAGGCACAAATGAAGAGCCATTTCAGAGCCACTACTCTCAAGATCCAACTATTATCATCACAGGTATGTAGGAGCCTTTTGACAAGCCAATTTTAATATTGTGTTAGAAACTTTGGCGTTTACTGTGCTCCTACTAACCTGGCGCCATTTGTTTGAAAAGGGGTGTGTAGGCATTTGTCCTAAACAATTTTCACAAATTGTGGTAACTCCCTGTGATGTCATAGCTCAAGATTTGACTCAGTAATGAAGCAGAAACTAAGTGAAACTTTGAATCCTTACCTCCACTCATGCAGATTTTATTGTCTAATAAACCTGACAGTAATTGATTATGTAAGCTGGAGGTTTAAACAAAACTTAAAAGCACACACAAGCATTAGGCCATTACCCGCGGGTGCAGGATTCTGGGAAAACTCTTGTCAGTGAGTCAGAAACCCACCGACCAGAGTTTGCAGTGATTGTTTCAACACGGCCCGACTGTGAGGTGGTCTTGTTCTTCCTGCATCACGGAGAAGAGGTGTGATGTCATACAAGCTGAATCATACCCCCTCTAATATCTGCTGCGCAATGCTCTGATTGTTCTCTCAATGGCTGCATTTGTCTTAAGCGCCAGGCTATAGCCCCCCAGGAGCAGTTCTGTTGGGAAACATTGATAGGTTGTGTTTCCCACTTCCCTTTTCTCTGTGACCCACACATGGTTACACTGTCAGCTGCTGCCTTTAAAGATTAATGGAGGATGTAAATTGCTCAGAATTGGTCTTGGTTCATACTCTTCTTGTTTGCAGTTCAGGAGATTGATGCAATACCAACAGCGTGTCATCAAAATCAGAAGCCTTATGTGTTGGCACATTTACAATTTGTGTGTATGTTACGTGCATCTAAATGTGTATTATAGCTGTCCAAGTAACACGCCTTTGGGAGTTACTCTCTTGGTCACAGTACATTTGCCAAATGGATCCTCTTAATACAATACATTTGTGAAACCATATGCTTTTATTCCTAGAAACAACGTCATTTCCAATTACGTTCATATGGTTCTGTTGACATAATGTTTCATATGAAAATATTAATGCATTTCTAATGTAAAACAACTGTGTAAACTTTGAAAACTATACACCTCACCAGCAATTTATCTTACATAGTAGGTCACCCAATTGTCTTTAACATACTTGACCCCAGTTTACCCATTTCCCTGAGGCCATGGATTCGTACTGCAGAATCTAGATAAGACGAGGAATGAGTCTTTGACTTGTTCCCTCCAGGTTTGGTATCTGATAACAACACAGGAGCTCACAACAGAATTAGTCAAGATCAAAAGAGAAAATGTATGACTGAAGGAATGAGTGTTGAAAAGAGCTTCTTGCTTTGGTACAGTCAGATTGACCATATTATTAAGACATGGGATAGAGCACTTATAGAAACCTCCGCTGATTATCTTTGGTCTTCATATCAGGACTTCTCAGATAAATCTTTCACATAATCAGATAGTATAAAGAGGCTTGCAGCAGTCTTAAAGGGAAAACAGGTGTGATTGTATTTCTGTTATAATATAAATGATTGGATCAGATCAGATTTTTCTGGAATGCCAGATCTTTTCTGATAACGCTTTAAGAACATCTTAGGTGGATGTGTTCAGGGTTAACAGAGGTTATCTTAAACAATAAATACCTAATATGCAGCACACAAAAAATATGGGTAACACTTAAGTGTACGGGGCACATTTTTATCAGGAATACATGCATTAATTCATGCAGGACTCATGCATTTGCACATGCATTTAACTCTAATGAATCACCAGGAATGATCATGTTTTTATCATATTTTCATCCTAACCCTAACATTAACTCTGTGCATGCACTCGTGCTTGAGTCATGCATGAACTCATAGAATTTTGCATAAATTCATGATAAAATGTGCCCCCTACTCTAAAGTGATACCAAAATATTTGTTTAAATAAGGAAACGAGCTTGATTTTAATATTATTCTCATAATTTAAAATACCATAAGATGGAATGCAATATTACCTTAATCCCTGTACCTTCACATTTCTGTGTCTAGGACAAAATCTTGCATACCATGGGATCTCTATAGACAACAGTTTTTCTGGTGAAGAAAGTCTACAACCAAACCCCAAGTGTTGAATTGTTTACCCTCCAATCCCTGAAGCATTAAAATCACAGGTAACTACCATCAGGAGGTTTAGTCTCATAGTTAATTAGTATGTAAATAATCCCACACACAACACGGAGAAGTTTTAATAGTAGAACAGAAATCTTGGTCCTGTCATCCTCAACTAATAATAAAAAACACGCCCGGCAACCAAGTCCTAGAGGTGTCCCTAGATGTAATGCCAGACTTATGAGCGTGGAGACTTATCCTCTTGTTTTCTGTTTCTTTTCTCTTTTTTTTACCTGTGAAAGTCCTCCTGTCCTTCCTCTTATTGAATAAAGTGTAGAAGTGTAGAGAATGTCTATTTTTTTTGTTTCTTCTGAAGAAACTTACCTCCGGTGCGTTCTCAAAGACACATGGTATCACTGCCAATGCCTAAGAGAACATGGCAGTATCTGGTCCAATGGTATGGAAGCACTTTCACTGACTTGAATTTTAAGCCCCTTAGTGTTGGATCAGCATGTAACATCAGGGAACAGAAGCCTACACACACAAAACAGGCAGCACAAAGGAACTACAACTTATTCCCTCCCTTTTTTTCTTTTTCAATGAAACTGCACAGCATCCCTTTTTCTTTACCATTTTTTGTAGCACTCACTATTTTCCTATTATAAAGCTTTTAACATACATAAGGTTTGATACCAAGGGTTAATGAGGCTGTGTTGAGTTTCACCTCTGCCTTTCCCCTCCACTGTCAACTTTAGGTCCTGAGGTCATCCCAGTGTGTCTTCGCACCATCAAGTTATGAGCTTGTGCAGTAAAGTCAAGACCTTGATCCAAACATTGCTTTTCACTTTTGGACCTTGTTGTGTCATTCTTGATATCCAGATGTCTGTGGAGGGCCACGGGTGGCCGCCAGGATAATCCTAAAACACATGCTTTCCTGCTTTAATAATCCCCACAGGAATGTCACACTCCTCTTCCAATTTGATCTGTCATATATGTTCTACAGGAGACCCACAAAGAGGCCTAGAGATTATGTACATAGCAACACACAAAAATATGTTTTGTTGATTATTGTTGTTTATTGCTGAATATACATAGAAAATAATTGATCAGCATCCCAATAATTCAAGTAAAGGAAGTCTACCTCACCACTCTATGCAGCAGCGCATGTACCTGAAGAGTTAAAACACTTTTCAATCATTGTAACTCACCGTGTGGATCCTTGTCATCCATAAAATCAACAGGCTCCTTCTGTTTTTCACCTTTGTGCAGCAGCGAGACACACAGCCTTTGTTTATCTGCTGTGTTCTGCACATCTTACATACTACCTTATTCAGAAATAAATGACTGAAATAACTTTAATGCTAAAATCAATAACCAGATACTGGCCAAAAGGGAATACTTATTGATATTGAATCATTTAATGTATGTTTCTTGACTATGATTTGAGATGTATTTTATTTTATTATAAGACAAAATAAAATAAATAAACTACCTTAAGTATTCATAGTATCATTTGTCTCTTTTCCTTATTCCTGACTCAAAATTCTCCAGGTTTATTAGCTAATTCTTGTCATATTGCATTACCTGTTGCTCCTTTAGATCCCAGTAGGTATACTGTTTTTCATCTGTGAACAACATAAAACAGACCTTTACAAGTCTATCAGACATACTGTGTAATAAATATGCATGCTGAACTTGTTTCTGGCACTCTTATGTTAAGGTACTATGTCTAAATTCCTCTGATTGGACAAAGGTATCAACACTATTGATAAAGACATAAAACCGAATCAGAAGTCATGTTACTTTAATGTTTGAAATGAACAATGTTACAGCAGTTTTACAGTGGTTTATGCACTGGTCCGCAGGTTTTGCCTGGGGCGAACACTCTTCTTTTCAGCCAGGCTTTAAAAGAGCCTTTTGATCATTGCAAAAAATAAGGAGTTTCCTTTTGAGATGCTTGTGTGAACTGATTCCACTCATTATTAGAATTATCCCAAATGGTCTGCAGGTTTTAAGAGGATGGTAGTCGAGGATAAAGTGTGTAATAATGACAACCTTCTGTTTAGTGTGTAAAAGGCAGACTTTCTCTTCTTCTTCTTACTAGTGTCTTTGTTGTACACCGTGGCACTGTGCGGTTTACAATGCAGTCGAGCATGTTTAAAATACAGTATTAGAGTTTAGGTTCTGGCTGGAGCAGGAGCATCTCAAAGGAACACTTTTGTACTAAAGAGCAACCACCCAGTAATTCTATCTGCTGCATTTACCACCCAAGCATTTTAATAGATGAACACATTTAAACTAAAAAAAATGTGTTTAAATTATAATTATAACCGAAGAAACCAAAATGACTACAGATTTTCTCACATTGCTCTGAATGCATTATGTCATTATGTTGCTAGAGCATTGGCCAGAGATCAAATCCTAGACAGAGCTGTACATATAGACACTATGTTCTTGTCTGTAGACCTAACTTTGTCCTAACTATGTGACACACCCGTCTCCTGTGGTTGATGTACACTCACAGAACTGTTCTGGTGAATCCACTAAACTGATGACTTGTTGCTATTGCGTGTACAACATTAAGTAGATCACATGTGATGCAAGTTATTGACCCATATTTGTAATGAAAAACAGGTTCTGTAGGACTATAGGCTGTTGGAAGTAACAAGGATGAGGTTAGAATTAAATGTTTCCCACGGTATGTATCAGGTTAACTGTTATTGGCAAAGACGAATAATCTGTTTGTGGTTATCAGACCATTTACAAAAAAAATATATATTTTATGTGTCTCCTCAGTTGGAAGCTCTTGCTGGGGGGCAGTAGTGACTCATTTCCAAGAAGGTTATGTATGCCTGCAGCTCAGACGTCCACTGGCTGCTCTATGTTGTTCAAAAGTCAAATGCAGGGGGTGGGCCATGTTGTTCAGTATATCATTCATACTGTTTTGTGCCTGTTTGTGCCCCCCCCCCCCCTAACAGAATTGCAGACATGTTTACAGACTCCATCTTTAACCCCCATATTAGAGCTGAATGATATTACAGAATGTAATAGTGATAGCTGAGCGTCACAGCAGATTAAGTTCATCCGTCGTTTAGCTGTGTGTTGAATTATATGAAAAAGCCATGCTTTCCTCTGGGCTCCACCACACAACTAGCTACCAGAGAGCCCTGACACGGACCATGACAATGTCGACAATATAGAACCAGAGCGATATAAACTCTGCTCTCTCTCCAGCATACCGCAGGATGGACAAAGTCCCTTGGATGAGGGCAGAAATGTTTTCTACCTCAAACAATATGACCTTCTTTGGAGCCTTTTGGATTAAATTATGACTTGGATGACTGAGAATCTCCACATACATATAGAGTCACATGAGAGCTGACCAAACCCAGAGCTAGATAGCACTATAGATGGTGGACCATGGAAAGGCAACAGTGATTGGAGAGTGTGTGTTACCTGTTCTTTGACCCCTTTTGCACAGAACTCCAGACAGTTGTGCCACTTGCTTGCAATGGCAATGCACTGCTCTTTTAATTAAGTTTATGTTGTTTGGAAGTCAGAGAACAGAGTAGGCGTGACCAACTGGGAAGAACACATTCTGTCTTGGATTCTTGAAATGCAGTTCATATTCCTCATTTCAATACCACAATTAACCATAAGCTTTCTTGTTCTTTTCTTTTCACAGCCTTACTGATTAATTCATAAAATAACAATAACACACTTTGCATTGGCCATATTTTTATTCAAGGGAACCTGATTGCACTGTGTTGTATTGTCACTTACCTCCCATGGCCTCCTGCTAAAGCTGAGAGGATCACCATCAGTGGTCTGGGCCTCCACTCTCGGCTCCAAAGGATCATGGTTCATGTCTGTCCAGGGGCAACTTCATTTTCCCACATTTTATGCTCTAAACGGGGGATTCACGTGTTCACCGTTCACTGAACCCTGGGAAAACACTGAAGACTATAGTTGCTCTGCCCCTGGCACAAGTTAAATTTAAGCTAGTGGACAGAATTTTTTTTAGCATTGACTGTTTGTAAATCACTTTACATAGTTTGTTTTATATAAATGAATCTCAACTGTATAAAAATGTTGGACCATCCCTTGCTACAAACGTTTGACTCAAAGGGTCTCCAAGTTGACGAAATGTAGCACTTTTTAATGCTGTCTGGTGGCATTGGTCTGGACTTTGAACCCCTTTATTGGTCCATGTGATACATGGTCCGTTGTGGGGTTCACTCAGCACCTCAACAGGATCAAACACTCCTTCACTGACTTCGTGACTCACTGATTTACAGGCACCAAAATGCAACCAGAGGTCATAGGTATACATACAGTAGAGACTGACATTTTAACACCGCAGTTAGTAGCCTGCAACTTTTAACTTAACGACGACTCACTTAAGACGGTGAAGTTGTAAAGTGAATAAATGTTTCCCGTAACTCTAAACCGTTAGTTACGTTAGGGTCAAGCGGTAAATTCCAATCGGGACAGTTTTAGATAAGTCAAGAAGTTAGGAAATAAAATGTTTTCACGGAGCAGAACACAATCTGCTTTGGTCATTTTTGGTCTTTTGACAGTCTTTTTAATGGAATAATTGATGTGATGTTAGCTCTGATAGCATTTATCATTCATTTTTCCCTCAGATTGTCTTCTTTGGTGTCCACAGTGTTTCCTGACCTGTTGTCCAGACGTGTCCAGCCACACAGAGGAGATGCACACTGCTGCACGTTGAAATTATTACAATGCAGTCAGGCATGAAAAAGATGAGGTTTACAAGAGCCCCAGGGCTTTAAAAGTAACCTTTTGTGTCAGGAGCTCATCACCCCTGTTGTAGGTGTCCGCTTGAATAAGTGGCCTGAGAAGACAGCTTCATGATTTGGAACAATTAGTCTGCTCCATTGCAGGTCTGTGGCCTCTACAAGCCAGTAAGTCTTAAAAGTGACCCTCAAGTCAGGCGTCATTCACAGATAGAGTGTGTCTCAAGAGCAGTTTTTTAGAGACTTGCATTTGTATAAACAATAATAACACACTTCAAAAACACTGTGCAACTATGTTGTTATCAATGGCAATTATTTATTATTTTTGGCTTTGGTTCCTGTCAGGTAATTTTACACATGTGTGTGTTCATGGCTCATTTTATATTACTGACAGATATTACTGAGTTAGATTCTTTTTTAGTAAAACAGAAACCATAGTCACAAATCAAGGTCATTTTTAGAGCTAAAATCTGGAGTATGTGATCAAGAAGGGACTCTTAGCTTTTCTGGTCTTTTTTTAGTTAGATAAACAGGAATTTCTTTTCACAGTGATGGGAAGTCATTATCAGACAACAGATTACCTACCACGCAGGCACACTTCATCCCCAATCAGCCTCTCCAGTGGGAGCCAATCATAAAGATTATTAGCCTATGTGTTGTGTCCCTTCCCTGGGTAACACAGAGACCCTCTCCTGCCACCAGTTAGGAAAATACTCTGGTCCAGTTAATCATAATAATAGCTCCCCTAGCAGTATTGACAGACCCTGGGTTTTGGAACGAAACCCAGACATTGAGACATTGCTGCACCACCCATTTTCCTCTTCGCACTTTACATTACTCTTCTGCTCTACAGGGCATTAATGTGACGTATTATAAAGTGACATAATTTCTATTTCCTCATATGCACAATTTTATAGAGGACAAAAGCCATATATTCACAAATTGATCAGTGCAATGAAGGAATTTCATACAGCAACCTACAGTGATACAGAGTTTCAGAAGCTGGCATTAGTCTGTAAAACTATTAGCTTTGTCTCTCCTAAATGAAGATGTCCACTTCAGTATACCTGCCCAGTGAATGCGGACACTCTGATGTCTATGAACCCCAGCTGTGGCTGTCAATGAACCCCAGCTGCTGATTAGTATTTTCTCCTCCCCAAGGTGACTCCTTCACTTTTTTGGTGGGCGCTCTGCCCCTCCCCTTTAACCCCGGCTAAAAAACTGGGTGCCTTTAGACAAAATCAAACTTGTTGGCGACCAGCAGTTTAAGCTTTCAGTGGCTCCGTTCAGCACGCAGGCTATCCCGTGTGGAAACTTGGTCATCTGGACTCAAGCAGAATAAAAGGCGCGTAAAGAAGAAACGTGCACAACACACATGGACACATTTTACGCACACATGCTGCGTACTGGGACTTACTGGATTTAAGGACAAACGTCGTTTTTATTTTATGGAATAAAACATCTTTCAACGTGAGTACTTATTTAAATCCAAACAGCTACATTTAGTCATTTAGCAGATGCTAGAAAGTGGTAAAATTGTTCAAATGCGTTCTAATGTTCTAATGTATGCTATAAAGTTGTATGAGAATATTTAGTTGAATAAGTGAAAAACACAAAGTTTTTTTTTTTTTTACAATAGTTTTAAAAGTTGTTGCTATGTTAGGAAACTGTTGTTAGCAGTCAGTGATGCCGCGCTGTCCTCGGATAACCCACAGTGGAGCTTGGCGCCTCTCTTTACGCTGCAACAGAATAAGTTCACTATTCATTGCTGCACATTAGACTATTGTTTTTATGAAAATATCTACATAGCAATACAACTAACCAATGTGTTCAATGCATTAATAATATTCCAAAAGACAGGTGTTTTTCGGGACAAAATATGGTGTTACAGAAGCTTATTATGGCACCACGCAGTTCAACTCTCGTTAGCAGATATACGTTTCATGTCATAGAGCATCCCTGCAAAAGGAAACATTTTCTGCAAAATCTGTAGCCAATCACTCGCCTGTGGGATGCTCAACTTCTGATCCCTTTCTAGAAGTCCTTGCCTGTGCGTAATTTACGCTTGCCTTATCGTTGTTAAATTGGTGTAATCAACTAAACAAGTGTTTTGTCATAAAGTTGACATTTACCTTCTATATTTCTATATATACATTAAGTGTGTTTGTTCACTTTTTGAATTTTGGTGGGTGTTGAGTTATAATCAAACCCACCCTTAAACATTTTTTTTTTGTTAATTTGCAATTGTTTAAATGAGGCGTATCGGTTTGAGGCGCCTTGTTTAGATAATACTCAGCCGATTCCAGTGCGACCTTCCACCACTTGTGTTTACACAGTAGGGTCCTCTTAAAGGAGGGACGGTCTGTTGCCCCTCTTCGAAAGAATTTTCCGACCCCACAAGAGGCTTCACTTGCCTACGTGACACCCACACACCCAGGATATCTAATGGCATTTGAGTCAACCTGCGCTATGTCTTTGTTTCAAATGTACTGAGTAATGTAATTATTAATTAATTTGAATTATTGTTGTGAAATCTTGCTGGCATTATCCCTAGCAGATCAACAATAACCCACAATATGTTCTCTCCAGATATTCTGAATGTGGCATGCCACCATAGATATGTGTCGCCCAAATTTTCAAACTTCCCAGGTTTACTTTGTAAAGTTACCCTCATTTTAATTTTTTCCCACAGATGCTACTAAATATAAAACATATCTTGTGGTTATATTGCCTCTGTGATGCTGCATCAGCCACAGGTAAGTTTCCTCCAGACTTCCTTTTCTCTCTCTCTCTCTCGCTCCCTCTCTCTCTCTCTCTCTATCCCTCTCTCTCTCTCTCTCTCTCAAAGTATATAGAATAGATTTTACACTTTTTTGCCATTACTTTTTGTGTTTTACTCATGTGCCCCTAAATTTGTCAATATTGCCTGGGCCAGTTGACACCTTTCAATTAGACGGTACTCAGAGCCTTGAAAAAACAGCTGGTGTCACCTCTGCTCCTAATAATGCCCTCCATTAAAGCACACACAATCAATGCCTCAGGGGCTGCATCCACAGCATTCTCCACATTGTTCTTTTTCAGTGATCCCCAACCCCCTCCCAAAGAAATAAATTGAGAAATTGAGAAATATTCCCTTTTGCAGGGATCAATTTGATTTATTTATCTGTGGCTTCATCTCAGCCATATTTTGTTAAAGTTTGCAGTGATGTTGACTTGTTGACATTGAGCAGCAGTATTTGAGCCTTTAGTGTTCCACATCAAACAGGAGACTAGTATGAAGTTGTATAAAGTTTATTTACAAGTCTGCATGTCATCTACAATTACCTCGTACATTGATGCACAGAGGGTTATTTGACATGTCAAAGTAACAGAAGTCCACAGATTTTTAAACATGGGGTGAAGCAACCATGACTTGATAATTATCTTTAGACAAACATGCTGTACACATAGGGTGTTAAATTTGTTCCCACACCCTTCGCTTTCAGGATGAGGTTTGACTTTCCAGCAGTCACTTTCAGGACATGATGCATGTTTTTTTATGAGTCTGGGTGTAGTGAACACACCCTGTCAATGTAAATCGTCTTGGGCAGTCTGGTTACTATTTTACTCTTGTTCATTAAACATAGCTGTATGAATGGACAGGTGAATGTTTTAAATGCCATTTAACCATTTATTCTTTTGTATCTTACAGCCTCCAATGCATTATCCATTCTCAGACCCATCACAGGGTCACTGTCAGGAAAGGTGACACTTCCATGCTTCTTTTCAACAATTCCAACCTCAGCACCACTCATCAGTACCAATGGGACAATCATATATAACAGAGATTATCTGCGTATCAAATGGACCAAAATAGATGAAAATACAGAATCCACAGTGCTAGTGGCACAAAATGGGGTCATCAAGATTGGCTCCATTTACCGCAACCGTGTGTCAGTGCCCAGTCACCCTGAGGATGTTGGTGATGCTTCTTTAACAATGGTCAAGCTGCGGGCCAGTGATGCAGGCACATACCGCTGCGAGGTCATGTATGGCATTGAAGACACCCATGATACAGTCAACCTTGATGTGAGCGGTAAGACTCCTGTATTTTTCTAAAAAAGACTAGTGAATGGTGCTTTATTATACTCTACATGTGGGAGGTTGCTGCTTGTTGAATAATAGTGTAATACTATACAGGTGATGAAAGAAAAGTAAACGTCATGAAAAAAGGGCGCCTCTCAGCTTGCTTTGAAAGTTGTAACCCAGTAGTTACACACAATAACCACACCTTGTACTTATTTTATATTTTAGAGCAGATGCACTCTTAAAGAGCAATACGTTATTATCAACCAGATTATCTGTAAGATGTTACCATAAAAGGATGGTTGGTGGCCTTCTTTCCATTAAATACTAATTCAATTTCTTACCAACCTTGCATATCAAAATCACTCGCCATAGTCAGAAGTTATAGTCTCTTTGGGGGCATCACTTATTCTCACCTAGTGTGATTACAGCACCGCTTTCACTGAGAAAGTGTTCTGGGAGACATAATTCATGTTTTGGGGATTTAGAAAACATGGGCAGGGTGGAGGGATACTGGGATACTTTTGGTTTCCACTGGTTAACACACTGCACAACGTCTTTCCAACTTTCAGCAATGTTAATTAGGCCCATCAATCATGTGTTTTATGTCTATTTACTGTCCACAAATATGGGGATTTCAGTGCAATGGCAACAGCTGCACTTATCTTATTCATTTGTGGTGAAGAGTTGAGTATTCCACTTATCCCTTTTGTTTATTGCAAAGATTCCCTTTCCAAAGAGGCTGAAAGTCACAATTATTTCATGCACGACGTGTGCTCTATAAGGTGTTCGCTGTTTGCTAAATTACAAGATCATGCTAAATAATTCCATGTATATAAAACTATATTCATGCAACTACAAATCCTTATTATGTTTTATGTTGTTCCACTTTTGCCAGGTGTCGTCTTTCACTATCGGGCAAGCACCAGCAGGTATACCCTGGACTACCAGAAAGCCGTTCAGGCCTGTCACAATGTTGGGGCAACAATAGCTACATATGAGCAGCTGAAAGCAGCCTATGAAGATGGCTTTGACCAATGTGATGCCGGATGGATTGCTGACCAGACAGTGAGGTTTGTTGGTTTCATTCTTTGCCTTGAAAATTTGGACAAGTCAAGTGTTTCAACATGTCAATTGTTTTTACATATGGAATTGATTGTTTACATTTCTTTTCTTAATTTAGATATCCAATTACAAGACCAAGAAAGGGCTGCTATGGCAACCTTAAGAATGAACCTGGTGTTAGGTCATATGGATACCGTAAGCCATCGGACACATATGACGTCTACTGCTATGTTGATAAACTTGATGGTAAGTCAAACACAGTTGCACATGTAAATACAAAATAGTTCATAACAGTAGCAGCAACAAAGCATATTATATTTTTAAAAACAGAAATAAAAATGACAATTTTGTTTATGTATATCTCATTGTGTTGACTAAATATTACCTCTTTTAATAGTTAATATGAACAGACATTCAGTATATCAAACCACAGACAAGCTCCTAAATGTGTCATTCTGAAAGAGAAATCCAAATTCCTTTTCAACCACGGTGGTGAAAAGCATTTCCAACAGAAGTGTGAAAATGAATCCTCCAATTGTCTTTGGCAATGCTTATGGGAAGGTTTTACAGTCCGTAGTTTGTTTTGTGCTTGTCCAATATCCTACCACTGACTCCTAATACACTTTGCTTAGTTCTTAATATTTTTGACATCCTGCCTAATGACTGAATAAAACATCTGTGTCTACATGACACATAACCTTTATTAGTGTAGACAGAGATGATAGGTACAAAATGCGAGTAATAAGGCTATTATTCAGTACTGTGACATTTGTATTGTTTTGAACAGATGTCCTTTCTGGTGTCAGCCAAAAACCATCACCCCTCCCTGTAACCACTAGAGATATACACATGCATCTCTATTTTATATTCCATCAAATCACACACCTTTGGCTTCAACAAGGCAAATATTTATTGTAATAATATTGTTTCACCATCATACTGTATGTAAAAGTAATGTTTGTACAACATACATTTTCTGATTCTCTTTTTTGACTAATTGAGATGACATATCAGTGAATAATTAAACACTGGACACTGTGGTTTTAATAATGTGCATTTTTACTGACTAATATCACTTTAGCTTAGATCTTAATATATTCTGGGAAGACATGACGTTAGATTCCAATATGGTTTAAATTGAAAATAATGGTAACACTTTATTTGACACTACACTTATCTACCACATAAACTGTAACAACATGTAACTACATAGTACATACCCTAACCCTAACCCTGCCCTACCTACAATATGTAAGTACACATAAATCCATTATCTGTTTACTATGTAGTCCATGTCTCATAGTGACAGTGTAGTTCTGATTTAAAGGGGAAGACATTTTTGACTGGAAACCATTTCCTAATCTCAGTGCCATAGTAAATCAATGAAATAAAATCAACATGGGATAGTAAAAAAGTTACACCCTGACTAACTGAAAACATATAGTCAGTCATCATTTCTTGTAGTAAAAGTTTGGTTTGAATTGAATATTGTCTTTCTTTCAAAGACTTTAGAAACTTTATTTAAGAAGGAAGCTGGTGTTGTAGTTTACGTACAGTACCTGCAGATGGGCGGTCAAGTGTCCTGAATCACAAACACATTAATTGACAACAGGCACATTTTCTGCATAACTATCCCACCCCTGAATAATATCATGAATGAACTGTTATTGTCCTCAGTATGGTCAGTGGGAGATGTTTAGTTCTGTTCCATTTAGTGTCAGCAGTATCAAAGCCAGGCATTTTTTAAAGGTCAGAGTGGTCATAAATTACTTTTGAAGGGAATTCTTAAGGGTTTATTTTAGAGCTGATAACTTGCAGTTTTAATGATGTTTGTTTGTTATTTGGTTTCTTCTTCTTAGGTGAAGTGTTCTATGCTTCCATTGATCATAAGATGACTTTAGAGGAAGCCAATGAAGAGTGTAAGAAGAGGGATTCTGTGCTGGCGACTCCTGGGCAGCTTCATGCAGCATGGCGGCAAGGCCTGGATCAGTGTGACTATGGCTGGCTCTCTGATGGCAGCGCACGGCACCCTGTTTCTGTACCCAGAAAGCAATGCGGAGGAGGCCTGCTTGGCGTCAGGACTTTGTACCGCTATAGAAACCAGACAGGCTTCCCGGAGTCTAACATGAGGCTGGGAGCATACTGTTTTAAAGGTAAACTTGTAGGAATTAGACACAAATACAATTTTTACCTGCACATGAAAGTTCTGACCACACATTTGTGTACCACAGATTTTGTGTGACGCATGCTGCAAGTTTTTAGAATACACTTTCTCAGACCAGGCTTGGACCACAGAGGGCTATGATCTCATCCTCTGTTTTCTCCTCCACCCTTTGATTGTCTGCTTCTTGACTCCATTTGTACATAGTCCCACATCAAAAGAATTGAAAGATTTAAATGTTTAAATCCTGATTTCATCTTTTTTTGTAAACAAGAGGGAAGCCCATTGACCTCACTGTCTTACATTTTAATTGAACAAAAACCTTAGCACTGGACAGTATTCAAAATAAATCTTCACCCATAATGCTTTGTCAAGCTATAATATACAAATAAATAAAAAGATAAAACAAAATACCCGAGACATATTTTCAAACTTTGAGGATAAAACTACAAGAATGAATACAAGTAAGATTTGCAAGGGTTTAGATTGCACTAAACTTTCAGTAAAAACATTCAAAGTTTTTCAGCTTTTTCAGTGCTACTATCTTTTCACTTCCCCTGCTCCTCTAATTTCCGCTGTCAGAGTTTGCCCTCTGTCATTCTCACTTGTACTTATCAGAACAGACGTTTGGATAAAGGCAAAAGCTACTACTGGACTTCTAAATTCAGTCATCCTTAGTGACCCCTGACCTGCTCTTTCCATCTTTACAAATGGATAGATAAGCCTTTCTCTGCCCCGGCATTTACTGCCCCCAAGCCATGCTCAATCTCAGTGTGATAAGTCCCCATGGAGTTCAGAGGGCACACAAACAGGCCGCCCCTCACCTCCTGCTTTGTGTATTTCACGTCAGCTCTCCACCTCATGTTGTATTTAAACACTCGCGTAAGTGCTTTTCAAGTGCCATGCTTTAGTTGGACAGGTTTCATCATTTATTGCTTTCCCACACCCCAAATCTCTCAAAACAGAAATGTGATGTAAACTATAGTAGTTTAGCCTACACAGAAAGACTGAAAGGTATTTTAAGAGTAGGAAATGTGGTGTAATTGCTTGAGAAGAGTGTCTGGGTTGAGCAGAAGAAAACAAAGACCACACTAAGAGCAACGGCTCCAACACATCACTGAGACAATGTGTTCAGTCTTTCCTCTGAAGGGAAAAATCACGTCTCACACATTACCTCAGAGATAGTCTCATTAAGAAAGAGTGGTATACCTAATAGTTAGTTGACTGTATATAATGTCTAGGTTGCCCAGGAAAGCTTTTACTCTAAGTTTATATGATCAGGATTAAATGAAAGCATAGGAAGAAGGAGGGACACATAACAAGGAAACAAACTACAATAAAATGTACTTATCCATTGTTTGAACGTCATAAACATATTGTATTATTATTTATTTTATAGGAAGGAGCAAGCTAATAAATCAGACTTCATTTGTGGATATGTTCATTGCGATCCCCACCACCACTGTCAGTTCCACGTCCTCCGTCCCTCTACTGGAGGCAAGCACTAGTACCTTGACCACAAAACCAGAAACCCAATCTCCAGAGACACTTCCAACAAATCTACCATTCATGTTCTCAACCAGTATGGTAGCACCGCGTCCAACTCCGACAGAACAAGAAGAAGAGTTGTTCACCACAGTTGCACCCACCATAAGGGAGGAGGACATTGAGCTTGAGACACCTACCCCAGTCTTCCACACTGATGACTTCGACGAAGTAACTAATGTACATACTACATTCCCTGAAAGTGAAAACACAACAAAGACTACGGAGACAGAGTCTGACCAGGATGACCACTCAGTGATTGAAATCAGCACAATCCGTCCTGATGTTCCCATGCCGGATGCTTCACACAGTACTGAGCCCATGTTCGCTGAGGGTAAGACGGAGGAAACTATTGTGGATTCCGCAATTACCACAGATATGACCTCTGAACCTACTAACATAACAGCAACATCAGTTGAAGTGACAAGTGAGATAGTGTTCCCAGAAGCAACTTCTTCATCCGTTGAAATTCCTTCAACAACAGCTGTTCCCTTTTATGAGCTTGAAGAAATTGACACATCTTTTCAAGTTGAAGGAGAACCACCTACACTGCTCCCCCTCCAGATTATCACATCTGTCCCATCACAAAGCACTGCTGACAGAACAGTTACACTCCCATCTATACCTCCTGACATAACCCGACCCGACAGTGAGGTGACTGAGAGTACATCGCCACCAAAGACTGTGACTCCTCCAATTCAAGACTCTCAAACCTCTGATGTTGTACACAAGGTAGAGGGCACCACACCCCCCATCATCACTGATAGTAAAGCTTCAGTTGAATACCTGTCAACAACCAGCATTCATGTTTTTGATGAGTCCACCACAAAGGCCCAAGACCCCAGTGGTGACAGCATGAAAAAGGAAGATATAACAACAGAAATTGGCCCAGAGTTTCTTACATCCTCTCAGAAGAGTTCAACTGCTGCACCCCAGACAACCTCTACAACCACAGTGGTCACTCAAGAACAGTCAACCCAAGTCACAATTGGAATTCCGCAACAGAATTACTCAGGTAAGGCAACTTGCTATATTTATTGTTATATTTCTGCTTGTGATGCTACCATATGTTTAATTCTTGATCAAAAAGAATTAGCCCTCCATGAAATGCCTGTGCCTTAAAGGAGCTGAGTGACATGAGTGCTATGTCCTTCTTTTACTATAATCAGCATAACATCAGTGTTGCGTTATGTATTTTCTACCTCTAGGTTCCCCTTTAAATTAACAAAATATGTGTTGTGTTTCCGTCCCCCCTGGCTCCTGTTTGTGTGTGTTTCCATCTGTAGAACCCTGCTGAAAGATTTTTACAACCCTTTAACTGGGTCAACTCTGTGATCCAAAGACAAAAAAATATTTTCTTGTATTATTGAATTTTGCCAGTGATTAGAGAGCAAATTAGAAATTTGGTTGCAATGTGACTATTGAATCCCAATTGTCTTTGTCTAATGAACAGCAGCTGCATCATTTTGCACTTATGATGTGTAATTAGCCTGGGCTATGTGCTTTGCAATGGTGACTCATTCCTGGTGATTGAAAAGCAGTCTTTGTTGGAGAAAAGGGATCTGGTCATTTGGATAGGATACAAGAAATTATTTGGTAGTTTGGTTGTTTATCTTGATCTGGCTCAGTTGTATGTAAAAAGGCTTTCTGTAAGAATTTCAATCTGTGGCCTATATACACATCAAATGCTTGTGTTTATTTCACAATTGTTTTTACACATCCACCTGCTTTTAATTTGCATGGTGGCAAATGCTTGTCTTCTGTGATTAACAATACCGACTGACAGACAACAAGTGCAACTAGCAACAACATCACAGTCTCTCTCACCCATATCTCTCTGCTCTGCCTAGACTTTATACAACTCCAGGGTGGTAATGTCATTAACAGGGCAAAGTCGGTCCTCTCTTTGGACAGCTGCAGGCTTATTACCAACTTTTTCAGCTACATGATGCCAAAAGCTCCTACAGTCCATGTGGGAATATTTTTGATTGTTTATCTGGTTGGTAACAATGTAGTGGAACAATAACGGCGTGTCCATTTTAAAAAAAATTAATACTTAGTTAAAACTAAATTTGTAAAGTAATATGAACCTGTAATCATTGGATTAATTAAGCATATAGGTGTACTAGGTGTTTATGACTTGTTTATGAATTTATGGATAAATGGAATGTACATAAATAATAATTTTATTGATGTTACAAACACTGAGCTATATTCTATACCACTGCAATAAACAGCAAGTAAAAATTAAGTTAAAAAGAAAGTTCAACATTTGGTTTATATAAACAAAGAAGCCCTGCGACCAACTGGCCATTTTCCCGGGTGTACCCCGCCTTTGGCCCAAAGTTTCTGCGATAGGCTCCAATCACCCTCGACCCCTAACTGGAATAAGTGGAAAAAAATAAATGAATTAGTTAAAATTTATTTTATTATTAAAATTAGTTATGAAGTTTTTTTTAATTAAATCTAAATTTTAAGTGTCAGTATAATGCATTAAAAACAATGGAAATTGACAATGATGTCAGTTGTTTTATATTCTGAAAGTTGTAATGTGATTATAATAGTGGTTTATATTTGAGTAACCTGTCTGGTCTATTACTTGAGTTCCCAGGACTGGTCTAGGTTTTAAACAGGTGTCAAAGGCAAGCTGTTGCATGTGTTCCTCTTCACAACTAATAATTTATGTGGGGGCATTTTGTGGGAAAAGAGAGAGGCTGCAGAGAGCTGCCCAGAGAGTAGAGCAGTAATCCAATTTGAATACTTAAAGATTCCTTTGTTGAAATCAAGAATGTGCTAGAATTATGCAACCATTGTGCAAAATTATTTAGGATTGATATTAAATGTTATATTTATCAAAAATAATTTGCTTTTTGTTTGTCACTAATTAGTCTTTTAATTTGTTCTATCTTCTTTTCAGATGTGTTTGACCAGCCCCACTCTCCTACTATTCCAATAGGGCCTGACTATCCTACCCCTTCTATAGCTGATGGTGAGCCCATCCTGGACAGTCAGGAGCCAGAGCTCCTCTCCCAACCTTCAGTATCTGTTACTCCAACTATTACCTTCATAGATGGTAAGCAAGAGATTACACTGGAGCCCAGCCCAGAAAAAGAGGAAGTCAAAGGTACACAAATTGTGAGCAACGTGACTGCTCTAGGAGCAGGGGATGAAGTGTCTACTGTGATGGATTTTGCAGTTGATACATCCACTGACTCAAAAGAGGAGCCACTCTCATCTACAGCAATAACAAAAGACTATGGCTTTGATTTAACTTTATCTGTTGAATCAAAAACCTTTTCCATACTCGATGAGCTCATCAAAGAAGGCCCCACACAGACATACACAACTCCATCTAAATCTACACATGAAGCTGTCACTGGTGAGACAGAGGCAGTGAGTGACGCTACAGCTACCTCTTCTGAGTCTGTTTCCACAACAGCAGTTGAAGTACTAGTTTCCACAACTCAAGCAGCAATGATGGACAAGGCAACTACCACTTTCATTGCCACATCTGTACAAGAAGAGGTAGGTGTGTCAGGGAGTTTGCCCACATTCATGCAAACTGACTCAGGGGTGACTCAGTCCCCTGCTCCTTCTTTAAGGAAACTTTCCACAGCCCAGACTACAACTAAAAGCAGAGATGCACCCAAAGTCACATCTGCTTCTCTAAGTGTAGAGGACACAACACAATCAACTCCACAGTCTCCTCATACTTTTGATGACTCTATTGGTAAAACATCAGCAACAACTACTACTCAAAAAGTAGAGGAAGAGACAAAAACATTCAGACAACTGATGCCCATGACAACAACAGGCTCAGTATCTGCTAGGTCAGTGTCAGAACAGACAGCCAAGGCTGAGGTCACATCAACCAAAGAATTACTGCTGTCCATGACACATACCATATCTGAAATATTAGAGGGTACATCATCAGCTGGAGATGTTACATCACAACAACAGCAAATAATTGATTTAGAAATTACAGCCACAACTCCACACACAGAAATAAAAGAGGAATCTACTAGCTCTACTCAGGAATCTGTTATTTTGTCAACTGATTCTCCTTTTTACACTACCATTGAAATGATCAAGACAACAGTGACAGCATTCACTCCACTTTTTAGCCAAGAGTCAACACAGATTGCAGCCCTGATGACTGAAATACCTCATCAAAAAGTTGATACAACTGCAAGTGTTACCGATGATGTGGAAAATCAAACCAGCTCTTCTCATACCAAAAGTACAACAAAACCTGATGTCATTAGCATATCCTCTGTAGAGATCTCAAGTGAGCAGGGGACAGATCAAACAGAATTCTCAGAGGAGACTGCTTTAGGATCATCTACTCCGACTATTACTTTTTCTCCACCAGTAAGCACTGGGAGGCCATTATCTGAAGAAACATTTCTTACTCCTCAAACTGTAGAAATATCCCTTACAACCAAATTAACCACTCCACCTATCAGTGTTGTCAGTGATTACACAGAAATTACCTCAGTGGCTCAAACCTTAAAAATGACATTAGATAAAGAAGTATCAAGTTCAAAAATTGTTATCACAGAAACAGAGTTGCCAGTGTCTGTTGGATCCTCTACTATTACAGGGGACATTACCAGTGAGACTACCATGGTAGAGTCTGTACCGTCTGTGACTGGATCAACAACTAATACTTACAGTACTTCTTTTATTAGCAGTACAGAAGGCTCTGGAGGCATGACTAGCGATTTTACCACAGAGTCATTAATTACAGCAACTACTGTTCCAGCTCTTTCCTCTACAAAGACTCTAGGAGCAACAACTGGAGGTAAAATCCTCTCAACAGCCCAACAAGCTTCTCGGGACACAGTGACGTCTACAAAACCAGTTGTCACTGCAGCTTCATCTTTGTATAGTACTGAGAAAGAAACATTGTTGTCAGAAACACAAGAGAGTGCAACTTTGATTGGGACCACAATCACACCTGAGATCTCCGTGAGCACTTCATACAAACAATACGGGACAGATGACCAAACGCCTGAAATGTCCTCTACAAGCTCTCACATTTCAGTTGCCATTTCTACCACAGCATCCTCCCTTTCTTCTACTGAAACAACATCATTTTTTCCTGAAACACAAGAGACTACAACCACTAGTCAAATTGTTAAAGAATCAGTAACACCAGACACACATGTAACTTCTTCAACAACAGAAGAGAGCTTCAGCCAAAAGACAACTGAGTCAACTAGCAAAGCCTCTGCAGTTCCTACAGATTCATCAATTTATAGTACAGAGCAACCAACCATCTTATCACCTGTCAGTGTCAGTGACATTACAGATCAGACAATTAAAACCTCTGGACCCTCTACAACTGTTCAAACACATGGCTTTTTCACTGAAGAGTCTGACAGGACAGTGTCTCCAAGACTTACTCCTGTTACATCATCTACTATTACAGGGGACATTACCATTGAGACTACCATGGTAGAGTCTGTACCGTCTGTCACTGGATCAACATCTGCCACTGACAGTACTTCTTTTATCAGCAGTACAGAAGGCTCTGGAGACATGACTAGTGATTTTACCAAAGAGTCATTAATTACAGCAACTACTGTTCCAGCTCTGTCTTCTCCAAAGACTCTAGGAGCTACAATTCCTTTAACAGTTGATGGACGATCTGCTGAAATATTGATATCTACAGTTTCTGCTGTAACCTCAGCTTCGTCTCTGTTCAGTACTGAGAATTTCACGCTGTTTTTAGAAACACAAGAGACTGGATCCCCAAGTGATACCACAAGCACACCGGTGACCTCTTCTGTCTCTTCAGCAAAACAATATGGGACAGATGACCAAACTCCTGATATGTCCTCTACAAGCTCTCACATTTCAATTGACACTTCTACCACAGCATCATCCCTTTCATCTACTGAAACAACATCATTTTCTGTTGAAACACAAGAGACTTCAAGCACTAGTCAAACTGTGAAGGAATCAGTAACACCAGACACACATGGAACTTCTTTAACAACAGAAGACAGCTTCAGTCAAAAGACAACTGAGTCAATTAGCAAACCCTCGGAAGTTTCTACAGATTCACCAATTTATAGTACAGAGCAACCAACTATCTTATCACCTGTCAGTGTCAGTGACATTACAGATCAGACAATTAAAACCTCTGGACCCTCTACAACTGTCCAACCAACTCCTATATTCCCTGAAGAGTCTGACAGGACAGTGTCTCCAAGACTTACTGCTGTTACATCATCTACTAATACAGGTGACATTACCAGTGAGACTACCATGCAAGAGTCTGTACCGTCTGTCACTGGATCAACATCTGCAACTGACAGTACGTCTTTTATCAGCAGTACAGAAGGCTCTGGAGACATTACCCGTGATTTTGGCACACAGTTATTTGCTACAGCAACCACAAGTTCTACTGTTTCCACTACCAAAGATTTTAACAATACTGAGCTGGCTGTTTCTGCAACTTCATCTCTGTTCAGTACTGAGAAAGAAACATTATCTTCAGAATCACAAGAGATTGCAACTTTCAGTGGGAACACAATAACACCTGTGATCTCTGTGAGCACTTCATCCAAACATTATGGGGCAGAGGACCAAACACCTGATATGTTCCATACAAGCATTCCTTTTTCAATAACTTCTACAACTTCTCCAAGAGCAGAAGAGGAGAGATTCGGTCTAAGGACAACTGAGGCATTGAGCAAGGAGTCTGAAGTTCCTACAGCTTCATCAATGTTAAGTACAGAGCAATCATCAGTCTTAACACCTGTCAGTGTCAGTGACATTACAGATCATACAGATGAAACAACTGGACCCACTACAACTGTTCAAACACCTGGCATTTTCACTGACGAATCTGACAGGACAGTGTCTCCAAGACTTACTGCTGTTATATCTTCTACTATTACAGGGGACATTACCAGTGAGACTACCATGCAAGAGTCTGTACCGTCTGTCACTGGATCAATATCTGCCACTGACATTACTTCCTTTATCAGCAGTACAGAAGGCTCTGGAGACATGACTAGTGATTTTACCAAAGAGTCATTAATTACAGCAACTACTGTTCCAGCTCTGTCCTCTCCAAAGACTCTAGGAGCTACAATTCCTTCAACAGTTGAAGGAACATCTACTGAAATATTGGCTTCTACAGTGCCAGCTGTACCCTCAGCTTCGTCTCTGTTTAGTACTGAGAAACCCACACTATCTTTAGAAACACAAGAGACTGGATCCCCAAGTGACACCACAATCACACCTGTGACCTCTTCTGTCTCTTCTTCAGAACAACATGGTAAAGATGACCAAACTCCTGATATGTCCACTACAAGCTCTCACATTTCAGTTGCCATTTCTACCACAGCATCCTCCCTTTCTTCTACTGAAACAACATCATTTTTTCCTGAAACACAAGAGACTTCAAGCACTAGTCAAACTGTGAAAGAGTCAGTAACACCAGAAACACATGTAACTTCTTCAACAACAGAAGAGAGCTTCAGCCAAAAGACAACTGAGTCAATTAGCAAAGCCTCTGCAGTTCCCGCGGCTTTATTATTGTTTAGTACAGAGCAACCAACAGTCTTAACACCTGTCAGTGTCAGCGACATTACAGATCAGACAATTAAAACCTCTGGACCCACTACAACTGTTCAACCAACTCACATATTCCCTGAAGAGTCTGACAGGACAGTGTCTCCAAGACTTACTGCTGTTACATCATCTACTAATACAGGTGACATTACCAGTGAGACTACCATGGTAGAGTCTGTACCGTCTGTCACTGGATCAACATCTGCAACTGACAGTACATCTTTTATCAGCAGTACAGAAGGCTCTGGAGACATTACCCGTGATTTTGGCACACAGTTATTTGCTACAGCAACCACAAGCTCAACTGTTTCCACTACCAAAGATTTTAACGATACAGAGCTGGCTGTTTCGGCAACTTCATCTCTGTTCAGTACTGAGAAAGAAACATTATCTTCAGAATCACAAGCGATTGCAACTTTGAGTGGGACCACAATAACACCTGTGATCTCTGTGAGCACTTCATCCAAACATTATGGGGCAGAGGACCAAACACCTGATATGTTCCATACAAGCATTCCTTTTTCAATAGTAACTTCTACAACTTCTCCAAGAACAGAAGAGGAGAGATTCAGTCTAAGGACAACTGAGGCATTGAGCAAGGAGTCTGAAGTTCCTACAGCTTCATCAATGTTAAGTACAGAGCAACCATCAGTCTTAACACCTGTCAGTGTCAGTGACATTACAGATCATACAGATGAAACAACTGGACCCACTACAACTGTTCAAACACCTGGCATTTTCACTGACAAATCTGACAGGACAGTGTCTCCAAGACTTACTGCTGTTATATCTTCTACTATTACAGGGGACATTACCAGTGAGACTACCATGCAAGAGTCTGTACCGTCTGTCACTGGATCAATATCTGCCACTGACATTACTTCCTTTATCAGCAGTACAGAAGGCTCTGGAGACATGACTAGTGATTTTACCAAAGAGTCATTAATTACAGCAACTACTGTTCCAGCTCTGTCCTCTCCAAAGACTCTAGGAGCTACAATTCCTTCAACAGTTGAAGGAACATCTACTGAATTATTGGCTTCTACAGTGCCAGCTGTAACCTCAGCTTCGTCTCTGTTTAGTACTGAGAAACCCACATTATCTTTAGAAACACAAGAGACTGGATCCCCAAGTGATACCACAATCACACCTGTGACCTCTTCTGTCTCTTCTTCAGAACAACATGGTAAAGATGACCAAACTCCTGATATGTCCACTACAAGCTCTCACATTTCAGTTGCCATTTCTACCACAGCATCCTCCCTTTCTTCTACTGAAACAACATCATTTTTTCCTGAAACACAAGAGACTACAACCACTAGTCAAACTGTGAAGGAATCAGTAACACCAGACACACATGTAACTTCTTCAACAACAGAAGAGAGCTTCAGCCAAAAGACAACTGAGTCAATTAGCAAAGCCTCTGCAGTTCCTACAGATTCATCAATTTATAGTACAGAGCAACCAACCATCTTATCACCTGTCAGTGTCAGTGACATTACAGATCAGACAAATAAAACCTCTGGACCCTCTACTACTGTTCAAACACATGGCTTTTTCACTGAAGAGTCTGACAGGACAGTGTCTCCAAGACTTACTGCTGTTACATCATCTACTATTACAGGGGACATTACCAGTCAGACTACCATGGAAGAGTCTGTACCGTCTGTCACTGGATCAACATCTGCAACTGACAGTACTTCCTTTATCAGCAGTACCGAAGGCTCTGGAGACATGACTAGTGATTTTACCAAAGAGTCTTTAATTACAGCAACTACTGTTCCAGCTCTGTCCTCTCCAAAGACTCTAGGAGCTAAAATACCTTCAACAGTTGAAGGAGCATCTACTGAAATATTGGCTTCTACAGGGCCAGCTTTAACCTCAGCTTTGTCTCTGTTTAGTACTAAGAAACCCACACTATCTTTAGAAACACAAGAGACTGGATCCCCAAGTGACACCACAATCACACCTGTGACCTCTTCTGTCTCTTCTTCAGAAAAATATGGTACAGATGACCAAACTCCTGATATCTCCTCTACAAGCTCTCACATTTCAATTGACACTTCTACCACAGCATCATCCCTTTCATCTACTGAAACAACATCATTTTTTCCTGAAACACAAGAGACTACAACCACTAGTCAAACTGTGAAGGAATCAGTAACACCAGACACATATGTAACTTCTTCAACAACAGACGAGATCTTCAGCCAAAAGACAACTGAGTCAACTAGCAAAGCCTCTGCAGTTCCTACAGATTCATCAATGTTCAGTACAGAGCAACCAACCATCTTATCACCTGTCAGTGTCAGTGACATTACAGATCAAACAAATAAAATCTCTGGACCTTCTTCAACTGTTCAAACACCTGGCTTTTTCACTGAAGAGTCTGACAGGACAGTGTCTCCAAGACTAACTGCCGTTACATCATCTACTATTACAGGGGACATTACCAGTCAGACTACCATGGAACAGTCTGTTCCGTCTGTCACTGGATCAACATCTGCCACTGACAGTACTTCTTTTATCAGCAGTACAGAAGGCTCTGGAGACATGACTAGTGATTTTACCAAAGAGTCATTAATTACAGCAACTACTGTTCCAGCTCTGTCCTCTCCAAAGACTCTAGGAGCTAAAATACCTTCAACAGTTGAAGGAGCATCTACTGAAATATTGGCTTCTACAGGGCCAGCTGTAACCTCAGCTTCGTCTCTGTTTAGTACTAAGAAACCCACACTATCTTTAGAAACACAAGAGACTGGATCCCCATTTGACACCACAATCACACCTGTGACCTCTTCTGTCTCTTCTTCAGAAAAATATGGTACAGATGACCAAACTCCTGATATCTCCTCTACAAGCTCTCACATTTCAATTGACACTTCTACCACAGCATCATCCCTTTCATCTACTGAAACAACATCATTTTCTGCTGAAACACAAGAGACTTCAAGCACTAGTCAAACTGTGAAAGAGTCAGTAACACCAGAAACACATGTAACTTCTTCAACAACAGAAGAGAGCTTCAGCCAAAAGACAACTGAGTCAACTAGCAAAGCCTCTGCAGTTCCTACAGATTCATCAATTTATAGTACAGAGCGACCAACCATATTATCACATGTCAGTGACATTACAGATCAGACAAATAAAACCTCTGGAGCCTCTACTACTGTTCAAACACATGGCTTTTTCACTGAAGAGTCTGACAGGACAGTGTCTCCAAGACTTACTGCTGTTACATCATCTACTATTACAGGGGACATTGCCATTGAGACTACCATGGAAGAGTCTGTACCGTCTGTCACTGGATCAACATCTGCCACTGACAGTACCTCCTTTATCAGCAGTACAGAAGGCTCTGGAGACATGACTAGTGATTTTACCAAAGAGTCATTATTTACAGAAACTACTGTTCCAGCTCTGTCCTCTGCAAAAACTCTAGGAGCTACAATAGCTTCAACAGTAGATGGAGCATCTACCGAAATATTGGTATCTACAGTTCCTGCTGTAACCTTCGCGTCATCTCTGTTCAGTACTGAGAAATCCACGCTATCTTTAGAAATGCAAGAGACTGGAACCCCAAGTGATATCACAATCACATCTTTGTCCTCCTCTGTCTCTTTATCAGAACAATATGGGACAGATGACCAAACTCCTGATATGTTCCCTACAAGCTCTCACATTTCAATGTCCACTTTTACCGCAGCATCCTCCCTTTCCTCTACTGAAACATCATTTTCTGCTGAAACACAAGAGACTTCAAGCACTAGTCAAACTGTGAAACAATCGGTAATACCAGACACACATGTAACTTCTTCAACAACAGAAGAGAGCTTCAGCCAAAAGACAACTGAGTCAATTAGCAAAGCCTCTGCAGTTCCAGCGGCTTTATTATTGTTTAGTACAGAGCAACCAACAGTCTTAACACCTGTCATTGTCAGTGACATTACAGATCAGACAATTAAAACCTCTGGACCCACTACAACTGTTCAACCAACTCACATATTCCCTGAAGAGTCTGACAGGACAGTGTCTCCAAGACTTACTGCTGTTACATCATCTTCTATTACAGAGGACATTTCCAGTGAGACTACCATGGTAGAATCTTTACCGTCTGTCACTGGATCAACATCTGCAATAGACAGTACTTCTTTTATCAGCAGTACAGAAGGCTCTGGAGACATGACTAGTGATTTGACCAAAGAGTCAATAATTACAGAAAATCCTGTTCCAGCTCCTTCCTCTCCAAAGACTCTAGGAGCCACAATAGCTTTAACAGTAGATGGAGCATCTACTGAAATATTGGTATCTACAGTTCCTGCTGTAACCTCAGCTTCATCTCTGTTCAGTACTGAGAAACCCACGCTATCTTTAGAAACACAAGAAACTGGAACATTAAGTGATACCACAATCACACCTGTGACCTCTTCTATCTCTTCATCAGAACAGTATGGGACGGATGACCAAACTCCTAATATTCAGTCCCCCAGTGCAATATTAATCACAACTGTTCCACCCTTAACCCAGACAGACTTTCGAACACTTGCATCAAACTCGGTAGAACCTTCCGTCTCTAGTCTGTCTTTTGTTCTAGGAACATTGCCTATAACAGTGCCTCCAGTCCCCCAGAGACAAGCCACCTTTACCCTATTTACTAAATCTTCATCCACTGATGGAACCCCACATGAAATATCAGCACAGACAATGTTAGCTTCAGCTACAGTAACTTCAAAACCATTAGTCACATCAACATTTGCTACAACTAGTTCTTACAGGCTTTCAACCTCTCACCCAATGGCAAGCCCCAGTGTTTCTTTGTCAAAGGAAACCTCGACCTACATTGATATGGAGAGTTCTAGCAGTTCACCAGAAGATGGTGACTTAGAGACAAGTCCAGATGAGTCTGGTGATGGCGTGTCTTTTGAAACTACCACAAAACCTCAAGATGATTTTACTGTGGCTACAGATGAGACTGAAATAGATGAGACCACAAGTACCGCAGAAAGAAGATTGATTTCATCTACACAGTCCACCACACACTATACTAAGGAATTTGTGTCTACAACTCAATTCCCTAGTAGTGAGCATAGCAGTGGGGCATTCACAGATGACACTACTTTTGAGGATGAGAGCTCTGGAGAAGGGTCAACCACATTTCTACCAGTTACAGAACCTTCCGTGACACATACTATGATTCCAATAACTGATGACCAAACACCAAAGACAACTCTAGCATCTTCTCTTTACAGTTCTGAAAACCCGACAACATTGGCCAGTAGCTTTGTTCACTCTTCTGCTATTTCTTCTGATGTTACAGAAGCCACCATACCAAGTAAAGAACAAACCAGTACAGAGATACCAACAATGACACCAGAATCTTCTCAAACAATAATTATTGCCACTTCCATGTTAAGCACAGAGAAACCCAAAACCACAGCAACACCATTGACTGTAATATCCGACTCCAGATCTCCTCATGCGTATACACTTGACCAATTAGTCAGCAGCACCTTAACTGCAAGTGATAAATCAACTCACAGGTCACAGGAAGGGGTGACAGTAACATCACCCTCAAAGACGTCAGCTTCTATTGATTCTTTAAAACCTGTAGATGTTTCTTGTGCAGACAGCGAGTCTGTAACATTGTCATCTACGGCCACCGCTGCCACTGCTGTGTCTGCAAAGTCAAGCTCTGAGGAAACACATCATACAGTTGTTCTTGTGCATACTACTCCAGGTCCTAGGGAGGGAGAGGATGATTTTTCAGGTGATAAGACTACAGATAATGCCAAAGATGTTATTGCCGAGATTGCCACCTCTACAACGTTGCCCTCTGTGTCCTTTACTCAGACAACAGAGGCGTACTTAGGCAGCACAGTTCAGAAAGAGAAATCTGCAACCTTATCACCCAGGACCACTACAACACACGAAAGGTTAACACTTTCATCCAGTGGCATTATTGCAACAACAGCATATCCACAGATTACAAGTGTGGAGTCTGCCTCTACATCAACCACAGATTCTGTGGCGATGGCGACACGTTCTACAGCCACTGTGTCCTCTCTACAAACCACTTCAAAAGCAGAAGTAGCAGTTAAGTTTCTCACTACTTTTGTTCCAGTATTAGACACAACACCACCCGAGGTGTCCTTTCAACAGGCCAGGTCAGAGCTTGCATCTACTCATTATCCTCTTTTTGAAAGTTCCTCAGAGAAAACAACATTATCAACAACAGGCTCTGTGCTGCCCAGACTGGAGTCTACAACACATTCTATAGTGTCTACATCAACTTCAATGGAGGAGGAATTAGTTAAGACTTCTGTGGAAACAGTCCCATATGATTTGACAACTAAATCAAAGACAGATCTTCAAACAATCCCACTTTTAGGTGCCATGTTGGATAAAAACCTTGGCCAGTTTGAAGCACTTCCAGAATACATCCCTGATAGAACAACAACACTAACCAGTCCCTCAACACCTTCCGTTGTTGAAACATTTACCACACAAGTTGTTTCTTCTGAGAGCATTGCTGTTGGTACACAATCACCTGAAATAGCAGCAGCAGTTTCAGTGATGACACTCGCCTCAACAGCCATGAGTGAAATAGACTCCTCAGAGAGCAGCAGTAGTTCAGAGGAAACCATAACCACATTGATCGTTTCTATGGAGGACGGTGACAAGGATGTTGTTAGTACTGCAACTCAGACAGAAAAAGTTCGAGGCTCTGAAGTAGTTACAGTGACTCAAAAGGCGGTGGCAACAGAAGAAGCGATAGGATCTGGAACTGATAGTACAAATCTTTTTACTCCCTCACCAATTATTTTAGGTATTTCTTCCACCACTGATGCACCACTGACATTAGCATCTATTGATTCTGTAAAACCACCACATGTTGATGTGTCTAGTGCAGAGACATCAACAGAAGAGTCTGTAACATTTACCGCTCAAGTTGTTTCTTCAGAGACTAGTGCTGTTGGTACAAAATCCCCTGAAATGGCAACAGTTTCTTGGATGACACTCACCTCAACAGCCATCACTGACACCACTGAAAGTGGCACAGAAAGCAGCAGTAGTTCAGAAGAAAACATAACCTCAGTGACCATTACTGTGGTGGACGGTGACAGAGATGAAACCACTAAGTCACCGCTTGTTGCCAGCACTGCAACTCAGCCAACGGAAAGTCCCTCTAGAGATGTTACTATGACTAAAGGATCAGCATTAGAGGAGCACTCTCTATCCCCAGATGAGATTCAAACAGTTTTCAAGGATCAAACTATGATTCCAAATCAAGAATCAGAAATCTCTGCAGTACCTACAAGAGAAGTTCAAACCCCACCTGGAGTCAAGTCTATACCCACCATACCTTCAGAGATTGATGACATTAATGGAACTGCAACACCTTTACTACTTGAAGGACAACCACCAACAATAGGAAAGGAAGCAACCGCAGTGCCAGAGCTGGATCTGGACCACACAGTTATTGGTGAGACTGTTGATATCCCAGGTATGTTTAGTTATGTAATGTCTAAATGTCTACATTACAACCAAGTAGTAGAATCTCATGTCATTTTTTTCCTAGGAATTTACTCATGTACAGAAAATGCTTGTCTCAATGGAGGAACCTGCTACAAGACCGGCAGCATTTATGTGTGTAGTTGTGCTCCTGGTTACAATGGACATAACTGTGAAACAGGTATGGGGAAACAAAAAAGCATTTCATTGTAAAATATTGCTCTTCTGTGTTTCCATGCCTTTTGTCATTCCTATGAATGTGTATTTCCAATGTAGAACTCGATGAGTGCCATTCAAACCCTTGTCGCAATGGAGGTACATGTATTGATGAAGTGGCTAGCTTCACATGTATGTGTCTCCCAAGCTACACTGGTCTGTATTGTGAAGAAGGTACGTTTGGCAGTGTTTTCTTTTCTTACATCATTAACGGGAATATTGTCATCTTATATTATTTATGTTCTCTCTTCTGACATAAAATACTACTATTACAGGCATTTTTTCGTTAATTGTGTGGTTAGATTAGATACTATAAAGTAATTCTCAACTGAATCCCTGAGGCATGTGACAAAAGAGTAGACAAGACTGATTTAGTTTTAACACTTTACAGATAATTCAGTAGTGCTTTTACAAAAGGCATTTGTTGTAAATCTGTTTAAGACTCAACTTTACAACCTCAATGCAGCAACAAAGTTTAAGAATCTGAACCTGGCCTTTTTCTCAGATTTCTGTTGTTCTTAGTTGTTTTGTACTATCAACACAAATGTCTTAATCCCTGGGGCTCTTGAGCTTGTGCTGAAATATTTTGACCAGGGTCTACACCCTAAATATTGTCGGCATCAGTCATCAGTGAATCACACCCATACTCATACTCACACACAGCTGCCTACTTAGAATATTTTGCCAGAAAAATGAGTGAAAAGTCCGTCTGTGCCTTTAACAAAATCAACCATTCACCAAGCTTTTGATATATGTTGGAAAAACATTGACACAAATGCAGGATGAATATCATCTGTCTGTGCTGATGTCACAGGGTGTACCAACTACTGCATTATGCACTTATATTGACAGGATATTAACAGTCTGATCGAAACGTTTTCAGTCAAATTAAACCTAACAATTTCTTCCTGTTCCATCAGACACTGAAACCTGTAACTATGGTTGGCACAAGTTCCAAAGCCATTGTTACAAGTACTTCCCCCAGAGAAGAAACTGGGACACAGCAGAGAGAGAGTGTCGTATGCATGGGGCACACCTCACCAGCATCCTCTCTCACGAGGAACAACAGTTTGTAAACCGTAAGTTTGATATCAGCACAGAAATATATCTTAACAACATGAGATGAAGTTCGGTTGTTAAATGTATCCACAGTTTAATTATTTTATGAATTCATGCATGAATGCAAAAACAGTGCTCCCTAATTTAAATTCTCAAAATCCAAATACGGTCATACAGTAATAAAAAATGATTTGTGTTTTACTCTTTTGTGGTACAAGACCTTGGACAGGACTACCAGTGGATAGGCCTGAATGATAAGATGTTTGACAATGACTTCCGATGGACTGATGGAAGGCATGTGGTAAGACAGCTTGCTTTCTCACTAAGTTAACAAACCTGGCACTGATGCAATGTAAATATTTGGAAGCTATTCCCTTCACAGATACAGTCATACAGGAAGAGCTATTTCATTCATTGGCTCCAATCTCATGACGTACTTATCTCAGGCGTATGCTACTCCAGACTAACTGCTACAGCAATGCAGATGTCACTGCAAGGAAGCAAATATATAATCCTTGCCATGTTTATAAAACAGCACACAAATGGTATATATAGTTGTGAGCTACTGACAATTCCTTCACTATGCAGGAATGTGGCTGATTATTAGGTACAAGTCTGCAGAGGTTCATGTCTCTAGTCCTTCATCTTCAAACACGGGCAAAAGCAATAGACACAGTTTTTGGTTTTAAATATTAGCAGAGGGTGCCTATAGAGACATCTACTCAGCTGACAGATTGGAGTGAGGGTGTCAGTGACTCTGTTTAGAAAAATTCTGGCAGGCGTAGACAGCTATGGTCCTCCTCAAACCCCACAGTCTTCAGGAGGCTCAGCCAGCAGGCAACCAGTGGGGGATGGGTCACCAGGGATGGTGACAAGCAGATGGACCGCACCTGTGCTTGGCTGTCGAAAGAGAAAAATGGATAGGGACTACCAAGGAGGTCTGGGTGGGTGGTCACTCCAGTAAATTTAAATACACCATAGTAAATGTTGATAGGTATTTGAAGAAGCAATGGCTCCAGCTCCTTGTGATCTTATGGAGGTTAAGCAGGAGAATTGTATGTGATGAGGGTTTGCTTAAAGTTATTTCTGGACTGTCGAGCGGTTTAGGGTTATCCATTTGTTAACTCAAAGTGGGCAGTACAGGAAGCTTATGTGTTTTAGTTTAGTATAATGACAGAGTATAATGTCCTGAGCCTCGGGACATGACTGAAGGAGTGAGGGTCACAGCTTTGAAGAGAGTGTTTGAACCTAGTAGAGTGCTGAAAGAGTACAGATAGCATCAGCTCCAGGTTGAAGGCCCCACAGCTGTGTGTATACTTATTATGTGTGCAAACGCACATTTAGCATGTGGAATGGTATGGCTGCAATAATAATGTTTAATGCAAATTACATAATCTACATATTCTACAACGCACTGTATTGTTTTTTTTATAAACTTAAGATTGTATTGCATTCATTGTAGCTTAAAATGGTACAGTCCCCACAACAATAACTATGTTACCTGAACAAGTTATTAGGCTCTACAAGTGACAGTTTTGATGTTGTTCCAACCAGCCAAACAACCAGTACCTCCATCTTGTGGCCATTAATAAAAACACACACAGACACAGTTATTAAACGTATGCTTTGTGTTAAATTTGTGTCGACGTCATAGCTTTTAATATTTTCTTTATTTGTGGTATATGATTTATATTGTATCTTGCAAACATTATTTTACCCATGCAAGGGCAAAGGTCTTATTCTGGTTGTTTGTAATTTAATCATTTCTCAGCAATATGAAAACTGGAGGCCCAACCAGCCAGACAGCTTCTTCTCCTCTGGCGAGGACTGTGTAGTGATGATTTGGCACGAGGACGGCCAGTGGAATGACGTCCCTTGCAACTACCACCTTACGTATACTTGCAAGAAAGGCACAGGTAAAAACCCTGTAGAGCTGATAAAAGAATGGCTTTTGCTATGAGTCTTTATGAATAACTCATTTAAATGTTGGGGTTAACAGTTGCCTGCAGCCAGCCTCCTCTGGTAGAGAACGCACAGACCTTTGGCAAAATGCGGGAGAGGTACGAGATCAATACTCTAGTGAGGTACCAGTGCCGAGCAGGCTTTATTCAGCGACATGTGCCTACTATTCGATGCCGTGGAGATGGGCGATGGGATGTTCCTAAAATCACCTGCATAAACCGTAAGTAACCTAAGGCCGTGATTTCATATACTGGCATTTTTCTCTCTCTGCTGCACATTAAATAAGCACTTGTATTGCCTGAAATTGAATGTCTTTTTGTCTTTCCCAGCATCAATCTATCAAAAGGCATATTATAGAAGACACCAACACAAAAGTCTCTACAGCATCAACAACTTTAAACGGTGGCCAAGTGAGCCTGTCCGCTTCCAGTATCCTCTTTATCGAGGTAGAAGGGACCAGAGTGAACATAGACGAAACAAAAAGTGATTGCTATTTGAGCAAAGTGATTAAAATGGCAATCAATTCTTATTCAAAGGAAAAGCACAAATGAAAATATATCTAAGAAACTAAGTGAAAAACTGAAATTTGCATTTGGAATGACAAGGAACCCTTTGAAGTTTTTTTTTTTTTTTTTATCAAGGAGCACTGTTTTTGGACAATGCTGGGATATTTACTTTTATCTCACTTCCGGGAGGCACAAGGACAATGTTTTTTGCTGCCACGTGACTGCCACGTGTTAATAATTTCATATACACTGCTCAGTTTCTACATGCCATAAAGTTATTATTGACACAAGCTGTCTTGAAATTATAGCGCCTATTATGTTAAAGGTCCTCATCTTGTTTTAAGCTGGACTTATGTGTAGGTCCTAAAGTGCGAAATGTAACAATGCACCACAGTATTGAAGGCAATATCTGTTTCTACAATAATGTTTTAAAATAAGGTACAAACTTTATGCTACTTTCTGCCCAATGCTTAAACTTGCTTTGAAGTATTGCTTCTATATTATTAAGTCTTTTTTCTTCTGTAAGTAAGTAAACCAATAATGTCTTGTCAAGATAAACTTGTACATGTCGGCAATCTAATATGACAGATTGCTCTCTAAGAACAAAAACTTGCCATTGATGCATATTGCTTTCAATGAGTGCAGTTAGTTAAAGCAGCTTGTTCATTTTAACTGTCTTTTACACTCCAAGCATTTCCCTTCCTTTGTAACTGTTGTGCTGTAGAGAGTGATCACTGTATTAGTTAAACTCTGTTCTGTTTGTGGTCAGTTTCAATCAGCCATTAAGAGAATGTATTTTGTGAAATACTCAGAAAGACTTGAATGAAATGACTGTTAAAGCAGAGATCTTATTTATTTTCAAGCTGCTCTACAACTCCTTGTTTTATTCTTACGGGTGGTGACCCTAAAGTGCTCTTTTAAATATTGGGTTTTATGTTTAAAAAGAGACCAGCTGCGATCCTAGACTGTTTAAACTGGACGCTCTGAAGATAATACATTGATTTGACATTTTTAAATCTAGCAATGGACCAAAGAAAATGCAAGGCCCCATTGGCTGCAATAATATGCATCTGGATGGGATGTATGTGGATGCCCATAGGAGTCGCCAACATTTTTTTTATGTTAATGTCTGTGTGTTCAGGCCTTAAAGTGCACATAATATCTTATATATTTATAACTTTTGATTTTGATTTTACAATGGGATGTTTGTGAATTCTTTTATATATATAAAAAATGTTTTTCTCCTTTACATTACCAAAAATAAATATATTAATATTGAATAATGATTAAAAAACATTTTTAATATAGGCCAAACAGCTAATATTGCTCCTTCGGTGTTTTACCAAACAAGAAATGATTTCCTTAGTAGAAAAGCAGTGCTGTGGTTTCACCAGCAGGTTGTGCTATTAGACCAGGGTAAGAATGCCATGGAAAAGGCAGCATTACCTTCAAGCACTAATTTAACCACGTTCCTACTCTTCAGTTTTTCAATATCAAACATTGTTACACATTACATACAGAAGTGCCAGACCAAATGTAAAAGAATGCAGATGTGGACCTTCAACTACACCAAATAGCATTTAAGCATTACAGTTACTGGATGCCCAAAGGACGCGGTCAGCAGGATGTGGGGTTAGTTTACAAAGCGAGTGTGTTCAGGCTCTCTTTGGTTTCCTGGACTTGACAGTCACTCAATGTTGTGGTTAACACTCTGTCATTGCCCAACTACTCTGCTTTCCTTACTCTAATTACATGCTTCTGGCATGTGCTGCTGGTTTAGCTGAAAATGAGCCAATGAGGTAATCAAAAACATAAATAAAATAATTATAATATACAACAACTTGAGAAATGTCTTATTGCATGTACTGTTTAAATTGATACACTTAAAACTGTTTTTGGTGCATTTTCAAAAGAAATTGTGCTTGCAAATCAAAAATGTCTTAATGCTGCAGTGCAAACATAGACAATACACAGCACCACCATGTCATTTACATGTGTCCAGCGCTGCTGTATCTTCACAAATCTGACCCAATTCCCATGGATTACCACGTTCAGCCTTCAAGACTGTGCTTTTGTTCCTTTACTCAAAGGGTTTGTTTAAAGCAGTGGTCGGCTGGCAGCCTGGCACTTAACATAAAATGCCAAAGAATAAATAAAAGTGAGGAAACTAATCTAAAGACCTCTGAATGACAGGGGCTCATGCCAGATACAAGGCCTCTAAATTGGCAGTGTGGATAACACCACAAAACCTACAACTCCAACTGAAATACAAGTGGATTTGGAAAGAAAAGGGCCAGTCTTTTACTTGGAGTCTTTATTTCAAGAGAATTGTGAAATGAAAATGTATATGGTAATACAGTATATGGTAATACAATACAATAATACTGTCACCCTTCATTAATTTTTCGTTTCTTCTTTATGTACGTATCAGAAGCACATTGATATTTTGTTTTTTTCAAACAATAATGGAACCTCATGTAGTTTACAGTAAGGGTTACACCATTTTTCACTGATCAGGTTTAGAACATCAAAGAAAAATGACTTACTTGTAATGTCTAAGTGTACATACATTTTTGGGGCACACCATTTCCATCTCTGTGGAGGTTGTGGTCTACTTGGGAACTATGAGAGCTAATTTTACAAACTATATTTGGACAGTTAACAACTACAAATACTCAAAGAAGTGGTCCAGTTACTGGTCATCGTAATAAATCAGAAAGAAACATCTAAAATCTGCATTGGACACACAATGTGAATTTAAATGCTATTTACTAAACTAAACATATAAAAACAACAATTAGTGTAAAATACCATTAGAGCATAACAACGTTTTTGTTAAACATTTTTTTAAAACAAGCTATTTGAGTGATTGGGAATTGATGTAGAATAGTCACAATACAAACATTTACATTCATTGTAAAGGAATCCAAAGTAATGGAAAAATGGCCTTTGATACTCAAAAGGGGAACTATCACAACTGCAATGTCACGTCTTACAATAGTTTTCCACATCTGCATAAAATCACTGCCTCTCATCTATATATTTTTTATTGTCCTGCTCAGGAGAACAAATCAAACTCAGATGATGTTCCTTCACCATCAAGTCCTCGTCTTTCTGTTTATTGTCATTTAGACACTCTTTTCTATTGCCCTCACCTAACAATCAGCGGAGAATCAAAGAATGTGCAGTCAGTGGTATGAAAACTAGACAAAAACTGATTACTGAACTGATAACTGAAAGGTGTTCGACTATATGAATAGTACTGCTGAGAGTAAAAAGACTGATCACAGTTTCAGACAAAGTTCATGCTTGTTAAGATCCAAAGCTTATGTGCTTTATTGTTGATTTTATTGGCTGTGGTTGTTGCTGCTCTTTGGTGGTTATGTCTTCTCCTAGTTCATATTTTCAGAGATTTCTTTCACTGCTCTTCCTTGTAACAATAGACACCATAAAGCTTCTGCGCCTTGTCTGGGAACCCCATAATGCGGACTGCAGCCTCTGTGGGGCTACAGTTCTTGCGTGGCCTGCTGATGGGGTAGCGGACACTGCCATCAGCCAGCCAGCCTGCATCACAGCGATCGTAGCCCTCCAGCTTCCAGGCAGCAAACATTTGGCCAACTTTGGCAATTTGTGCACCGTCATCCAAGCAGGCCTTAACTGCCTCATCGTAGCTCAGCCTGTCAGGCTGGACCAGCCAGTAAAAACGGCCTGACAGGAGAGAAGGAAATGGTGAGTATAATGTGATTAGGCACAGCTATTTGATATTACTGGTTAAAAGTAAAAAAGTTGTTTTCCAACTAAACCACTGGCTGCTTGTAGATTAGTTACATATATTTATATATTTGGTATGTAAGACTGTAAAGTAATAAATATATTTTAGCACCACAGTTGTCTTCAGTTCCCTTCCCTTTGTCTTTCTATGTAAAATTAAAGAATGTGCATCACTTACCTGTCAGTGATGTGGCGTAGCAGAACACATCGTAACGACTCAGTTTCTTGTCCCTGCGGCCATAGCTTCTGAGGCCAGGTCCATTGTTGGTTCCACCACATGGCAGTCTGGGTTTGGTGATTGGATACTGCACAGTGCCATCACTCAGCCAGCCTGCATTGCACCAGTCCAGGCCTCCCTTCCAGGCCTCAAGCAGCTGATCAAAAGAAGCAACAACAGCGCCCTGCTCCTGACAGGCCTGCTCAGCATGGTGGAAGTTCAAGTTGTACCGGCCTCCATGTGGGGAGTATGGGAACACAACACCTGATTGAGAGAAGACGTGCAATATTACGGTCTGTGTTCAGGTCTGATTCAGGCCCAAAGGCAAACATTGTGTGTGTGGTCACAGTCTCTCCAGGAAACCAGTCTACAATGGCATGTGATATACTAACTTTTATGTTTGTGAATAGAGGTCTAATACTCTTTCATGCTCAGCAGCATGAAAACCACTACTCTGTGTTAAAGAAAACCACATATGCAAAATAATGTTGAAAATTTTCAGTATTAAACTTATCCTAACATTCGGCACAAATCTGAAATGAGACATTTCGTAAAACAATCTGTTACCCTGTTTATATTCTATTGAAAAATATTATAGCAATTTCTTGCTAAATTTGACAAATCACACTAAAGAATTATACAAAAACATTATTTACCATTGTTCTGATTTTCTTTCACCTCAAGGAGTATCTCATGCTCAAATTCTTCCAAACCACTCATTACTTCACAGCGGTATTTCCCTGTGTCGTCCTTGGAGATGCCAGTCAAAACTATTGACGCATCGTTATCATCTGCTCTCTGGAGAAAGGTACGCCCTTCAAAGCTTCCATACGTCTTAACATGGAGCCCCATGCCTACCAGCACATCTTCATTATAACGCTCATCTTCTGCCACTTTGGTCCATTTGGCACGGATCCCATTGATTCCAAAGGATTCTTCTGGCTGACGTGCACAGGGCAATGTGACATTGCCTCCAAGGACAGCATGAACTGTATCTGCAAGACAGACAAACATTTGTCACAAACAGGCATAATCCACAAGCAAAATTTAAAATAAATTATTTCCCCTTCACTCGTCACTTGTGTTTTTTTTTTTTGCCAAGCCACTCTTTAACTCAAACCGAGCAGATTTATTTCTCACCCTACGAGTTCCCACTATGTCCCTAACCTCCATGTACTGACCACACAGGGTTTGCCTAGTTAGGAAGACCTTAACCAGCGTGAGGTAGCCTTAGTCAAGACCTCTGACCCTAACATTCTTCTCCAGTCACAATATGACAAGTGTTTGCACTTTTTTCAGGATTGCAATGCAGGATTTAGTGTTTATTTTAATAATTTTTTTAAATATTTTTTTTGTGCCACTGATGACCATCGAGTAAACTGTGCAACTTAATGCATAAGCATTCTCCCTAGAATTATCTAAGCTTAATTTTTTCCTCCAAACATTTTTAACTTGATATTTGAATAGGTATAACCATGTCTAAAATGTATTGAAACTTTACCCTAAAATGAACTGTTTCTTATTTTTCCTAGTCTTGACTAAAATATTGATCTTAATACTACAGCATCACTAACAAGGCTTTGATTGATACAAGTAGGGCATAAAAAATAATGAATACCAAGATATTCCAAATTCTTTACTTAGTTTAATGGTGCTTGCTTTGTTGTCCAGAATCTGGTACCTATTTGTTGTTTACCATAAAAATATCTACAAACTTTGTATGAGACCAAATTCTCAACAACAGTTTCTTCTAATATGCAATCTTTAAGCCACATTTTTTTTTCTCTAACCTATTGACAAAAGGCCAGCTCTTTTATGAGCTCTGAAAACAGCGTCTTGCTGCTGCTAATTACATAAGTGTTTGACAGCAGCCTGGCCTGCTCCTCTCTCTCACAGCTCAATTGGGCTTGATAACTGGGAGCAGAACTCAGTTGGATAAAGTTCGATTTACACCTAAAGCATAACTAAAAGCTGATAGTAACGAATGGAGTTTTTCTTAACTGAGGGCTTTATGTAACAGTCTAGATCAGGCATGGTAACATATTACGTAAACACAAAGTTTGGCCTTGAGCATAATGATGCCCTAGAGATATACAGTAGTTACAGACAACAACACATGCATGTAGAAAGAAACATTATACTCCTTCCTGCTTCCAGAAGAGCCATGTCCCGCAGGAGAATGTGGCCCTGTCATGTGAGGCACTATGCACTCATAAAGCATCAGCCTGCCGTGTGTACTCAGTCCCAGAAAGAGAAGAAAGCCTTTCTTTTTTTAGTCACACCTCGAACCACATTCTGTTTACACAAGACTAAGATGTCAATTGTCTGTCTAAAATTGAAATGGGTCAAACGGATCTCAGCCATTTCTATAGAATTTCTAATAAAAGATTACAGGGATTGATAACTGAGCTAAAAAATAAACTAACACGTGCCTTGCAGCTGCAGCCAAGAAGTACTGCAATTTTATGACCAAGCACAATTCTGTCTCACTGTGTATCCTAAAAGGTTGTATAAGCGAGCAATTAGAACCATCTGCTCCTTTGTAAGACCCAGCTATAAGTTAGCAACATCATCACAATGCCCCATGTTCACTCAGTGACCTACATTTTCTCCAGCTCCTACAGTTTTATCATGCTTGTAAAGCCCTGGGCTGGTTGTGTGCTTTGTGTAATTTAATTTATTGAAAGGTCATGATCATTTCACTAAAATATCTTTTCTACTGCATCCAAATAGGCTGCTGCTGCATGTTTATATTATATAGTAGAGTGTGTATGTGCAATGCCAATCCCTCATACTTTATAAGGCCATAAATACATACTGCTAACCTGTGTCAGTAGTTAACACAAACGTGAGAAGACGTACATGTTATTGTCTATTTGCACATATAATATAGCTTCACGCTAACCATATAATCCTATGTGCTGATCAGTTAAGACTTTATTATTGAATTATTACTAAAGTCAGCTTTTAAACAGACAATGAATAGAACATTGGCACTAAAAGTTGTATAATTCTACATCCTATTACCAGCCTAAGCTCATTTCCAGCCAAGCCCCTTTTCCCACCCAGCCCTAGCAACCAGGCCAAGCCTCTGTGACCAACAACCACAGTAGGCACTAGCCCTAACAAACTATTACCTCACAGGGAAAGACAGAGTCATTTGGCTGCTGTTCAGCATGGGGCTCTATACGTTTGGCTGCGGGTCGTTAATCTTAACTTCACTCCTGTCAGGCTGCTTTTATTCATGGCAGATTTCCAAACAAGTTTAATTACAGAGGGATTCAGTAGGTATACAGCCAGGCAACGCCCCAGACAGAGAATACACTGCTCATATGGAGTATAACGAGCTGCGTAGAAAAGTAATAATGACATATGCCCCCCCCTCCCCAACCAAACAGTTATGATATCACTAAATATTGGAAACAATTTCAATATTTGGATAAAAAAACATCTCCTCCTCTCCAAGTGAAAAAGTTCTCCCGACAGACCAACCATTTCCTCCCGTCTGGGAAGCTGAGGCATCCCTAATTTGACATCTCCTGAGTCAGCTCTGTGCAGCTGAAAGCGTATTAAATATCACTCAATACATTTAACATGAGACAGTGTCTTGAAGCTGTCAATACATCTTTCACAAGCTGGAGCTGAAAGAACTGTAATGCTCAGGACCTGTGTGAATTTTATTAATAAGCAGGAAAGAGGCTGCTTATCATATGCTTATCATTATTCATTTTGTTCATGTTTGTAACACCTGCCAAGGTTAAACAAAGACATTTCTAAAACCCCCCAAAATATATATTTTTGCCCTGCAAATTTGGAACCCACAAAAGCGTGTCATGTAGCAGCAGTAGTATGAGCAGTGTGGTCCGCTAACATCAGTGTGGATGACAGAGTGATTCATAGCCACTTTGTGCTGTGGTGGTTTGTATGCAACACTCAGTCAATGGTGAGTCCCACAGTGAGTTACCCCAGAGACGATTACTGCTTAACTCCTGCTACAATGACCCTTTTGTTACATAAGCCAGTCCTGTGGTACCACTTTACCCTTCCCTCACACAAAATATTAACACACAAATGCATCTATAACGTATAGTACACAAACTACATGCACACAACAACATTTGAAAAACATGTTTGATTACCTGGTAGTGACATGTTGTTCCCTGCCTTACTACCAGCCAATGTCACCATGAAGATTGTGAAAAATAGCAGACTCATCATTGTATTTTTGCACACTAAGATCTCTTCAATAAAAAAATGTAAAAAAAATATATAAAAAAATTAAGATAAAAACGCTGTTTGTAAATTTTAAATCTTTATATCTTGTAATTAGTCTAGCTGCCCCTCTTTGTGTGCAGCAGCTGCCTGTGGTGCTACTGGAAAGTTTGGGCTCCTCAGAAGTCCAGACAAGTGCCTTTTATTGAAGCCTAACATGGTTGAGACCACTCCCCCTCCCCTCAGTCCATCACCAAGCTCTCCCCTCTGCCACATTATTTAGGAAACGTTGTCTCCCCCTCTCTAGAGAGTATAATAAACCACAAGAAAATAAACCTGCTGCTAATGTTCCACAGCTATATGTAGAGTATAAAATTCCTGTGATCCCAGTTCTAGTGTGTTGTATCCTATAGCATTCCCAATTTTATTTTTAATGCATTACTAACTATGGCTTTATGTTTTATCCTCCTGTGTATTCAGATTTGAAACATAGTCAAGCAGTCAAATCACTTTGACACTTTCTTTCTGCCAATGCACATGGCGATGATATTAGTCAAGTGCTGATGGTTTATGGAGGATGCAAGACTATTAAATTTAAAGAGCCATTAAAATGATAGACACTGTATATGTTTGCTTACAAGTCATAATTGTTCTCCCATCCCCTGTACTTACAGTGAAGGCCCCTCATTGCCTCTTTAAACTTGTTGTAAATACATTCAAAAGATAAAGGGGTGTGTAAAATAGTGCACCAACATTTAAGATTTGTGACCTGTCTTAAGCAAAGTGGAGCTGTGTGGTCTCTCCTAAATATTTCCCCAGCTGTCCACATTGTCTTTGTGAGATGGCGAGGCTGTAAGACTCTCGGCAGATGGTGTCCGGACCACTCTATCACTGGAGTTATTGCAGCTGGGACAAGCCAAACTGTATTTTCCTCTCTGGCCCTTCTGTCACTCCTTCCTCCATAGAGATGACTGTAGGCCTCAACTGTGTATTCTAAAACCTAAAAGCTGTGCTCCACAATGCTGTCCCCGATTCTCCGAAGCTCCAAGTATATTACAGAAGAGGAAAATAAGACAGCACACAGGGAAATGTTAAACATAAATGCTCCCAGGGTTAGGGGCCACTCTGTCCTGACAGACTGGGAGTGCAAAGCATCACCCTTTGCAACACGGCAGCATCTGGGAAAACTCTGAGCATATCAAAGGTTGACGCCGACTCTAGTACCCCTCTTAATGGCAAGATTGCTGTATAAATGTAGCCACTTCCTTTGGAATAGGCATACAACACAATAGTCTGGCAAACATGTGTCTCACCCATTGTGCTATACAGTATTCCTATTCAGTCCGGTTTGACAGAAGAATATCTTACAGCTGACTTGCATAAGAAAGCTCTAACCAGTACAAACACCACAGAGAATTGGTTGGCGCAGCAGGTTGCCAATTGATGAAAAGATTTTAAAGCCACATTATGCAACTATAAATATTTGGAAAGTCAACATAATACGATTTGAAAGAGTTTTGGCACAATATTTAAGACATAGTGAGCTTTTGGGAAAGACTACGTGTCAATGTAAAAATCTTCAAGATTTCAGCCGATTAAGCAAAAGTGATGAAATGTTATATAATTTATGTAACAAAGGTAGGAATAGCACTGGATATACTGTGTGACTAGATGTGGTTGTGGGTGGACTGACTATCAATTACATCTTCATGATCTACATAGGGCCAAATTAAAGTCTAATTCTACATTATCATACCAAGATGAAGTAAATATGAACCTACTGTAAACAGACATTTGTACTGCACTATATACATATATACTACTAATAATACTATATAACATGTAGATGCATTCACATACAGCTTCTATTGTTTAATGTTGATAATATACATTTGTCTGAATATGCTTTTGTCTTCTTGTGCTTTCCACATGAGGCTAGAAACATATTTTGTCATAGGCTATAAGATATGCTTAAACCTTAGCTTTAGTAATGCTGGTGAAATATAATAATGTCAATGCAACACACAGGAAAATTTATGTTAATGCAAATAATCCTACATGCATATTTGGGAGTACAGAATATTCAGGTCAGTATAAATGTATATTTTTTGTCTAGAGACCGACAAGATTTTGAGTCCCACCCAGAGGTCCTTGCCTGGGTCCCTGCATCTGAGCCAAGTCTCCAGGCCATGAGCACATCCACAGCTGGCTCTTTGCAGCCTCAGCTCCCCTATCCCTTTAACATAGCCACCCTACAGTGGGTCACAACAGTGTCTGGTAGGACCAGTGGGGGTCTGTTATTTAACCCCTCCATAGGACTGGAAAGAATAGCTGAAAAAGCTATAGTCTAAGTCTAAGTCTATAGTCTGAAATTAACATGTGCTTTTCATTATTCTCTCCAGTGCAACACATGATGAAAGTTAGAAATCTCTGTAGATGACGTGAGCTTATTTGCGCATTGCTTCTGGTAATGCACAGCAGCAATGACTCCATGAAGGGTTTAAATGCTGGGTGGGATAAAAAGGCAAATGTGCTGGATGGTTATATGTACGTGAGCAGCGCAGCTCTGACGCAGCGCAGCTGGTGTGTCATGGTTCTTCCATATCAGATCAAGGGCGGATCACACAACAGCATGTTTCATTTGAAATCTCATAAGGGGTGTACTCTGTCATTCTGATTTGAAACAGCTCAACACACTGAGGCCATGGTTTCTCTGGCCAGTGCATGTGCCATCTGTGCAGCATTTAAATGGTGTCAAAGTTGGCTGTGGCACCATTGCAGCAGATTTATGATGGGTGACGTCTCATCAATCTGTGATCTTTGCTTTGACATTGAAACTTGCTAATAACATTGGCAGGAAATGTTTACAGTGGGGATCAAAAGCTCTGACATCTGACTCTAGTTATTTAACTTTACATATTCTTTATATCAGTAAATGAATACCAGTTAATCCTAGTAACTACAGCAGTCCATAAGATGACACTAAGATGTCCATGTTTGCTCTTGATCAATTGCCTAATGTTAATTGCTTTAGTCCTCCTTTTGTTCAACAACAACCATCTAATTTGAGTTTACCAATCCATGGGTGTCCAGTACACACTTAAACTGATTTTCCGCCATAAAAAAGAAATGGAAGCAAAGCCAACTGTCTTTACCAACATAAAGACATAAAGAGTATGGGAGCTTATTTCCAGTTATTAGGTCAGATTTAGAATGCTTCTGTTCTGGTGCACTTCTGCTGATATGCTGAAAAGATTTACATGAGGATCTTTGTGACAAGTGTCTAGTTGTTTCTATCATTTTCATTTCTCGGCTGTCTCTAAGTGTCGTTTGGCGATGTTACTGCACTGAACTGCCAAGCTCACACTGGGGGGCACGTGGGTGTGTGTTCTGTAATGACCACAGCTGCACAAAATTGTGGGAGAGTTGCCACACTGACTGCTGGAGAACACACTCAGTATTCAGTCCTAAACATTAAATCAATTTTCACCGTTGGGCGTCTTCATATTGGTGAGCAGGATTTACTATCTGCAGCCAAAATCACATGTGTATTGCTGTAAATGATAACAATGACATGTGCCAAAGCAGTCATGTTTAGGAAACAGCATAGAGTAATTGGATTGCACTTTCTCTTAAAGTAATTATAAACAAACGCAGCAGAGTTGGTTAAATGTTCTCTTTGTTTTTGGCACACTTTAAATGCAGAGCTGAAAGTACCTTGACTCATAATGCAACGCTGTATTTCTGAGTCATGTCTCACACATGAGTTGGAGGCACATAGACGCCGTTTGACCAGCCTTTGAGTTGATGTAACACACACCTCTGGAAGCTGCAGCAAAGTGAGTTATGCATGTCATACTGTGTTACAGCCATCAACCGCCAGAATCTGTTGTTTCCATGAAGCACCAACCAGGAAAATATGAGAATGTCCTCAGCGAAGTCTGAACATAAGGAAACAGTTGACTTTAAAATACCTTTTTAGGCCACATAGGTTTGACTTTTGTAATTGTAATGATTTTCAATGGAACCCAATGACCACTGATTTGACCCTATAAAAGAAAATAACAGTTTGTAAATATTTAAAATGGAAAACATTTAAATTCTGGGGCAAACAGTGTGCAGCTACAGTAAACATAGCAGTGCCATGGTAACCTCAGTGAAAGTACAGTAAGCTCACATTAACTGCTGTACATGCCTGTATAGGTTTTACTCTGGGATGCATTAACAGAGACTGGGTAATGAGTGTTCAGTGGAGACGTCATTTATGGGAAACCAGTATGTACTCATCTGGTAACAGTTGTAAAAGCCCAGGATGTAGTGTGTAGTACATTGATTTAATTTGAATTCTCTTTTGTTATTATCAGTTGTTTTCTTGTATTCAAGGTCATTTACATATGCAACACTGAATTCTCAGATACTCTGTTAGGCCATGTGGTAGTTGAAGTCCAGATTGTGGATTAAACTGAGAGGATAGAGGCACAATATTTAAGGCTTGAAGGCTGGGGAATATTTTGGGTGGGTTTAGAGCAAATGATTACCATTTTAATGAATAAGCCAGGACATAACCCAGACATAGCGAGCACTGCAGGCCTCCTGGGTTTCCGTTCGTGATTGATTTAAGCAGCCGTAAAACCTCTTCTGGACTTTGGGGTTTTTGCTGGAGCTTTAGCCAAGGACAGAGACACAACCACTCAAACACATGGCATTATGAACACAAGACAGACATCAGCTCTTATAGTGTTTATATTTTACCCATGAAGCAGTTTTATCGGGTTGTGTGAAAGTGAGCAAACTCTAACAGGGTTCTGAAGAGCAGGGGTTCTGTTTCTAATTGGGGAAAGTGGGCTTTTAACATCATCTAATGATTGGATACAATTAGATACAGATGTCTAAAACTAAAATGCTGCAATTAAAAAGAGAAGAAAGAACAATTCTTCACTCAAGGGACTTAGTCAGTTACTAATGTGATATTTAGTTTTGGGGGAAATCCTTTTGCTACACAGCTTGACAGTGAAACAGAATAGATTTCTCTCAAGCTGGTAGTACAGGACACTTATAGATACCATATGTTATGAGGCTAAAGGTGAGCACCTTTGGGAAGCATTATGGGCCAACATGACAATTCTCACAAGTGAAGAGTGAGGTAATATTTGTAGACGTGCTTGGTCTGGGATGAAGAATGGCTCCAATATAAACAGTGTGATTTGTCTTACAGTCTGTGTTTAACAGAGTTCAATAATTACTCTGAAACACTCCCTTCATTTATAATCGATTAGACATAAAGCCCATTAAGTGAGTCAAACAGGGAAAAAAGATGAGAGAAAATCCTTCTTTCTGATGAGGCTTTTCTGGCACATGTTGACAAGACTCACTCAAGTTCTTGTTTTTACTGTTTTTAAGGAGATTGTAGTATGTATGTAAACTGACTAAGAATAAAATGTAAGCTGTCTTAGACCTGCATAGTACCAAATAAATCCAGCATGCTTTGTAAGTATCTGACCGAAAAAACTAAGTCCATAATAAGAGAGCAAAGGAGAAAGTGCACTTTTTAGCTGCTACAGTTGACTTACCAACAAACGATATAAGATAAAGATCAGCCCAACACAGAACATGGGAAAAAAATCTTTAGAAATTAGATTCAATTTACAGGGATGAAGGACTAACACCATCCAGCTTGAAAAAAGACTTAAAAAATCACATCCCATTAAAGAGCACAGTTGTCTTTAATAAGTTGTAAACATCACATCTCTCAAAATTTACATTTACTCCACCGATCTTTGTGTCTGAATGAAGTTAATTTGATGGGTAAACACAATATTCCATGAAACACAATTTTGCCTGATGACGGCCTAGTGCTGAAACATTGTTTGGTCTTTGAATAAATTTCACTGTTAGACAGTGTGCGGGAGTCTTTTCATCTGTATGTTTTGTGAATATTTATTTATTTTTAATTAGCAAGGAAGGACAAAACAACACAATCTTTCTTTTCACTTGCCTGGGCTAAATTGGGACTTTTGCTTTTCCGATATTTACGAAGGTCATTGGCATGACCTGTTGCAGTGGAGCTAAACCACAGTGCTGACACTGAGCCAGGCATACATAGTGCACTACAATGTAATGGGTTTAGGCCTTTCACCCTGACCCCCAACTCAGCAACCCCTCCTCTACATCTTCTCACAGAGGGTCCTTTGTGTCCCACCACCCGGAGTAAATAAAGAGGGTGTCTGAATCTGCTGCATATTCTTCACTCTTCAGTCCTAGTTAACAGACAGACCCCTGTTTGACAGGAAATAATCCTTGGATTGACTGACGCTTACAAAGTCCAATAGGTTCAAATGAATGATTTTACCCTAACTTCTTTATCTATGGTCTTTCTACCAGACAAGAACTCAAATGTTTTAGGCTGCTTTGTTTTTTGGTTTCTTTCTCAGCACCCTGAGACCCATATGGTTTGTGGTATAGTGAATGTGTCTGGTTCCTATTATCATGGAAATAAACTACAAGGGTTTGTTCAACTTTAACATAAGTTATTCATGATGGTTGTCTATAAAACTACTTTTAAGTATTAACATTTCACAAAAGAACAATTTTTGGACTTCCACAAGGGTATCATAGGCAGTTCTACTCTGAAACCAGCAATTAAAGAGAAAGTGCATCGTGCCTCTGTGTGCATGAGGTCCTGCACGTCTTTGGTGAGGCTCCAGCTGCACACTTTAGACATAACTCTCTTATAATTTCTCTTTGGAGTGTTATGTAAACAAAATTTCCATAAAACTTCTTTTAAGTAGTTGTGGGCAAAAGGAGGTCTGAGGGTTGGAGACCACCCTCTAATTGTAAAGCCAATAGACAGGAAGCCCCCCTCCCAACCACAAACGTGTTCGGGGCCAGTGTTACGGTGCAGTGGCCAGCTGTTGCCGATCCCAAGAGGAACAACAACTGAAGCAACCTGGGACACACACAGCTATCTACTCTCTGTGGAAGTGTACTCACAGAGTAATAAAATGTGAAGTCCACAAATTGTGATACACAGTGTGCTCTGCAGAAACATTCACAAAAGTTCACATTTCAACTAGCTTTTCAAAACTCTGGCAAGGTAATCTGTTGAAGCAGAAGTACTGCTTGCTTTATGAGAATGTGTCTCTTCATAGTTTTCCTGTCTTGCATGTATCTTCATAATTATCACTCTTGTTACACAAAGATTATTAGACTCAAGTCGGTTACAATGTCGAACTGCAGTCAGGTCCACTCCCCGACGAGGACAACAAGCACAGATGAGCTTCCATGAGACGGATTCGGACAGTTTGTGCAGAAATTCTTTGGTTATACAAACCGATTGTCGTGGCAGCTGTCCGGGTGGTTGGTCTCAGAGGATCTTTATAGTAAAGATGCTGGACGTGGAGGTCCTGGGCTGGTGTGGTTACACAAGGTCTGCGGTTGTGAGGCCGGTTGGATGTACTGCCTTTGGAGACGACTTATGGTTAGAGAAATAAAAATTAATTTCATGGCCAACAGCTCTGGTGGACATTCCTGCAGTCAGCATGCTGCAACTGGACGCTCTAATCAAAACTTGCAACATCTGTGGCATTGTGCTGTGTGATAAATATAATCAGCATCTTCATATTCCAAACCTGTGAGGTGTATGGATTATCTCGGCAAATAGAAGTGCTCACTAACACAGATCTGGACAGATTTGAGAACAATATTTGAGAGAAATAGGCCTTTTATGTTCATGGAAAAAGTCTTAGAGTTCAGCTCATGAAAAATGGGGGCAAATGTCGCGTTAAAGTTTTTGTTCAGTATACTAACTTTACTTGGTTTACTTGGTATATACTCCAACTTTTACTAGAGGCATGACACATCTGTAATTTTCATGTATTGAAATATATAATATTTTCTTCCTAAAACACAAAACAATGAAAGTGATATTTTGCTGTTTAACCATTATTCCGTTTTAACTTACGCATTACATATGGATCTTGTTGGAACTCTGTGTGTATATGTTCTCATTCAGGTTTCAATCTAAGAGACATAAAGAACTCGACAGTGTGCAGATGAGTACAAAGCTGTGTACTCTCCATACTTGGCAAAAAATGTAAACGGCTGCATTTATATACAGCACTTTTCAGAAATTTTTATGCTGCTCATCAGGTTCAGGGCATGTCACCTGGGTTGACTTCTGTCTGATGTCATCCCTGTATACCGGTACACTGCATGCACCTCTTCTGTGTCATTTTCAATATTCCCATCTGCACATTGATTATACTACATGTTATTAAAACTATATATTTGTAAAATGCCTTCTGTCTTTCTGGGGCTTTTCTTTGGGCAATTGGTCGATGAAACAATTCTCATGGTTGCGGTGTTGGATTTAGTTTTAGGGTATTTCAAGGACCCTTAGCTTGCACCGTGACATTTGTATAAAAGTGCATGGGCGGAGGCAGGTTTGGCGTTTCATATTAACAGTCTTTCATCTGTCTTCTATAACAATCCAGATGTAACTGAGTAAAGCAAGGCCCATGTACTGACAAAAGACAAGGCCACTGTTCACTGTTGTAGGGTTTGTCTGTGTCTAATAAAAACAAAGTAAATTCCTCAAATCACCGTAATTATTTAGGCTCTCTGCGGTTTATACTATACACACCATCTTTTCATTGTACTCTGTAGTATAGCATGATCTGTTCTCTGCTGGGCAAATAAGGTTGCTGACTACCAAACATTGAGCTGTTCCCACTCTGTATTTCTGTCTTGCGCACTGTATATAGCCAGCTGCGATTTGACAAGATTGTCCTGGAAAAACCTCAGCTGGCTCAATGTTACCTACATTAATGATGAAATTTAAATAACAGCTGCTGAGGCCATGAGAACCCATGTAATTAGAAGCCAGTATTGTTGTCTTATGTTAGACTAAAAGTCCTTTGTCTAGTGCTTGATAAATGCTCTTGGTGCGTCCCAGTTTTTCATTTACCAAATACACACTGCAGACATTCAAGGAGTCAGGTTTTAAGTTGTAATCCAATGACCAATAAGCTTCCCTAAAGCAATTACATTTTGAAAATACAACAGTCCTATGCATTTCTACACTGGAGTGAAACAGAATATACATCAAATGAATATAGTTTTTCGGGTTAAACACTCCTCAAGAATCATACGTAGGCAGCCGGAGTGGAAAGTTCCAAATCCACTCGAGTGACACAGAGCTTCATGGGAAACAGCTTCTTGGCCCATTTTTGCTAGCTATTTGGCTTTGTAACATCTCCCTAAGTCCTAAAAATCTCCTAAAAATGCAAAAAGCAACTTCTGCAGGACCTCCATTGCCTTCTACAGAGAATACTTAAGCAGCATATCAACTTTTATATCTTTCCTTTCCACACCTTTTTTATCTTTACACAACCGTTCACTTTTTACGAGGTGTCACATTCATTATTATTCCTTCCCTTCTTCTTCTTCTACTAGCCCTTCTTTGCTAAAGCTTCACACCCATACAGGCTTTTATGCTTACCCGGGTGAGGTTGTATAACTCAAGAGTGCACAGGAGCTGACAGTGAAATCTGGATTATGGTGTGGCATAAAGAGGATACAGCACAATTTGAGGTCAGAGCTGTGTCAGCTTTTCCCTGATTCACTCTCGGAACGCTTCTCTTTGAGGGAGGTCTGGATTAGATTTTTATAACAAGTGGAAGATTTGTCTTCAGATTATGCAACCCACTCGTAGTATTATTTACACACCTCTTGTATCTATGTGAAGGATGGAATAGATAATTGTATGTCTTCCTTGATGGATTGAATTGGTGGCTATTCACTGTCTAAAACTTCACTCCATTTATCTGCAAAAGAATAAATCACACAACAAGCCCATACAGGGGGGCTTGTTGTGTGATTGGGGCATTTGGTAACACTTATTTTTGAAGGGTCCCTTGTTGAACTACCTCAAGTGTTTTCGGCTGCAAGACGAGGCACCTGAGATTTGGCTTTATCTGATAATGAATTTCTACGTTAGGGTTTCTAACAAGGCAATTCATGGGTGATAACAGCTCTTAAAGGCTTATTGCCAAGCACCAAGCACTGATCCTCTGTCAGTCAGTGGGTTACCATGGCTACACTGGGCACATTCACCATTTCATTCTTGCTGGTGGCTTTTCAAAAGTTTCTTGTATGGAGCTCCAGAAGTGCACTCTGGAATCTGCCTCTTTGGCATTGTGGTAATAGGATTCCTGTTATTTGTGGAGTTTCCTTTTGTGGTGCCGACAGTCCAGAAAATGGCACAGGAGACAATGATCCAAAAAGAACTCAATGCCCTTCAGCCAGAGCAATGAGTTCTATCGTGTTTAGACTAAGGCCTTTAAAAAATCTATGTACCATGACACCTACTGGTCTTACACATGCACAACATTTTCCGAGAACAAATACAGTATATATATATATATATTTGAGTTTTTTGTTTTTATATTTATATATATTTAAAAGTCATGCAAACATAGACTTAATGCAACACTAATGTTTTTTGTAGGATGTAAATTGGACTAAAGAAAACTAATGCTGCTGCAAACTCACATGACACTGTTAGTACGTTATAAAGATGTAATATATTTAATACCCGATGTAAATTTGTTTTGTTTTGACAGATTCAGACAAAATATGTTCAAAAGAGAGCGTGTACTGCCCTGCAAAGTTACAGAGTATAAGTTGTTCCAGGCACAGTTTCCGTTTTCCAATTTGATCCAAGAAGCCATCAAAATTCATTTGCAGATATTATTTTGAGGTACAGTATCACATAGTGTTGCTTTAAATGCATATCGGTATAAATATCAGTTTGCTATAAACTGCATTAAAAGCTTTAAGTGTTGATGAGCGACATAATGGTGAGCATAAACTCTAACTTTCATACACACAGTACATATGAAAGGGGCTGCTAGGGTTAACTTTTTCACCATCCTAACACCGGTTATGGCTCTGACCAAATGTTTATGCCATACAACACTTTGTTTAATCCCATAAAAGCCAAGCGCAATGCTGACTTGCAGCTGACCCTCACCGCTGCAAATATGACTCAGCATAGGTGGGGGACATTATGCAATCAGTGTATGTGTGTGATTTAAAGCATATGTTCTCATTTATTAAGGTGTGACTCTGGGGTCCCCATTGTTTATCATGACTCAGCAACGACAAATGAAAGACTGAATAAAAAACAACATAAGATTATAAGTCACACGTTTTTTCTTGCTTAGATGTTCCATAGCATGTATTTTATATAATGTGCAGCAAACACTATGCATTAAACTGATCTTCTTTTTCTGTGAATCCATAATGCATAAAATCTAAAGTGTTGAATGCCAGTGAATGAGTGACGATCCATAAAGAGATGTAAACTGCAGCCTGCAACATGCACAAAAAGACTTTTATTACCTTAAGAAGAAGATAAATCTGTGCTCCTGACATGTTTAGTGTTTCTGTAGGCTGCTTTAAACACCACCATGTGAGAGGATAGAAGGGCACTTTGGGAGAAGAAATGGGTCTATAACACATGGCAACGTTGTAAAATTGCCAGTGACCTTTTATATTCACTGATTTACTGTAGCTTTTGGCTTTTGACAGGAGGAAGACAACTTAATCAAGAGGAATCCAGATCAGTCTGTCTATAATACATGCATCTCTGGCTATTGTTTCTGATTCTTGCTGAGTTATCAAACTGGTATTTTTGCAGCATCCTCTGATTGTTAAGATTGAAAGGAACCGTTTGAGTTGAAGAAATCTTAACTTACACTCTTCTCTTCATCTATGCAATATCAAATGACCCATAGGAGGATTTAACCTTCAATAATACCACACTTTATCCACCTGAAAACCTTTACTGAATTATTTTCTCTTGTTTATGGACAGATTGTTTGTGCAGGATATAGTTGTTGTTTGTTCAGCATATAGTCTGTGTCAATCAGCAGCTGAGTGAGGAGAAAACATGGACTGCCAAAGATGTCAGCCAAGTTTTTGACCCAGCTTCAACAACTAATCAATATGTGAAAAAATAAAAATAAAAATGAATATAAAGGTTGGTTGGCTAATAATTAAGGCTGATTAAAAAAAACTCATTGATATAAGAGTCAGAGTCAGATGAGGACTGTATCCTGGTAGCTCACGGGAACATTAGTGAAAGTACTGTTCCTTAATCAGTCTGTCACTTACTGACAGTGACTTTAACCTCTGTCATTTTTTTTAACTGTGAGAGATACACATACAGTAACCAGAACTGAATTATTTAAATAAACTGATGGTGGACAATTATAAACAATGTATTAAGATTTAGTTTTACTGCACAAAGAGGAATCGGTCTGTGACAATTTAAAGATTTGGCACAGACTTTATGTGCAGCTGTTGAGTATTGTCCAGTTTTAACACTCTTCCTCTTGTGCGCACTTCAAAAGAATGTGTGCAAAAGGCCAACCTCAGCGCTTTACGTTAATTTTAATATTTTATTGTTTATATTGTTTATAGTTAGTGGGTACTTAGAGTTCTCTTTAGGTCATGTCATATTCATTCAGACGAGACATGGCTTGCCACGGGACTCCTGCACCTGGAGATAAGGCCTTGGGGAGTGTGTAAGATACACCTCCTACAGCCACACTGCAATAATATAAAATCTAATGTTTTGTTATGTTCCTCGACCTAACCTTCCCCTGTACTCTTGATACATGTGTGTCTGCTTTGCTTCTTCTTGCAAGAATTAAACCTGGCCATTGCTTTTTAAATTATACATCTGTCTACGCGTCTCTCTGGATAAATATAAGGACATAAAGAATTCTTATACCAGGTTAACATTGATCACTTTAACATTTAATTTAAGGTGTTGCACATTTATAATAATTTACAAACAATTTTGCTTGTACTTGTGAAGCCAGTGTAAAAATGTAGTCGAGTATAAAGTACAGATATTTGCTCCCAAATGTAGTGGAGTACAAGTCAAAGTGTTTCCTGTTAAATCTTCTTGAGTAAAGTGAAAATACTTAAGAACAGTAATGGAGTATTTTTACATGCACCACTGACAGATTCAGGCAAAGATGTCACAGTTCTGTGGCACCACTGCTGTACTGCTGCACATATTAAAGGATTAGCTCTGACTGTCTAAATGAACTCACATACTCTCCTCAGGTCATATCAAGATGCACACACATAAAAAGTAATTAGAGTTGAATTTGAACAAGTTCTGCTCTGTACTGGGCACCATATGTTAAAGACTTTCACAATAAACACAAAGAATCAACAGATGCAATCTTTAATATTTCTTTTTAGTCTTTTTTTTCTATTAATATAATTATTTTTGTTACTTTAAAACATATTTGAAGCTTTGAATAACACCCAAAACAAACTCAAAATGGTGTAGCACTGTCCACAACAAATGAGCTCCAGCTTTGAAAGGGTGTGTGACATGTTCAAATTAAATCCCAAATGTTACCCCGAGGAAGTGACTTAGTCAAGATAATTGGAAACAAACTTCAAAACAAATGCGCCGAGTTCAAAAAGAGTCCCTCCCCTGCTTCCTCTGTGAATGTAATGACTGACTTTCACACTCCTCGGGCACAATGTGACATTCATACCAACCAGTCAGCCCATGTCTCCTTTGTGTTCTCCGTTTTTATATGACTTCTTATTTGGAATATTTATTTTAATATATTATATTTTTATGCAGATGCTAATGAATACTTCCACACAGAAAAGTTTAAACAAAGGTTATTTTGAAGTTGCTAGAGCAGTGCAAAGATGATAGAGATGTTATTTCAAGAAGCTGTTATGTTCTTGGCTGAAGTAGAGCTATAGACTTGAATAAATGGCAAAAGAACCTTCGAAGGATACAAGATTGTTCCTCAACATGACAACAAAAACAGCATCAGCAACAACAGTTTATTGTGCGCCACAGAAAAAGGTGACACTGATGTGAGTTGCGTGTGTGCTGTGCAGTGGAGTCATGACAAACGAGGGGACACTGAGTGGAATCCAGGTGACATTCTTTGGCTGAGTGCCTTTTCTCTGCCCACCCAGGGGAGTCATTTCACACTGCTCAGAGGCTCGGCTCAACATTTTTCAAATGGAGGGAGGAAGCAGCTGGAATGGATGAGAGCATTTGATTTCCCATGTGTGCACCTGAAGATAGGTATGCTTTTTTCTTCGGAGGTTCTGAGGTTTTATGGATTATAGAACTCTAGAGTTTTCTACAAACAGTTTTACAAAGTGAAAGGAACTACCTCCAAGCAGACAGAAATCACATCTGCAATGATACTCTCAACAAAACAGAGTCAAAAGCACTTGTTTTTGCCGTTTCCTCTGCTCTCCTCTGCTCCGAATGTGCTGGAAAGTGGGGGCAGACGACAGAATACAGGGCAGAGCAGTGCCGCAGTGTCGACAGGCGCCCTATCTCTTTTCTGGGTGAAGTCTCATAAGGATTATCTATGGTTATGCTTCTATTTTTTGACAGGTCGATTGAACAGTGCTAGCTTGTTTTCTCTCCCAAGATAGGACCCAAAGCAATGGAAAAACTTTGTCAAAGGCCACAAAAATCTCCTGTGCTGAAATATATAGAGCTTCTGTCATGGGGAAGCAGAGAAACAACAAATGGACATGAAGGGTTTTACACTAAAAGGAGCAGCAAAACATCTTTTCTGTAATGTTTCTTTAATTTTGATCAAAGACAGCCCATTAACACAGAATGTTAAGAATAGGCTTCTTGTTGACAGCTGACTAAGAAAAGAATCCGTACTTGAAGAATTGCATTGGGTATAGAAGCAGCTTCAAAAAAAGCCAAATCCTTCAGACCCCATTATGAACTACTACCAAGGTTTGAGCTCTGAGCTTTTCTCTAATTTGTATTTGTCTGAGAGGAAAGTAATAGCACTGGGGAGAAACTCCAGTCCTTCCATTTGTGACAGCTTTAATGAATAAAACCATTCTGGTCACATTTGCTCAAGGTCAAAAGTCAACCACAAACATTTTAAAAGTCCCTGCAGAAAGCAAGCAAACTGCTGAGACACAATATATAAAAAATCAATTTAGGTCTGTTCAGTACATTTTTGTGTACATAATGTACATAAAAAATCTGTTCACTCACTTAACTGAAAACTACTGGAACAATCCACAACTTTTGTAGTCAGGTCAAAGGTCAAAGACAATCAAGCAGTGACAACATGGCAGACAGGGTTCAGTATTGACAGTGTGTGTGTGCATTCTTTCAACAGGGAGACTTGCTGCAGACAATAAAGCTCCGTCAGAGCTTTTCAACTCCGTGTAGACTATAAAAGCAAAAAGAAGATGAAGCAAACAACAAGCTGTCTTACCATGTCCACTAACTAATTTTTGAGGAGGTGCGTTTTTGTTGGAGATTTATTTTGAGAAGCTTGTTGACACATTCCATGGATGTGCTCTCAGTAGGGCAGCATCATTTTCTCAGCCGTGTCGAGCAGGCACACGGCCATATACGAATGAAACGGCTTCACGCTTTTACCTGAATAGGTCCCGTCGCCACCTCGTGTGGGCTTTATTGAGCTATGATTAGCTGCTCACATTGATCTCAGTGCATCATCAGTCACCCCTGCCTGCAGATGCTCCAGTTTCTCCCATGCCTTATTAGTCTCTCAAGGGCCAATCCCTTGATGAATATCTCCATAAAGATCTTGTTCTTAATGGACCAACCTCACATTCAGCAACAGGGGGAAGGGTTAAACATTAACAATGTGGCTCAATGATACACCAGAGTCCGCTGTTGTTTTCTATCGGCATCTCCCATCCCGATTATTGCATCAAGCAGATTGCCAGCAAAAGTAAACTGTCTTTAGAGGCTTTTTGCAGGAGCCTAGTCGAATGGTCCGTTTGCTGCTCAACCTAAAAGAGCTGCATGGACAAATAAACACTGTCTAAACAGATACTAAACGGAGCTACCTGTCCAGTTAATGGACCCAGAAGTCTTTAAAAGAAGTCAGGGCATGCTTTAATAATTCTGTGTGTTTTTATTTTTTTATATATTTCTGTATTTGTCTTTGTAAGTGTTGCAAAGAAATAATCACAATGACTTTGAATGATTACAGATACAGTGCACTGAAATAAATAAATATATATCTGATATAGAATATCTGACTGTGTTAGCCCAATAAGTTACATCATCCCCCTGTGACTATAGCATTTAATTTGTTTTTGTGAGAATGAATTTTATGTTTACTTCCTCCAACAGTGATCTTGAACATGTGAAGCATAATTAAGTGTAGTGTGACACAGTGAGCAGCAGATGGCGCCATTGCACACCTCATGCTACATTTGAACCACTCTCCTTTCAGATTAATGAGTCTTGATTTATTTCCTCTTGTATACACATAACACATCCTACTGGTGTGGAGATGAATAATCTGTTTAAGTACAACTACAATGACTTTACGTACAACTACAACCTCCTCTCGTGTCATTTAGTCTAATTTTTAACGAAGCAGGTGTATAATCCATATATTTCCTTTGATATGTACTTGTATGTTCTTGCAATAAGCAACATCAAAGCAGTGAAGGCCCGTGAGACTGCTCCATGAGCAGAAGGCAGTAGAGTTATCTGTAGGCTGCATAAGAACTCTGTGTATTGCATACTGTGCATTGCATAATGTTACACTGGGGTGACTCATTACATAAACACAGGTGTACTGTAAGAGGGCTGCAACAAAGTCAAAGTACGATGGCATTTGTTCCAGAAACATGGCGACACATCTGCCCACTTTTTAAGAGTTCAACTAAGGCACAGTCTATAAAAAAATTTATATTCAAGGATGCATTGTTCTCAGAGCACAGAACGCCATAAATTTAACATTTTCTACATATCAAAAGCTAATTACAGAAAGCAATCTTGTATTATGTGGGTTGATTTAGTGAACAGTGTTTGTAGGATTTTAGGAAGCACCACACATGCCCAGCTTTCACCTCTTCCCACAAGAAAAGTTACAGTTGCAGTTGATGTGAAAATACAGCATGCTTTAGTGGAAATGAACTTTTATTATAATACGAGAATCGGCAGGAAGACTGTGAATAATCTTGTTCTATAAATCATTTGCATTTTTTTGTATAATTTTTAGATACATTTAGATAAGATTAAGGAGCAGGTATCAATTCTTAATAAAACACATTCTGTAGAAAAAAAAGAATGTACTCACTTTTGATGATTTGATGATTTAATAAAATGAGCTATTTTGTGTCCTGCTATGGTATTTCAGCCAGTTGATTATGATTTCCATTTGAAGACTATGCTGTGAATGGACGTGATTAAACCCAGTGAGTCCAGTAAGTCTAACTGTGTGTGTGTGTATATTCTCAGTGTTGGCTTTTTGAGCCCCGCTGCTCACTCCTGCTGAGAGGTCGGCGCGCTTCAGCCAAACCACTCATGGAGAGGGAGGAAGAAGCGGCCTGTTCATGTTATTAAACAGTCGGTTTGATTTGAAGCCAGACTCTGAGACTCTCTCCAGTGGACTGTGGAGTAAACACATGGGGTTTCCACTTTAATCATCTGAATCATCTTTTAGGTTTTTTTTTGTGGCTTTGGTAGAATTGCAGACACTTGCAACTTAATAACTGTCCTGACAGTAAAAGCTTGTTGTCTTTGTCTTGCTTTTTCATTAGCCTGCATAAGACAAAGTAGATGTTTGGTTTAAATGTATTAATTATAGTTCACTCATCAACCTTTTCCACCAACATACTTTATAAAATGAATTATCATATTTATTGTCCAAACAGAGAGCCCTACATTAACTAAAAAATATTAATTTGATTTAATACAATAAAAAGTATGTTACCAAAACTTCAATTAAAACTTTTAAAATTAGAAAATGGGGGGGAGGACTTTAGTTAATGATGTTACTGCCACTGTTGCTCCAGCATATGACAGCCGAGCAAAAAATCTGGACGTGGGTTTGGAGCTAATTGCTTCCTAAGGTTACCGATGCATTGTGTATACTTTCATGTCCCTTAAATGTTAAAGATAATTTTAATCATGTTTTTTTCTGAATATTTTTCTGAATATTCTCATTCTGTCATTTACCCTCATGATGGATAGCTCTGTTGTCTTGCCTTGATGCCTTCACCTCTTGCTTCCTTTGCTGGTATAGCAGAGAGCTATCGGCCCTTCCCCCAACACCCCTGCATTGCATTATTGAACATGCTGCAGCATGGCCAAAAGCCAGAGACCGGGTCAGAGTCACAGATTCGGGATCAGTTGTAGTGGACATGCTATATTTAAATCGGGGTCAGTGCCACTGTGAGACAAGCCGCCAGAACATTACCATTTAGATCAATGGTAGCTACTTTTAAACATTATTGATGCTGGGTTCAGGGGTCCTAATCCCTATCAACAGGAGTTAATGGGATAAAGGATTGCAGGGTAATATTATCAAGACAAAACATATACATGTACTGTATGTACATATACTAACTTCAAGGTGAAGATGAAAGAAACAAGAGGCCTCCTGAAAATACATATTGTGGTTGTAGTTCACTTTTTAGTGTCACACAACAAGAGAGTGTTACCTTTTGCATTTTAGAAAAACAACAAACATTTAAATTGACCTTTGTAGGCTTTAACATGACACAAATCCTATTTCTATTGTAGGTTTGGGTTTCCTGTTGCTAATAATTCCGATCGTCCTGATAGTGCCTGCCTCCTAAACCCTCCTGACAGTGCTTCTACACTTTCACACATGAGCAGGCCATCCAATGTCCTGCGTGGGGCAGAATCCCCAAGTGTCTGAACTGCACAGGTCACTTAATGACATAGACTGAGTTTCCACGTGTCTAATTTCTCTCTCGACTTCCCTTCATGTGACTTTATTTCTGAGGGTTCAGTCTTTCCGGAGCATGACTTCCCAGTCGGCTGTGTGATACCAATACCTAAAGAACCTAGGGAGAAAAAGGGATCAGCAGAAATGCCAAAGCAGTTAATGATCTGCACTAGGTCACAGACATATAGTACATGGAGAGAATTTCATTCCTTCAAAGAAAAGTGAAAGACAAAAGAAAGCACTTTATACTTTACAATAAATTTAACACATACTTTACTTCTGCAAGTGAAATTTCCACACCACTGTCCTCCATTCCAAAGCAAAAATGAATCAAATTGTCCTGAAAATGGTATCTCCATAGAGGAAGACATCCAATAAACCTTTAGTAGAAGGAAAGAAGGGAAAACTTCTGTTATTCAAGTATTTACATATGAGTCATTATCCAATCAGTGGCACACACCAGTGCATGAGATGATGAGAGCTGCAGTGCGGAGCAGGGGAAGACACTGAGCTGGAAAATGGCTGTGATAAGAAAGTGGCTGTATTTCTCTGTGTGTGATTATGGAGGCACTCGTCACTCATTGGGCTCCTCAAGAAGAGACCAGCTGAAGTTAGAGGAAGGCTTTTGATTTTTGCACGTTGTATTTGCAGGTGTTACTCACACTTTGTCTTTTGAATCACACAGACGTCATTGGGTAAAGGGTAAAAAAATGTAATCATCATTAAATTATTGTCTGGAGAGTTTTTTGAATATTTAAAGCCCCTGGCTCAGTGGTAGAGCCCTCGACAAATACGCATATGCAAGATCACGTTTGAATCCAGTTTGAATCCTGGACAGGTCGATTTGCCCAATGTTGTTCCCCGAGCTCTCACCCTGTTTCCTGTCAACCTACTGTCGAAAAATATATTAATAAAAAGGCCCAAAAATATCTTAAAAAATACTCGCAATGTTGTGCTATGTGGAGTATAAAGTATAAATCAGAAAATTGAAGAAAGCATAACTTCTAATAAAAATAAACAAAAAGCACACAGGCCAGAATGATGAGACGCTTTCTCAATATGCTGCTTTATTAAGTCAGAATTTTTATTTAGTTACTCAAAATGTTGACTTTCTATTTTTTATAACAGAGGGCAATCCTTGCATCCATGCAATAGTGTTGTATTATAAATCTGGTATACAACATACATCAAGTGTAATCACTCTGAAGAAGGAGTGTGTCAGGAAATATAAACGTAAAACTTTACGTTTACATTAAAACTGTCCTTATATGTGCATTTGTTTAAAAAAAAACAGCAGTTTGGAGACGAAATCCTCTGCAGGTCAGAAGATTCTTTGATACGTACAGAGTTAGAGGCTCAGACAGAGCACAGGTGACAGATATGCATTATGCATGAGAGGAAGCAAGGCTTGGATATAAAAAGCACGCTTAGATATTCACAGCTCCATGTACAGTTCAGGCACACTGTACTGTACTGAACCACAACTTTATTATCGCAGACTTGGATGCAGCAGGCTGACTGCTGTTTGAAGCACATTAGGAGAGACGGGAGCATGGCTGTAGCATGGGCTATTTAGGACATGCTTCGAAGATAAATAAAGAGCTTCCATCACCAGTGATACTGTGCTGCTTCTCCCTCAGGCAGACAGCAGCTCCAAAAGGTACATCTCAGGTCTCCCCATCTGCTCATCTGACAGGCTCAGGCAACAAGAACCACAGAGTAAAAGGTTTTACTGATCAAAACATCCCAAAGCTGTGGAGCAGTATATGAAGCATTTGGTCCTCTAAGAAGTGCACGCAGCTTTATGTTTGTCCCGATTTATTTCCATGATTGATTTTTGCACACAGTCTTCTGTATCACGGCTCAGTACAGGTGTCGGCCGAGTCTGTAATTAGAATGATTAATTAGGCAGATGAATTAGCAATGTGAATCTAAATGTACTCCTGTGCATCAAGATACTTTTTATGGAAATGAGAATGATGTGGACAATCAATCTCTTATGTCTGAAAGTTTAAATCTCAGACGTTATTGGTGAGTTGTGTCCTTTACATCTGATTTCGGCGCAGTAGTCTTTAGAAGTCCAATTAATGGCCACAATTTTCTTGCATAAAACCATAAATCTTATTATATATGCATTTACAACTGCCTTTTGTTGCATTGTACTTGTACATGTGTAATGACAATAAAGTTAAATCTAATCTAATCTAATATTTACAGAATAAAAAGACAAACACGTTTGTGCAATAAGACTAATGGGGCAATTGGCCTAAAGCAATTATGTCCAAATGATTTCAGTATTAGTCACTGACATTTGAAAGATAAGGTAGGGACAGATGAAGGTGAAGCGCTAATAATGATCAATAATTGATTTATGGGTAACTTTAACATGTTTTTTTTGTGTTTTGGAACAAGTCTTGGGGCCATTTTCAAGGAAATCAAGCAGATTTTTAGGGGGTTTGTCTTAATCTTGAACACAGAGAGTTGTCATCAGTGTTTTTTGAAGCTGCATTATTTTTTAAAATCACTGATGACTCTTTACTCTCTCTACTTTGCTGTCTTTGGAGGCAAACAGAGCAGTCTTTGTTATTGGTGGTGGGCTTGAATGTAACATACTGTTTGAATGTTAGACATGTTTGACTCTTCTGGTTTGAGTCTTGTCTCAGTTTAGGGGTGTCTTGGTCTTCATCACTTAAGGTCTTACTCTGATTTTGGGCTTGGAGATTTGACTTTGGTGGGAGTCAGGCTAAATATAGGTCACTAGAAATATTATTATATATTTGGGAAAACATGGGGAGGAAATGCAGTCACCACACAGACAGGCCTGATTTGGATTTGAACTCACAACCTTCTTGCTGTGAGGCAGGAGGGCAAACCAAAGACGTGCATGTATAGGTCAATTGGCAACTCTAAAGTGTCCCTAGTGAATGAATGTTAGAGTGAATAGTTGTCCGTTACTGTGACAGATAGTAGCCATTGTCCAGGGTGTACCCCGTCTCAGGCCCAAAGTTGCTGGGATAGGCTCCAGTCACCTGTGACCCCTAATGGAACTAAGATGTAAGGAATGGCTAAATTAATTATTAATACTAAATTAATTATTTAGTATTGTTTAAAAAAAATGGCACATTGCATGAAAAAGTCACGTGGACATTTAAAAGGTCTGATAAGGCCAGGATTGAGGTTAGTGAACTGATAAAAGCACTGGTTAGTAATATAATGGATCTAATGGAGGATAAGACAAGCTGAGCCTCTATGTGGAGCTGAGAAAGCTGGAAACAGCTGACATGTGAAATCTATGAGGAGAAAAGCTGAGCTAAGAGCCCGAGGTTTCAGAACACAAGCCCAAGAGAGAGAAACACGAGAGAAGAAGGAAGGGAGAGAACACTGTGCACATCCGAAGCACAAGTGGACCTACTCCAGACGGCTTTTGTAGTGAGCCACCTCCACAAGTGAACTGTACCCACCGCCTCATAATTAGTCTTTCAACAGGCAAGACATTGTTAATCTTAATCTGTCTCTTATCTCTGGTTCCAGACGAGGGGAATTAGTGGCCTTCACCCCTCCACTTGGTTTCTCTTCACGCCTCGGCCATTTCTTCTAATTATGGCATTAGAAGAGCATGTGGCCTCATGAGATACGCTGCTAGCTCCTTAGCACTGCGCTCATTCGGTCTGATGAATGATACGTGCCCTCGGTGGCAACAAAGAACCAGCATTCATTTAAGAAAAATTATGTCGGAGATACAACTAGCTAAACGTATTATTGTGGATTTCTTATCATTCAACATTACAAACATCATGTGGGATCTATAGTAATGCAGATAAGACTAATTAGCCAGTCCATTTATTGTATTTCTTGATCCTTGTATAGGCAGGTGTACTATAGTCCCACCGAGAACCAGAATGCTGTGTTCCACCCAAATAAAAAAAAAAACAAAAAACAATCCCTTTGTTGGCATCAGATAGTTGTGTAGCGGCTCATACCCATTCCATTCACAGCGCTGTAATCCCACAACAGGCTATGCCAAAAACAAGCGATAAATTAGTAATGAAGAAGTGAGTGGAGGAGAAAACAACAGCAAGAATAGAAGACAATACATGAACATTGACTGAACAGAGATAAAAGTGCTTGTGCATGTTATCTATGAAAGGTTTTATCCCCCATTCTTTTTTCAATTAAAGCTATAGCCCCGGTGCTGTCTCGGGAGGACAACACTTGCAGCATGGCCCTACACCACCTGATTGTTATTTCACTAATGTTATTTTTATGCAAATTTGTTTCCCTCTACCCCTCTCCTTTTCTTTCTCATGTCCTAATGAAATGTCTGCTAACCCGGCAGCATTGCCCTCTCTGGATATACAGACAGCAACATTACCGAGTGGTGTCTTATTTGGCATGAGGAGATGAGCGGCTGCTGGACATATTCAAGGCAGGTTTACATGACACAAGGAAAAGGAGGTGATGTTGTTTCCTTTTCAGGTGCTTTATAAATATGTAAATATATGAACAAAACAGAACTGTTTGTTTTCTAAAGACTTGCAACGCACCTGTTGTCAACTCCAGCTGTTCACATTAACTCTATACAGTTTTTCTACAGGTATGCGTCTGTGGGTACAACTGTGGAAAAATGGTTTTACTGTATGTAAGGGGTCACAACCTGCTGAGGATTTTTTTTTGTTCTAAATAAATCACCATGTTTTATGTTAGCATAGCGATGAGATAAATTTGTGATTCTAATGATCCGGTTCTATTATCTCTAGAGTGGTGGACATAGCATAAAAGTCTGTCCTTTAAAGGCATTTGGGATTATTAAAAATTAAGATTGCATTTTATCACACAAGATATTATCACACATTTTCTTTATGTTGTCAATAACTGTTGTATATGTATATGGTTTAAGCCCAATGATGTGTAAGATTTAAACTACTAACTTATTAACTTATCATGACGTTCATAAATGCAACTTACTTTTTATATAGAATGACATTTTTATTTATTTTATTTGATGTTATTGGAATGAGTCACTGAGAACCCTAGAGCTGATTAATTATTTATTTTATTTTTTTTACTATTGCTAGTAGAAAACAAAAAGACAGAATGCAAATAGGCGAGTAATTAAAACGTCATTTATGTGTGGTCTCTCTGAGCTCACAGTCAGCTCTTTATGCAAGCTGCGAGCAAGACAGCGCTAGCTCTAACACCGCAGCTATCTCCACAAGGAGGAGGCTGCAACTGTCTATGTGGGATTCTGACAATTAGCCAATTACATTTCATCTGTGTAATACAGGAACTCATTTGTTGAAATAGTTGCTGGCTACAAATATCTCATTACAGGATTAAATTAGGTGATTGAACCTTTTTTCTTCATATGTTCACACACACATTTATATGGGAGTGATTGTAAACATGTCTGATATAGGCATCTCTCAGATGCATATTTAGCACACTGGGACAGCATACTAATATTTCTCAGGTTAATGTTTTCATCTCGTTGTAAATGGAACCAGAGGCACCGTCTCACTGTTGTATGTTGTGTAATAATAAAACACACAATACACACCCAGTGCCATCTAGTTTTTGCCCCTTTTCCATTCCACAAAATACAGTCTCAAGAGGTAAACCAAAGAATGAATTTTTAGAGAATAACAATAAATAAATAAAAACCTCAAAATTTGTTACTGACAGAAATAAAAGGACAGTTCCAGTTGTCTTGTTTCTGCCATGTGTGAGATACTTTTGTTTCTAGATGAATATTCACATCAACAGATTCACACAAAGCAGTTACTATTCAACAAATGTATCTATGGGATACACCATCTGGTGGACCGAACTATAGTTAAACACAAAACTTGTTAGTAATTAATGTTTTTTGACAGATCCCCTCACTTATATTCTCTGTCCATGGCTTTCATCTGTTTGACCCAGGTGCCATGCACCAGGTGAACTGGACCGGACTGTTCCTCTGGGGCTTGGAGATGGCTGACCAATGACTGCATGCTGCCAAAGCACTTAACCTGTCTCCGTAGCCAAACAACTAGATTTGATGTTCCTGAGGTTTTTTAGCTCAGAGTGAGCCAAAAGAGGTTAAGGTAGGAAACCTGACCTGAGCAGACGAGAGCACTATAAGGACAGCTGCTGGGCGCAGATGCCCTCATTTGGAGAGAAATAGTGGCTTTTATCCGCCCGTGTTATTAGCCTTACTAGTTGAGGCAGCCCTCTTTCACTGCTCATTGTGCCATAGACTATTTTTCTGTTGCACAAGTGCTTGTTTGGCCCCAACAGGCTTTTATTAAAATAGAATTTTCTTTTTCTTTTTCCTATGAGAAGATAGGATTGTGTTTCTCCCGTCAGCATTTTGTCCCTGTGCTTATTCATTTGACTTTTTATTTGAATCACCATGCATAGACAAGTGTAGTTTCTCACAGTGAGAAATACATCAGTAAACACATGCCTCCATATTGCACACAGGGGTCTCTTTTAGGAGGCAGCTGGCTGGGTACGTAGAGTTCATTTGCAATAGTGTCTAACAGAAAGTTTAGTTTAACTAAGCAAAGCTACAGCCTACAATGACCACAAAATGTCTGTTAAAATACTATGTATTGTCACTGTACTTTATATAGTATAGGACAAAATAATTACTGCAAAAATGTAAAGTTGTTAAAGCTTTTTTAATTTTTCTCATTTCATACATCTACATTTCTATAAATGTTATTACTCTAACAAAAACACATCACCTCTTTACGAAGAAGCAGTGATGCATATCTGCTTTGAGTGATAGCTGCAGAAATGTTGCCACATCTGCGTTTAGAACATTACCTTGTATCTTTGTCTCTTAGCATGTAGCATCATGTATTTGATAATATTATGCCACGAGAACTATATTCTTTATTTTTTGGTGATACTTAGTTTGATGCAGTAAAACATCTCTGATGAACTGATAAATAAATCAGATAAAGAAATAAAGGAGGTTACCTCAGAGTAATCATCATTCATCATCATTTGTTTGTCAAACCAGAATCTGCTATTTCCCCCTGTGCCTCGTCAGTGACACACTTGTGACTTGATCCCATGATCACTAGTGCACACTTTTCCTTCATATAGAAAAAACTGAATATTTCACACTTCACACATACCTGGTGTACTACAACGTTTTCTTTTTTTTATTCCTTCAAATTGCCGTCAGTCCTCAGCTCATTTCATCAGAGCACTGAGTCCGCAAGAATCTTCTGTGCGTTTTTGTCAAATCACATGGGCATCCAGCCACTGCTGCTGAATGTTGTGTTGAAACCCCTCATTAGGGTTTGAGTGCACTCTGATTGCAGATTGACCAGACTGGGATTGCAGGCATCAAAGCCGTTTCCTCTTGCCAGTCACATCATGGCCCGTATTGCCTTCTTTATCCTCGTGTGTCTCCCTAGCTTTAAAGGTTTCAAATGGTTTTGGTCCAGGTCAGAGTTTATGCTCTTTATTCTGGTCCACACTTTGCCAGAGTATTTTTGTGGAATTTAAACACCACTCTGGGACCAAATTAAACGGAAAATAGTAAGTTAAAAGGCCTTTCAGACTCATTTATGATCACAATAGGGTTCTGCAGGAGGAAAAGTTGACACAGCCAAAGTTAAACACAAGGGAAACAGATTAACTTAATGATATAAAAAAGATCTGCCCAATAAAGCACCCCCATATTTGGTCGACTGAATTAGCACAGTTGGAGGAATGCTCTGCTGTGACCAACTATTATGCTCTGTTGCTGTCGACTCTGATGCATACTGTACTGCTTTGAGGTAAATGATGCAAATTTTGAGTTAATCAAACCTTTTCTTTTTATTATAACCAGCTGTGGTTCTTACCAGCACCAACGGTCAGTTTCAGTCAAATCGCACAAGAACAAAAATAATGCCTGTTATAAAACTCCACAGAGTGTAAAATGTGTCAAGTTAATAGCTTTTCTGACCAGTGTTAAAAGTCTTTTTTTATTGCAAAGAGTGATGTATTTAAAGACGGCCCACTCCATTGGGCGTATGGTGACAGATGTCTTATCATTTAACAGTTAGCGTAACTCATAGCAACATTTACAGATTAACTAAATGGACTCACTAACTTGCATTGATTTGTATTATATTGAAATGAAGTGTAGCTTTGACTGGGAGACTTTCCTTCCTGGTTCAAATCACCAGCCTTCATCTGTACGTGTATTACTGCATATTTTTTCTACTGTGGAATTCAAGTCACAGTTTAGACTCTTGATGAAACTAACGAAGGGCTTCCTATGTGTTGACATTAAGTTTTAATGCCGTGCCACATTCATTGGCAGAGATGAGAGGGCGGTCGGTTTGAAAGACTCTCTGAAGTGGAGCGTTGAACCCAAATGGCTCCCTGGGATTTCATGCCAAATTTGGTACGGTCTCTGCCATCTCTGAATGCAAATAAACACTGCTTATGCAAATGCTAGTGTTTTATAATTTTGCATGGATTTCAATATTTATTTGCTCATATGACTACTAGGGAGAGAATGGGTTAGGGATGAAGCTGCAGGGAAAGATGGGAATGTTGAATAGTGTTACAAATAAACACTTAGTTACAGCAAGAGAGTAGGAATTGTGACTGTAATGGTCAATGTTACCTTAGTTTCTCTCCTGCCATTATCAGTATATACAACCTCCTCCATTTACCTTAGTCTTAGTTTGATATTGTCCATTATTAATTATGACACATTTGACATCTTTCAGGATCTGAATAAATAAGAAATTTGCAGATTGTGTCCAGAACCTGTTTCAGATTAAATAATTTCGAGCTCAGAGGAACACTCATTTTCAGTAAACCAATGTCAAAAAGAGATGCCTGTCTGTTCAGGGTGTTATGTTCTAACCCAGTGTGTGTTGTCTTGTGTCCCTAGTCTTTGTCTCCCTCGTGTGGTCAAGTTGTTTTTAGGTCTGGCTGGTGGGAGTGGTCAGCAGGCAGATGCAGCTGTTCCTCATTTCTCATCTACCAAAGTATAAAGACAAGCATTCCTTCACTCTTCTCAGATTGTTCTGTCTACTCAGTGGTACCATACGGCCTAGTATTCTGATCTTTGAGCGGTTTTGCCTTGATTTAGTTTTTGTGTTTTTCCTCCAGTATCCTCTGCCTGCCTCTGAGCCTCTTTGCCAGAACTACGCCACGCTTCTTACCCGCAAAGACATTAACCTTATCTGTTGTACAGTAAATCCATATTTTAAACATCACCAACTTCTGTGTCTGCTTTGGGGTCCTGTCTCCGGCTCCCTAACACAGGGCCTTAAACTGTGGAATAGTCTCAATGCAAAGTAAATTTGTTTAAATTTCTGTGTTTGGGGTTTTTGTGTTGTGTGTGTGAAAAGTTATTGATATGTCAAAAGGATGGCACAATGAGCAAGTTACCTTATTGGTCTATTAACTTTTTTTTTGTTTAGTTTTTTTGACCAAAATAAACTATTAAATAACTAACTGTTATGCCAAAATGAAACAAAAAAGTTATCAATACATCCTCATTCAAAGAGCACTCGTAAAAATAGATCAAAATTATACCTTGTTTAAATAGCTAAGGACATGCCGGCATCTGCTGAACGCTGCCACTAATGTCTATAATGTGACCTTAAATTGGGTTGTTTAAATGCAGAGCGGTTACAAAGCAGGCTTTTTATCAGGAAAGACAGTGCATCCATCAGCGTGACCCGGGATTCAATCTGTGTCTAGTTAAATGTCCTTGAGCTTCTGATCATGAAAGAGATAGCATGTTTACTCTCTGGATAACAATACTCAGTTCACTTTACTGAAGGGCATTGGTACACAACATGCAGCTTTGAACAAAGACAAAGTTAAATTTCTCCAATGTTATTGCATTTTAAAGGAACCATCCCATTAGCAGCTTAAATGTATTGGGAAGATTGCAGTCTATCACCAAAGATAAGTGAATTATTCTTTATAAGTATGCAAGCCACATGAGCCAACAGAAAAATAGAGAAACACTGTGCCAAAGACAGTCTTACATCTAAATGATGCAAAGCAGTGCAAAGTATTGTTAGAGAATCCAGACCAAGCTAGAGGCCAAAAGGGCTCCCCATATGACTGCACATACAAATAGCCAAAGCACAATAAGCACCTTGAGGAATTGTCTGTGTAAGGTTTGATTCTAATTGGGCCCACTGAGGGGTGTATATTCCAACCATACAAAGAGGTATTTTAATCACATTGGCCAGAATTCATGAGCCTACAGGATCAACACAAGATAAGGCCAGATATAATTTTTTTTGAAACTAGTTGCATATTCAAATGTCTGAAGCAAACATTCATGAGTCATTGATGTCAGGGTATAACGATGCGTGCGTCTGGTTTTCAAAGCACCTTTCTTGTTAAAAAGACGGGAAGAAAGTGAGGTGCCAGAAAATAATTAATTAGATTTTCTGAGATATCACATCAAGCTGTTTTTTCAACATGCACTCAAAATTCTCTCTGAAGAAGTCTTGTAAAAAAGGAGCAGTGGTTGTGCAAGAGGGTAACTGATAGAGTATATAGGAGAGACACATTTTTTTTTACATGCAACGTCTTAAAATATTATAACAAACATGTAGCTTTATATCTTTTTTATATACTATACTCATGTGCTTGTATTACTGTAAAGCTTTTGATTATAAAAAAAAATGGTATCACAGATTTAGTAAACAAAGCAACTGAATAATGCATGTCTCCCGCTCTCGCCATTACACTTTATCAAAGGAATAATGTCTACAGGGTGGTTCTTATTCATTGCTCTTAAACTTCTAAAACTGCCTCCTGTCTTCTGACCGCAGGGGTTGCCACAGTGGAGTAATCCGCAGGAGTAGTTTGACAACGTTCTTTCCCTCCCTGACCTTCCTGACGCAACCCTCTCCATTTACCCAGGCTTGTGACCGGGACACTGGTAGACGGATAAACCCCCATTTTCCGCACCCATGCTGGGTCCACTAACCTCTCCACCACAAAGGATCAACTTCTGAAATATATTTACTACCTCACATTATTTCTGTCTTTTTATAGTTCTAGTAATAATAATGAAACAATAATAATAATAATAATAATAATAATAATAATAATAATAATAATAATAATAATAATAATAACACTTTCAACAGAACATAAAATAATGATTTATCTAAGGGACATTACAAAAACACTGTCACCTGACTTTAATCACAGATGGTGTCCGGAGATGGCCTGGTGATATTCACTTTGACTGAACTGGGTTTCCCTTTATGTATTACAGGCTCAGAAAAGCCTGATTGCCAAAGCAAGCGTCTCCTAATTGAGACTTACCTTGGCACGCTGCTGCTGCAGCTCAGCACAAGGCGCTTTGTGAGGAAGACTCTGACCTCAATAAAACATGACGAGAGCCGGTTTGATACTTTTGGAGTTTTTTTTTTTAATGGTAATTTGTGTCCCACTTGAATGTTCTACAGGTACACTAACTGATCCTAGAATAACATCTGTATCAGTTTCATTACAGAAGTGCACATTGCGTACAAGACTGGCCCAGTTCTGCCATAGAGTCCCCAAAGACTACACAAACACAATAACAAGAGAGATATCACAGGGCACTTCAAACTCATTTGTCCTCAGCACTCATTGTGACAAACACAACGCCATGCATGTAAATTGAGTCCATATGATAAGTGACACTATATTTAGATCAAACACTGGGTGGTGCACTTATGTTCTAGATATACAGTAAAGTGCTCAAATTCAGGCACAAGAAAATATCTCACTGTTGCTTTAACAAATGGAAGAAAGACAGAATGGGTGCCATCCCAACAGCCTGGGTAGCATATTGGTTTATGTATACCTTGAGAATTATCTGCATCTCAAAATAAATAAAAATAAAATCTATGTCTGTAACTTAAGTGCATTAATACATAATATTATTTTGTTTGAATTTCAAACAAGTCTGACTATTCTCTGCGTATTTAATGAATTGTTTTTCAGCTGAATAATTAACATTAGTTTAATGTACAATTCTTAAAATGTTGTTAAACAAAAAGCAACCCAGTCTTACTACACTCCTGACTCTCTCCTAACTCATAAAGAAAAAAAAAGCTTTCATTTCAACTATTCAAGAATTTCAAGTTGTTGATGATAAGGTCACCATTGATTTATTGAAAAAAGGATATAACCACTCGCTCAGAAATAATATTTAGTGTAACAGCTGTTGTCTGGAGGCAGGAATCCCACCGATTGTAATTCTCCAGTAGATCTCATCGAGGCAGCTTGCTTGACCATGTGAGCTACTGCAGCTCGACACACAACTGACCTCCTTCATTCTTGTACCAGCGTATTCTCCCAAACAGCATGCAATCCATAAACATAAGCCGAGGAGCATTCAGAGCTTGACTGGCATGTTAATGTATTCTCTGATGTGATCAGCATAATCCTGGGCGTCATGATCAGACCAGGCTCCTTCACCTCATGAGATGCACTTATGGTTGTGCGTTTACCGCTAATGAAGGCAACTGCAACTTACACTGAGCTTAAACAGAGCGAAGACTCAATAAAACCCCTTTTCTTTCCTTTGACATTTTAGTTTGAGGCATTTGACTGTTGATGTTCAAAGCACTGGTTTTATTTTTATATAAAAGGTAAAGCTGATATGAAATCTCAGCAAGACACTGGCCTTGTGAACAATTTTAAACAAAAAAAAAAGCACATAACACAATGTCCTATTCAATTTAGAGCTGTGAATATGTGCCGTTGTCTTGGTAAATCTCTTGTCACCTCACCTTTTGGGTCATCAAGCCGCCATTCCAATAAGTAAGAGACCGCTATGTCTATCTTTTAAGACATTACTGCATGATGCAATCCACTAATTCCAGCATGCTCTGTTATTTCCTGTTTTTATGGTAACATTTTGTTTCTAGAATCAGAAATGTAAAAAGCTTTTGCCCTTTTCTGTGTGAATAATGTAAATGCGCTCCTGTTTGAACAACGTTATTCTCGGATGCTAGGGCCTTTAAAACCCATGCTTCAGAACAGAATCGTCCATTGTTTTAAATATGTTTCGAGTAATCAGAGCAATCAAACAAGTAAAGTAATCACACACTAAATACACATTTTCCATAACTTTCTATTTCTGAAATAGAATTTTAAAGCTCATTATATCCCCCACAGACTCCACACTAAAGGACACTTTCATTCAGAAGGCTATTTTATCATTTTGGCAAAGCTACATTTAATCAAAGTGTTGCCTGACTATAAATGAGTTGCTTTTTCATCACAGTAATAGAATTATGAGAAAAGATAAAAAGAAAATGAAAAGGTCAGGAAACAGAATGACAAAAGTCCCAATATACCCCTAATGTAGAAACAAAAGGATCCAACAGCATTATATTGGGTCAATCAGTGTCTTTGTGAATGATTATTAGCTTAATGCAAGTTGAAATGACTCATTCTACAGACTAATGAATTAATCTAGGTCTGTGATAACTTCAGTGTAATGACTTTGACCAGACTGTCTTTATAAAAATCACATGACCAACTGCTCCTCTAAAAAGCTCTGTGGTTTTGGGCCAGTGAGTTGATCTCAGATTCCTCAGAGAACTTGTCATATATGTTTTTTCATCTGTACCTATGTCTAATCACTTTTATTTAACACCAGTGTGACTCAGTGGGACTGAATGGATTGTTTCCTAAGCAGCTTTTAATTGCCAACAGGTTTTTTGCTGAAACTGACTGGACATGGACAGTCAGTTCTCCAGAGGCTCCCACTGAGAAGTCACTGAGCGACACAGAAACTGATATAGGCAGGACATACAGTGGAGAAATCAATCAAGTGCCTTGATGTAGTAAAAACCAGGTTAAGATTGAACCACGCAGTGGAAGACACAGCTTTAGACTTCACTGTGAATGCAATACAAGCCGCAGTACACCCACAACAGCATCCGTAAATGTATAAACGTAAACACTGACAGTACCACAAGCTCTCTTTTCAGGAGTGTTGGCTTTTGTGATGCAGCCAAGTTATTAGTTGACAAACATTTGCAACCGTCAATAATGAAGTGATAACAGTGATGTTTACGGATTCAGACAGCTTTGACAGTTATGGGTTATCTAACCATATTTGCAGTCTCTTCTAATAATTTGGGTTCAAATTTAGAATTTCACTTTGCACCTCAAGTTTGTCTATAGCCCTATTCCTTATGTTTTCATAATAATAATTGTGAGAGTTAATTTGTTTTTTCATTTAGGTCAGCACCCCCTGTGCTGTAGCTGTAGTGTCTTCAGTCTTCACTCATTCAGTCCAGAAGACTCTAACGTTGAAGACCAGGGCACGGCGGGAACCTTGACACAATACGAGGCTATAAAGTCGTATGTATCCTGGAAGCATGTGCTGTTTATTCAATAATACACTAGATTATGTGTCTCCTCTCAGCTCTAAGGGCAACTCAAATATTGAACAATAATTCAATTCTCAGTTACAATCATGTACTCATTGCTATTTATTTTCATAAAGCATGCAGGAGAGTTTTTTTCTTTATATGTACTTTATATGTAACTTTTGTGGAAAGAGTGTTAGTTTTGTAGAATAAACAACGCCGCCAAAAGATGCTGCCAGTGCAAAAAGCATCGTTGCAAAGGACTCTTCCAAAAACTTTAGTACTTGCTTGTGGACTGTAACTAAATTAAATAAAAAAATAAATACAGTCAAGGTTTTTAGTAACTGAATCTGATCTAATGAGACTAAACAGGCTGTTATTAATAACGAGACCAACTGAGCAAATGTTTTTTTTCACAGATATGTTTTATTTGTCAAACTGAGAAAGCTTTAGTTCGAAGCAACATCATTTTAGACTTTACACAGTATGTCCCCTCTCCTTTGCGGACCTAAACCAGCATTTTACACCTACTCTTTCTTCTAGATCGTGATTGACACTCAAAAGCGAGGAGGTAAGAAATCAGATGTGAACAGTTGACACAGAAACACAAAGACACCTCGTCTGCACCCTTGATGTGAGCTTTACAATGCACAAGACAATGTGTGGCGAGTACAAAGTAAAGGCTACTAGGTCTTTATGATATGCAAAGAACAGATATGTGCCTGTGGACCTCTTTGATACACTATACCGTTTTAACTCATACATCATGCAAGTTCCCTTAAAGCTTTGGTGCAGGCTGCCTCTGTGAGAGCACACCGGGAGCCAACAGCAAAGACCAGTCAATCTGGATCTAATCTAGAAATCAAATCAGGAAAAATAAACTCATGGCAATGCTTTGTGGATGGTTAGGAATGATAGTCACTGTGTCACATCAATAACAGTTTCACACAGAAGTCATCTACAGTGCGACATACATTAACACACAAGTTGAACTGGGCAGCAAAATACAAACCCACATATCTGAGTATTTTAATATGGTGTATAAAATCATATAATCTGCCAAAATACAACATATTTGGCTGTTCCGCATCAGACAGAATAAGACAATTGATTTCTTTTTCTTACAATAGACCACCTGCAAAGTGAAGCTAAACCATCTGTATCAGTAGTTTGATTATTTTTTTGTTATGTCGTGTGGCTTCAGATTATATAAAATTTAAACCATTTTACTAATCACTTAATGTCACTTTTTCAAATACACCTCTCATTCCAATAAAGTCACCGTCGAAAGCCCACACATTTTTTCCAGTTTTGCAGTGTCTTATGCAATAACCCACTTTAACATGTTTTATTTTACAACTGTGATGTTGAAGAGAAACAATCTCATCCACCCTTAAGAACCATATAACCATCCGTTTGGGTTTTGATGAGGATTTGAGGTCAAGTATCGAAAGGGAATTTTTTCTTTGGATGAAAAAAATGCAGAGACGGTAAACACAGCTAAAGGGGTGTCTGCAGAGTACGAGTAGTATGGCCACAAAGTCAAAGCAGAGTTTAGTTAGTATAAAAGTGTGTGCATCGCCACATGTGACTTTACAATTGATAAGAATTCAAAAACACTTTAAGTTTCCACCCTTTTATCATTATCCTATCAGTGAAGCTATTTAATTCCCAAAAATGACTTGTTTTTTTCAGGGGTTATTAGAAAGCTCCTAAGTCCTAAGTGAGACAAAAAGCCTTGAAGATAAAATACTTTCATTTAGCTTTTCTTTGCAGCACTTGAGCGCTCTGCAAAAAAGTATTGTCGAGTGGAAGCCACCAGAGTATAATCCAGGCCTATTTTTAAGCCGTGTAAAGTAGGCTGTGCGGTTTAGAGCTGCTCTGATTTCCTCAGGTTCTTGTTTACTTTCATTTATTTAAGCAGCCAAGCGTCGCGATTCATTTACCGCGGGATGCTGTATCACCAGCCAAACCCCGAGAAAGTTCAAACTATATAAGACGATTGCCCAAGCTTCTTCTTTATCCCCAGAACCTACTTGAGAGCAATGTCATGTCATAGGAAAATAACATTAATTCTCACATATCTGAATAAAATAGCATTCCAATATGATAATTGTGATTACAGCCACAAAAAAAAAAAAAAAAACACAATCCACTTTTCATTTATAGCTTAGGATCATTATAAAATAAATGATCTTGTAAATGTCTCTCACAATGCAATAATAAAACAAAATAAAAGGTTTATTTAATAGGTACATTATGGAAATCAATCAAATACAAATCTTCCATTAAATTATACTACCTAGACATCTTAAATAGGTGGTCAGAGATGACACATTTGTGACATTATTATGACTGTTTTTATTAATATTACTATGTATGACATCTATCCTGAGCTTTTCAATCAATTCAACTGAAATCTAAGATACATTTAACATAGAGTTTCTGACTGGGACAGCTGACACATGGAAATAAATAGAGCACAAACATAAGCATGTGTGTGTGTTTTAAGGTAAACAGTGCTAACGCTGTACTGAACCGTTCAGTCTTCTGTCAGCTTTTTGCAGTGTGTTTGTATTGTTTCAGACCGATTTCAAAATGCACATAAAAAATAGGACCCTAAATTATAGCGTTCAGGGTTGTTAGGTTTGAAATGGTTTGTCATAATATACATTTATAATTCACGCACCATGCAAATTCGTAAGTCTTTTACATTTATACAGGTCTTTTAATAGTGTTTCGACAGATTGATGGATTAATGCCATTGTCCATAAGGGTAAAAGCTGTAAAAAATAGGTCGGAGAATAGGGCAACATGTAACCTCTACATGGGACAGTTTAGTTATGGAACAATGCTGATCAAGCCAGACAGATTTCACATCTTTGATAAAAAGTGACACTGTACAATAGTTTCTATGGCAACAACCACAGTGAGACCCCCCGGCCCTTACACACACACATCGTAGACACACATAAACCCATGTGCCATGAATATTATACAGGAGATTCTCCAAAACAGGATGGCAAATCTTAAGGAGAATAAAAAGACAGAGCACGTTTTTTAAGTGGAACTCAAAGGACAGAAGGTGAAAGTAGGAGGGTGGGCTGAAATCATTGTACAAAAGAACTAACAGCAACCCACCACAACCAAACACATTATCCTTGAAAAATCCATTGGAAATTTACTGATTTTTACAGGTTGCGGAGTTTATTTTTTAAATACAGGGTGTGATCATCCCAGTATGTCATAGGAGCAGGAGGGAAATGGACGAAAGATTTAAAGAATTCACTCTTCTTCTGCACATCCAAGAATCTCCGCACGCAAAGTGATCCTGCCGTACCACGACCAGGGAAGGATCCGGATGAGTCGAGCATAGATGGGAGGGTCTATCACATTCTTTCTGTGTGTGTCGTTGTCAAAGTTGCCCTGGAATACCTGAAAGAAGAAGAAGAAAAAAAAGAAGAAAATCACATCAGAATGATCTTTGGTGGTTCCACACTTCAAAAGCTAATATAAATGGCTACATCTTGCTAAACCACAGAACCTGACTATTGCAGAAAGCATACATAGAGACTACAGACAAGGAGCTTAACACTTAAACAAACACAATCTAAAACCTCTAGACACCCACATGCTTAGTCTGTAGAGAGTGGAAAAATCTCCAAACCACAAGAACAAAAACTGTGGGAAATCTTCCTTGTCTGACCGCTACCTTGAAAGCTGGGAGAAAAAAAAATAAAATAAAGGAATTAGCTTGGGCTTTAATTCAAACATTGCCAGAAATCCACTCTCCAAGCTTTTATTCCTATACCACCTGTTAAAAACTATTAAAATTCTGTCGCTGGAGTGGCACAGCTGCAGGTTCCAACTTGACAATTAGTGACAGACATCTGCTGCCGTTTCATCACTGAACTCACAACTTCATTATTACCACACATCTTTTGCTTGAGCGCCTTGGCTGCTTTGTGCAAACGTTACCATTAAAGAGTCTGTTTTTTTGTTATGAATATTTATAAAAGCATGGTTTCTATATGTCAACAAAGGTGCTTTACAAAAAAAAAAAAGTCAGTTACAAATATACTAAAATGTTCAAGGGGGGACATCTGCTCTATTGTTGATTTATTTATTATTATTATTTAAGTGTTGTGTTAGTGTGTGTCTAATAGGGGATTGAAATATATTAAGAGGAAATGCATCTACAGGGAGAAGTTCATTGACGGATATCATCGTTTTAATTATACACACGATTATGGCTGTGTAATTTGAATGTAATTAGAGTCAGTGTTGTGTGGAATAGAAAAGTCTGTGGGACACAAGCAACAGTGCATTTGACGGTTTATTTTTAATGCGAAGGCTCAGAACTGTACACTTTTTAGTAAATGTTTCATTGCGGACCTCCATATTTCTTTGTTTGGGATTTCAGTTTAAGAAGAAAAATGGCAAATCTCTTTTAAACTAATTTATGTTGCAACATTATACCGCTTCTTTGCACACTGCCAACAGCCTATGCAAATTGGCCGGGCATTGCAGACTACATACAAGCTGCAGGCTCCTAAGTGTCTAGGGAGTGCCTGGCAATTAGAACTCAAACAAGAAAACAAAGCCAGTGTGTTTGAATTATCACAGCTACCCATGTAGAGCTGTGTATTATGAACAAATAAAATACAAGGCTCTCTGTATGCATCACCAAAGGCAAACATGTCAACATAGGCACAAAAGTAAGCTTCGATTGCCTTATTACTCCCATTTTTGTCAGAACCAGACGTATAGTACTTGTGCCTTTAGACTAATGCAAACAAGGCTACATCTTAAGTAATGTTCAATTGCACTGATTTCTGGAGCAAACTAAACAAACAGGCTGACAGTGTTGTGGTAGTAGAACATTATTGTGATGCTGTGTGGATTGTCTAATAATAATGCCTTGTTACTTTAATGGCAAGAAGACCCAAGTTGTGTACTAATACTACTACTCTTTATGTTTCTACTCAGTCCTTTTCCCCCCATTTTTACAAAAACAATACAGTCATTTGTCAAGGTAATGTCATCTAAACAATTGTTGAAATGCAATCGTCCTTCATCAGTATCCAATCATATGACAGGTTTCCACCACTTTATCTGCCATTATACCAGCTGCTTTGTGTCAGTCTTTAATCAACGCATGTGTTGAAAAGACTGATAGTATAGTAATGAGTAAAAGTATAGTCAGTGTTTCAGTTATTCATATTATGTCGTTATTTGAGTTCTAGAGCCACACTGGCTTCAAAGCGTAAAGTCAAACAACACTTTAAAGGAATTTCAATCTACCTTAATTAAACCCACCACTCACTTGCTTTTTGGAGACCCTTAACAGCGATTTGGTTTCCCAAACCCAGAATAATTACAACATTATCTTTAAGCATTTTTGGGTGGCATTGTTTTATAACTAATGCTGAAAATCATGCAGCAAATCAACAGCACTTCCTTTACTTTCCTATTTCTAGCTTATACGTCTCACGGAAACAAAGACAGGCCACCTTTTATACTCCGATCTTTTTCATCATTGTTACCTCTCAGTGAACTCTGTTTTCTTCCTCATCTACATTATAATGTAGCGTCGAGCTGCAGTCTGAGGAGGTTTGCATCTTATTCTTTGTGTAGCTTCTTCCTAAAAAAAAAAAGCCATTTGCTCTTTTTTCTAGATTCTGCGTTTAGTGGACAAGCCCCTGTCTGTCCAGTATCTTATGTCCTCCTCTTTACTCTTTATATGTGAGCATGTCTTGACACTGCTGTAAGGCCACAGGAAAGGAAATATAAAACGCAGAACGGTAGGCCTGTAAAAAGCAGCAGCTGATTGAAATATGACAAGAATCTCTGCAAGACAGTCTGGGGGCCTGCACCGTGTCAGAGGCAATGTCTGTAAAACAAACAGTCTGGAACAGGATATGGGGAGAGACATAATAAAAGGACAAATAATATTAGGACTGGAAGAATGAGAAGGTGTCAGAAAGGTGATAAAAAATGTGCTCAAAAATATACGGGCAAACCCATACACATATGCATTTCTGTTAGTTTGTAACCAAGACACAGGTTTAAGTAACTTTCCAAAAAGTGCAAGCCTTTTTATGCCCTCGATGATTCATCTTTTTACATTTATTTTTAAGAAATAATGTAGGTCTACAGTCTTTTGATTTGCAAAGGTTGTCTCTTGTGTTTGTGCGTTCAATTTTTCATCTGTGACCTTCACACTGTGCAGGTTCCTGAGAATAGTTTGTTATTGAAAACAAAAGTGCCACTGTTATGCTGAAAATGGAGACTAACCCTTTGTAACTGATAAAACAAAAAATATAAAATCCATTTAAAATATTAACTTAAATCATCACCAACAGTGACAGAGCCAAAGCATCAGAACAACCCATCACTAAATGCTTTTTAACATCAAGTATGTTTTACATTTACAAACACGGTTAGCATCAGTGCAACAGCCGGTGCAGAACAGTGCAAGTTGTGCTGTTTTTATGACGCTTGCATATTCTACAGTAATAAGAAAGGAATGTAAAATGACAAGACCAATCACAATCCTCCAATCACCTGCTAACAGAAAAGAGGGTAGCTCTCATTCAAAAAAGGGAATCAATGGTTGATGGTGGAAAATCCTACTGAGAAATTGGCAATTCCCACGCTGGCTACGAATGCACAGTGAAACAGCGCAAATAGGAAAAGCAGAAAAAAAGAGAATGAAAGCAAAGTAAAACACATTAATACTGACAATGCATTCATGTTCTTCACAAGATGGATCACATTGGTTCGGGGAACTGAGCGGTAGAAGTGTAGGGTTAGCTCTAAATGTCAGTTTGATGTACTGTTTTACTGTTTGCAGTCGCGAATTGGTTCAGTTTGACTTTTTAAAAATATGAGGGAGGGAGTTTTGGGTTACTGCAGCTTTAAGGTATTAACATATATTAAGTCTGTAACAGAAACCCACTGTAGTAGGAAATGTGGGATTTACTAAACTCTCTTTCTTTTTAAATTGAACACTCTCAACTCTGCTGTTCACTATTGATTTTGTAAGCCACTGGAGTCACTGGTGTGTATTAGAAAGGTCTTCTGTGCCTGCAGACTACACTGACCACACTCCATTATTTAAAGGTGCGGTGGGGGTCAGGGGAGCGGGGCGGTCACATCTCTATGGCCTATGGCCTTCGGGCTACTTGAGCTGGATATGGCTACAGCAGAAAAACTCTTCAAGAAAAGGTCAAGTGTGAAATTCTGACAAAGAAAAGGCATTTAAACTCAATCAAGCCCGGGGATCTATCTGAGCCTTATAGTCTTGCCCTGCATTACAGCTTAATTATTTCTGAAACCACAAAAGCAGTCTGAGGCTGTTGGTGTTAAGATGGTTGCATTTAGGACTTTAATTCAATTAAATTAAATCACAAGTGACCAGTCTTTAGGTCAACAAGGAACCCTTATGTCCTGAATGCGTCATCAGGTTATGTGTTATGGATACATCATTTAGTCTCTGCAACAGTGTGTACTACACCATACCTTTCTCAACCGCACAGAAAAATATTCATGTCCAAATACACAACCTCAAAATAATTTAAATGTCCTCAAATCAACACACATTTGATAAGTATTGGAGACATATTGACATTTAACGGTCCCATTAAACTCTGCAGTAATAAAGAAACCTTCATAAAGAAGTAGAACATGTCATAACCAAGTTTTGCTGTCTGAGAACTCTACAATGTAAGGTAAACACTAAACTGATCAAACAAGCAATGTTAAAGCTGCCCACGTGAGTAACTGGGTGAGACATGTCAATGCCAGGTTTAAACAGATGACTTTAGTTGGCTGCTTGTGATGAGAAAACACATCGTAATGCAAGGTCTGACCTGGTCTTAAACCTTTGACTCACAGGGTGCCAGGGAAGGTTCAAATGACTAATTAACCTCCAAGTGTCACCACAGTGAAAGACTATTCAACAGAAATCACTACCTTTTTGAGCTTGATTGCCCTCAACATGGCTGTGTAAATAGTAACCCAGGTGTTGAGTGTGGTCATGTGAAAATGCAGTTGAGCCCAATGAAGACATATGGAATGTGTGCCTCTATAATTATGTTGAAATTGTTGTCTATGATATTTTTCTCTGGCATAAAACACATAGAATTAGAATATCTGTAAAGAAATGGTAAACAATGCATCATATAGATTTGGAAGCAACCTCGTGTTGTGTGCTTGTGCAAATGAGCAGCGTTTGACAACATCGGTATTCTGACAGGCCATCCGCTCTCAATCTCTATCTAACTGCCTGCAGCCTCTGCCACACAGGAGCTGCAGAAGGGGAGCTGAGAAGAATACTTACAAGCCTGAACCACTGTGCGCCTGAGCCAGACACCCTCTCACACACAGTATATCCCTGCCAACTCAAGCATTGTTGCGTGGCAGGAGGAGCCTCAGGAGCCCAACAGCCAAATGTGTCCTCTAGCATTAATGGCTGCTTCAACTGACTGAAAGGGGAAAACACCTTGAAGAATCATACATCTGAACAGCCCCCCGGCGACGTCTAGGGACAAACTGATTGACATTCTCTGAAGCCCCCCTTAACATGCCTTCCCTCTGATACACAGCACCCTACCCATGCTCCCTTCAGCTTAGACAAATACAGCAATAACAACATGGACTAGAGTAAACACAGGAAAGGTTGAGGATAATTGAGTGGCATGTATGAATAAGCACAACCAAGAGACAACAACATTTTAAATGAATTGTTTTCACTAGGATCTCTGGGATTTTTTTATTTCTACATTTATATCTGTCTGCAAACTGAAAGTATATGCAGCCTTTTGTAGAGCTTCAACTGGAATGGAATTAAAATAAAAGCCGAATAACAAAATCCTGCAGTGATCACAGCAAAATCGAATTAAATCATAGATGAATTCCCACAGTGTTAAATTTAACTCAATTCTGTTGTTGAGCGAGTGACTTGATGAGAGACCATACATCAACAGTGAGGAGGCTTTTCCTGAAAGATGGAATTTATTTTCATCTCAAACAGTTCAAATTCTCCTGAGGCACTTTCAGGAGATCTACCTTTCAGTCTGAAAATGTACTGTAAATGTAATACTGATGAGAAATACTAATATTAAATGGGATGAGACATTGTAGAAATAGACAGTAGACATTGTAGAAATACTTTTGAGCCACTTGCTTTTAGAAAGAACAATGGTGGTGTAAGAAGAATGTGTTCAGATGATGCTGGTGTCATATGTGTCATGTGTTCCTCTGGACACTAACTGAGACTTGAACAGAGCAGAATAATTCCTACAAACCTAAATAGAAAAAAAAAGAACAAAAGTGCACTTTATTAATTCAACACCAAGATTGTGGTGTGCATCCAAAAGACACTGTTAAAATATTGTTGTCTGCTGGTAAACTGGATCCTCAAGCCTTCTCTCCTCACTAACTGAAGTGATGTCGGCAAGGCCATTGGTGTTGAGATTACTTCAGTGAAAATCTAAAACCTCAGTGTGAGTATCTTGCTGCTTAAAACCTCAGCCCTACAATGAGCAGAATAAGAAGTGCTTATCTGTCAATACCACAGGAAAAGTTTCTCTTTTTCTGCCACCAGTGAAAGACAACAGACTGAACTGTGGCTCCTGCCATCGTCTGCTGCTCTCCTCATATCAGCACAGGGAGGGCTGTCTCTGTCAGTGCGGATGACTGGAATGGACATAAGTATTCTGTTGAATGACCGTAAACAAGATTTTCAGCATAGCAGTGGCCTGGTCTGTTGGTAGGTTGACAGAGCATTTTTATCTGATCACAAACCTAAGAGAGGCACTTGGACAGAGCAGTCCATCTGAGTTTAAGTCTCAGATAAGATGAAGGTAAGTGGAAAGCACTAAATGTTGACATCTCATATGTGAATTCTTGACACTCCTTACTTTAAATCTGGTTTGTGTCCAATTTTGCTCTTCCTGTGCACTTTCTTTTTCTCACCGTTCTGTGCATGATATATAATTTAAAACATCAGTACTCACAGTACTTGCAGGCATACACTTACGATGGAGCAGTCATGCTGGCTTTGGACAGTGTAAATTCGTTGTATCTGGAAGCCAGTTGCTGTGCTGTTAAGTACAGCTTTATTGCACTTCGTAACAATGTGAATGCTGCTTACCTTGTCTTTGCCTTGCTTCTCATCTTGATAGACTTTCCATCGCTCTCCGTCGTTGCTGTAGGCCACTTTGTATGAGCCGACAAACTGAACGTGGCCAAAGTCTTTAGCCCCCTGGGTGATGACTCCTGTAACCTTGGTGGGCACTAGCAGATCCACCTGAGAGACGAATAGGTCACAAGAAGACAAGAAGAGAAAGAAGAAAAAGGAATATATCTTAGCGTTTAGCTACGCAGTAGTGGAAACGTGTCAGCAATAGTAAATGTAAGAATGTATTTAGCTTTTTTTTATTCCATCAGTAGATTTACAGTATAAAGACACTGGGTGCGAGAAATCAGTTTCAATTATTCACAGAATATTGAACGACAAGGGAAAGTCCATAACTTTGCCTCAGCAAAACAAAAAGTGCTCACTGCAGCAGCTTTAGAGACCTACACTGCTCCATTTGGGTTAATTTTTAATAGCTTCTCATTTGTTGCTAACAATTTACAGTGTAGGGGTGCTAGGCAGTAAACACATGCATGCTGCTAGTTTTATAGGGGTTTTTCGACTTCAATTATGTCTCATTATTAAGAACATACACACAAGGGTTGAGTCTGTACACGCCCTGACAAACACGAAACGACTTCCTTAGACCGCCTTAAGAAGCATCAAAGAGAAAGCCTTCTTGAAACTATAGCAAAGAGGTCAAGGTTGGTCAAACAAACATTCTATTTTCATGTGTTAATTACAGCACATTGAATGAATAATGCATATAAATCAACACCCTTAAAGAGCAATGAAGAGGAGGGCGTTAACTGCTCTGATTGGCAATCAAGACCAGCAGTAAAAACAGTTCAAATTTGTAACGTGAGCATACACACACAACTTATTCCACAAAGAAGCCCACAAAACAACTCAGTAATGAAATAATACACCCATAAATATCTATTCTAATTATTGTGTGCCCCGCATATGTCTGTGTATTAACAGACGAGTCAGGTTGGGTTGTATAAAAATGCACACTGTGACATTTTGCTGTCAGACGCAGGTAGATAATGGCAAATTTAGAAGTGCAGTGAGAGCAGGAGAGCGTACACAAAGCTTGTAGATGTATTTTCCTGCTGAATATACATTACATGGAGGCAGCCATACATCACATTAATTGGCCTGGTCACAGGGCACCATATATGGTGTCATGCGGCTTTGACAAAACAAAACAACAAACACACTGTAGTAATGGATGAGGCACCAGCTTCTGTCTTCTGCTCAAGACCAAAGTGTTACAAACCATGAACAGATTTGACACTCTCCAGTGTGTGATCACGACACTTCTATGACATATATAGTATGCACACCCCTGCTGCGCTCCCACAGACGTGGTTTTTGACACCAAATGAACACAAAGCACTCTCATTTTCCATGAAATATTCTTGAAAAAATTAAAGTACCACATAAAGCAATTATTTTTTTAATGTGGCATTGCTCACAAATAATGGAGTGGTTTAAGGTATAAGTGGTGTTGCTCTGAAAGCAGCTGTGACATTAGGGAATATCTTTCAGTGCTTTGGGCTTTTATAATGTCAGTATTGTCACAGCATCCCTCTGGATAAAGGGGGCACAGAGAAACAGTGGCAAGGGCTGCTTGGTTGATTTAAAGGCAATGACACCTTGCATTGTAAGGCTTTGATTATGCTCCAGTTGCACAACACTGAGGTAATCGTGTTCGAGCCAAGCAGTCAAGTCTGTCACCAAAACAAAGGCATGCTTGAAGGGGAACCTGTAATTGCTGTCACAGGTAGCGGTCAAAAAATACGAGCACCCCTGGCATCACTGCCTCTCAACACTTTGAAGGCCCAAACTGAATTAGAGAGTGAGATAAGCTTGTTAAAGCAAGGCCTCTCCTCTTGCCCCCACCTTCTGCTCCTTCCTCAATCAAACTCCCATCTCCTCATCGGTGAGCAGACTCACTTACAGTGCGTGAAGTCTTTGTGCTTATCTCAGAACGCTTATGGCACAGATGCTCCGAAGAAATAAACACGAAAACTGAATTATAGGATTTGTTTGTTGTGCCTTAGTTCCCCCTAAGCTTCCCAACAAGACAGCTGCACATCCAAAACAGAGACTGGGTCAATAAGTCATTTGTACTTCTCTTTGAAGCCAGCATGTAAAGAGGTAACATTTGTGCACTTGTGCCAGACAAACACTCGTCTCCTCTGCTCATTAAGATGAGAGCTGCTGTGTAAATCATGTGTCCTTATTTGAAGTGGCGTTGCCATTGCAGGATAAAGAGATTAATGCAGTGAGAGGCAGCTTTACAAGGAGTGAAGCAAGGACCCGTTTTGTATTTTATGAAGGCAGCGCCTGACCACATAGCATCCTGCTGAAATTTCCCCTTTAGCTCTGCTAATTTTACTGTACCTGCTGAAGACTCATTTAATCTTCACAGCCTGCAGGAAATACAGTGATTGTGTGTTTATTGTGTGTGTGAGGGAGCTATATAACCTGCATATTCTTCTAGGTCACACATCGGATTAAGAAGTAGAGACTCTCATCAATAAAGATAAACACATTCTATACAGAAATATTGTCTAAAAAAACTCTCATCAGATTGTCACTTTGACTTTGTCACTTTGACAATCTAATAGATACGTTAAATCAAGTTATTATGTTTCAAAATAGTTACATTTGTTCTTTGTGAATACATTCTGCATGTTTTTTTCTGTATTAACAAACCCTGTCATTTGCCTACTTTTCTCTATGACACTGCCTAAACAGTGTCCTGGTGCATTAGCATGTTACAATGAAGGACTATGCTGTAGACACCAGTCACACAAGAACCACCAAAATAAGTCTTAAAAACTACAAGCTCATGTGAGAGCAGAGGGGGCTGCGTAAAGAATGGGGTGATTGGTTTGCCTAAGGTCAAAAGCAGTGGATGTCCTGTGTGTGATAGATTTCTGCGTTCTGGTTAGAATGATAAAGCTTATCATTTTGGACAAGATTTGAGGAATGAGTTGTTCCTGTTGGGGGCAATTACAATGTTAAAGAAACACAGGGAACAATATAAGAGAAAAGGTTGGCGCAGGCTTCTGCAGAAGCTGTGGCCACAGAGAGTTTGGGGCAGTATTTGTGGATGGCAGCGTTTAAGATTTATTGTTCGGGGTGACTCAGAGGTATTTGAAGCATTCCTCCATCTCAACACTTCCATTATTGATGCAGGTGGGAGATTGGGGTGGAGTGCTGTGCTGTATAGCTCGTTTACACATCTTTTTAGTTGATGTTACATTAATGTTACGTTAACCACCAGGTAATTCACACACAGGTGTATGACACATGAGGTTAATTGCTGTGTCAATGATGTTTTCCCTTGACCAAAACTGAGGAAATCTTCACAATAGCTTACAGCCTGCTATAGGCCAATAATGATGATTTAAGAACTTATGGTTTTGTGCCTTTAGGCAGCTGCAAGATGAGGCTCTCCACTGAGAATGTTTGGTAGCTTTTTAAAGGATTGAAAATCCACAAATAACTCAAGAAAAACAAAGTAACAATGAAAACAAAAACTAAAATCAAATAGTGTAGTTTTGTGGTGTTCAGTTTAACAAGTAGCTAAAGTTTAACTACTCACCGTTTTAATAGAAAGGGACCATTTATTGGTGTTAGCGTTCATAGTCAACCATGTAAGTAAGGAACACTGTCCTATGACAGGAACTTTGAGGAACCCAAACATTTTTGGTAGTTTAAGTCATTTTCAAAATTCAAAATTTTCACAAAACAAGGGTAAAAAAATGATAAATAATAGCTCTTATTTAATATTTTAACTTATTTATTATATTTTATTATATATAACAAAGGTCTAAATCCCCTGTTTGGCACTTTTTGTGACTGTTGTCAACCCCACATGGAATTAAGAGATGTCACAAGGAGTAAAGTAAAGTGTGACTCAGCTGCCTCAGAGCTTTGATAATAACAAAGTCATAGAGAATGTGGCCTCTTTTGGCAGAGTCAAACTGTCCGGTGTGGCACTGACCATACACCAGCTTGACTCTTCACAGATCTGACTCATATACAAGGTTTTTGGAAGTGATTAATGTTGCTGCTATGACTGGACAGGGCTGTGCAGAACAGTAAATGAGCTGGACTGGGAGAAGGATGAAGGTCTTTGTTAAAGAGGACGATGACTTGTTTTGGCAGTGCATTAAGGCAGAGTCAGCTGCTTGGCTGGTTGAGGCCTATTTTACAGCCAAATGGCAGAGGGTAGAAAAGAGAGATGATGGCAAGAGCACAGGCCAGTCTTCTATGGCATCCACATGTGTTTTCTCATATAATACGATCTTGCTGTCGTCCTCAGATGTATAATACCATCACTGGGTAAGTTGTCCACCGTGTCCTTTAATGACCCAGTAGAAAACTCTTTAATTAGCATTCTCACACTAATAACATGTAATAATCACTGGGAATTAGGAAAACAATCAATCATGAATTAAAATGAGTTTACACAATAAACCTACACAGCAAAGCGAGTGGCCTTTTTCTTTTGTATGATGCTTCAATCACATCTAACTTCTAACAGCTACAAAAATATGCTTTAAAGTATTATAGGTATAAAGTCAAAATGTTATTACCTGAAATTGTAACAGGCCACTCAGAGCATGCAGTTATAAAACAGACAGAGCTCAGCTCAGCGTGTCAAGTGAAGTCTAAATGGTGGCAGAAAGCAATGGAGGGAATTGGCCATGGCAAAAGGAACAGGAAGCAAATCATGCATGGTGGTTTGGATCATTTGAAGCTATTACAGCAAAGGGAACAGCATCTCCCGGACCACCGAGGCGCCCACCGTGTCAGTATGAGTGAAGCGCGAGATTGGGATTCATATGCGTAAAAATGGCTGCTGTACTAAAGGACTGGGGGGGATTTCACACTCTGTTTAATTTTCACTGTGACTAGACATGTGATGGACACTTACTCACTGATAAAATCGAAAGGAGTCTGTTTTCCGTGTGATCTAGTCTGGAATCAGATGTGGGAATCGCGCTAGAGGAACAGACGCTCTCTGATGGAATATTAAACACGTGCATGAAATGCTTAATAGTTTGTGAATAAAAAGACTTCTGGTGTATTAATGAAGTTTACAGAATGTGTGGCTTCTCCCAGCTCATCATATGGTCCACCATTTTCTCTCACATATAAAATATTCATATCAAATTCTCCCACCCCCACACGTGTCTATAGTACACATCTCCTGCCCACACTGTAATTCCCACTTCCACAGACTTTGATGCTGTCTGTAAAGAATGAATAAATACAATATGACCATGTACTGTGAACATAGGCAGGCTACTAGTGCAGTCCGTACTCGCCTGAGAGCACACTATAAAGATGTTGCATTTAAAACAATGGGAGCAAAGCCATGGCTCAGAAACACGCTCAAACCTCCAGATACACATGCAGAACACATTGGACCCAATCTCCACTGCACTGATTTAAGCTCGGGTGCCTTCACTTCTGACAATTCCTGCAGATCTCAAGATTACAGTGGCGCTGCTGCAAAGCCATGAATCAATCATCCCCAGATAAAAGAGATAAATGCATCCTAGCCATGAGGAGATGAGAGCAGACGCAGATGAGGATCAGGATGTGGCGCTGTAGGATAAGATGGCTTCCTGGGATAATGAAAACAAAGGAGAAACATTACACAAGTTTCTAGCCCAGCCCAGTATGTTTAAGGGGACATAGTCACATGAAGGAGACACTAAAAAGCACCCAATTGAATCAGAGAAGCAGATGGATTTAGCATCCCTTCCGTAACTTCATTTGGAAGTTAATTGAATCAGCGCTGGCTGCAGGGAAATGGAAAAAAAACGACGCAAATAAAGAGCTGTATTTGGGTAGGAATGAAATGAAGCTGTGACGATAATGCCTTAATGAGGTTTACATCAGACGGGCTTTCAAACAAGTGAGAATTGCTTTTCTGAGATTCTGCCTAAATTCTTAGATAATGTTGCTACAAATGGTCAAATTAACATCGGCTTCAGGCAACAATATGGAACCAAATACCAAATTAAACTTAATATATTCTGTAATGACTTGAGTTCACCTACCGGACTCTGCTCTATTTTAACAATAACTGTGCAAATCAGAGAAGAATTTGAAGAATATCCACTGTTGCAAAGTCCTTTTAGACTTTTTTTCCCCAGGCAGATGGCTGGGGTAAGATAGTTATATGTTCTGCACAGATTGCAACAGAAAGAAGGGAGTTGCTGTCCCTGCAACGCAACGCTGTTTTAATCAGTTCAGCAACTAAACGTGGCTGCAGGTGCTGCTTCTATTGATTGTTGTTGTGTGTGGAGCTGTAAGACAAATCGGGCTAAAATGCTGCACACCAAGTACAAAGAAAGCAGCATTGGAGGTGATTAGAACTTTGAGTCGCCACATCTGCGGGGACAGGTGTCTTTATTTTGTTTTGATTTAATCATTATGCTGTGGCAGTAGGAATGCTGGATAAGAGAGGATCCCCTTCACATGTTGACTAAAACTAAAAGCTTTATTTGAGAATATCAAGTCTTGAAGAACGCTGAGGAAGGATCCCTTTTGAAAGTTTTCTATAATCGCTCTTTTAAGTGTTGTTCGGATAGAAATAAAGGCGTGATCATTGCTATTCCAGATGATCAAAATCCCTCCTAAACCCTTTCATGCTGCAAAGATTTGACTCACTCTGAGGCCGCTTTTCTGTTTTTAGAAAGGACTCTCTTTATCTTGTTGCATAAACACTCAAGAAGAGCTGAGAGTTTCAATGGGAAATTAAAGCCTTTCTCCACTGTGGACTCATGAAACAAAGCCAGCTAATTCTACTGATTAAAGGAAATACGTTTGTTGTCAGCGGAGCTGAATTTGAGCTTTTATTTGATTAGGAAGATGGGCTGGGCTACAATAGTATAACATTATTACCCCGCTCGATTACAACACAGGCCCACAGGGATTTGTGTATTACTTATTTAATGTTGCCTGTTCCTATCGCATCATTAGAACAACAATAAAAATGTGAACAGCATTAAAATTGGTTCAGACTATATAACATTTTTTTTCACAGCCTGCGCAAAATGAACCTCACAGCTCTATTCTAATCGGCTTTGACTACTTTTCTTTCTCTTGGGTCCAGCGCTCTTCTTGACGATCCGTCAATGTATTTTCTAGCAGAGGCACACTCCCTGGTCACCCTGTACATGCAGACACCACCTGCCTCCGCAAGTTTCCACTTCCAAACCGCTCATTTGCTTAATTGCTGTGTGTGCCTGCTTTGCAACAGTAAGCCTTTATTAAAATAGAGCTGTACATTTATGGTGAAAATATCTGTCTTCATCTGTACATTCTGATTGGATGCACTATGTCTCTAGAGGTTCTCAGTCGAACACAACATAATGGAACATTTCCGCATTTTCCGCAAATGTTCCTCGGATGAGGAATGAAACGTCTTCACCTGGAAACCTACATCCATATGCCTGTGTTTCAACCTTTCCTTCATTGGATGCACTAATAAGTCACAATGTATAAAGTAAACTGTGACCTTATAAAGCACTGATGACGTGACTGGTAAACCTTTCTAAAGTTCAGGCTCATGTCATATGATGTGTCACAGAGGTGTTTATCAGCCACACACATATTTATCACTTTGAGGAGATAAGTGGGTGTGAAAACCTTAAAAACAGCTCATTAACCACAAGAATGGAATTAGTTGTATAACTCTCCCCCTACAAATTATTCTAACAAGTTGGAAATGAAGTGAGAGATTTAGCACAATTATGTGTACATAAAGTCATTACATTAGGAAGGGAAAAAAAAGGAAAAAGAAAAACATAACACTTAAAATAAACCATGAGACGTTTAGATTTTTGATGTAATAGTGTGAATCTCTTCTGATTTAGCAATTAAGAGATGAATAGAGCCAATCACTTTTTTTCAGCAGCGTCTATTTCTTTGTCTAAAGAGTGTTTACCATAATCCACCTAGAACACTAGTCTCCACAGTCCAGGAACGCTACTTGTCAGAAATTATGCAAAGCATGAGTTGCGTTAACAGGGACACTGTGAAATTGAAAAGTAGTGACTGTCTCTCTGGCAATTTCTTTTTGCTATGTGGACATGTTAATGTGCATAATTAACTAATCAGCTTATGCCAGCTGGAACACTTGGCAGCTCTGTCTGACAGCTTCAGCTTCTTTCTTGAAAACATCTTGAAAAGATTACGGTTCGGTATCCCTCTGTGTAATTTTATCTCCTGCCAAGACAGAATGACTCTGGCTTGGACAATCATCATAACCAGTCCATTTGTGGGGCTTTTCTTTAGATTTCACGATGATTGTAATTTTGAAGTACAGCCTGTGTCATTAGCAGCTTCATCACGTGGTTACTTTAAAATCATCTTAGGAGTGTGAGCTGCACACTTTATTGAGCATAGAGATTATTCTTTATTTAATTTTTTTTTTTACTCTGGCATTTAGTTTGACAGTTTAAACACCTAACAGCTTACGGAAGAAAAGGTTAATGACTGAGAACCTTCACAGATAACAGCTTATTGTAACAGGAATCTGTGAAAAAATGAGACTATAAGACGTCATCTAGGTTTTATAATTAAAGATTTTAATAGATGAGAACGATCATCCCACAGCGGGGTTTTGGCCAATCACAGCTCGCTACCGAACAGCTCAAAAAATGTAATGATAAAAAAAAAGGGCAGAAAAATTTTATGCGAATGAATGTTGGCAATGCTTCAATGCAATGTTTAACAAGGAGGAGATAATTACTGGATCTATACAATCTACAACAGTAAACTCAAAGCTCTAAACATAGATTTAATGTTATTTAATAGTGTTTTGTGGTGATCCGAAAAGAAGCAGAAAAGGTTACTACGCTGCTGTTGGGGGAGAGATGTGGGGAGGGGGGAGGGCAAAATCAGGAAGTGCAGCTTTAATCTCTGAGTGCAGATTATTTAAAGTGTGTATATATGAGGAAAATAACATATTTACATTTACTTGTTATAGTCTAATGAATTCATAGCTTTATTTGCTGTTATATGTTGTGTAGGATTTTGATAAAAAAAATGAAATGATGCGGTTTATAAACATTCCCTTTAAATTCCTATAGAGTACTCTTTTAAGCAGTACATACTCTTACACAATTAGACACATGCAGGAAGCTTGTTGAAAATGGTGTTCGTAAAGACTTTGCCACAATCCTCCGCTGCCCAGCACTGCAGTTGTCTTGATTAATAGGAATACCTACTTTGTCATTAGCCTTGATTAATTCCATTAATCTGTGAGGTTTTAAGTCATTTTGTAATGTTGCTGAGAATTACTTATTTGCCATTGTAACCACTTTAAGAAAGACAGTAAGTATGGCCATTACCTTATGATCAATAACAATATCTATTTCAGTTTCATTGTGAAGCCACATTACACAGGCCCAGTGTAAAAAAGACAGACATTTTATATGCCCGAGTGTGTAGAAATGGACTTCTGCCCAGGAAGGCATTGATTTTCTCCCTGTGTCTGTAAAGCATCTTCTCTCTCCTACCAGCACTGCATGTAATATGAGACCACTAGTTTTCTTTTACCCACAGCAATCAATTTTGCTTAGCTGAGCCCTGTGGCCTGGACTGGGACTGGCTAAGTACCTGTCTCCTCCGACATACTGCCCGTGTGCCCTCACCTTGAGCAAAAGTGTTCAGTGTAAAAACAGCATATCTGACTCTAGACCCAACCAATCTAATAACGGCCAGAAAAGCCTGTGAGCCTCCAGAGCGCTAACTGTGTCACTGCTGTGAAAAGGCTGTATGTGTGCAACGAGAAAGCCCATGAAAGCAAAGAAGTCACTCTGATTTTCAATTTTCTTAGACAATCCTCATTGTGATTGCTTTTTTACTGTCTGCCTCACAGCTTGTAGTATGATGTAAAAGCATTTAGAGTCTTTTATCCTATAAGGACAGAATGAAAAAAATATCCAATATATAGGGCTATCTTTCAGGGCACACTGGGCATGACTGTGTCTCATGTAACTTCAACTGGGCTCCATCAATTTCTCATACTCTTTGAAAACCCTAAAACTTGGGGTGTAAACGCACACTTGGAACCATGTCTTGTCCCTTTCAGCAGACGGTTACAAGCATCAGTTACTGTAATGAAAACAATTGAATTGGCTGGTTTCGTCCTTACTGTGTATACAGCGTGGGCTGCGGCTAAGCATAACAAGGCTCAACTTTTCCAACAGAGGCAGTGTGGGTGTTTTATTCAAATACTCTGCATTAAAAATGGAGAGACTTATTGTTCAATGTTTCCGATGAGAATGCATGGAACAAAGCTAATAGAGCTACACTGCAACACATTTCTGTAAACTTACGCAAAGATTTTAACATTAAAACCCTGTTATTTAAAAAAAAAAACAGAGTGTAGCAGCTAATTATGTTTTTTATTTTGGTAAATTCCACCTTTTTGCCTATTTTTACTTTTGTGTTCACTCACTAAAAGTGTTTTCCTTGAAACGTTTGCTGGATTTGATGATAAACTGGATAAATTAATTAAATCTGTAGTGACGTTTTTATTTTTCTTTCTGTTTCTATCTTTCCACATTCTTCAACTGCTTTACATTAGTAAGTAGGCCTACACCCTGACTCTTAATTATACAATCCTTTAAGAACTGTTGCTGTGTTATTGTAAGTGTCAAACCTATCTGTTTTTTTTATTTTTTAGGTGCTTTATTGGGATAAATTCCAAGCGTGGATCTAAAGTAGGACAGGAATTGGTCGTTTCCCAAAAAATACAAAAAGTCTCGTTCAAAAGGTTTTCAACAGCAAATTCAAGGGTATCTACTCTGCTCAGAAGACTTATGGATTTTGAGTGGAACGTTATTTAGCTGTTTTTCTATTTCATTTTGACCATTTCAAGTATTTATATTTTTTGCGCAGTCACTGTTATTTGTACCATTTTTAGTCAAAGGCTAACTTATTAATAAACATAAAGATTTCTAACAAAAAAGTTGTATTCATTTACATTTAGATAACCATCATATAAAGCGATGTTTAATATAAAATGTTGTAGGCTAATGCAAATATTATTAATTAATAATTATTAAAACTGAAACAAGTAAAAATAATTATGATGCATGTAATTTAACATGTACCATTTAATCATTAAAAACAAAAAGACCTAATGTAATTTAATGAACACCAATTAACCTGGTTAAAATGACGGTAACATAATGGCAACTGGACTGTTAAACACTTATTTACCGTTTTTTACAAGAATATTTCTAACAGTGTAGAGTTTTAATATACAATTTCATCAATGGGCAATGGACACTATACATATCAATTATGCAGTTAATAATGAAACAGAACTAAATTCATTGATATGCATGGCCATGTGCATAGCATGGATTACTATGCTGTGGAAATAATTGCTAACTGAGGAGCTCTTCACAAGAAACCGTGAGTGCAGCTATTTTTGATCTAATTGCCAGAGCTATTTTCTCCACAGGAGAAAGACTTTCCATAAACAGTGTGTTACCTGTAGCCACTGTGACTGGTCACTGTGTCCAGCTGTCCAGGCATTGACCTTGCCCTGTTTATCCAAGCGGGCCTTCCCAGGCTCCCAGGTGAACATGTCCATGTTGAGAGTCCTGAAGATGCTGGAGGCTGTCACCTGATAGTCCTGGATGTGGCCTGACTTCATTCCCAGGGGTTCAGAGCAGCCTGGCACACAAAATGCAATTTAAATCTTGCTTCAGATGCACATGGTATATATTTAAAGTTCTGCTGCCGTGCATTTTTACCACAGAGCAAATGCAGCAAAAAACAACTGCAAACAAATACAATGATTAATTGTGTGCACAGCTACATTTCCTTTAAAAGCTACAATATTTGTGTGCTTGAATGTAACATTGGGGTAGGTGTCACTTGGTGCAATTCAGATGTGCAGGTGTAAACATACAAATATAAAAACAATGGAAGTTATAGAACTGTGTCCATCTTGGTAAAAGAGCAAGTTTGTAGCTGGTCCAAAGTCCCAACCTTTTAAGATCCAGTTTTCAGTTGTGTTATCTGCATGCACTAATAAGTTTGTTATAACACAAACTGTTACAGCATTTTGTGGTGTTCAATGGACACTAAAGCTAAAATGTGAGAGAACTGCAGTGCTTTAAAGTTACCAAGTAGTGGTAAGATTGGCTTTTGTTATAATTAAATTAGTTTATTTTTTTTTAGAATAATCACACTTGTTAAAAACAATATCTGTGAATGTATTTGCATTTTGGGATTTGTCAGAATGTGTTATATTCAGTTAGTAGTTGTGGTTATACAGTAGTCCGTCTTATATAGTCTACAGACACTTCCTTGCTCTGTCATGTTATAGAAATATGAGCACGTGTGACTTTGATACATGACGATGAAAGAAGGTCATAGGTCACTGACCTGTCAGCTCACACCCGAGCAACTCCATGCGTAAGGTACAGTGCCTCCTGCAGACTTGTGGGTAAATCCGTACATACTGGGCTTTAATTGGAGGGGTGAAGGAGTTGGCAGATGGAGCGCTGTTATCAACATTTCCTCTAAAAATCTGTTGGATAGAACAGAGTAACCGTTGCAGGAAGTTGGAGATGGGTTGGATGGTGCAGCACTTCAGTTTTTTCTACAGTAATGTAGCTAGTCTATCTGCCACTGTCTCTAGTGTCTACTCCACACTCAACAAATTGCTGTCATTCAAGGTCAATGAGCTAGAATTACAGGGAAAAATAGACGATTTCTCGCACCATTTGAGCCTGTAATTTATAAGAACAGTGGTGTGTTCTAAATTAGTGGTCCAATTATGCTACTATACCTTCTGGAGTGTTTTATCCAAATTACCTGCAATTGTAGGCTTTAGTAGAGATGCATTATACATCACTGCACAAATAGGAGGGGAGCTGGAGCAGTGTATCTCTGAGTTTAACTTCTATTACAGTATGTTCTGACTTACTATAAGCACATAAATAAGAGGTCACTTGCTGTTTGAAAATAAACCACAAGGCAGAAAAGAAATTACAAAATCCTCTGCCATTGTTGTGTGTAATAAATTTGAGGAGAAATTTGGAGGTCGGGGTCTTTCGGAGCCCGGCCAAATGTGGGACAGCTGCGGTTTGCTGTCAGGAATGATAGAATGCTGTGAGGCCTATTTGGTGGCTGTTCATCCCCAAATAGTATAAAAATTCAATCTAGAAGTCATAAAAGTGGAGGGGGGTAAGGGGCAGCAAGATGGGCCCGGTGTGTGCTAGCTAATTAAAAAGCCATCTCATCATGTCCTCCACCCTGTCCTTGACTGAGCGCACAGACTCTAGTCACTACATGTGCGCGTGTCAGCGAGCGTGTGTGTTGTTGTCTGCATGCCAGTCTACAGGGAACGAATGGACTGATGGCTGAGTGTCTGAGTGTCTCACCATATCCTCATCTTTGCCCTTGACTTTATACGTTCTCCATGTCTTCCCGTCATCACTGAAGGCTACTTTGTAAGACTTGACGTACTCTGGGCTGCCGATCCGCTTAGCACCCTGGGTAATTAGGCCTGTGACCCTCATTCTCCTCAGCAGGTTTATCTGACAAACCAAAAAGAGGCAAAATGATGAAATTATGGCATCCCCTTTAGACAGAATTAGTGTGTGTGCATGTGGACTGTGTGCAAGTCATTGGAATCAATTCACACCCTGTATCTTTTCTGTCAGGGCCATCCATCTTATTCAGAAAGTCTGTGATCGAATGGAACATTTAATCAATTCTCACACTCCAGATCGAGTCTGTCAGGCCTGTGCAGACTCTCAATACAGTGCCAATGTAAAGCAGCGTGGCAAGCCATAAGGAAAGAGAGTCGAAGGAAGAGCAATATACAGTAATTGCATAGATCTTCTCTGTACACAATAAAATGTATGCCATGTTTTAACACCTTTTCAGCTGTGATATGGTTGTTAGCATAGTAAAGGACTACAACTTTAGCAGCAGTAGTAGTTTCCTTTTGATATCAGAGAACAAGTGGATTAAAAATATGCAGATCTCATGGAATTCAGGCTTCGTTCTTAATAATAGATCTCACTTCTCTCTGAGGGATTTAATCACTTTGGAATGTTCCTGTAATATTGCCCTCAGTAACGATGCTTAGGTGATCTCTATACCACTATTTGAGTGTCAGTGTCACCAAAGTTTAGCTTCAAAGTTGATTTTTGGTGAGTAATGATAATGACATATGTATTCTCTTGTTTATATATGTATATAATTATAGCCTTTATTCAATAGACAGAATGGCATGGATCTTTTTCTCCGCCACTCACTGATGCAGTCTTTACAGGCTTCAAGAGTTAAAGCAATGCAAAATACAAAGTAATAAAGTGTGTAATTGTAGGGTGTCAGGATCCTATGAGTGATGTTTATCTGAACGTATACAATCAAACCCAAGCCACCTTGTAATTTTGTTTTCTTATTTAAAAAGGAGTAAGAAAGTTCTTTTTTCCTAAAGCCCTTTGACAGCTGATGACAGCTCACTTCATTATGACGATGTGACAAAGCCTGTGGTGCCTAAGGAGCAGTGCTGTAGTGACTCACACGTCACACACAACAGGAAAAGTCACATTTCTAAACACTAATACTGAAACACATTTGTGACATTCTGTATGAGCATATGAACGATGAAGCACATCAATAATGCTGACAGCTATCCATTAATCATTTTAGCACTACATTTGCACCAAGCTGTTTTTATTTTCACTGGAAAAAGACACTTGTTTATCACAGATGTCCTTTTTCTAGTTGTGTAGCAGACGGGCCAGAAGTAGGGAACATTAACTAAAGTGAGCTAAAGCACAAATGGTCAGGTTTTAAAATGCACGGTAAAATCCATTTCAACAAATGTTTTTTTCCACAATATTTAATGTGACAATGCAAACACACAACATAATTATAGAGTGATTTTCTAATGCTGAAGCCCAATGACCATTCCAAGAGATTTTAGAGCACAAAGTGGTTGTTCTGTTAAAATAGGTTACAAAGAGACTGTAGCATTACTTTGAAAGAAGGCACTTTTTGAGTAAAAATGGATCGTTGAAAGTCTAACCACTTTTTCTGAGCACTCGAAAAATACCTTAATTTTTTTTACCAATTTTGTCAAATGGATCAAACATAATGGAGTCATTTAAAATGGGTAAGTTGTTCATAATGAGAAAAGCTTCTATATTTAGTTACCTTTGCATCCAAGCTCCGTGGTCCTCCTGTTGTTTAATGAATGTTAATTATGCATGAGGACCACTCTTTGAGGCTTACTCTGTAATGACCCACTCTTCAGTGTTTCTTTACTCTCTACAGAGATGGATACTTTGGCACTAATTAGAAGGCTTGTCACCAAAAGGCCATTGCTGTGGTAATTGGGGTGATCCTTCACATTTTAAATGGACACACAGAAACACACACCTCTGTCACTTGAATGTTGATAGTGATGCATTTATTTGTTTGACTGAGGCATCAGTCGAGACATCGTTCATTTGAAATCCTTTGTCCGCAGATAAAGAAGCGTCATCTTGAGGGAAATGTCTGGACTCAAACCATTGTCAAAGGGGTTTGATAGAAATATAAAAAAAAATGTATATAGCATTTAGTGTGTAAACGCTGAAGGCCCCATGCTTAATTCAAATGCATGCTCACTTTCTGCGCTGCTTACCAAACTAAACTGAGCCATAAGCACAACAACAGTAAACATGGTAATACAGTACTGGGCTGTCAGACAAATACTACACAGATGGCCAGCATGAAGCTGAGTGTCTTTAAAAATAACAGCTGTCATTCATGTTTTATTAGGTAGTTGAGAAATATGACATATTAGAAGATGACTTTATTTTTTTGCTTTCCAATCAACTCTAAGTGCAGAGCTACAGCTATTTCAACTTTTTCAAGAAAAGTTTCTTTTGTAATTATGTGCAAAGGTAAATGTGAACTCTTATCATTCCATTTCTATCTTCTTTTTTCTTTTCCCAAAACAAACAGTATCTAATATGAAAAGTGCACCACTAAAAAGTATGAGCCTTGCACCTTCTTGGTGCCAAATAATGGGCAGCTGCTTTCTGCATGTCAGGATTTAACCTGGTTTTGTAAAGTATGCGTTTTGAAATGAGAACATTCCCAGCATGTAACGTTTGGCAGTTCCCCGTTAGATAGTGTTTTTACAGAATGACTAAATTGTTATGACATTTTTATTTTTATGGAGCAACAATTTATAAGATATTTAGAAGTTTAATATCACATAAGCACAAATTGATTTGTACATGTAAAAGATAGTAGTATTACTAGTAAAATACGCACTATTATTAATAGTAAAAAAGAAATAAACTTGCTTTTATTGGCTCTAGTTTTCCATCTGTAAAACAACCTTTTATTTTCATTGTAAGGCGTCACTTTATTTGGAAATATTAAAACTGTGTGCTTCAAATTTTACTTAAAAATCCTGTGGCTACTAAACATGGTGAGCTGTATGAGGCACTTTGTCTTTATTCAGGGCTGGTTTTCAAAGATGCCACTGTATTTAATTTTATTTAATTTAATAAAAGTTACAAGATTCTAATTTATCAGTCAGTGCAGCACTGTGTTAGAACAGTTGTTACGTCATCAAACCTAAAACACACCCAGATCTGTTAGTACTGCCGCTTCATTGGACACGGTTCGGCCATGAATAACTTGCTTGGAGCAGGTAAAGATGGATTGAACTCACAAATCTCACAAGTTTTCTGAAATAAATAAATAAATAAATAAACACACATTTAATGCTATATATCCAAAATTCTGCTATAAATATTACTGCTTGGAGCCAATTGTGGTTGTAAATTAGGACATTATCGGCTGAACGAGAGAACGTAAGTCACGCTGCACATGAAAACACAGCCTCTGCAGGATTTTACATATAGTATGCTTACACATGCCAGAAAATGTGAACACCCTGATGGAAAGCCACATCTCTACATTATGTCATTAACTGTTTAGCCTCTATTAAATTATGTATGGACCCTCTTAGGCTTCACAGCTGATTTGCTTTGTTTCATTTCTCAGCACAGCCGGCTGCAGCTACATTCGGCTCATATTGGTCAGGCCTGCAACATATTTCCCTGGAGTCTTCAAATGCAATTTTATGTGTGAGCTTGTAGTGGCAGGGCAGATATTCTCATAGTACATAGATGCACACACTCACACACACTCACACAAGCATAAAGAAACACAAGTATGCATGCCTGTGTGAACCACTCTGATGTATTATTCAATGCATGTTGCTGAAGTCTATGTTCCACTGTTTTGTCAGACTTTAGAGGTGGCTTATGGGCAGAGGCTGGGTCTGACTGACATCCATCCAGGGCATATAGAAAACACAGAGGCCCGATGCGTCTCTCTTTGCTGATTGGCTCGTCATCTGTCAGAGAAGCAGTCCCACATGACAGACGTGCAAACATAGTCTCGCAGCATTCACAGAAGCAGCCACACTACCTTTTAGCATTATCCCAAATCACTGACATGACTGTACACCTCTGTACTCACACACCAATTACCAAGCCCCTCTCTAGAAGCACGCAGAGCCTACAGCACCTCTCGCGGCATCCCACGTGGCATCATTAAAGTCAAACAAGCGGCAGAATGGTTTGTCTGGTGTTCTCCTCATCCTCTCCATGCGCCAAGCTGTCTTTCTCTCACTCACCCTGTCTTTTCTCTATCTGTGCAAACAAATTCCTTTTTTTTTTTTTCCTTGTCATTACACACCTGTCTATTCCTTTGTTGTGTGAGTCTGCTTCACTTTTTTCATCACTGTATTGTCTGTGTGTTTTGATTATATTCTGTTCATGGTTCAACTTCTGTGCATCAGCAATCAGAAAAGTGCCACTTAAAAACTTGCTGTCAGCTTTTCTGTCCATCAAACAATGCCAGGTAAATTCTATTCAAGTCCCTGTTCAGACTTTATATTCAGTGAGTTTTTTTTAGGTTCTAAGTCTAGTGCTTTTGTTCACATGTGGGATTAGCATACATCCTCCTGTGTCCACATAAGATTAGTTTACATTTCAACTTTTGATGAACACATGTTTCTAACTGCATTACAGACAGTTTTTAACCACAAAGCAATGTTGTGTCAGTGTTTTCAAAGTATCCATTTTGACTGACAAACCGGACGTTTTCAAACTAAAACTGGATTCCGTAGTATTTATGAAAATATCAGTGCATCAAAAGAAAATTTATTTCTTTCTATACCTGTCATAAAATTGTTATCCAAATAATGTTTCCATGTGTGAGCTGTGAAGTGAAAGATGCAGTTTAAAGTAATTACCACATAGAGACATGACATGCTTGGAATAGTTATAACTCTTTCACATTCTTCCTCACACTTGAGTACACCTGCATCTGTTCTACCCCTGGCTCACACTTTATAATTGCCAGGAAGTAAGCCATTATTTTTACAGTATGTGTAATTACCTCTGAAGTCAAAGCTATTGTAATTCAACCATTAAACATTAAGCCAACCAAAGTAATTTTATTAAATGAAACTAAGAAATGAGTCCTGAGTAAGGCATGTGTATTTGCATGTGCACTGATTGTGCCCCTCCTGTGAATGTAAGTTACCTGGATCCACGGCCATCTGTCATTTTCGGCAGCGGTCCAGGCATTAACCAGGCCTTTCTTGTTGAGGCGTGCAAAGTACGGGTACCACTTCTGCAAGCCAAAGAGCGCGCGGTGGGTGGAGGAGGCTGTTATTTGCTGGTTGGAGATTATACCACCTTCCATGCCCAGTGGTCCAGAGCATTCTGAAAGGACACAGGAAAGACGAGGAATGAGACGCAGGAACCATTATACCTGCTCTCAGACATGTGCATTTCAATAGATTTACAAAAGCACTACAAATGTCACATCTTGTAATGCCAGCGATTTTGCCCTTCTTTGTTCCTATACAAGGCATTACAACATCACCTCCTGTGTTTTTGTTCTTCAATAATAACGTCTTGTGCATCGCTTACTTTCAGAGCGGCTTTGATTTGACACAAGCTAAGTTTTTGTTGTCCTCCTCAACCAGTGACAGGCTAACGCTAACAGGTTGATTTGTCATCCCATCGGTATATAATCAGTAACCAAACCCCAGGCTTATTTCTCCAAGAGCAGTGGCTCCCTGTCGACCGTGTCCTCCTAAGTAGACAAGCTTACAGCCGTCATATCTTTTTAAAACAAACAAATTCTAATTGTACTGCTAGGTTTTTGTTTTGTGAAACCAGAATTTAGAAAATTAGAACATTTGTTTGATCATATTGAGAGAACCTATTGTTCTGCAACATTAGCACGTAGTGTTTTCTTATTGGGGAGATAGAGAAACAGTCAAACCAGATGGAAAATTAATCAAGAACTCTGACAATATGTCGGACTTTACAGCTCACATTATACTGAACAAATAACTTCTGGCTTTAACTGTCAAAAATGTAATAATGACAGTTTAAAAAGGTACCACTACAAGCCAATTTTTTTTTTCTTAATCGGTTATTTACATATAAAAACATCTGCTTTTCCTATCAAATCACATCAGATCTTGATTTTGATTCGAACTGCTCTGGTAGGATTCAATTAGGAGGCAATGTGCACAGAAAATGTGCAGTTTGCCTCAGCAATTATAAGTTAACTGAGCCAGTAGAATGGGCATAATTGGGCAGTGAGGTTTGCCAAGAAAACAACCTAAACAGTCTGGCTGGGGGTGGGATTGTTCTCCTGAGTAGATGCCTATAACATTTCCGTAGTAAATAGTATTAGTATTGCACTTTTTGCAGGAAAACCAAAGCCAAAAAAAGTGTGTTCAAGTTTTGCTAAGACAATATGAAATTATTTGTAATGTACATTAAACACTGAAGTAGATTTTCAATGTTATTTTATTGATAGATAAGGATTTTATGCAATTACATCACAGTAGATATTGACTTTACAGACAACCATACATTTTTAGAATTACTTTTGTAAAACAATTAAAGTGACTTGAAATTTAAAATCTCTATCTTTTTATACAAAAACTGGTCTTAGTAAATTTACGTTGGATTGGATGCAAATAAAACTATCTCTAAATGCAATTAGTTAGACATAAAACCAGATCAGAAATCAGAAGACAGTACCAACATATGCAGAATAAACTGACTTTGGACAGAAAGTTAGTTTATAAAACCCATAATCATTCAAAAAGAAAGCATCATATAAAGCTTGTTGTGAATCAGCTACAAGACTGATTTTACTTTGGGAAGTGGAGGAGGTCTGTTGTATTGCATACACAAAGAAACTGGTCTGGGAGTGTCCAATGTGCTCTCTTTTCTGCTCCGGCTTTTTCTTCCAGGGCCAATCTTGGCGAATAAGGTGGGATTTTGTTTTGCGTCATATTGAGCGCAACATTTTTCTCTCCCACTAGCCATGCTGGTGTAGAGCTTTGGAACCAACGTCACTGCGCAATGCATTGTGGGTCACTGGCGCCATTTTCCGAGGCCACTAACCAAAACAATCAATAGCAGTGCTGCTGTTTATCTGCATCATGCTTAAAAATATTACAAAAAAAGTAGGGCTATGTCAAGAAATTGCCGGATGGAAGGAAGACAGTATTTAATATTTTAAATATTGTGTATTGGAAGGGTTGACCCATATCAGAGCCACGAGTAGGAAAGTGATCCTGGCAATTTGCTTCCAGTAACGTTTAACAACATAGTTTCTTATCAGCGCATACACTGGCCAAACACATAAATTCAATTTAGAAATAGCTGAGTACAAGTTTTGGACAATTTTAAGCCAAATAGTGAATATGTTGTACATTCGTACAAAGATAAGTTTGATATGCAAATTTAGCCCAATTTTATAACCCTACCAATGTTGCTGTTTATCTGTATCATATTGCCATGTCCCGTACTCACAGGCACGCAACAGCTGTCTTTATTAAGCTGCCAATAACAAGCTCTTATACTAGGACTTCCTTGCATTGCTTCTAGGTAGGAAAACTAAACTGTTTTTGATTTTTTTTCTACCTTGTTGGTTGTGCAACCTGACATTACACCCAATGACACAACAGTTTTGCCCTATCGCTGAAATTATTCATAAATAAGCCACCGTGATCTGTTCATCGTGTCGTCACATTCCAAGGCTCTGAACCATGGATGCATCCATATGTATACGCTGTGGTTGTTGACAACTTTAATCGGGCAGTTGCTTTTCTTTCTTCCGTGTTTTTTTCTGATTGGTTTACTTGGCAACCGTTAGTTCTGCCCATGGACCTGTCTTAAAATCCTGTTCAAACCCCACAATCCCAGACCAATTTCTCTGTGTATGCAATACAACAAGAAAGAATTCTGGTTGGCCAGGCTAGGTCTGGTAATTGGATTTATGTAAATCTCATATTATAGCTTTGTATTGTTGGATATAATTTATTTTAATCGCTGTACTTTTTTTTGTTGCAATTATTGTTTCTGTTTCTAGTATTGTTTTGAAATTGAGCTACTGTAATTTCCCTATATTAACTAAGTTTATCTATGTCCAAGTTTTATGATTTGAATATGTACACCTTACTTTTAGATAGAGTATTTGCCTAAAACTGAGAGACTGTCCTCTGCTGGAGCTGTAAAAAACAACAACTCCACTGTCACTGTCATTGGGTAACACTAAGTTGAAGTGACAGTGTCATGTTTGTCGCTTTTGCAATTCAATTTTCTGAATGCAGTTGAAGTCCCCTTCCCTGGTGTGTTTGATAAAATTTCATTTGTTAAACTACACTGCATGTAAGTGTTCACAGATGATAAAAAAGCATTGTGTGTGAACTGTAATGCTGAAGTTGGGGGAAAGAAAACTGAAATTGAGACATGTCCCAAAAGACCGAGGACATATCAGGCACAAAGTCCAGCCACAGGCACTGGGTTCTCATGCTGGATGAAATGTGAAATGTCCACATAAAGTAGCCCTAAGGGCCGCCTCCAGCTACGGTCACCAAAAAGCTGTGACTTTAACTAGAAATGCAGGCTGAGCATTTCAAAAGACAGGCACAAACAAGCAGACAATAAAAATGCTGAGAAGTGTGAAGAGACTTTCACTACAGAAGAAAGGCAAGAGTCAAGCGAAGAATGGAACAATGAAAACAAGCCTTATCCAGCTGCTACAACCGTGGGCTGCGGGCAACAGGGAGCCCAGTAGAGACAGTGAGTAATGTCTGAGGATGGTCTAGGGGGGATCCACTGGAGGATGTGTGTGTGTTTGTATATTCCTCTATGGCTTCAACACCTCTTCTTGTGTGTGACTCACCACTTCGACTGTGATGAGAGGGTGGTGTAGATGTAGGCTGTAAACTACCACTCCAAAAGAGAAGACAGATATTTCAATACTGTAGCACTGAATGTAGTCTTTTCACATTGACTTTTAATAATGTATTCAAATGTGTTCAAACAAACAAAAAGAACTGTCTTCAAAGAACCTCTTTTCTGTCGCCATTATTTTTTGAAAAGTCAAATAACTTTTAAACCCAAAATGTATTTTACACTTCATTAATTTTCCTACTGTGTGCAACAAGCACGGTTTAAGAACTCTGCATTATTGTGTTAGGGCTGTGTTTTAGCCTGCTGTATACAAACTTCCTTGTTATTGACAGTGGAGAAGTTTATTTGTCTAACTTGGCTTGTGATTACCACCACCATTGTCTGTACAAACTGTGACATATGACACTATTTAATTTAATACATTTTTTCAAAGCAGTTTTGTTTAACTGTATATTTTTTTATTTCTGACGTGCGCTGATGACCTCTTGGCCATGATCATGATCTCAATGGGTCTTATCAGGTTAAATAAAAGGTTAATAAATAAATAAATTCATCTAATTTTGTTTATTATTCATGTTATAACATAACTAAATAACAGGTGTATCCTTTGTTTGACCTTGAAATGTAATTGGAATATATTTGACCACATTTCAATCTGACGGAGAGGCTGTAGTTAAACGCTGCATCAACACATGACTGCACGAGTCCAGAGGGTGCAGCTCTGGGGCAGATCTCCTGGAACACATTCTACATGGATGCTCTGGAAAGGCTCAGCAGCAAAATAGCAGCGGCTCTCACCTGGCGGCGGTGATGGGCTGATCTTAACGAGCTACCTGCCAGGCGTCCGTCAGAGCGGCGGAGACGGTCAGCCCCCGGGCCGTGGCCTCCTGGCCCCTGAGCATACATCAGCCCGGCTACAGCACGCATCACTAACACCACCACTACCCCGTGTGACAGCTGAATCCATCTCCCACGAGCCCTACCTACAGCCTAAACAAATTAGACACCCACTCAAATGAATGCCAGCACACCAATACTAATGAGAAGGGGGAGCGGGGAAGAGAATCATAAATAAGACTAAACAGATGTTTGCCATACAATAGAGTTTCCACAGGTGAAGAATGAGATGGATGAAACACACCTGTGCCTGCATAAATTACACATACAAGGCACATACACCGCAATTGAATGTAAAAAGATACAAACAAGTAAAATCCTTGTGATTATTATTTTTTATTATAATTGTGCTGAGTATTGTATTGCACACTTAAGATATAGCACAGAAACATAATAATGTTACAGACCACCTCCTTGGTTGATGCCTTTAGAGTATTGTTAGGAGTAAGATGTGTTTGGTTAATGGAGCCTGAACAGTCATCACCTTTACTTTCTATTGCTTTTTTAACTGGCCATTTAGCCCATTTCATTGTTTTAAAATGTGAAAGGCTCCAGATGATTACAGCAATAACATTTTTGAGGCTGTTTAAAGAAAAAGGATTCGGTTTGAAATCACTACATCACTGTGCGTGCGTTGTTTGTGAGGATGCAATAAAAATGCAACATTTAATTCTTACTTCAACAACAGGATTTGTTAATCAATGGGGTAAGACACAGTAAATAGGCAATAGTCAGAAATCCCTGTTGAGGTGATAGTTTCCTCCTGATATGAAAACATGTATTTTAGGCAGTGTACATTTTTCCAGAAGCCTGTAGCCTAACTTCCATCTCCAGTTTTGAGGTTGTCCACAAAATTTTAATGGCTCTTTTGGGCTTTTGGCATGTTTACATTGTACTAGATGAACAGCAGCCTTATGGCCTTGAGATGCCCCTGGGGTAATTTCACTAAAACGTTCCCAATTTTTACGCACTTCATCTGCTGTGAATATTATACCATCCACAAAACAGAGAGTCAGCACTTGTTTCATTGCAGATCCAATGCAGTAGATTGCAGAATTTACTTTAATAAGTGTGCCGATTCTGCAGAATTATATAATCTTGGACAAATATTTAATCCGCAAAAGAAAATAAAAGTGAGCTTCATTAACTACATAATGGAGCTTAGCTTTTGTTCAGACACAGGCTTCACTAAATAGTTTTCTTCTCTTCTTTGAGAAGTGCTACAGTCATTTCCAAATATAGAACAGACTGCCCAAAGTTCATGACTGAATTAAGGGTAAGAACATTTGCACTGCATGAGATCAAATTAAATCTTAATGTGTGCCGAGATAAAGAGTAGACACACATTTTTGAGATACATTTTAAAATAACAAGATAAACACAAGCGTTATGCACAAGAGCATGGCACTTTAGATAACATCACTTTCAGCATTAAAGGAAATAGGAGCGTTACTTTTAGAAATTCAAGCGATTCTGTTTTTATCAGGGTCACATGTAGGATACATTTTCAGCTTTTAAGCTTTACACTTGCTTTTTATGTTTTTTGTTGAAAGAAAGACATTAATTTTATGTTTAATAAAAGTTGAATCAATTCTTTGTGCATCGTTTTGCATTTCTCCTGCTGCTGAGTGTGAGGACTAATTTAAATAACAATTAACAAAAAAGGAAGTCAGCAGAAGTATGTTTAACAGATTAATATTTGAAAGGCAAACAGCTGTACTGGAGTACTTACTGTACTGGCAGTTCTTGCCCATGTATTCCCCGGGGCACTCACAGGAGTAGTTGGCCACCAGGTCCGTGCAGATGCCTCCGTTCTTGCAGGGCTCTCTTTCGCACTCATTAATATCTGGAAGACACAAAACACACAAAGAATGTGCATTCATTTGTTCGGTGCAGACGTGTAGAAAATTAAAAAGACCTCATCCTCATTAGAATGCATAGGTAGAGAGCGTATATTGAATTTTCACTGTTTGTGACTTGATTCTGTCCTTCCTCATGAAGATACAGGTTCCTCCAAAGCATTCAATTAAACGCAGACACTAGTGTTGAAGACACGATCTCATTGACCATTACAAAGACAGAGTTAGTGGCATCAAGACAAGACCAAGTCAGAAACAGCTGCAGTAAATAACACATCACGTTATAAAGATTCAAACATTACAGGCAGTCACAATCAATTACAAAACTCACAGGAAGGGGTTAAATGTCCCCAAATGTTTTATGTTAGAAAGAGTCCAAGACCTTGACAAAGCTGAGTAAAAATATTTTCAGCAACAATATAATATGTCGCAGCCCTAACAGGAATGTATATATCACACTTGCACCAGATCATGTTGATTTAACACCATTAGGCTCTTCACCTCCTTTCTCCTGTGGGACAAAAATATAACTGAAGTAGAAAATAATTTAACAATAGTGCACGGAATAGCTGTGACACACAAGAGCAAGTATGATAAAGTGCAGCGTGTCTGCTGTGAAGTCATCTTTGCTCTTAATGGGTGTCTGAAACAGCTGTTCACTAACTCATTTATCTATTGGGTGAAAGTGAGACACCTGCAACCCCCCCGTTCCCAACTCTCTTTAATGACAGGGTTTAAGAGGTAAACTTCTCAAACATTTTCAGCAAATATATCATGGTTTTTGACTCGCCTAAAGCAGCCACACAACTTTTAATCCTCTTCAACATGCCCTGAGTCTTCAGTGACTCACAGGTATGTTTAGGCTTCATAAATATGTAACTGGGTCTGCGATTTGGAAAGCCTAAGAAAGTGAAATATGATTAAAATAAGTCTGTTACAGGGCTCCATCTCTGATTTCATCTAGACTATCTAGAAAAGTCACTTGAGTGCATTTTGTAATATCTGGATGCCGGGTGCTTTAGAAATAAATAGTAGATAAAGAAATCTACAGGAGGTCTGTGAGGTATCATCTGGGGTATTAAGTCATTTAATGATTGCAATTGGTCAACTACCAATCGCAAGACATTTACCCAATTACAAACACATTTATTAGGAGTTATTCCTTGTTTTTATCATATGCACTGCTGCATATGGCTCATAATTGATTATCATATTGCAAAATTACATTTAAGCATAGGTCGTTATCAGTACAAAGTTCACAGTTAAAACTAATTCTCCAGATAAAACTATTCTTAAATGAGTTACATATTTTTATCATTTGCAAGCAATAAAATTGTGACTGGTCAGTTATTAATATGGTCATCTGGAGCCAATCACAGCATGTCCTGGTCTCTCATTAATCGGGCGGATGTGGGCGGTTCTGGTGATATTGCCACCTCCTAAGTGCTATCTCTAATCAGATGCAAAGTATGCAGCAATCAACAGTAATTCTTTAGCTGATTATAATAACTATGATGATTCAAATCAAAATCATATCTTAATGGCGGGGTCCTGTGTTCTTACGTAATCTTGAGCCCCAAAGGAAATGAGCTGCTACAGGGACAATTGGATGTAATTGCAAAAGCAAAAACTGCCAGTGTGCAGAAATAAAACACTATTGGAATTGCATTGCCAAACTATTTGCTGAGATACAATGCGTTTTACATTGGGTGTGAGCACTGATCCTAAGACCTCAATGTGTATCATATGTATGCATGTCATCATTAAGGACAGCTTTCTATAAAAGGTTACAGAAAACAAAATAGTGAGCAAGAAATATAAAGAACTTGTTCCTTCTAGCACAATGTTATCCCAGCCACACAGATAAGTCATGTTGTTTCTTCTTTCTGTTGCCACCAGTAGGTTCAACTGCAAAGGTGAGCCAAATGGGCAAGCCACTCAAATAGCCTGAAGGAAAACAGAACAAAGCGAGAGCAAAACACGGCAAACCCATCTGAAGGTTTGCTCTCCTTTTATGAGAGGCCATCGGCCCCTAAGAGCACAGCACCACGAAAGTGAGACATTAAAGTAATGTATGTGCTGCCGGTAAATCAGGTGGGCGAAACAGGATTACTTCAGAAAGTTAAACAGCCGCTGAAACGAGGAGAATGTGACAAGAGACAAGAGAAATTATGTGCTAACCCATATTCATTACAGTAAATACAACCATTCAAAAGATTCAACTGTTGTAAATTTGATAATAATGGACACATCAGTTTGAATTATTGCATTATGGGACAGACTGGCATTGAGCAAATATCTGCCCAGTTCATTTTATCCCCTACTTTGGGGATTTGCAATTGCCAGTTAATAGAAACAATTTACTCACACATTCAATGAGTTAAATGCGAAATTGTATTCACCAGTTCACCAAGCAATGCATGTTATTCTGAAGAGGCCGCAGTGTAGTATAGGTTCATATTTTGTTGATATTTAATATCACTAGAGCTGGTCAATCTTAGATCAAGAGTGTTATAAATGCATAAATAAATAAAATAATTCTAAATCTGAATTAAGATTTAAGATAAGTTATCTAAAATCTAAACTGAGAATTACTGACCAAACCAAAAGTGAATGTATGAGCCTCTTCTGTGACTTTGGTCAGGCTCTCAGTGGGTCAGTGAGCGTCTCGTTGCCTGGTTCTGCTGCTCTGTCGCTCTCTGAGAAGCGTCTCAGTCATGGCAATAATGAGAGCAATGAATAGTGCTATGTGTCAGAGACTTACCCGGGCTATGGGCTTTAAATTGGCTCTAGTGTGTCAAGGGAGCAGAAACTGGCCCACGGAGGGAGGGGGGTCACCTGCGCTCTGTTCACTGGGCTGTACTGACCTGTGCACATTCTGCACCTGCTGTCTCCACATTCACACAAAGCCATGACGTTCATTCGGCTGTAGAGGTTATGTCCCAAAGCTGTCCCCAGAGAGATACTGAGGAGTTACATGCAATTAAAGTGAAGAAACAGTGACAACCATCAGCCCGGCTCTGCTTTTGACCCATGACACAACATATTTTTGAGATGGGATTTTTGATTTAAACATATATTAGATTTATTTTGTCTCTCAAATAGCAGCTTATATGTGTAATTATATAACTCTTAATCAACCCTTTAAAAATGACATAAATTAACCAAATGATTGGTATAAATGCATGTCACTGGCCTCTAATCCTCCTACACAGGCACAGCCCCCAAATGTAATTTGTAGAATGAAAAGGTAATGTCCCTGAAGTATTAGCCCTACATTTCACCCACTTCTGCCATTAAGCTGTGGTTAAACAGTGCAATTTTTTCCATTTTCCTCTGCCATTAATGTGTAAGCCACACAATTGGAGTCCAGTCAAGATTTTCTTTTCATGACGAGATGTCTCATGCAGTTACATCTCTGCATCAGGATTCAGTTTAACCCCAGAGTTTCCTGAGGGGATGCTTTGTCTTATCTTGTCTGTTTTTATGTCACAGTTGAAGCGCTTTTTAAAAATGCTTAGTAAGCAAACCGATCCTTGACCCGTCCACCCGGGAGAGAAGCATCAGTAAGGCCTCTGAAGTCAGTGATCGACATGAATGAACTCCTGGAGTGGTTGTTTATTCTTGCCACATAATTAACCTCTGACCTTGAGTACTCACACTTCCTCCAAAGAAATGAACACATTCCCAATGCAGGGTGTGGTTTCCCTTGGGACAGCCTGATGATGAGGTTGTGTGACTCATGGTGCAGATATTGGATTTAAGACAATAAGACACACAATCCATAAAATTCCTCCATCAGGAGAAAAACAATAAGAACATAAGTCTAAATGGGCACTGCACATTATTCTTTTTATGTTCAGTTTATTTACAGCTTTTATACAGAATTGATATAATGCAAAATTCAAATATATGCAGTATAAAATATGGGTAACAAAACAATTTGACTAAAAGCGAATGATATAATAGTAAAAGTAGTCCTGATAGTCCTGTAAGTGCATGCTAGAGGTGCAAAGTGGTTTTCCTTTAATGGTAAACACAGTACTTAAACCGTTTAACTCTTGAGAGCATTGCCCTTTATCAGTCGTATATAGCAGATAGAAATGGTATTTCAAGCTCCAACACAAACATTATCGTGCAATTGCTTTCTGACTAATCTTGATGAATGAATTCCTACTTTGGCCATATTTTTTTACATAGTCAAACTTTATTTCTGCTTGCTCAGTGAAAAAAAAAACTTTAACTGCTAAATGGGATTCACACTGTATGTAAACATCACAGACATATTACATTCCATTTATTCATTTAGCTTATTTCCAAAGCAACTTACATTAAGCTTCTATTCACCAGTGTCACAGCTGGAACACCACTGGGGTTAATGTGGGTTAAGTGTCTTGCCCAAGGACACAATGGCAATATGAACTGTGGGGATAACAGGAATCGAACCACCAACCTTCCAGGTGAGGAACAACTCTACCACTGAGACAATAATTTGCCAAGAAATTAGATGATGGAGACAGCACCACTTAAAAATTAGAATGGATGGTCACTTTTTTTTTTCTTGCAAGAATTGAGCATTTTATACAGCATTTGGTACAGCATGAAATAGTTTGACGAGCATTACATACAGAGAGTTCTTATATGATGTTGATGCTTTGGTTAGCAAAACAGAACATCCTTGGAAATTAATTAAGTGTAGTGGCATTGATTAGCATGACACCAACAAGGGATAAATCTGAAACTATATGATAAACAATCTGGCCCAGCCTGACAACACCATGTTACAGAAGCTGTTATAATACAATGTCACATAATATGTCACAATTATCTTAACAAATGCTTAAGGTATATCTTCCCCACTGGACGTATGAAGCCATGTTTGTTTCATGAAACCTTCCTCACCCACTTTACAGAGGCAAAGTTAAAAGACCCACCTGCTCAAAACTCAGTGTGGACGGCTTGTATGTTCAGTGACTGGGCTTTACAAGAAGTATACAATGTTTTGTTGTACACCTTTTCATTTGATCCAACCTCTGTCCTGTCTGTTTGTGTTTTAATCATTGTCAGTTTGCTGCTCACACAAACTTAAGCCTGGACAGACACACTCTACACCTTTATGATTATTGTCTTTCTATAACACAGAAGAGCTCACATGTCCACAGAGTGACTGCTCCTGTGCATAGGCGGTGATCAGCCTTGACTGTCGTATTTGACAGGTCATGGAGCAGTAAAATGTGTCCAGTCCACAATACACAAGGCTAAGGCTGGGCATGTCTCTCCAAATTAAGTTGGGAACAGAAGGTAGTGGCTGTCTCCACTGTCAGTCTATCCTGTCAGTCTATCTCTACGCCCCGTCTACTGAAGTGACCATCAATAAGACAGGATTCTATATGGTCTCCTATTTATTAACTATACTTTAAGACAGTCTGAGGAAAATAGCTATGGTTTTGTATTAAATGTAGCATGACTTTTATTGATCTCATATAATGTGTTTTTATTGAGGTCTATGCTTCATGTTTCAAGGAATATATTGATGTATGAAACAGAGGAAGTAGGATTACGAAAGGTGTATTCCCCGGACAAGGTTTTTGAAGTGGGATTAGTCCACTGCAATTTATTTTCCAGGCATCCCTAAAAAAATATCTTAAGATGCATTGCAGAAAGCAAGGAGTATGTGAGACGGGAAACACTTATGTTTTTTAAAGACGTGCTGTCCAGCGGCTGAGCTGAGACTAGGCCATGCAGAATGTGAAGGGCCCTCAGCTCGCAGGCGGAATGACACTCGGAGGAAAGCCTTAAGTGTCATCTTAAGCTTACAGATGGAGGCTCTAAAGCAGGTGTGTGAGGCGAATACTGATCCAGCTCGGAGCTGCGCAACATAATCCACAAGCTTTTTAACGTCACCTGGCTACATTTGTTGAATGTAGAAAAGACGCTCAGACATCTGCTCTTATCATCACTGCAAATGGAAATAAATGGGAGGTTTAGGATGACTGTAATTGTGTTTTAATAGTGAATTCCGCTGGTATAAACATAAAATATGCACAGCTGAAGCAATCTTTTTGTAAACCAATGTATGATTTAGGTTCTGATATAAATCCTCAAATGTAATATATATTTTTAACATTTGTATTTAATATAATAATTGGGCCACTTTTGCAGATGTTTCTCACATATTTGTATATAATATGTGAACTCAATCTTAACAAAATCTAGTATTATCACAATGTCAACATGCAATTTAAAATACAATAACTACAGTAACTAATATAAATGTAATGTTATTAAAGCTCATTCTCATGTTGAAGTATAATTGAAGTATTCAGACTACACTACTTTCACATTGTAATACTTGGAATACATCACTAACTATTTATACAGCATTTTTGCTACTTTCCTTAACATGCAGTCAGCAGTAATTGTACGGCTCATCTGTGGTGGAGAGGTTAGTGTGACAGCCACAGTCCCAGTCTGTGCCGGCCACAAGCCCGGGTAATTGCGTCAAGAAGGCCATCTGACATAAAAACATTACCAAGCTAATTTTTCTCAATGTTGTTGTTCTAAAAGGAGCCACAGTGAATGAGCTCTGTCTGTCGAAACACAACAGCTCTCTTCATTTGGACTCACACTGACCATTCTGAATTAATGCAGCTCTGTTTAGTCAGGCTGAACATTAGTCAGCGGTCTGTTTTGGGTTGCAGAGCCAAGCCAAAGCCAAGGGCAGCTCTGAATCTAACTCTTCTATGCCACCTGGGATTCGGAAATGCATCTCCATTTATGCTTTTGGCCATCTGCCTGCAGGTCCATCCTTACTGCAGAGGCCAGAAGGTGACAACGCAGCTCAAGTGGCCTTACACAATTAGGCCCTGGTAACAGCTCCTTCCCCACATCTGCTTCTGGAAAAGGAATAAACCAGGTGAATGTGTGCTCAGAGACCTACAGCTCTAAAGAGAAGGAAAGAAAATTTGCAGTTTTTGGCAACTGATTATTTTTAAGTTATTTTCCTTCTAACCAAAATGCACACTTCATGCCATTTTCTCTTTGAATCTTAACATAACTGCAAAAACCCAGACTCATAAAACCTCTCCTGAAGCATTCTCAGGAGTGTTGTTCTTCCTCTGCAAAGTGTGTTTGGCTAACAGGACTGCCCTTGAAGTCACCTCTCAATACCCTGTAACTGAACCATCGAGTGCCAGTACAGTTCAAATAGCACATAACTTTTATGTTATGATTGGACAAGCAAAGACAAAAGGTGATTGTTCACAATTATGTTTAGTGCAGAAGTTCTTATGAAAGGTATATTTAGCATGTCACTGCTGCGAAACAAACATCTTAAGTTATCCCTGACCAGATCACTTATGTCACTGCTTATTTCATGAATTTAGCTCAACATATCACTCAAAATACTGTGACAAAAGAGATTTCCTTTATCTCAAATACCCCCTAAAAGAAGCAAAAGATAATGCGTCAGTTTACACTCATCTAGGATGGAGAGAGGAATAGTTGCATTGGACTTTTCCTTTGCTGCCACAATGCATGCACAACAGAACCAAACTAAAAACAGTCTGCACCAAATGAAATATCAAATAAATAAAAAAATAAAACTTGCTTCTGAAAACCTCAGTTCAGTGGAGTCATTGTCATTGAATAAATCCCATCTTTTAACCTTCCTAAATATTACACAGAGGCTCTCTGGGACTTACTGCAAAAGACAAGGGCAGTATTGTCCTTCAACAATGCAGATGAAAAGGACTGAGACTTTAAAATGAGCCGGTGTCACCACTAGTGCTCAGGCCTAGTGATAAAAGCAGTCCGTACATCTAAAACCTGAATGTCACACATCTATAAGGATTTATATACAAGGATCTATTTATAAATTCAGCCCACATACTCTATAGAACTAAAAGAAAAGTTAAAATAAAAACACTTAAAGCAAAAACAAATGGAAATGTCCCTCCCCTTCAAATGATTGAAGGTTATGTGCAATGATAAAAAAATGTGCTGTATGTCATCCAGAGTTAAAATGCAAACATGTATCCTATTTTAAAGAGGGTTAAAGCCAGGTGAACACTATCCCAGTTAAATCTGCCTTTCCAAGTCCAGACAAAAAATCAGCTAAATGGAACAAAGAAATTGTCTGGAGGCTGAACTGACTGATCAGATTATGATCGCCACATAAAAAAGGTGCCCTGCTGCCTCGGCACACAGAAATGTGTGGAGCTTTGAAAAAAGACCAAATGTGCGGGGAGCTTAACAAAAATACAGCACTGCTGGCGAACAAGCATACTCATCTCTTCCTCTTGTATCTGCACACACACACACACACACACACACGCACACATGGGCTGTCTCCACACGAGTTGTTGATCAATGGCGTCGGTCGGTTTGGCTGTGCGATTGTGGTCACTTCTTTGGATGTCTGGTGGACTATAGACCCTTCCCCCAGGATTCTCTGCACTCATCTCTTCCTGTAAATGCAGCTTTCTAGCCACAGACTGCGAGCAGTGGGTGGGCTGTGGGATTGTGAATGTTATGTGGAAATGGCCATGTCCTCCACGAGACTATCACAGTAACAGAGCGGTGGGGACGACTCGAGGCAGTCACTGTTCACAATGGTTCTCAGGGATTTTCACAAAGTGGGCCATGCTACCATCTAATTATCAAAGGTGGTAATTTTCTTTATGGTGAAAATATGGCTCCAAAGAAAAAAAGTTAAGGGTAGCAATCAGAAAACCTGCTAACATTATTGTTCAAGAACTCACTTTTTTATGTGCTCAGCCCAGCATTGTAATGTGTTATGATATATTAACATGCTACTGGAGCAAAGGAGACCTACATTTAGTGAGAAATTAGCATAAATTCAGTAGTACATTGCAAACTCTTATTAGGAGAGAACTATAAGCTTATGCAACCTGTTAAGACCCGTTGCCTTTGTTGCCTCTGCCTCTTTGCCATGAGTTTAGTCAAAACTTGGCACTAAATTTATGTAGTATACTTAAATCAATCTTAATCCATTTAGCTAAGCCTGCCTCCAAAACATAATTCTTCAACTCTACATGAAAAAGTGCCTAAGACCTAATTCAGTTAGTGCTCATATGATCTTAGACAGTAAGCACTTCCCCGAGAGCTATAAACAAAACAGCAGCAGTACTTTGGGAAGACGTATGACTGGAAAGACACTTGTATTTTGGAACCACTGGCAATTTTTGTTGAAAATATGGTTTATTTTCTGACAATTTTGTGTTATTATAACCAGAATATGAGCAATACAAAATACAAACAATAGAACAAACAGTCATTTGTTTAGACAATGTTTGGCTCTCAGTACAGCTCCAGGCGTGATAATGCCATTGATGAGATATGAATTATAGACATATTTATTTAACGGTTAGGCTATTATCTGGGTATATAAACACTCTTTAACCATTTCTTATATATATATTTCTACACTAACAGCATTGTACAATAGAAGATAAGGACCGAGGATAAATCCGAATAAATGCTCATGACCTTGGCTGAGTGAGCTGACCAGTGGACTGTAGCAGTAGCTTTCTGCTTCTTCTCACAATGAGCAATCCCACAACTTCTCACCTAATGTTATCTCTCATCCCCCCAAGAAAGTGACAGGTTTTACAGAGGTCTCTAAAGGGATTGGCTTTCTTTTACTTGTGACAAATTGACTATTGTTGTAGGCTACAGCCAAGACTAACACCAACATAACCATTGCAGGTTGTCACATATGTGGCAATGCCAAAGTAAAAAATAAGTCAAACGTCTATGAGTGATTTCTGGTAAAACAATAGCTCTGATTATACATTCTTTAAAGGCAAGAAGCTCTGAATATGGGATTTTTTTTACACTTAAATCAAATATAAAAAGATGTATAAAATGTATCCTCGTTGCAATATCAGTGTTCACATATATTTACCTATATCACCTAAAGATTACTGATATTTAAATTTGGCCACATGAATAAAGAAAATCCAAAGCAGAAAGACATCAACAATATACGTATTTTTAACAGTAATTTATTTTTTTCGTAATATAGTGTAGCTCTTCTTTAAGTCATTGTTTTTTTACATTTGTCCACTTAATGCATTATAATCTGTGCAGGAATATTGGTAATTTGATAGAAACCTGATCTACTACAAACAAGAAACTAGTGAGGAAATTTTGCAGCAGTAGTGTTTTTTAGCTGACAGAGGACAAAACTGGTCAATAATGAGAGTTAAATGTGCTTCCATACAGTGGGTCCTGTGTGTGTGGTCCATCTCAGGTGGACCTTTCAGGCTTCTCATCAGGCCACAGCTATAAACACTGTCTGATTACAGTGTGGCATTATGCTATGGAGGCAGCAGGGCTAATACAGCATGCTAAAACCTGTCAATACTAGATCAAATGCAGGGTCTGTGTAAAAAATCGTCTCACACATCCCACATTTAGCCTCAATCAATTCTGCACTGCTGCTCCGTTTCAGACAAAAAGGGAAAGACACCTATTGATCTAAAATGGAATCTGCTCAAAGGACTTGTGCACGTTCCATGATGGAAACGTATTACCACTGAACACTAGTCATTTAAAAGGCAATTTAGCCAAATTAACTGGTGCATTCTTCATTTCGTCTTTTAAAGACACTGTTCAGTTTGGTGAAGATTTATCTCATCCATCGCCAAATCTACCACATACAGAGGTATGTCCATAAATAAATATTTTACAGAGGAAGAGAAATAACTGTCAACACAATTTATTATTAATGCTATAAAAAAAAACAACGTACAACAAACAATATGCCAGAAACTTGAAGAGAACATTGCGCAATGTCCTGAACAGAGAATTATGCATCAAACATAATTTTGTTGTTTACATTTTTTTAATTATCCATTTATTATCCCAGTGCGGAAAAATCATTGTCAACTGCCGCCACCAGGGGGCACCCAAGTACACCAGTCATGTTTTGATGCTGGTGGGTCAACCGGAGTACCTGGAGAAAACCCAGACAAGCACAGAGCAAACTCCAAACAGAAAAGCCCCGTCCGGCCCTGGAGTCTAACGCTGGCTGACCACTGTGCCGCCGGGCCTGTGTCACAGCATAAAACAACAAGCATGCATGATCGATGATGGCACTGAAGCAGAAAACGCGCACTTCTGGCTGACAACATGTTTACAACGTCAAAAGGGATAAAAAAAAAATTTTAAATAGAAGTTCTTTACAATCAGAGAAGTAAATAAAAGTCCTCTCTCAAACAGTAAGCATGTTATTACAGAACCTGCCACATTTAATATCCTGCATCAACTCAGATGTTCAAAGCAGTCTTACAGAAGGGCAGTACAGCAAACCTCTGTGCTCAAAATAAAACATTTCCATCTGACTGTGTCAAACAAATCATCAGGAACTCTATAAAGAACACATTCCTGATCTTTTCTTCTTCTTGTCTCACATGAGAACAATCTTCCAATAATACAATGCATATCTGTTGGCTGTGTTCACACTGGTATATTTAAATATAATGGGCAGCACAAATAGGTTTCAGTCTATAGTTTTTGATGATTCTTATAAAACCTAATGTGACCCTGAATGTTGCCACAGTGTGGCTGTAGCTTTATAATTGAACCATTAAAAAGGCATTTTGCTCCAATAGCTGCATGGTTTTACAGATTGACATGTAATCCTCTGACTGTAAAGGACTCCTGCTGTGGAAGCACTTTTCTGACACTATCAGCTTGTATTGCTTGACATGTTGGATGTGGTGATCTCACCTTTCACTGCATCTGCTCTGCCCTCAAAGGTGAGAACTCCTCATGTGTGCTCCCCTCTTAGCTTCAACATGCTGTACTTTTGAACATTATTTCTAGCCGAGCATTATAATACTGTTCTTTTTAGGACAACGTTTAAGCCAGGTTCTCTGTGTTTTAAAGATGTTAAATGCTTGGCCTTATTATTATTTGTGGGTCTTTGAGTTGTTTTTATCTGGGGCGTCACGGTGGCGCACCAGGTAGAGCGCATACCACATTCTCAGGAGACCCCGGTTAGATTCTGGTTTGGGCCATTTGCTCAATGTCATACCTCTCTAGCACTTCCCATCACTGTTTCCTGTCTGTCTACACTGACTCTCGAATAAAGGCAAAAACACAAATATTTCACAACAAACAACTGTGTGAACACTTACTGTATAAAAAAAATATCAAAAAAAGTTTGATGTGCACAAACACTTTTAAGCCAAATGTGGCAAATATTTATTGAAAATTTGTGGTACTATTTGTTGATACACAACAAAGCAAAGAAGCTGTATTTCAATACACAAAGCAAGTTTCTAGTTTGTGAATCTTGTTCACAGACAATGACAATAAACGTTTTCTGATTCTGTGATGTATCAACCATACATCTCCTACAGTCCAGGAGCATTCTTGTTTTAGACTATTTAGAGAATAACAGTATAAATACAATCTACAAAATATAAACTAAAACTTTTGTTAAAGTTGTCTGCCTAAGCATTTGTTCATTTGTTCATTTTTTATGATTTGCCTAAAAAGTGTCCACTAGGGGAATTTGTGAAAATGCCAGAAAAGTGTTTTACTAATACACCAATATGCCATGTCATGTTTTTATTGCAAAACTCCAGGCCAGTAGATTCCTGATGCTGAATTTGTTTAACTTCCGTTGAGAAATATTAACAACACAATAGAAAGACCCATAAACTGTGAGTGTTATTAAAGGTTATACTAAGAATTCTCATTAAAAATTTATCTTCACATAATGGAAATCCATTTTATTTCCCACTTATGTGCCAGCTGATGTCTGCCTGCATTTCCCAATTTTATTCCACTAGAAGCGAGGGACATTTTTGTGAGTGTAGCTTAATTCTCAAATATTGTTTATTTGCTTTTGAGTATTTATGGCATATTTACCATATAACATACCATCAACATGTAATATTCTGTAGTATATTATATATAACATAGTGCATTGTTTCAAGCTGTTTTTTTTATTAATGGTCACCTCATTTAGTGATATTCATTAAAATAAACACTGAATACATGCAGTTGTTTGGTATTGATTTTGGCCTTCTTCATTTACAGCTAGGTAAATTATAAAGCTAAACTAAGCTGCTTTTGTAAACATGATTATTTATGAGCCTTTATTGTCTAATTGCAGATTTGATTATTAATATCTTCAGATGCACAACTGTGTCTCACTGAGCCGCGCGCTTGCATTCAGACGTAATGACCATGAGGGAAATCGGCAGTCGTAATGTGTATTCAGACCATATCGAATCAGTTTCTCACTATCCTAAGGGCTTTAATAGGAAACAATAACAGAATTATGACATGAATGCAAGCCAGTCACTCACAGTTCTGTTTGGAGACGAACAATGACACACTGGAGAAATGGTGGCTGGCTCCATTTCCCATGATGCTTTGTATCTTTAAAGCAAATGGAGTAATAATGGTGTAGAAATAGATAACTGACTGAAAATAACACAAAATAGATGTCTTTCAGATTACTTTTGGAATGCCTTTTTCAACCTTGGATCTATAATGACACAAATGGTTGCTGTACAGTAGGCATTGTTTAACAACTCAGTGTTTTTCTTAACGCTATTCATTCCTCTTCTTCAAACCAATAAGGATCACTGCGCAGCCTGCACCGTAATACATTAAATCCAATACTTACAAGCACACCTGTGATGAAGGACAACTGTGCTGTGCGACTAATGCAGGGCTCAGCCATGCAGACACAGCAGCCCGGCCTTAAGACTTGGCCTATATATCATGCTGCAGGATTCAGAAAGTCTTAGCACTTACACATAAAGCTACATTCTACTTCCAAATCCTGGGATATGCTCTGAAGGTTAAAAGCTTGGAAATGTTCCGTATAGGTCGAATGCACAAAGCTACCTGATGTGTGTTTCACAAAAGCTGACCCATGAAAAAGACTTAACTTTGTGAAAAGATGACAATACAGCAAGATTTTTTACTTTGTCTAGTGTTTGATGTGAGTTATGATGAGTAACAGAAAACTTGAAAGCCTATAAAAGACGTCTTTAAATGCCAGAACATACCCTGTTTTTTGTTGTCAAGCTGTTATCAAAGCGTGTAGTTATAGGAGCTCAAAAAAGAATCAACATAAAATCAAGTAAACTGGATTGCTAGTTTAACTTTTTCGCCCTACTTCTAATTAGATGTGGGAAAAAAAACCCCAAGAGAAGCAGTTTTTGTCTACATTCGTAAAATACTAACCATTGTGCATATAGTCACTGCATATGATCACACAAACCATTACGATTGCGAGAACAATGCCTCGAAACTATCTCACAGGCAGCAAAAGCCTTCGGACATCAACTTTTATTAAGTGCATGCTCAATTGTAGAAAGCTACTTCAGCAATCCTTTTCTCTCCCTATAGCCACAATCATTTTTGCTGAACTTGTCCTTTTAACACAGATTTGCTCGATGTTCAAGGTCATTATTTGTGCAGCAGAGTCTTTCACATCAAACAGATGCACATAAAATGGCACAAATATAGGGTTATCCCACTTACTGTGCTGGCAGTGAACTCCACTGAAGCCTGGCGGACACTTGCAGATGTAACCGATGAAGGTGTCGCCCCTGTAGGATTCGCTGACCTCACATGTCCCTCTGTTGTGGCAAGGGTTTGGGTGGCAAGGACCTGTATGGAAGCATAATAAGCTTTTTTGATGAGCTGTGTCCGACAAAATCATTGATAATGTAGACATATCATGCAGTATAAAATCTGCATATTGGCTAGGTACTCTGACACGTTTACAGAGGGAAAAAATGAATAAATTAAACAGAGGCAACACCTAGTGAGACAGTATAAGTAAAAGAGTATGACAGGCAAAAGTGTGGGTGACAGGAGAGCTGGCACTGGCTGGATTTCAGTGACAGCTGCTGGTCTCTGTGGTCTAGGGAAGGAGGCACTTTATTCAAAAAGCACCTCACACATTTAAACAAAGTCACATGATTGACTTAATTGGATGGATCATGAGTGGGATTGTCCAAATGCACAGGACAATAAAAAAATCAAATTAATCATTGTTAATTAATAATTAATCATTTTAAATAAAATCATGATGGGCCTTTTATACTCAACTGACCAATTAGAAGCCCAAATGGCTCCGTTTTAGACTTTGCACTCTTTGATTTTAAAAGGTCAATTATCACTGTGTATACTGTATTTATGTTCAGCTCAGGAAAAAGAACAGTGCTTTCTAAAAGTGTGTGCTTCAGAGATTGCTTCAACTTTTTTTGCTCTGCTACGCAAAGGCTCATGGGATAATACGTGTATGCTCAACCCTCCAACATTCCAATAAATAAAAAAAGATAGAGAATAATGGGGAAGCCTTTACAAAAGTTGGAACATGAATAAGTTTCAGATTATTTAAAGTCAGATTGGGCCAGGCTGTTCTGGTTTCACTGTTGTTCAGAGTTGAAAGGTCAGTGTGAGTTGTGACGGGGGAGTTGTTATGCTCCTTTGAACCATTAGCATAACTGCTCCATTCAAGGTGGCACTGTCACTGAGTGAAACTGTTTGGATTTTGGTTTTGAAAACACTATTGTAAATAGCTGGCTTCTCAGATAAAGAATGAAACATCGTCATCTTGAAAACTATGTCAAGATGCCTTTTTTTAAAACTTTTCTTCAAATAAAGCTAAAGCAAAATTGGTTTTGCTAAACATTTCAATTTAAATCTTGAACTCTGTTTCATTGTCACGTCTTTTATTCACAACCCATCTTGATAAATCAAGATTAAAAATTTTCCTTATGAGCAAAATTATGTGAAATATTTGTTAATTGTGATTTTTCTGGCAGTGCCCACTACATATTAAGTCAGTCTCAGGCCACTTTAACCAACAGCATTGAGGTTTAATGCAAATGATAACTCCTTGACGAAGGGTTATTGGTTTCATAACTTAAGGTCTGCCAATGACTGTCTCATCTTTAAAACATTGACTTGTACAACTGCTCTGAGGCTGTCACAATGTTATGTTGCATGTTTGTTATAATATATTCTTGTCTGAATATAAGGAAATACTTACTGATCATAAGTGACTCAGTGGTCTGAGGTGAGAAGACAATGGATGGACTTATATATGTAGCATAGCCAAGAAGTGTGATAGAGAATGTATTAAGGCTTCTGTTTATTCCCATGATTGCCTCAATGTCTGATGAATGTCTGAAATGCAACGCAATACGATGATTTAAAAGAAAATCTAAATATTCTCTTGTTGTTATTCCAGTCTTTATTTGGTCATATATTACTGTTATGAGGTAAACTGCCCTCAGACAAGCCTCTTTTTCTGATTCAAGTGATAAGTCGTCTCAAGGGTGACACTATCATGCCCTCCTAAGTCAATTTGACAAATGAACAGCCATGAGCAGGACATTTGACAACGTCAAGCAAATGGCCGCAGCCTTGAGATGTGTACTACATATATCATGCACACAGACATTACATGCAGGCCTTAACCCACAAAATGTATAGCCTTAAATTGAAGTCAGAGAAAGAAATAAGTAAACAGCATGCATGCTTATTATCTGTGACTTGTTGGAACTGGTTGGCCACTGGATGTGAATTACAAATAAGCTGTCCGAGCAATTATAGCGCTGGATCAGTAATAAGTGTAAAATAAGTTGGTTAATCAGTTGAACGGAGAAACATATAATGGCTTCCACTGAGGCCTTGCTATCAGAAGGAGAAGGGGTGACAGGTTTCAGAGCTGTTTTGACGAGACGTACTGACGCACTGACAGGCCCCCTAATGGAGAGCACACAGGGCAGAACAGGCAGGAAGTGGAACGAGCGTGTGCTTCAGACAGCTTGTGTTTTGCGTGAACAATGTATTTTATATATTGCTGGATAAAAAGAAAGATTTATTTGCTGATTTATGGATGGAGCTGCATGATGAGTGTAGCTAAGAATACTTGCAAAAAAGCTGCACATTTTACACCATATGTGCTAGAAGAGAGATGCTACAGAGTAAACACAGTCAGATTCCTTAAATTGAACAGATTTGTAATCAGAACTTGAAGAATTATGAAAATGATTGCTCTGAAGAAGGTTAATAGATATTAGATATTTTTACTATTAAGACCTTAGTGGATGTAAATGGAAAACAATAAAAATAAACCATTGTTTTTATCTGAATAAAAGATACATTTTAGGTATTGAGCACTTGGGGGTTAGTTTAAAAGTTTGTAAAGAAAAAGGTGAGAAATAAAGGACTTTCAAACTTTTTTTTTGTCTTCATTGACCTTATAGTGGCTATCATTTATGGCATTTTTACTGGTGACTGGTCCAAACCCTAACCCTGAGATTGGATTAACATAACAGTAAATGTAATTATATATCTTTGTAACAAAATTTCTACAAATATGATCTGCTTTAAAGGGACAGTATTTGAATAGTGGAGGCAGAAGAGAATATGAACAAGAAAAAGCCACTTCTGTGGCAGGGGTCCACACAGCAGACATTGTTTGTGATCCAACAGATCGCATCAGGCTGTCAGCGATGCTCTCTTAACTTGTGCGATGTGTGGCTGTGTGATGCATGTCTGGAAGAAACATTGGCAGCGCTCTTGTGTGAATGTCAGCTGCTGCTCTGCTCTACAAGCCAGCGCGGGCTCTGTGATTGATGTCAGCCTGCGGTGTGTCCAGCACCACCACTCTCATTTCTTTTTCTGGCTGCCCAATCAATCAGTTGGGAAGGCCTGACCCATGGTTACATGAGGGAAAGCATCCTTTGTTTCCTCACTAATAAATCACAACTGATCAGCCGTTTTAGGGTTATCCCTGTATGCTCGATGTAAGCTGGCAGCTGTCACCAACATTAGCTATGTGTGTACACATAACACCATCTAAGTCAACCTCTATATAAACATGCATTACACTATTCATTTTCACAATGCACCATTGACGTTAAGAGGCTTGAGGCATTAAGGTGCACATGACTTTCTAAGAGGGATATAATTAAGTGGTAAGTCACAAGTTCAGAGCAATTTTCTTTCTGAGGCTAAGAGAAAACATTTCTTTTAAAAGTATACAGATTTACATTTGAATAAAACAGCATATAAAAAGCCACTGTTTCTCCATCCCAAGGGTCGTGTAAATTTTAATAACCTTCTTTGGTAGAGGTCATGAGCAGGTCAGACAGAGCATTACTGACTCCATGCTTCTTCCTTGATCAAGACATCTGCTGATCCCAGTGAAGTGGGTCAGCTTTTGTCGCTCAAAGATCTGTTTATCTTGAGCAGACCACAAACATCTGCAGGGGACTTGATCTTCTTTTGACAGCTGCACTATAAGTCGCAAACAAATTAAAACCAGTTGAAAACGTTTCTGTAAATAAATATATTGTACAATTTGACTCTTACCTTGTAACCATTCCCTCCCCTCAAAAAAAGAAACTCCTTGTGCAGGACTGTGAAATTTACATCCCACTCCTCAGAGCTGAATGTGCACCCAGTCAGATTACCAAGAAATTTGACATGGCCTAATTGTGTCGAATCTATTTTAAACCAGCCTTTTTATACTGACGCTTCAGTGGTTCACCGGCCCATGGTCACTGCACCCATCCTTCACCTTCACTGATGAAAGTTGGCTCTGTACCACCAATATTACATCAGACCTCACAGCGTGAGACGTCTATGCTTTTAGTGAGTCCTTGGCCCTCTATTCTGCCATGCCCTTGCCACACTGCCATTTCAACCCAATGCATTCAGCCATCAGTGTCTGACAATGTCACACAAATGCACTTAGTGTCGGAATAGTACGAGTCAAGCAGAAACTAAATGATCCAGGAAGTTGTCAAAAAAATATTGAAATGCAGAGGTCACATTGAAGAACCCCTATCAATCTGGAAGGACCCACACAAAGGCAGTAATAGAGAAGTAAATGTCACAAAAATGTCAGAGCGGCGTCCTTGCCATCTAAAGGTCTTTACTTAAAGACACTGTTGTGAGAGAATGTTTGTGAGCATGCTACGTATGGGGTAAGCAGTTAGCTTGTAACCTTATGGGATATGAGATGTACACTGCTTTATTCATAAGTTACTACACTGTTCTGCAAAGTGGGCTACTTAACCTTTGAAATCAGCTGGTCAAGCTTTTCCTAAATTTACCATTTTCAAAAATTCTGTAAAGTAAAAAAAAGCACCCTAGTACTTAAAAAAGGCACATAATCTAAGCGCCTTTTTAGATCTGGCACTAAAGTCTTAACAGAGTGAATGGATTTAATGCAGCCCGCCTAAATGCAGGGTGTGAATAAGTGAACGCATTCTAATGGATCGGATCTGAGGACATATTTGGAGGCAGCCAGGGTCACCGTGAATGTGTGAATGGGTTCTGGCTCACACTGACCCTGAATCCTGTGTTGTATCAACATCCCTGACCTCCTACATCAGGGAAAAGCACCAGGTAAAGAAGCAGCACACCGCTCTATTCAAGCTCCTAAATATGTCAGTATTTATTAATTGTTAGTAAGGCACTCTCAAAAAGATGAAGCTAGTAAAAAAAGACAGTCAGAAAAGTACTGTTGTTGTATGCACCCTCTGGAAGATACATGTAATACCACATGTGTCCAGCTACAAGATGAATTAATAGACATTTACAAACAAATCAATTTAGGACATCGTAAAATGCACAATCTTACTCCATATACTGTATTTCTTTAATTAATAAGAAATTCAACAGGTTAGTGTAAGTGTAGTGTTTGCTTAAATCATACTCAGAGATAACTTTTAATATTTTATATAAAAGAATCAACACTACAATATAAACAACAGTGTGACATAAAGCCTACGGACAGTATGGACAGATATGCTAAATGCCTTAAACCTGTCATGTATAATTTGGCTTTCTGTGTCACCCTGTCCTATTTCTCTCTCAACGCTCAGTTCCAGGTCAGTGGACACAAGTCGAACCAAATCCGGGTCATTTTTTAGAGCTGCTAATTATGTCTAATGCAGTTTGCCTCGTTCTTAGTTTCAAGTCTGTAATAAAAGAAATGTTTAATCGGTACAATTGTCTTAGCTAAATAAATTCTTCTTGTTTTAACCTGTTTGATCTCAAACAACCAACAACAATTAATATTAATGAAAGAACCACAGAGTGAGACAATTAGACTGTGAGAATCTACTTATTACTGGGAGCTTTGTATGCAGCGGCAGTTCTTTCCCACAAACTGAAGTGACATTTTAATTACATCATTGATGAAGATGAATCAGCTTCTTGTTTACTGTTGTCCTCCGCGGTCATGCTTTTGTAATAAAAGTCGTTACATTAGTTCTTTCAGTAATGAGCAGGGACTCTTTTTAATGCACAACATGGCCTCTGAGGCAGGACCTTTTTGTGTTTGTATTTACAAAGCGTGAGCAGCTACCTTAAGAGAGCACACAGGAAGCGAAAAACACATCCACTGCGCTCCTCAGGGAACGGCTACATTTAACATATGCATTGAAAGAGGAGCTAATGGGATGCATTTTCGAAAACGGTGCATTGTGTTTTCAATGGTTAATAGCAGGGAGCATCAACAATTATTTTAAATGGTTGTCTGATTGATGCAGTGCTTGAATTAAAAGTTTTCCTCTTTGGTGGAGTTTGTTGTTAAGTGAGATGCAGTTTTTTTGCTTAGAAAACATAATGTTAGATGATCAATTACGGTAGGACTTTGCCCCAAGATTTGACTAAATGTGATTGGACAAAGAAATAAGCTGACCTTGGTGCATTGTATTTTCCAATGCAAATGTAATCCCAATCATTTTCTGCATGGTTTCAGATCTCACACACTTCTTTTCTCGCCTAAATGGAGGGTCTGAAAGACGCAGACCCAACAATTTGCCTCATTCAATTAGAATAAAGGGAGTTTAAGTGAGCTCAGTGGGTGGCACAGGAGGGAGATTGTCCACTGGCTACAAGGTTGGCAGACAGAGTCTTTGTTTTGCTGTTTGCATTGCCGAGGTATTTTTGGGCAAGAAAATAAGACAAGAAATGCTCCCAGTGGTAACAATGTGTTTGTGTGCCTGATTGAGTGAATGATACAAAGAGCAAATTGACTTTAGAGACAGGAGGCAGAAAAGCACAGACCATTTAAGTTTGAAAAGACTGAAAATACAGACATACTCACAGATATACTCTAATACTCTGAAAAAACATATATTTAAAAACTCATACAAAGCACTCTCTACAGGAAAACTAATTTACCCAGACAATAGAGTCGTATTACTCCTGAGGTGCACTACAGAGCGACATGAGAATAGTGCTGCTGTATGAAATGAACAACTAAATGATATAATGATAAGTGTTGCTGACCAGGCATGATCAACGAGTCGATACCAGAATTACAGAGTGCGTTAATGAAAGAAGGAAAGTGCCTGGCCAAGAGGTAGAAAATGAAGCCGCTCAATCTCCCTCTCTACATATGCATGCATAGACATACTCAAATGAATAGGAATAATGTTAGCAAGCGGGAAAAAAAAATATTAAAATCCCACCTGCTGAAGTTGGTTCCTCACCATCTGCTGCTGTTGAGAGAAGAAGGGATTGGGGAAAGAGAGGGGGAAATGCATTAGCTTTATCACAACTATGTCAGAGTGTTCAGTGCTGCAGCTGCACGTAAGAGTGCTGATTCAACAACATTATTAATTGTGACCATGACTTTGACATGTCATCCACAGAAGCTAACTGTAAGTAGAGCCAATCCCACCTGCTACCTGTAGGGCCCAACATCCCAGCAGGACATAATACCCCACAGGAGCCGGCATGTGCGCTGGCACTGACTGCAACACACAGCCCATCCCCCATTGGTACAGCGCCATGGTCAATGGACTAATGTGTGCTCATAATTCTGGACCAGTGCAGGATTAGCCCTCGTGGCATACATTCCCTGGTTCTCAAGCCAAGTGTACAGCTGAGATCTGGCCTGTCTGCCACCATTACTGCTCTCCTCTATCTCCATCATGGCTTCAAGAAAATGTGCCAAGCTGGATATGGAAACAGAACCTGGGAGGCATTTAAATCATCTGAGATTTGTTCCACTTTTGATAGAACTCATGATTCAGGATGTTACTTGTCCCAATCTACAATGGTCTCAGTGTCAACTGGATTGACATACCGCGCTTTCCAACTTCAAATGGGTTCTGAGAGCGGATTAAAAATGCATGTTTGTTATTTCTCAACACTAATACAACCTACAAATGAAATGCGAGCCTAATTAAAGTATGATTCAATATCATGTACATGTTTTTTCAAGAGCACTCTTGAACACTAACAAAGCATTAGCGTATGAAGAGACTTAGGGCCTGCATACATCATGAGCTAGAAAGGTCAAGTTATGCTCCAAAATCATTTTATGTCACAGCAAATTCATCCAAATCTTCTCATCAAGACAAACAGTTCAATTTGTATACTGGACATTTATTTGCTTTTATAAAAGAGAGACCGCAGAGAAGAAACTCAAACAACATGTGTAGGTGTAGGTAGTTCTAAAAAGAAAATAATTTGACTTACTGTTAAGGTTTGGCGAACAACACCAGAGAAGATATTCAATATATATTTTGCTGCATGCAACTGAAAAACTGCTTCAATGTGTTTAGTTCTCTTGGGATAATAAGGGTCTTTTGTCAGCACCATCATGTCAGACATGTTTTTTAGTCCTTGTTAACACAGTCTAATTTAGAGATGCTTAGATTTTACTCTTGCAACAAAATAACTGGTGTCTCAAACACAAATGAAACGATCAGCTTTTTTATCATTTTAAAGTGACACAAGGCATTAATTAAAGTTTCAAGTCAGAAGGAGTCCCAGACACTTTTTCCATCCCTTCTTGTGTTTCTGGTGGTAGAAGCTTCCTCTATTGTGATTTCCCATGCACAAGGACCACCGCAATCCAGAAAACCCAAGCACATTCCACGCTTTAGTTACAGTGTGGTTTTCCTTCCCCTCTACTTCCATAACCATAGAGGTCAAGAGAAGCCCAAACCACAGACACATACTAAACAGGCTCCATACACACCCCACACACACACACACACACACACACACACACACAAACACACAAGACAGAGATAAAAGAGTTTGTTTTTTTCCATCCCACTCTTTAGATGTTGAATCTGGTACAAACATTTCTTGAGCTGCTGATCGTAAAATTCCACTGAATGAATGCTAATGTGGTAAAGTGAATTATAACAATCATCAGTTTTAGGATCAGATGTGGCATCACTTCATGGAAGCTCTAAAATATAAGAAATTTTAGTTGGAGTATGACACTGGGACTATAAACACTTTTGTAATTAATGTAACAAAAACAGTAATTTACAGCTTTAACTTGTCTCTCAAACAGAACTGTTAATCAAAGCCAGTAAGCCGTTCTCTCAGTTTAGCCTCTGTCTTAAAACTGTGCCCGGTACACACATTAGTGTAGAGGATTTGCATGCATGTTGTTTTCTTTAATGCAACAATTTCTTAAGACCGTGCTAATAAATTTGTAAAAGTGTTCTGGAGATGACTTGTTTTAATGGCCACTCCTCGTTCCAAGGAGAAGGTCCTCTTTGTAGCATGATAAGCCTCCATCCAGGGACATATTGGTTTAATCTGACTGACAGCCTGGAGCAAGTAATAACCATCCATCCATAATCTAAATGGGATGCAGTCAGCCTGTCCAGCACTGGGCTGATACAACCTCAAGGTGTTCAGCCCAGATAGTGCGTCCGTGGGCTAGGTGCACAGGACCTACAAGTGCCAGAACTATAAGACACACATAGTGAATATTCTCACTTTGAATATTAACAGTATGATCCCACCATGCAACAGCACATGCTTTCACTGGGAGTGCATGCCTTTTGAAACAATCTTATTTCAAGCATCAATATGTTGGATTTTTGAGTAAACAAACACGGTCGCACTAAAGCATGGCAGCTGGCAACGCCCTGATTTTGTCAATATAGTAAGTAAAGAATAAAATACAGGAAAAAAAAAACACATGTTCCCTGTGTGAGCGGATTTGTGTAGTATGTTATGGCTTGAATTGTTATATTTTCAAACGCAGTTTTAGCAAGTAAGTGTGACCTTTACTTTATGTACTGTTGGATGTAAACTCTTGATGACTTAGTGTGTGGGTTCTAACTGCTTTTAAAATCTTTCAATGTGATATGCCAAACATTAGCATTTAACCTTAAGACTGAGAAAGCTTTGGTAAGTATTGTGTTGATGTATCAACATTAGTCTGGGTGGCGGGTCATTGCGATGATTGCAGTAAGTGTAATTATGATAGCAGTCCATTATCACGCACTTGTGGAGGCCAGCTTTGTTTTATGATGTTGTGTTTAATGGGATTGACCTGCTAGATGGATTTTATACTCAAAAGGTTGTGAGAAACCAATTTTAATTGCTGAGAAGTTTGACAGGCTTTAACATTAACATATCAAGTACTACAGTGGAACAAATAAATTAAGATAAATTGCTAATTAGGTTGATTATGTGTGTTGCTTTGTCTCCATACAGAATATTTTAGCAGATTATGTGTTTACCAAATAAAAAATATATATATATTGTGTTAAAGTGAAAGGTAACTATGGCCCACATGATAACTTTGTAAAGCCCATCCCTTCTACTTTTATGACTAGTCGGCCCATGACACATAAAAAAAAAAACAATTGGTGTAATGGATTGCACTCCCATTTAACAGTGTAGCATTGAGAGTGACGGCCAGCTGTCAGCGCTAGTGCAAGCCGAACAAGCGCCACTTGATGGCTCCGACAAATCCTGTTTATGTCTGTCAACAATGGCCTTATTATAAATCTCAAGAAGCAAAAATTTTTCTTGGAGTCTTTAAAATCTTATTTTGAGCATTTGTCAAGGGGTTATGAGCACAGTGGTTGCATTAATCAGAAAACATTTGCTTTCAGGCTTCATTTAATTACTGCTTGAAACAAATCAGAGTTTAAATCCTTCTGAAGAAGTTTTCTAGCGTAAATGTGTACTATTCAAGTTTACATAGAGGCTTTTAAACAGCGGCTCTTTTCCACTCATAACATGGTCAGTCCCAATAACTTATGTATTTAAGTCCACCAAAAAAATTCAAGCACAACTGAGATTAGGTTTTAGGAAAATTTAACAATCTTAAGTCAATCATTTTTTATTTAGTTGTAATTGTTGCCTATGGAAAACTGTGGATTTCTTGTGCTCACATCCTCTTTCCTTCACCACCTACATACCTTCACAACAAACACACGCATCCTTGCTTTCTAACCCCCTGCAGATGCTCACTGAGTCGCTGCACATATCTCCCACATCACATCACCCTTAGAAGTGTTTGTTCCACAGAATCAGCGCTCATTAACATGAAATAATCTTGGCAGAGGCGGTAGCTGTGAACGTAACTGTGAAATGACTCACACAAACACACAATACCAACAATAATTAAGGCGGCATTGTTGATGTTCCTCCAACTAATGGTGAGGGAGAGGTAGCAACAGCCTTTATATCATGGAGCAGTATAAACACCATCATTCCATAAGCAAATAAACCATTTATTGTCAGCACAGGGTAGGCTAAGGCTATTATTGTTAGTCTTTTTGAGACATAGTTTACCAAATATGCCATGTACTATAAGATACTCAAGACAAATAAAAAATAAGGTCATTAAATAGTTGAAAATCCATGATATCTCAGACTGCTTGCTTGTGGATGTTTACTCAAAAAGAGAATTAAGTTGCTTCTCCAAGAATTACAACACAAAAAATATTGGCCAAGACCATCTACAGGGAAGTGTTTTGTGATGCAGTCAATATCGAGCGCAGACATATCCAAGGCCTGGTTCATACTGTGTTTTCGACACACAATCAATATGTTTTTGAAAGTCTGCTTTATGTGTCAGTGGGCAAAACCAAGAGTCAGAAAGTAATGTATGTTCTTGTTCTCACTGTTGAATTGAATTGAATTGATTGCATGTCCTATAGAGGACTATCCCTGTAGAACAGAAGCAGACCTGATTGCTGTTTCTGAATATCTGACAATAAAACATGATCCCAGGACAACATTTTTATTTATTTATTTATTAACCTTTATCTAGAGGTGCATTATAGAAGTGTCAATGGTTCAAATAAAACATTTTCGAACCCATGGGTGCATCAGCAACAGCCTGATGTGCAAATTGATCTGAATTTGCCGCTGTTGCCTCTGTAAGTCTGAACAGTCAATTAAATAAGAAGGTTTCATGATCAAAACTCCCATACTGTTTCAGAGAACGTGACATAATGCATGCTTGTTTACCTGCTTCTTACTTCCTGATTTAAGTAAATGCTTAAGTAAACTAAGCAACGCTAGTGGCAAAGTTAAAAAATGAATCCTAGAAACACAGGGATGAGACAGGCATCCAGCGCACTCGAAACAAACAGATTCTTCTTTGGTGGTTGTTTGTTCGTGCTCGTTCAAGGGTCTGAGAAAAGGAAACTTTGGCAACTAAGAAACAAAGACATTGTTTTTTTTTGTTCTTTAAAATCGACTGAAAGCCCCTCAGAAGGTATCACTTGAGAAAGTTTTAACCCCGTTTGGAGGCTAAGGGAGGAGCATAACTACAAGATTGTTTCCCAAGATTAGTCCGAACTTAAGGAACAGACAAATGTTAGACTTCTCGTGAACGCAGAGAATAGTGGCTCTATCTCTGCAGAAGAGTGCTCAAATAAGATGGAGCAAGTCCACAAACAACGTTATAGATCAAGGTCATCCAATGGGCCTGTGGTGATAGTCAATATATATTGACCTATCGCACAATATATGGAAATGAGCGCTAAGTATTTGGCGCTGCAATATATCTGCGTGGTCAAGTGTGGGCAGACTGACGGAGCAGAGTCAGATGAGATGAAGGAAGAATGCAATATATTTGAGTGTTTGGTCCATTTTACATTTGTTTAGAAAATAGTCTGTTGTAGCAGTGAGCTAACTTTATGTAGCAACAGAATTTCACAAACTCCTCCCTCTGAGTGTTGACCCTGAGCAGCCTTTACTCACCAGTATGATCTCTATCATTTTAGATGAGCTTTGATAATGAGCTGTTGTGGTAATAATACTGTAGTTTTCTTAATTCAAATTAAACACATATTATGGGCTATATGCTGTTTGTTAAATGAAGGTAGAGGTGAGAAGGTATCATTACAAATTAAATCATGATATAAACATAGAATGTTGAATTATCCCTCATCCTTTTGTTGATATTGTAGGTCCAGAGTTCAGCTTAAACAGAGAAAATAAAAAAGTTCAAAATATTGTGAATGCACTTAGTCTCTGCAGTAAAATATTGTGGACTATATTTTACATGAATTATTATAAAGTCATGTGACCTTTGACCACCATGGCAATGCACTTGGCCCGAAAAATCACTGCAGCATAAATTGGTTTTAACATTGCAATATCCTTTATCTCAGTTAATTCTGCTGCAACATATCTCACAGCAAAAAGTATACAGCCCCACCAATAAGTAAACTTTCTTTAACTCAAGGAAGGCCACTTTGCCCGGGCATGCAGTTCACAGTGATGCGTACGGCACAGCAGCCAGTGACAAATCTAAGATTGTTGAATCTGCTGTATACTTTCTTCCGTTTTCTTTCTCAAAGGAAAAAAAAAATGGTATACTATTTTTACACAGTAACAATGCCTATTCTTCCAAATATAATCCCACGATGAAAAACAGTGTGCAACAGCCAGATGGCAAAAAGGCTGATAGCAGTAGTGTGGCAGCAAAGCACATGTTCCTTTTCAGAAATAAAGATGCCCTACTGTACTTTAAGCATTAAATGAGGAGAACTGCAGCCATTTTCTAATACTTGATTAATGCAAGGTATGTGAATACAAACACACAAAGATACATACATACATATTAGGGCTGTGATCAGATCTTGTGTCACAAGCTCTCGCAAGATCAACACGACTGAAGATTTCGTGTCAAGGTGAAAAGCTGTCTTGTGATATCAGCATGATGGAGTGTACTACTACTTCTTCCACCACTACTTCTAAATCATCTCTGTGGGAACATTTTGGTTTTCTGGAGAAAATAAGGAATGGCAAAAGTGTGACAGACAAGACACAAACAGTATTGTGAGGAGACAATGCCATAGACTGCGGCAAACACAAGCACTACGCAAAGAGACATGCAGAGCACACCACACCAGTGAATAGTGTAAAGCTCTTGTCTTGTTCTCGTGAACCCTACCTCATGGGATTTGTGTCTCGTCACACCTCTAAAGAGTTCACATTTGGAGGATTGCACTTGAGTGTACATTTACATTTGTTTATAAATACAACATACGTGCTAAAATTTTACATCAAACTTAAAAAGGTACCAGTATGTCCCAACATCTTCACGTTCGTCTTTTTGAAAAACAGATTGTTAAACCTCCTCCTGTGGCCCATGTTTTTCTCTGAGAAAAGGTACTCCAAAGGTCAAACAGAAAACAGCAGCTCTGCACCTCATTCAAGTAAAGGGACTCTAAAAGACGCAGAATAGCTCAAGCAAAGATTTGTCTCACACATTTATTCTGGGAAAAGGAAACAACGTGGAATGGAGTGCACTATAAATTAGGGTGACTGCATGAACACTACCAGAGCAGCTGATTGTGCCAATGAGAGAAGGCTGAGAGGACTGTATAAGCATAATTTGTGAACAGTTTAAATTCTCACTGCAATATGAGGCAATGTTTTAAAACATAATTGGGCAAATTAAAGACAGCATCAGTCCACACCAAGTAGCTCCATTGTGTATCTTGTTTTTCTCAAATGACAAAGGATCAAAACTTGAAAGAGTAAAGTGAAACTTTGTTTCCTTGCCAATTGGGTATCTGAGGTGTAATTTGTTAACATCAAAGAGTGGAGGAGAAAACCCTGACTCATTGCACTATATCCCGCATTGTTATTGTGGAGAGAGAGGAGGGGTGAAACTCTCACTCATCCTAATTGGATGTAATAGCTAGAGGGAATAAGCTTGCTTTGGCCTCAGGGAAGGCAAAGCAGAAAGACAGAAGGGATGTTTAGAGAGGACTGAAATGCTAAGCATCTCTGGAAGAGCAGAACAGACAAGAAGTGTGGGCACAGAGAGTCACACACGCAGCCTACTGTTCAGAGACGGCGCTACAAAGATGTGTACAAAAGAGCGAAAAATAAGAGTGTGCAGGAATGTAGACTGGGATTAAATGGCCCCAGAGGGAAAGGAGAAGATTGGGAAATAGCCACTTCAAACAGATGAGCAGCTCATTGATAACACAAAGCATGTCGGCCACTGACTGAGCTGGGCCAGTCCAGACAGAAGAGAGAGAGATGGAGGTCCTACATGTAGGGACATTAGAAGATGAGAGGTAGCCCTGTGAAGTCAGTCGTGGCTGAGGGCAGTCTTTTTAAATTTGTGGCTTTGACATCTTTCTTTTGTCTCGGAAATAAAGTATTTTATAAAGCATATTTTCAGTATTTTATTTTAATAAGATAAAACTGAAAAAGTTTTTCCAGAGCCGACCAGAAAATATTTTTCCAAATCCCAGCTATTGTTACTTGATTTATCAAAAGCTCTCATGTCCAAATGCTAAAAAGGGCCTCCTGGTTAGAAAGGTAGTTGGGAAAGGGAATTAAAATAGCATATTACCATAATGATACATTTTTTTTAGATTTTCATTCTTTCATTGTAAGAAAACTGTTGTCTTTAGTTTGGTGTAAAGAAGTTGCTGATCTCTGGACTTTGCTTTATGAATTAACGTTATTTTGCATTTTATTGTCCAAAAGATTTAAAACTCCATCAGCTTTTCTTTTATATATCACTTCTGGGTAGTTCAGGAAAAACCCTATCTTATTTTGCATTTCCATTTTGCTTCATATGAGTTGTAAACACCATATCAGGAAATGAACTTTCTTTCTCCTGGTAGAAAGAAATCAAACATTTAAATCTTCATCTCCCTTTCCAACAGCACTAAAACGTGATGTAAGACTTCAGCAGACTAAACTACAGCCTACAGCAGCTATGGCAGACAGTCAACAGCCATAATCTTCATGGAGTGGTTGAGCTTTGGTCACTGTGTGGTTAAAGGCTTCACTCAACGTTATAATAACCTCAAAGACGTGCACACACAGAAGTCCTCTCTTTAAAGCCCTTGTCAAGAAAACCAACTGGTCATGCCACAAAAAAGCCACCAACCAAGGCCCTCACAAGAATTGAGTCTGTTTTTTTGTAGCTCGTGGTATGCTCAAACCACTTTCCTCTGAGAGATGCTTTAATCGTTTAAGACCATCACCGTTGCTTCACTAACTTCATACAGTGAGTAAACCGAATTTACATTTCAGACTGCACTGAGATATATTCCCAATGGAGTCTAAAATTCCAGATAAGACCATCAAGGCGGCACAGATTGGTAGATTCAAAGAAACAAAAGAACAGAGCATATCGCAGAGAGGGGTTGAATATAAACAGAAAAACATGCCCTTCTAGAATCTCCCTTTTCTGTAACATAAAGGTCTCTATTGTTGTTAGCAAAGAGACGGCCCCTTATTCGTGCCACTATTGCTCTCATTACTGTGCATCCTGCCTCAGCTCACTCTAAGCCCTGCAGAGGTGCACTGAGGGCTTCGGGCTCAGAGTAAGATCAATACGTCTCCTCATCATGGGCTGGGGCCAGCAATAATGCACTCAGTCCAGGCCTGCAGGGTTCACAGGCTTTGCAGCAACTTGGGACTTCTTCAAGGACTTGGGCTCTGAGGTGAAACTTTTACTCATGTACGATATAAGCCACAGGGCCTCTGAGGAATAAAAAGTGTAATTAAATTAATACTGGTTTTACTGCCATCATGAGGCTATGTTGTTTTACACAGTAATCTTATGAGGGTCAGTATTTACAATCCTGAATTATGGCTTTTATAAAAACACATTTACATTTCATTATTATTCTTTGAAAATGCAAAATGAATAAAAGTGAACATTGCTCTAATATCTAAGAACTTCACATGGTCCATATGTTATGGGAATTTTACATTCTATATTTCCATTATTATTAGTTCATTATTGTTTCTGCTCATTTAACCTGTAGAGAAAATTCTTATAACACCATTTTATACAGAATGCACAAAATAACCATTTACAGCTCACACGTCAACAATCTACAGAAAATATTTGACATAAAACATATTCCGCTTTCCTCAGTCGCCTGGTTGGGGTGGTGGATGTGTACACAAACCCTAGGACTGTCATATGCCAGACCAGAATTTACATCTTATGTGAATGCTTTGCTTAAATAGCAGCAGTTTAAGGGACAAGAAAGAAAGATGTGTTACAGTGTTTTAGTAGTCAGCTGTTGATCATATTTTAAATTTATATTTCTTGCTGTGAACTATATAACCTCGTTTTATACAAATATTTTCTTTAACAACACCACAAAGCACATAAATAAAGTATGCATAATATAACCATAATACCCCACCAAAAATGGTTAAAAAAAAAAAAAACACAGAATAGGCAGCAGGCAATAAAAACAGCTTGTCTGGACAAAACACACATAAGTTAGAGAGTTACTATATACAGCACATGTTAACCAAGACAGATGCATTAGAAAAACAATACATTTTCATGTTAACCACTGGTCAAGCCGATTGGAACTTTGACCGCCCTGCTATGGCACATATAGTCTGCTTCTTTTATCAAATGCAGTGGTGGGGGTTTTCCGGAAGCCAGTAGGTGAACCAAACACTAATTCAAAGTAAATTCAATTGGACTCAGTGATGGACTGGCCGAGGACTGTGTGCAGCTGAGCAAGAGCTGAATGAGTAATGTGCAAAAAGTCAATGAACATGCTAAACACACGAGAGTTATGCTTAAGCTTTGAATGTTTAAACACAGCCGGAGGCAAACACAACAAAACGTTTCTCCTGATGCAGGTTTCACCAGTTTTAACTAGTGTGGACTGTATTTTTCAGCTTAAGATGAAAATATAACCCAGTGTATGCTCAGTATTTTAGTGTTTAGACCTTAACTTGTGGCCATTAGGTAAAAACATGACACGCAATGTGATGTGCGCTACTGTTTACAATAGATGAGCTGAGCCACAGCGTCAGTCTACTCTTGTTGTGAATTAATGATTTGAACTTATTTTAAAGCTGTTCAAAAATGACACTGTGTTGTTGGGTTTCACTCCTGCTGACTGACAGCCATTCCCTTTTGCATCATGAATCTGTAGATTCTTGAGAAGAAGTAGAAGCGAGCTGTTTATGGAAAAATGCAGCAAATCCCGTGGTTATTATGGGATTGGTTCGGCATCTCCCGTTGTGGGAAAACACTGATTGACACCCCCTTCTACTGGACAGATAAAGTTAGCTTTCAGCTCATTCAGGTTTGCAACACGCCTGTGCATTTGGTCTGCCCCCACCCCCCGTCTTTCTGCACGCTCATTACAGATGCCCTACTTTGCTCATGAGCCAGGAGAGCCTTGCTAGCCTCATTACAAACTTGGACATCTCCCATGTTTTGTACCTTTTTTTCCCAGGCACGATCTCCCACATTCACGCTAGTATCCCAGAAGTGGAATAAAAAGGTTCATCAAACATGTATAAAGAAGAGGGGCCTAGCATCTCATCTGCATCCTCACAGTAACCGCCGAAGAGGAAGCTGTGATGGGAATGTCGCTACACATTAGCAAACGGGCAATGACAAAACAGGCAAAGGAAAATGCATTTTAGTCAAAGAAGTGTGCCACTAACTCGCTGAAATAATGCATATTCATCAGCACATGAAGGCTCTTGTGTGACCCTGTTTGTTAAATGTTTACCTCATTAGCTCTTTTGTTGTCGTGATGTTTTCTGTGTGGCATTTTGGATGAAAGGAATATTCTACCACACAAATGCAGCCTGGCAAATTAAAAGTAATGTACAATGAAATCCTTAGTCTTTCTGACACATATTCATCGTGAAATATTAGTTGCTCCAGGTTTTAATGAAAATACTTCCTATTTCCAGTCACTTCCAGTTAATCGGTTGAATGAATAAGAGAAAGATGTGTGTGAGACCAGCCAAAAATAAAACCTAACAGAGACGTTTATTAATACTGAATTAATAAACTCAGTTGTCACTTGATGTGGGTTAGAATTGGATGCATCTTAATTCAACGCGTTTTGCCAAATCCACAATGATTCTGTTGCAAATATTGTTTACACAACGCCAGTGTTTTTGCATCTCAAAAACGCAAACTTACGAATCTGCTTGAAAGAAGGGGTTTTTGTTTCGTTGCGGCTGCAGCTCCACTCTCGTGTAAACTACAAAGATGGCGTCCTGTATGAAAACGATGACATTATAGGCACAACACGCATGCACAGCCAACAACTCTGGAACTATAGAACCCACCCCCTTCTGGCCTGGCATATGTCCTACAGTGATTGCCTGTTTTGGGAAACTCTGAGTGAACATGGATGTTGTCGTATCAACGCAAATCGGTGACGGACATTCTAACCAGCATTTACGTGTAAGCTGCCCCCTCAGTCTACAAACAGGTTGACTTGAGTAAACTATCATCAAAAGTAGTCAATGGTGACAGAAGTTTTAAGAAAGAAGAAAGTTAGTTCCAGAAGACGGTTTGAAACTAAACCAACTAGGGATTATGAAAACCACAGGTATACTTTACAGGTAAGTATTTTGCAGCCTTTAAAACTTCTGATAAACTATGTTCCTGAAGTCTATTACTCAGCTCAAAGGTTGCCATATTTCAAACCGCCACAAACAAAACAAGAATTTTGTTGGTGCATTTAAAAGAACTAGCTTACTGTGTAAACTGAACAGTGTACAAGTACATGCTGTTATATTGTATGTATTAGTGTTGCAGGGAAATTTATTAGATGCCACATAAAAATACCAATAAGCGCAGCCCATTGGCTAAACTTTAACAAACATGGTAACTGTATTAAATCTACAGACAGATGCACCTGAATGTTGCATTGCTTTGTTATTTTAATTAGTTACAAAATTCAGACATAGAGACCATTCAAAACAGGTCAAAACAGGTCAAAAGGTTGCGCTTTTTTCAATTCCAAGCTTTTTTACAGTAGTTACAGCATTTATTCCTGATCATCTACTTGTAGTCCCCACTGCTTTAAACTAGGCATTGTGGGTACTGAAAAGGAGCAAATTGCATATTTTTATCCTGCTTATGTATTGGTCAGTTGATTTTAATGGAGCGTGAAGAAAACACAAAGCTGTGCCCCAGTGTTAAGAAAAGTGAGGCGCAGAGCGCAGTGGTTTATCGGTCATGTTGTGGAGGCATGACTAAGTACTAAACATCAAAACACTTCGATAGTTTTGTTCACAACATCACAGCCACTGACACAAAGACTCGGCAGCCAACTTTGAAACATGTTAAAATTAGAGTCTCTGCTGTGTGTTTTTGCGTGAAAAAAAAAAAAAGGACGAGTGTGATATCCTACAAAGACTCTTCATAAGCTCAGTGAAACTGGTTAAAAATACACGCTGCGATTTCCTCACATGCTAATATAAGTTGTCAGACAATTCACTGTCTCAACATAGGAGGCTGTATTTCTGAACATGCAACCATTGTGCAGTGATATAAATGTACTTTTTTTTGCATTTCACCTGCAGAGAACATCTGCGGAGGGCTAGAAAGATCATACTATTTAATATTTTTATACACAGAAGGGAAAGGAACTAGACGTTGGTGAATGTCAGTGGAACAGGCTGAGATATTTCTTTATTAAATTGTTTATTATATAAATGTGCAATAATGTTACCAGACAAAGGAAGAGTATATTTTTAAAAGTGCAAATTGCCTTTCTCTGGCAAAGAATCATTAAAAATTAGAGTTAGTTCTGTTTAACACTGCTTAATGAGTAAAAAGATGGTAATAACTAATTACTTAAACTATACAGTTAAAACATTGTTTTCGTTCTGCTCTCACATTGCAATTGTAATTCGACTGACACATAAGAACATCTTGAACGGCAAGCATTTTTTTGATTTTGTATTTTGGCTCTGTTCTACAGCTGAACCGAAGCCTCTGGACATTTCTCTTGCCACTAGCGCTCATTAACGCCACACCGCCTGTCTTTCCGAACTCCGAATGTCACTTCTGTCTCTCATTGTGCATCATGTGTTGTTACTCGGGGGCAGTTGCTCAGCTGGTAGAACGTTCAGCATATCACGGAAGGTTGGCGGTTTGATTTCTGCTCTCCCAAGGACATACTGTCATTGTGTTCTTGGGCAAGACACTTGAACTTGTGAGTGTGTTTGGTGGTGGTATAGGCTGCCACGTCTCCTGCAATCTGCCCCAGGGTAGCTTTGGCTACAGACTTAGCTTCCCACCACCAGTGCCTGACTGTGGAGTGATTGAAAAATGTGATTGCATTGGGGGAAAAGCACAAAAATAAATCTGATTCATTATTACTACACTATTACTCTCTCAACAGCCAGACAGTGTCTCTTAGTACTATGAGTGGTTTCATTGGAACTTGAACAATCCTGTTTTATAACTGTATCCCAACATAACCCCATTTTTATAAATACAAACACCCTGAGCATATTTTTTTTAGTTTTTTAGTTTTCCTGTGAATGTTGGACACAAGTATGCACTGTTAAAGTAATTCATTTGAAAGCGTATTTTCATCTAAGCTACTAGGGCTTTCACTCTTTGTCTGGCCTTTCTTCCTGTTTTTTATTCTTTTATTGTTTTTTATCTGCTACTGCTTTAGACACTTCAAGAGAAATCGAAAAGATTTTGACTGAAAATGTCCCTCCATCACCATGGCATCACTATTCTGTTTGTTTGGATTTTTTTGGAAGCAGACACAGCTATTATCCAAACAACAGTCAGTATGGTGCCTTGTACCACACTACTGGTACTAAGCAGATTTGCACAAAACAGGTATAATAAAGGCATATTTGTCTGTTGGCAAATGAGTGACGTGTGCATGCACGTCCCGGTCTGAACTGCAGCCTAAAATTAGTGTGATGACATTTCTGGGTTATGTCTGTAAGTTTCAAACACATACTGTTTAGTTCAGGGCACGTTATATCCACTTGAACAAAGATATGGAAACAGAACATGGCTCAGGTGGTATTGTATAAGATTTCAGCCTCAGTTACCTTCTAAAATTGCATCACTCAAAGGTTTACAGTTCAATTTAATTAACCCTCCATCTTGTCCCTCCCTATCGTCTTTTCTGTTATTGACTGGTTCTCAGCTAATGTGCGTCTTCAGAATAACAACAAGGAGACCTACATCTCCTTGGCGCTCACTGGAGTAAGAACATAAGCCACCTGCAGCCATGTGATCTCACATAAGTAGTTTGGGCTTATTGAAAAAGCAGCAGTGTTTCAGAGCCCAATGGAGAGACATTATCAGACTAAAGTAAAGCTCATTGCTCAACTCCTCAATCGTATTTTGACTAAAGCGAGCTAAACTTCATGCAGCAAACCAAGATTAAATTTAAACAACATGTCAGCATCTGAAGCTAAAAAAGTCTGACATGCATGCTCTGAAATAATATGTATGATGTTAACGGGCTGCTCCAGCTTCATGTTGAATTCATTTTTTTTTTTTTTTGATTTGCTGTTTAAATAGAGGCTCTTGTGTTCATGGCCAACAATCATAATTAACGTTTATTATTGCAATGACATGACCACACCTATTTGAGTATAACACACAAATTCCAATTAGCTTATGGAGGAATGCCATAAGCTCCACCCTGATGCTTGTCAGTGCATTCCCCTGAAACACTGATACATACAGTATCTACAGTTTTCTTTTATAGACACTGTTAGAAGAGGACAAAATAAGTCACAATTCCTTTTATAATAGAAGCTGCCCTTGACCAATTCTGTATGTCATAAGCTGTACACCTTTGTGAAATAATAACTTGTATTCAACAGTGCACAGCTGAGCATTCAAGGCCATGTGTTTCCAAACAGAGAGCTCAAGTTGGCAGAATAAACAAGAAATGTGCCACTCATAACAAACAACACACATTTGTCTTCTTTCTTTCTCATTGAATTAAGCAGCAGGAATTTGGTCTGGCTCCCATAGAGTTTCTATAATTACACAGAACAAGTTAACAAGAACAGAATGATGTGCTTTTCATTTTAATTTACAAGCAGAAGCAAAAAAGAGCAGAAGCGGGGTGAATAATGACAGCTATAACAACACATTTGTTCTTTTGAGATTAAGAGACCGTTTGTGTTAATCTGGTTATGATGGTGTAATGTAAGAAAGGACTCAGATGTTGTAAACTTGGTTCAGTCTACTAAAAGCTGAGACATGTGGTTCACCATAGCCCAATGCTTTGCTACTACGAAAAAGAACTATAACGATTGTTTAATTAGTGACCATACCACCATACTTTAGAAATAATTCCATCAGGCCATTATTGTATGTTTATAAAGCAGTGTGAGAGGACTGATTATATACCTTGCACTGCAGATAAAAAGTCCTTCATTAAGAGACATGGACTATGACTCTAGTTTTTTAAAAGGAAAAGATGAATTTCAAACAATGATACTGTTGTTATGAGTACATTTGATCAAATAATGCCTTGATATCTTATTGAAACTGTTTTATCTTTTTCCCAGCATCACCTTGACAGATAATGTCACTTTTTTGACTATTCTATCATCAGTTTAAAAGACCCTCTCTCAGCTATAAATCGTTTTTACATCCGAGTCCAGGGGCCATTTACACAACTCCAAATTGCAATTGATGCCCCATGGTGTAATCAAAACAATCTTGCGTTTTGAGCGCGTTGCCATGTCTTTTTTTTATTTTGGCTTTCTCACCTTGGACAGTTAGCATGGGTTAGTGGGATTACTAAAGAGCAACATGTGGTCCTTTTAATGTTCAAAGAAGGAAAGGGGAGCTGCTATGTTCTAGTAGCCTCAACATGAGCCGACACTACAGAAGAAAACTTCTTATAATCATTTTACTCATCCGAGGGGGTTGGCTGGCACTGTCATGGTCTGATTCCGGTAATATTACAAAGTGAAGAAGAAGGCAGCTTGAGTCAGCTGTCATAATGTTACATGCTGTTTTAAGTACCGGAGGACCTGAACATCCCGGGTTTTCAGTGGATGAATGGTGAACAGATTTAAAACTTTGGACTTATACAACTTGTTTTAAACACAGTGGCCAGAGGCCAGAGCACAAAATGTGAGTTCTCATAGTCGTCCCTCTGGTGCCCTTCCAATAAGTCAGCTATGAAATGTGGGCAGGACAAGATGCCTAGCCACAGCAAAGACATAGCACTATATTCATTAACTTGTCAGGCCAGGAGACAAATGAGCTCTAATATTAATGGTATTAAAGAACATCTGCACTGACAATGAATGGCCCAATAAAATTTTGCACGCACACATAACAATAACGCCTATGAGGACACATTGACACAAGTCCGACCACTAAGCAGATTTCTTACCGATATCCCATGGTGCAAGGCCTCATGTGTGGGTTGCCATCCATTAAAATTCCTTAGGTTATCGTGGCTGCTGATCTGACAGCCCTGACCTCGCTCTGCTGATTAAACACAGTGTCATTTCAAAGAAGCGAATAGGCCGCTGTTGAAGGTGCTTGCATGGTTTTTAAAAGTCAAATGCACATCAACCACAACCTTCATTAACCTGGAACTAGCTAGACAGATGCATTGCATTTCATTACAAGTTTATGGCAGGCTTCAGGATCTTTAGATAATAGAATGTTATGTATTTAACAACAAAACAGCAAAAAAAATCAAACTAACAATTGTATTGTAGTCAAGCAACTTTGATTTTTTTACTTGCTATTTCATGTCTCTTATTTGCAGCCCGGTCTTTTGTTTACCCAGAAACACCAGATGTTATTCCTGTTGGAAAAGTAGCCAATACTTGTATTGGTCTTTGCCCAAAGTGTTAAACACAGAATTTTATATTTTTGACTTCAAAAGTCCTATTGCGATAACAAACTTTAATTCAAGGCAGCCCTGGCCCTATAGGAGATCAATTGTGCACATTTTTAGTGGTAATGGAAAACTACATCAACACAGAGTGAACATAAACACTCAGAATAGCATAGAATAATAGCATTGAACATTGGAATCTCGCTGTGATTTGACAGTGATAACACCTTCTCACTTTGCTGTGAAATCTGTTGTGTTCGAATGTGTCAACCTAATCATCAACACAGCCATTACAGAAACTGTAGCATTTGTAATTCAGTGTGATCAGATGCACTGGGCGAGAGTTAGAAAAAACAGAGTCCAATGGCATCTAAACTAATTGTCATTCATCAGTAACAGACAATAACAGTCATTCCAGATGGCTGTCCATTTGGCTAAAATGCACTAATTGTTCTGCTATTACGACAAAACTGAAACCAAAATGAAAATATACAACAACTCATTATAACCGCCTCTCTCACAAACAAGCAAAATCTTACATTTCTATAAAGTAGACCCAAGAGTGCACCCATGGTTGCTCTGTCCAACACAACAGACAGGATACCAAACCATGTGTGGGTGTCAGTACCAGTGACCAGCCAGAGGAAGTGATGTATTGCACACTGACATGGAACAATGCAGTGGCTTTTACCTGAAGGCGAATGTTTCTACCCCATCAATTTGTTTTAGAGAACAAAGCTAGCCTGTGACATCTTCAATAGAGTGTTTGTTAGCAACTGTCTCAAAAGACACCTGCTACTTTGAGTCTGGGAAGAAAAAAAAAAAAAAGGTTAAGTACGGGATGTGGCTTTCGAAGATTCCCCAAAGAAACCCTCTCTAATGATCACAGTCCAGGCGTTGCTGTTAGCTACAAGATTACCATTTAAACTCAACAAAAGTCATCCCACTCCATTTGGTTGCATTTCCTCTCGCAAATCAACTTGCTAAATAGACAGACTCCCTTTACAACATCCACATTTACTGGGATATGATTAATTAAGGTACTAGCTGAGGGGTATTTTTAACTCGCTGAGTGTTGAAACAAAACGACCCATGGCACCACGGCTCCCTGCTTTGCTGTGCACTCATTATGCCAGCCGAGCAGGGAGTATTATGTCTTGAAACAGCAGACTCGAAGTTGACACTGCGAGGCTTAGGGGGCCTTAGAAACTCTGCTTAAGGCACAGTGCTGGTTTGAGAGACTGAAGGCTGTCTGACATGTGTGACTCCCGAGGCAAGCGTGTCGCCAAATGAATAGAGACAGTGAAGATGGCATGACCCACTTCCATAGAGGCCACACAGCTTCTTTTCTTTCCTTTCATTGAAATCGCACAGGTAGCTTACTGTTCTTCACTGTACATGAGAAATATACAGCAGCAGGATGCTTATTCCATCACTGCAAAGGGCAAAGGGTGGCTTGGATGTGGGATTATTTGAATGCTGATTGTCATAGGCTGTCTTTTTTAGTCAGTCATTGGACTTTCAATCTTGACATTCTAGTCAATAATGGTAGGCTATCTCGCTTCAATTGATAAGGAGTTCTCTGCATGAGGAACATCTCCACTTAAGCTCAAATGTAATGGTTTTGCCATCTTTAATTTCCTTTTCTTTTCACACAAGAAGAGAGTCATTACCTGGACAAACATCTTATTTTATCCCGTTGCAGAATCACAGAGGAGCAAAGAGCTGGAGATTATCAGAACAGTGGAGCAGCCCTGTGCACTTATCTCCTTCCAGTAAGACATTCTGAAACACTGGCTGTAGCCATGCTTATCAGACGCTATTAAAAATGTCATTATCCACTCAAGAAAGTGTTCCACACGCAAATAAACCAATTAACTCGTGCACACACGAGTTTAAAGAGGAACCTATTAAGAGGCTGGTTTGATCACGTAAAAGCCTATATGCTGTAGCCTATTGTAGTCTATTTATAGGGGCTTATCCGTGTTAACAGCCACTTCAGTAAAAAGGAATGGCTCTCGTGGCTGTACCCGTCAGTTTACGCTTTCCTCAAACTAAAGGACTTATATTGTCATGTTTTGACAATCGAATACGGTCAGTTTGTCACTCACCTTTAACATGCTGCGGGACAGCGGTGCTCAAACATAGCGCGAAGGAAAGGAGTAGCGGTCCCATCCTCTCTGCGTGTCGCTCTGAGCAAACCCCGAGTGACTGTCTGACTTCCAAGGTTAAAGAGATGGGCTAAAATACCAAACAAAAGCCAAAAGTTCTCCCTCCTCCGTAGAGGCTGAGCAGTGATTTTCGCCGCTGTACGTCCTGTAAAATGAGTTAAAGGTGAAGTCCTCCTCTCTTATTAAGCAGGCGCATTGACTGTGGGTTGTTTTTCTTTTTGGTCTTGATCTTGAACAAGTGGACCGTGCGTGGCAGGTCCCTGTGCTGCCTTCCCGTCTCTTACCGCAGTGGTGCGATGTAGTGGAGACAGAGACGTGTGCGCTCAGCTCCCAGGCAATTAAAGGCAAGCGCGCGGATGTTCAAACGCTACTTCCGGCTAGCACCTTCAAAATAATGCACACGTACGACCCACTTCCGTAAATTCGGCGAATTTTATAACAGTTAGGTACATATTGATTAAGGGTCGCATTTACAGGAACAAATAAACTAGTAAACACCTGACAAGTGTGTGCCCTTTAGAGCAGTGGTGTGCAAACTAAGACCCAGAGGCCACATGCAGCCTGTTGGGTTGTTAAATCTGGACATTTAATAATATTTAATTGATAATTGAATGATACATATATTTTTCCTTCAATATTCTGCAGTGATCAGTTGATTCTACTACAACAGGCTCGAAACGGTAACAACCTTTCCTAAAGCTAGTGTCTCTACTCGCAGCGAGAGCTTGTTTTCATTGGTTTTTGAACAAACTGTAACAGGCTCTAAAACTAAGGAGGTGCAGCTGTGACTGTGGTGTTGAATATACACTCTTTATTGCACATATTGCCTATAGTTCAAACATTATACTATAGGCTAAAGAAATATGTTTCTATTGAGTTTAACATGAAGTGAGTTTTTCCGTGTTGCCCTGGTCCCGTGTTCTAATGTGGCCATTGGAGAAAAATAATTGCCCACTCTCGCTTGGAAAATCTGGGCTAAATGCTTCCACTGTCGACAACTAGTTAGAATCCAACTAAACAGATTTTTACAAACTAGAGTTTAGTGGGTTTTTACTCTGCCACTTTTTCTTGTAAAGCTATTTCAAAAGCCTCCCAAGAAAGGGACTTTAAATTGTACAATCAGCCTCTTCAGCCTTCCCCTAACCTATTTTTACGTTCCCTGTGGGGTTTTCTTTAAAGCCTAGAGAAATTGGGGTTACTTATGATGAATAAAGCTTTCAATACATTTTCCGTTGTTCATTTTTTTAATACTTTTTGGAGAAGCCATTTAAATCCTTAAAGATTAAAATAAGTGTTTATGTTCAGAATTTTAAATATTACTTAATAATACAGACATGCAGAAATGAGCCCTTTATTATAAGGCCTGTGTGTCCAAACTTGTTGCATTTTAGAAGTAACCAAAAACAAAATTGTCATGTAGACACCTGTGTTTGTTTGTTGACTAGTTACATTTTATACTCATTCTATTATACTTTCTTAAAACTGATTACATCAGTCTTTTATGATTTACAGATATATTATTTTGTTAAGAGTGTCAATAACAGGCCTGTTACCTCCCAGCGATGACTCTAAGCCTACACACATTTAGCAATTCCTACAACTCAGTCCAATCCTCTGCACTGGTATAATCTACAACAGTCAGTCCATCTTCTAGCACAACTTCTCTTGTCTCTTTTGCCCTTGTCCTCTCTTGGTTTGACGCGTTGAGAAGCACAGCTCAGACCAGCATATCCTCTTCACATAACATCCATCCTCATTTAGGCCATGGGGACCCATCTGGGATGAGCAACGGGCTGGAAAAAACAGTGACCTTCTCATTTCTGACTTATTTAACTGTTTTTATTTCAGCCACTAAAATGTGTTACTGTGGTCAAGTTTCTTATGTATTACACATTTGACAGCTTCAAAGATGAGATCCTATTCATGAAATTTGGTGTGAGGGGTCTTGACACCTTTAGGATGGAAGAATAATCTCAACTAAAAACTAAGAAATGTTTGAAGTCAGACCAAGCATGTACTATTGGGATGAGGCTTTATTATGTCTCCTGCCCTCAGCATTTCCATAACCACAATTTTAATGAGGTTAACCTCTGTAAAACACTGGATAAGGGGATAAGTGCCAGTTCTTACTCACTGTTCTCTTCCCATCAGTATGCGCTCTCCTCTCTCAGCCTCTCTCAGGGGGAGAACTGGTTTTTCATATCCACTCGCTCCCCTCTCTCATCTCCCATGTCTGCAGGTTCTCGTGTTCTCCCTCCCAATCACACCGCCTGAGTCATGTTCAAGGCCTGTGTCTTTCTCTTGCACTCGCCACAAAGGCAGCCTAACAAAAGCCTAAGGCGGACTGAGGGAGAGGGGGAACGGTGGTGGTGGCGTGGGGTGAGATAGTAAAGGAGATGGATGAAGAAAGTGGGAGAGACGAAGAGCGCGAGGGGCAGAATGAGACAGTGAGGAAGGCAGGCAACACTAAATTAGATGCTCTCGGAGAAGAGACAGTGAATTAATTCCAAAGAGAATATTGCATTGTGTCTTCTTCTGCCTTGTTCTCTCAGCAATGGGACGCACCGAGCTGTTGTGTTCTCTCAGCAGGCTTCTCTGCTTTTCTCTATTCTCTTCTTCCAGTCCCAGGACGCTGATACCATTGGAAATGCCGCATGCTTTGCTTTTCTTTGTCATCTTCTTGATTATTTTAATACTTCTGCAAATACACTGACTGTGAATATTGTTAATGCAGTGAAAATAAAATTTAGAATTAACGATGACTTTGATCTTCAATAGGAAACTACTTTTGGCATTTGGAAATTCAGACCAAGCTATTTCAAGATGTGACTATGTTATTGCATTCACATTCAGAAACCTTTACCCACGTCATTTATTGATTGAATTTTTTTCTTTTTACATTTTTTTCCCATGGGAATGAACCATGATGGATTTCCTCACAAAGAACATTTTCCATAACGTGGCCCCTCCGTCTGACCATAATAACTGATCTGCCACAGAGCACCCCCTCCCATCTGTTTCCACTATGGGCACGTCCAAGGCAACAATCTGGTGGTTGCCTGGCCTAAGCCCCCCATATCCACAGACCACCATTTCATAGTTTTGAGTATGGCTTGAAATCCTTACATTTAACTGACTTGGAGTGGAATGCATAGTAGTGCTCAATAAACATTCTGTGTGAAAACCTATGTGCAAAAAGCCTTGGCAAAGGGCAAGTACTTTCAGATGAGTACCTGGTTGGTGATTTGGTGAATCGCTTTAAACTAACCGCCTTTTACAAGGTTATTTATCCAATCAGAGCCATGCCAGGTTGTTACGTCACGATTATACATCATTAGACATGTGTATAATCATAAATCAGTTGCAATAAAGGCAAAAGACGTTGCAAGTTGTGTGACAAATTAATACATTTATGCTAACTAAAAACAATTCACTGAAATTGCCCTTTAGCATACCACTTCCACAACATTTACTATGAGACATTTTCCCACCATCTTACCTTAGACCGGCGCAACTTTGGAGCCTTGTTATGTACCAGAAAACATCAGGTACATAACACCAGGAACAACTTTGAGTAAAAATGTCACACTCAGGAAACTCCATAGAGCTTTTAATTGAATTTCTAATTTATTTTTCCCTAGATTTCCAGTTCCTCTAGCTCTAAACCCAAGTCCCCTGGCTTAGAGGGAATATATTTTTTGTGCATAGATCAATATGTTGTCCATGTGCTTGAGATTTATGAGATTTATGAAAGCGTCCACCACCATCATGATCACTGAGGAGAGCCACCATGACAACCCTATTCTTCTTCCTGTCCCCCATTAGAACCAAAAGTAACAGAGTGTGCAAAAAAGGGCAAAAGAATAATCAACACTTTATTTAACACTATACTCTATACGTAATTTCATATGTGGCAGTCTGATCAAAGAGAAGAACCTTTTTAACCTATTGGATTTGAGAGACTACTTCCTTAAATACATTAAACAGCGGCACACTGTTAGCTATTTATGACAATAGCTGAGGGTTTAGAGCATTAGCATTGACAATGGACAAAGAAAATTCATTGGCGACTACCCTTGGGTTGACCTCTACTAACCTCAGACTCAACCTCCAATCAATCCTAACCACAAACACTGAAAAACTCTGGCAGTTAAGAGTGATTGTCACAAGAAGTTTGAATGATATGAGCCTCTAATAATGGAGCACCAACTTTTATCCAATTAAGAATGGCTGGTCTGTAGTGTATCAGTGGTAATAGATGAGTGAAGGCCATATGCTTCAGTAAACTCCATAAACAACTTACTGAGACTACTTGACCTGTTTCAGTATACACTCACAGTTCACATCTGGGATTTGGATGAATAGGTTCTGCATGTTTTTTACATATCGTGCATATGTATTATTTCTTTATGACTGCGCATGGAAAAAGCAAGTATCATTAAAAAAAAGGCCACAAATGTAGAATTGCTGCTTTCTGTCAGTGATTAATGACAAATTTTCGCTTTCTTCCACACTAGTCTATTACAGACTGCAGTGCCTTATAATAATATGATAGTATGAACAGTGCTTTAGAAAAGGATACATTTTTAATTTACTCGCTGTGCAGCTGCATCACAAACAGACGCCAAAAACCAATAGTTTGGCATTCAAGAGAAGTGACATTTCATAAGTAACTCTGAAATCCACCTATGTTGTGGTAGCCACATCCTTTCTGAACTTTACTCAATGTGGAAAATTGTACAAAAGCCAAAAACTTGCTCAGGGAATAAACCTGTTGAGAGTAGATTAAGAGGAGCTCATTCACACGACTAGTGAGTCAAAGGCTGACTAAATGTTTGTGTTTTCTACCCAGGGCCTGGGCGGCAGTGAGATGAAGAGACACTGCTCTGGCTCTGTGGGCGGAGAAGGAGATGAAAGTGACAGATCACAGGTGACACTTTACATCAAGCCATTTATAAAGTAAACAACTTGAATGTGTTACGTTTCCATACATCCTATATTAAAGATACTTATTAAATTGACACAATCCCATGTAAGCAGTAATAGTTTCTAAATAATTGAGTGACTCAGTTCTGTTTTTGATGGATCCTTATGCAACATATCAATGACATTGGGAGAAGAAGAACCTCTTTACTGTCAAGAGAACTACATCTAAGGCAATTTGATTTAAAATGAAATCCCTAAAATTACAATTACAATTACTTCCAGCAAGTACAATTACACAGCTTTATCTTTATTAAACTATTTGGTTCATTGATAGAACAAAACAGACGTAAAATGAGCGACAACTGGCAAAGAACAATCCAAGGTTGCTTCTTCTTTTTACGTGCGCCTCAAACTAAGAACCTCATTTATAATGGAAACAAGGATCCGGCTGTGTTTGACAATCCTCTGCCCTTGTATCAGTAAGCTACAGAGACAATCCTTTAACTGCTATTGATAGAGGACTGTGCCCTGGAGAACAGGATCCCTGTTGTGGGTAATCAGCAAGTACAGAACCAATTTTTGGTTCAATCAGTTCTGAAGATCCAAAAAAGCCACAGTTATTGTACACCAGTAGCTTTAGCAATAAACAGTAGAAATGTGGAAGTTACAGATTTATCCTTGCATTGCCATTGACCGCCTTGGCAAAAACTATTATTTGATCAATAAGTTAAGCAGAGCTCGGATGACCACTGACATAACGGCTCCTCGGTCCCCGGGTTGTGATCAATATATTGACAAGCCTCAAAGTTACTGTCCTCTGTCTCTCTGTGGACGTCAGCATCACGTGGCGAAAAGCTCAACACTGTTATATGAGAGCTGTCGAGCCATGTTTGCACCCAGCCATGCGTTTAACAGTGATGTTTACACCCCCCCGCTGGAATATGTAAATAATTCAGAGGTTATGCAAGGAATTGTCCCAGCACTGCCTATGTCAAGAAACAACAAATGACACCAGGCTTTTCAATTTTCTCAGTCAATACTAAGCAGTAGGCTATACTTGACATTTTTCTATTCCAATTGAAGAGCAGACTAAGCCTCCTAAAGTTTATTTTCACAGCTGTGAGAATGAGAGAACACCACAGGGTAATAATTAGTCCACTGCTGGTGAAAGTGAGACTGCTGACAGGAAATCCCTCATCGATAAGAAGATTTCGAAAATGTCACAAAACAAGGGTGGATTCTGAGTCAGACATGCAAGAAACTATCCTCCTTTCATGTCCTCGCATGATACGAAACACATATGGCTGAATGTTTCAACTGATAATAACTAAGCACATTTAAACCAGAGATGACCTTCAAATCCCCAGATAACATCTCAGAACATGCATATCTTTTCATGCACACATTTACAGACACCGGATTTAACACAAGGATTCAGAATTAATCTCTGCATCCCTGCTTTGAACGATTATTTCACCAGACCATAAAAATCAACTAGCATGAATCACAACTGGTCCAGCAGTAGCGCAGAACCCAAGCAGGTAGACAGTAGGTCTCTCCTGAGTCCCCTCTGCCAACTCCCACGTATATACATCACCATAGAAACCAGGAGTCTCAGAGGGACTGTACAAACAAACTGCATGATCGCTGTTTTGTTTTACATCTTTCCAGGTAATTACACACACTGTCTTCTCCATATGGCTAATATTTATTCTCATTTACATGTCAGATCTAAGAAATTTGTTTAACTAGGAAGTGCTAATGAGTTGAACAATTTGCTTTGACTCTGCAGAATTTTACAGTATTTAAAGGCAGGTACTTAAATGGATTTACGTTAATAAATAAGATGCTTTTTTATAGTATTTTATTTAACATTTAAAAAAGGCACAAGAACAAGTAAGTGCATTATAAAGCTTTTAATACCATAACATTTTTACACTACAAAGCAGCAAACACACATAGGACTGAAAAGTCTCTAACAGAGGGAAAGCCCCGTCTTATAGTGCAGTAGCTGCTGACTCAGGCGCCTTGTATGAAAGAGAGGTTATTCATGTTTTTTTAAACTTCCAATTAAATTTTGAGGATATCTTTTTATGATAAGAAGTAAAACAGTTTTGGTTTAGCATGTCTACACATTTTTCTATTTGTCTTTGTTTCTGAATAAACCTATTGACATATTTACAAGAGCTCAATGGCAGATTATTTGGGGTTTTACCAGTTGGATTCAAAAATGTGTGCCTGTTTCCCTGTCTGTCTGTGCGGAGCTGAGCGGAGTCAACAGTCTCTGGAGGCGGCATTCCCTTAAGCACACCTGCGGCTGATCAGTCGCCAATCACCACTCACCTGCTCCAGTAGGTGTCATACTTTTAGAAGTTTATGTTTTTTTTATAATTACCTTTGTCTCTCCTGCCTGGCCACTGTGTTCCTCTGCTCCACTGTCCTCTGGATCTCCACCTCCTGCTTTCTGCCAACCATTGTTTTCAGACAATCAACCTTGCTAAACCTTCTTTGTGTCCAGTTTCAGGCATTACAACAGTATAGGACCACTGTGGAACAGAATTAATCCCACCCTAATCACATGATAAATGCAATTTCTTGGATATTAGACATTAAAAATGCAATAATGTAGCCCTGGTTCTACTGTATGTGTTATAATTAAGTTTGTGTATGGTCCACCAGGAATCAGCTGGGCTCAGACTGGGTCCAGTTGATTTCCATTCCTTGCTACATTGCAACCGTTTTTACAGAATACATTATAAAAGCATAATTTTGCCGTTTGTACTGATTTTAAAAATTTTATTTGGATTAGTCATTGTTTGCAGCTGTTGTTAGTCAAAGCAGCAGCCCTTAAACTCATTACAGTGGAAATAACAGCTGTTTCCAAAATACTTCAAAGATTCAAGAGTTTTCTAAACGATTTAACAGAATTACATAAATCCCTTTGGTTTACGTCAAATGCAGTAAAAATATACTGATCATCAACATGCATTCGTCTCCCGTGTTGTTTTGTGAGTTTTCTTATTGCGGGCATGTTTTGGAAGAAAAGTTGACCTCATTAATCACGTTGAGCTGAACTCACACAAAAACAATCTGAATGAACAATAGCATAACAGTGGGAAAACTGAAAAGATGCCCACGTGTTTGCAACGGCACTGTGGAGAATCCAATACAAAAAAAGCACTGACCTAAGACAATATACACAGTTTGCACGCAACAGAGCAAATATACTGGCTGAAGAGTTAACAACGCTCGTGAACAACACTAGACTTCAGGGAGGTTCACTTCCCAAATGTGTTTTTTTTTTTTTTTTTTTGTGTGCTGTTGAAAGAACTGCAGCTGTTTTCCACTCAAGTGTAAATCCACTTACTGTTGGGAATTTACAAGGTTTTAGGGCTGGGTACTGATGTGTGTATAAATGTGTGTGCGTGCCTTTTGGATAAAGATACAATAAGGAGGAAAAAAATAGACAGAAACAACAATAGCAAGAAACTCAAGAGTCTAAAACAGTATCCTGAACCAGAGTTCGGGGAAAAACAAAGTGCTGCCAATTGAACAATCACTGCATAATTTCTAAATCATTAAACACACCATTTCCTGCTATAAATTAAAAAAGTGCACTGTGGTTTTACATGTTTAAGTGAACGTGACTTGGCATAATTGAGACACAAAATTCAGGAATGAAACTGTTAATGGGATGAAAAGCTAATTCACACTAGTTCAGAGATTACAACAGACCTAATCCGCTTTTGCTAAAAGGAAGCACATCTTTATGACTGGATCTCAGAAACATTGTCAATTTTATGACTCTGTGCTTCCCTTTGAACGCCACACAAACATATGGTTTAATTGTATTTTTTGGTCAGAGAATCATCCCTCAGGAAAGACGTCCCCTTGCTGTTAGGTCAGACTCAACACTTTTACACTTTTAAAAAGCAGACCCAGTTTTTGTCAAATATCATGCCCCTACCAGAGCACATCGGCACACAGCAGAATCAAGCAGAATGTCTAAAAACCACTGAGGGCCAAGGATAAAGTTCATGTGAGGTGGAAATGAATAGGACGAGTCTCTCTTTCGTTTGAGATTTTCCATGGCATTCAAAGGACAGGATGCACAATGAAAAGGCCCACAGTAGATTAGGTTATTCCCACTTGGAGTTGCATGAACATTGAAGAAGGTGTCATTCATCTTCTTCAAACCCGACACATTTTACATACATTTTTATTCCTTAAAGCAACACTATGTACCTTTTAGCCACTAGGGGGCGCAGATCCCTCTACCGACTGACTGTGCTGTTTGTTTTCGAGAGGAATCCAAAACTGGCAGGTTATGAAGAGAAAAAAACATGTCTTCTAAAACTGTAGGGTAATTTTAGTGCATTCTGTACAAATACAACTCTGCTAGAGTCCAGTGCGTTAGACTATTTCTGCTCCCTGTGTTTGAGCTGCTAAGCATACCGAGTCAGGAGAGGTCTGCGCGCCCCGGTGGCATGGCAATATAAATCATTTATATGGAGTTATCTGTCCAGCTGAAGGTGCTGTGTCAGCAAAATAGGTGTTATTCTAACTAACTGCATGTCTAAGAACCATAATCATAAACCTAAATCAATACGAGAATGTATATTTTTGGAATTTCAAACTACTACTAGCTAAAATTTAGGCAATTAAAACCAGATTAACATGCATATCATTGAGCTACTGTACCTACAGAACTGATGATTTGTAGATGACAAAAGATAATAGTTATTAAACATCAATAGTCATGTGGAAAGAACAAAACTCTGTTTGGCAATGTGATTTGAAAAAGCCTGCAGCAGTGGTTGGAAATAACTTAAGTAATGTTATTCCTTCAAACCGAAGTTCTTTCTGTGGTTGGAAACTGAACTAAAACAAATGTAAAAAGAAAGAAAAAAGCTTCTAATGCAATAGCTGCCTTGGAAAAGTGGAAATACAGCAGTAGGCCTCTTTGAAAGAGCTGTTTCATTACAAAAGAGTAATGTTTCTGACACGCTGGCCTCTCGAAATCAGTGTTTCCTAAAGAGTGGTCCAGGACCATCAAGTGGGACACGGTAGATTTTATTTTGGTCACTGCTAAATTCCAGTTTGTGTCTTTGAAAAATCAGAAAGTACTTTTATTATTAGTTACATGAGCATTCACTAAAAGGACACAGAATGTGCTGAACATGAGAGTCAACAGTGAAGCAGGGAATGTCTTAAAAACGGTCTTCTCAAAGTCCCTGAATCTTTTTATTTATTTATTTTTTACATATTAAGTAACTTCTAGTGTCATTTCTCTTTATAAACAGTAACATTCATAGACCATCAGTTCACATTTTGTTACTGGGAAGTATTAGCTGTTGAGTCAGGGGTGATTTATTGTGTTTCACTCACTTCTGAGAGCTTGGCTACAGTCAGCTAGTGATGAATTTCAGAGAGTTTTAAGCTACACAAAATAAGCTATTACAAAAAAGATCACTTTGAACAATTGGCAACCGATCATGATCAGCTGTTCATTGCTAAAAGCTGTGTGATCACAGCCTGGCCAGCCGCGACTAACACTTTTCCTATTCTATACAAAGAAGTTAGTCTGGAGCCCTGTTGCTTGCATTCTATTTCAATGGCAGGGTTTGTGGGCGTAATGTTAACCAATCAGAGAAATGCCGGAAATGCGGAAAAAGGCAAAAACACACAGCTGTTTGTCACAAGGAAGCCGTGTGAGCGCTGATGGTTAACATGGCCAGCAAACCACAGCCTGCTGCAGACAAACTGCTTCTACAAAATTGCCAAGCAAGAAATTCGCTGTAAGAAAGGGCCCACACCACACTCTTTTTGAAAAAGGAAAATGGTCTTATATACCAGGCTAGTGTAATTGGTGACTAAAAAAGCTAACCAAGACCAACCAAAATGATTGGTTGTTCTTGGCCAGACCGAAAAGATTTTCCGGTCTGGCAGTTTTAAAAAGTGTCTAAACAGGACAGTTGCAGTTCAACTTGCTTTTTAAAACATTGGTCACAAGGAAATCGCTCAATAAGGAAAGCACCAAAAACATACAACACCATAAACCTCATCAGACAATTGAAGGAAAGTCACGTCACTGAAAAGGAGAAGCTAGCTCAAAGTTATCTAGCACAAAGACCAAATGGAGGGGCTCTTAAGCTCAAATGTCACTCATGCAAAAGTTTTATTAACAGCACATACAGGGTTAAATGAATTTTAAAGTAAGTTAAATGAATACAATAATTATATAATACATAGCTTCTTAACTTATAAAGCAGAGGACAATAACTATTTAAGTTAAGCAAAGGCTAAGCAAAGGTCTACATCTCTGACTGTCAAACTACTGTTTGTTCAAATGCGTCATTTAGGGAAAAAAAAATGAGCAAGGTTGGGACCTTACAATGATTAAAATTATTCAAGGAGAGCACAGTGAGTGTAGCCGCACTCTGCGAACACAATGTCTTTGTTGGTGTATGTGTGTCATATCTGTCATTTCCGTACAAACAAGAGCAGAGAAGCTGCTATACAGAATATTTAGAAGACTATTGTTTTATATTATCAAAGCGTCTGAGTTTGTGTTGTGTAGCTTTAGCATAAACAGCAAAGTTCTCTGGCATTTGTTTGCTAATTGACACAATAACCTACCTGCTGACACAAGATGCTCATTTACAACAAACCCTCTTTGTCAGTTATGAGTGCAGTTGCCTTCACTGCTCTCTTACTCTTGTGTGATTCTGGAGGATGTGCTCTTCCATGGACCAGTTAACATCCTGTGTTCTACACCAAGTGAGCTGTGGAATAGTTCAGCACACCCCTACTGCTGTGATACAATGTGCATAAAGCATCAAGTTTCCACTAGTCACTTGTAATTTAATAAATACAATGTTATTAATATTTTGAGGTGCATTAACTTGATAGAACAAACGTGATAAACCTTTATTAACCTGTGCCGGCCTTCTAAGAGTAGTTTATTCTGTTCAGTATTTGAATCCACTGCCACCAGTGGATCTGGCAGCACTCGCCGCAGCTCGTCTGGGAAATGAAATGGCACTCCTGACTGAGTGCCACTTCAAACCGTGGAAACTCGTGTTTTTCTGCCAACTTCATCTTCAACATTGGTAGCTCTTTTCTATGAGCCAATGCATAATGTCAAAACAGCACTGACAAGGATGCATTATTAAACCTCAATTGTCTGGCTCTGACGCAGTCGGATAAGTCCAGAGCTTTGTATAAGTAAGTGGCCAGGTTATTGAAGGCCCAAAGAAACCCTTAATCTTATGTCATTATCAAACCTCAATGCACTGGACAAAAAAGTTTTAAATTTGATCACATCCACTACCTGTCAGGCTTTTATGATAGTTTTAGGTTACAGTAAAAGAGGCATAAGAGGGCTTTTCTGGGCTAAATGAAGATTTAGAGACAGCACTTAGTCCCATGCTGTGAGTCTGTCGGGGGCTCAGTACAGCACGACAGGAAGCACCGCTGTAGAGGCTTAACAAAGCAGTATGGTGGGTCGATTAGCCAAGAAACCTGCACCAAACAATGGCATATGAATTACAGAAGGGTTTAGAATCAATATCCATTCAATGAATATGTCTCAAATGTGTGTTACTGGGCTAATTTGTTTTGCAGTCAGTAACATATTGCCCCCAATCTAAAAAGAGCAACAAGCTTAAACAGCTACCTTGAATAACAGTATGTATCCATGCGCAGTAATGCAGTGCAGTATTCTCAGGAGTAACTAAATAATTTCCATCATACCCACAGAGCAGTGGGAGCCTGAGCCATACACATGGCTTTATCTCTACAGGCAGAATTTTTACATGCTCCAGGCTACTGGTGCAGGATCCAGCTTTTGCATCCGGTTGTGGGGGATGTTGACAAACACTGGAGGAAGTGGAATGCGTCTCTAAAGGAGACTCAGTTCGTGCTGTGCTGAAATACTAAGCAGTTCTACACAGTATATTTTGTACTTTGGAAGAATGGGTAATCCTGACAGCTGCAGCCAGAAAGCCTGAACCCATACTAACTTGATATATGGTCTGGCATTGTGCGGGTGTTTAGGGATTATCTTGTAATTCTCTGGACATGTTAGGCTGCCTATAGTTGGTACAATAGAGACGTCAGCAAACTCAAACGAACGTGTAGTTTTACCTTGGGCATTGCAAGGCACTCATTTTTTTTCATGGTTTAACTTAAATCCTGTTTTATGGTTTAAACCCAACTGAGTTTAGACTCATTTCATGGTAGACAGTCCCAGAAGGTGAAAGCCTCTTCATGAGCAAGGACCATAACCTCAAATAAGCAAACTCTGTTCATTGTTTAGAATAGGAAATGAGAATAGATGGAGAGGAAGACGGTTTAGAGAAGACTTTCCCTGAGGTTTTCTACGGCTTTCTGGCTTTACAGAACTGAATGTTCCAGGAGAATATATGAAAATAGGAAAAGGGTGTAAGTCATGTGAAAGAAGTAGCAGTTGTGAGGTTTTGGGAACACATTTATAGATGTATAAGAAGTATCATCTAACTTTTAACCATAATAGAGGTGATGCTAGGAGGATTTAATGCAGTTCTTGTTTGATACGGTTTGATAAGCTGGAGTAAGAGAGCTCTTAAGTAGGAGAAGTTTATTTAACATCAGTATAGAGACACTGAACACTTAACACACTAAGTCAGTACTGCTCATCTAAAGTCTGAATAAGCATCCATTGTAAGGGTTCTATACAGTAAGATGGTGTATGTGAATGGGGTGAATAGAAGCACAATGTTATATATAAATGCACACATTTTAATAAAAGATGGGTAAGTAAGTCTAAAGTCCATTGGTCACAAAAAAGATAAGGCTTCCGAGGGGTTATAGAGAAGTAGACCTAATGGTATATTGACAGGAACAGACAGGACATGATGCTTGCACTATGCATGTTTGCATAATGGCTGCTGTTTAATTGTAGTCCTTGGTACAGTAGAGATTGTGGTACTATCTGCTGAGAAGTGTAAGACCAGGAGACAAAAATCTTGCCTAGACCATAAACTAGAAAAGACTTTTTGACAATAAAAATAAATAAGGATCCAAATATTCTCTGACAGAGCCATTGTGTCACACCTGATGAAAACCTAATACAAACACTATGACACTTCTAAGGTCTGAACAAGATCACAGTCTGTTTATTTGACCTTAGCTTTTACTTTTTATCACAACCCACTATAACATGTGAACCTTTTACTCCTTACAGGACAGTCAAACAACACTTAAATTGAAGACTCTATTGAGGCTGGTGAACTCATGCCATGAACCTTAAGACCTTTGACTGTGTGTTATTCTATCATAGTCCATTTAATGTTTCCACTGAGGCTTGGTTACATGTTTTTAGCTCAAAATGCTGGTGGTGTAAACTACTCTGGAGCCTTAAGCACAGCCACAGTGAAGTCCTCCTGAACTCCCCGCACAGTGAACATGCAATGCGTTTTCTTTTTAGTACTGTGACTCCTGTATTATAAACTGTAACACTGCCTCTTGCGTACGTAAAAAAACACTGGTGCACTGTATAATCCAGCACGTCAGGCCGAGGCAGAATGCTGAGTCGAAGAAACCTGCTTTCTGCCTCCTGTTGCCTTTTCTGCTTACTCTTACACTTTATCTGCATGCAATATTTACTCATGGGCATTCAGCACGCAGACAACAGGACGCAAGCCGCTCGCTTTTGATTTCTCTATTTCCTGTTAGATCTGCACTTGATTAATATCGCTCAGCCATTGCAATACCTATCCATTTAGTTGTCTTTGATGATATATGGGGAGCCATGTAAACATGAGACCTGGGATATGCAAATGGTTAACGCGTAGCTCAGTTTCTAGTTTGATATCCCATGGGTAGTTTTCTTTATGCCTTAGATAGTGTAGACAGGTTCATATGAAGTGTGTTTAAGGGGGTTTGTGCTTGTGCATGCATGTTACAATGAGAATTAACTCGTGCAATAATCCAGCCGCTTCTATAAAAGCACCCCATCAGAATATGATTTCCAGATATGAGCGCATGTTTTTACTTTTGAGCAGCACTGTCTATTATCTGGAGGCATTAAGACCTCTTTTAATGGCTTTGGCATTTACGCACAGTGGATGGTTCTTGATGCAGAGCTGAAGGAATGATCATTACAACAAGATTTATTATGCTTTTGTTATTAATAGCAAATGGCATGTGGGGATCTCAAAGGTTGAGAAGATAATAGTGTAAACAAAATATTATATCAAAAGAGAACCAAATGAATTTCAGTGACAACTTAGTCTTTAAGAGTCCATATCTTATTACGTACGTAGCTCTTGTCGACTCTCAGATGGCATGCGCACTGAGAATATATGGAAGATATGGAGCTATTGATTTCTAGGGTAAATTTACAGAAATCCATTGCCCACAGTGGGCCCTCAATGGCCTACTGTGGGCAATGGATTTCTGTAAATTTCTGTAAATCTGTAAATGAGTAAATGTATCTGTCCTAGGAACCAAGTAAAGGCTTTAACTCAAGAAAATACAAAAAAGGGTTTAGATGTGAAACATGAGCAAGGTCAAAAACTGAGGAGCAGTTGATGGAAAAAGAGACTAATTCTGTAAAACGCTTGTGTTTATGCAAACAGAACTGATTCCAATAGAAATGATTTGAAGAGAAAATGTTTTCATAAAAACTACCCTTAATAGCATTAATTAATGGAATTAACGGAATCTGGATTACTCTATATGTCTTGTACATATGTAGTCAATTGCCAATAAACCCCTTTGAATTTAATTTTTGGAATAATATCAGAGAATGAAAAAGTGCATTGGAGGAAGATGTTGTCAGAGAGTGAGCTTTGCATCTTTGCAGTCAGGTCTGAATCTATGCTTTGGTGGCACTGAAGATAGCTACATGTTCTGGAGAAGTAGTCTTGTCAAAGGACACATATTTTTTCATCCATGTTAACGCAGCATATATACATAATACAAAGAAGCAGTGGAAAGTGCTGAGTTTGGGAAACTGAATCTTTGTTGATGAAGCGCTGCACATTTATGTCTTTCATTATGATCTTAACACATTCATCATGGTGATTTCTTCAGGTCACAGTGACACATGTATCTGCTCAATACATTCTGTGGATAAAGAAAACAGCAGGCCTCAGCTCTGCTGTGAATCCAAGATGCCTCTGATGTGTGGATGTTTGCTTATTTACAGAAGATGATTTATTTATTCTGTACCTTGGGCTAAAGATGCCATAGGCTTTTGCTTTGAATGCAGCATGTCTAGGCACAGGAGGGTGTCTGTCAGTCAGCAGGAGAGCAGAACCAGAGCAACTCCTCACCTACTGTCTACATCAGAAGGAATTCAAGAGCACTGCAGTAATGCAGTACATTCACAAATATCATAGTCTTTATAGTACAGGACCTAGAAACCATTCTGGCTAAAGACTATATATATTTACATTTACATTTATTCATTTAGCTGACGCTTTTATCCAAAAGCGACTTACATTGTTCTACAGTAATTACCAGTGTTACAGCCACTGGAGGCAAGGTGGGTTAAGTGTCTTGCCCAAGGACACAAAGACAGTATGAACTGTGGGGAGAGTGAGAATCGAACCACCCACCTTCCGGTTGAAAGACGACTGCTCTACCCACTGAGCTACTGCCGCTTATTAAAAAACGTTTTTTGAAATGATGTAAGTGGATAATTAATAGGTTGCTTACTTAATGTTATTTTTTATTATTTATAACTTTAACAGTTTGGTTGCTGTAATAAAATAAATTATTTTTTATTTCGGTGTGGAGCATCATGAGCTGTAGCTTGTAACTGGACAAACAGTTGCAGTTTGAACAATTTTTAGACTGAATTTTAGTAGATTTAAACTTGCATCTTTTCTAAAATAATGTGAAGATTTGCCACTGCATATTTTACCAAACCATCTGCCAAGCTCGTACGACTGTGTATTGTCATGTTTGCAGTTCTATGCTCTGCCATCTTTGAGCCTTTAAAGTGTTTTTGCACAAAATTTCGAAGTGAAAATCAAGTGACTGGTTTTGTGCAGTGCCATGCCAGAGACATTGGCAGACAAGTAGCCAAACACTAAGAGATTGAATAATGAACGACCCGAGCAGCAGTGTGAGGAAAGGCTGTTATCAAGTCGGAACAGATTTGCAAAACTATGAAGCTAATATAACACTGGAGTGCCAGAGCAACAACTTTTGTTTTGCAGCAGTGACATATTCTATATTACACTAGTTATACAAGCATACTGTCATCTAGTCTTGAAAATAATCTAATCATTATAATAATAATAATACATTTATTCATAAGTGTAATCATAATATACAACCAAGCAACATATTTATATATAACAATACAAGTTTTGAAGGTTTTGCGCTGTTGTGTGATTCTCACTTTTCTGGAAGCTCGAGACACCATCATCCCAAACTAACGGCTACCTTCCAATCAGAGCTGCCATTAATATCACAGAGTACACTTTTACAGTAACCTTTTGGTCATGTGTCATGGAACTGCATACACATATATACTATTAGTAAAATATCAATATACCAAAAGGTGCCTTGGACCACCATACAGTATGTCTATATTGAGCATTATCCCATTGTATGTACATTGTCTTGGTGTCATCTATGCTTAGTGACTCTATTACATCTAACAGAAGTCACACTTGGGGATATTTGTCTTGGGCTCACAGTGCAACATCAATCACCAAAACCAGCATCACATAACAGAAACATAGATTAAAAAGACATGAAGACATAAAACATATAATCCGAGTTTGCATTCAAGTTAGTTTCACAATTAAAACAAAGAAAAACAAACGATGGAGCAGACCATGCACCTGGCCGTTAAACAATGCTCATATGATTTGCTGACAATGACTCTTGCAACCCCTCGATTATTCCCCAAGAGGAGATTCAGGGAAATGCTTCTGTCTCTTCAAATAAGTTGATTCAGACTTCATCTGCCATAGACTGATTAATTGTTAAGTCGTATGACAGTCAGGAAGTGTTTGTGTGGCGTTCCGTCCTGCAGCTCACTGATCTCAGATGTCCACTGCTCTCTGTTGTTCAAAAGTTGAACACATGGGATGGTTCAGCTTGTTCAACATAAAATCCACACTGTTGTGACCACTGCTTCAACCAGAGTCTCCTAACTAATACCTATAGTAACCAGCCCTCTCTATTCATTTTTCAAGACGCCTACAATCTCCTTTTCTGAGACCGTTCCTCACCTGGATTAGTGACACAACTGCAGACTTGGCTTAAAGAGTTTCTGCAATGGTTCACACAGTTGACCAGCACATTCCTTTGGAATGTCCATGCCCACTTGTGGCAAGGACAAAAAAGTTAAACAGGGCCGTTGTTAGGCTGAAAATGAAATGTTAAATCTGTGTTTGTTTAATTTGAAGGTTATGTCATTCCTTTTAGAATAGTATTTCTTAGTTGTAAGTTGTTGTATTGAAAATAGTGTTATGTCTGTTTTGTCAGCAGTTGTCCATGGTTTTCTTTTCATGCTTTAAAGGAAAACAAGATGACTTGCCAGAAAAAAAAAAAAAACCCTGATGTTAAAACAGAGCCTTGCACAGACGGCACTATTCCGGCAGAAGAATAGCAAGTTAAATGCTTGAATTACCTGGTCCATTTAAACAGAGCAGTAAATGCCTTGGGATGCTTCTGAATGTACACAGGGCTTTACAGAATAAATCCACAGGTTTTGACAAATAATAGAGCATAGCATGACAGCTAGTTGCATAGTTATTATATAAAATATTCAGCTACCTAATAACCTAATGTGGTCTATGGTTCATCTCAAATAGATTTATTGAGCTGTGTAGTCGGTGCACATTAGACACAAATGTGTTACATCACATCACTGGGGATAATATTTCGGTAAAATGAGTTCTCTACTTCTAGCATGGCCTCCCATCACCTTTTCCACAGGGGTTCAAATGAGAATCATCAGATTTAATGGCATGATCATAAAGCAAACAGACAATCAGTTTCACAGTGACACAGAGGTGGCCCCGACATCACACTGACACCTGGGCTTGTTTATTTCAAAACACCTGAAATACTTTCAAATGGAAATTGAATTTACTCCCCTGGAGATTCTGATGAAAGGATCTTAGCTGGAAATCAAAGTGCTTATCAAATACACTATGTGCCTGGCAGCTGCTACAGAACTTAGATTTGGGATGACCTCATTGATCCCCATGTCTCAGCACTTGGCTGAAAATGAGAGTTATGATAGATAGCCAGATGGGCATGAAGACAGAGGAGCTCTGAAACGATGAGACAGAAAGCAAAGCTAATATAAAAAAGAGCCTTATACAAGAAGTCATGTTTTACTCAGCGATAAAGTGTAAAAAGGGACAAACGGCACAAAAATGGCTTCCTTCGTCTTAATTTGCGTCATTGGTCTGACACTATGTACCTTCCGTGCCAGTACTCAGTTTTTAGCAGACATGTGCACTGATAGTTATGTGCGCTCTGTTTCTAGAGATAAAATTCAATGCAGATGACCAAATATTTCTGCATGAAATATTCATACAATCTTATCTCCACAGTTTATATTGGAAGAACAGCAGTACCATGACAGGATCAAGAGGAAGGAATCCCTCCACTGCACACACCATCTCACTGATGGCTTGAAGAAAGCAGTACATTATACACTTTTGCTCCTCATGTAACAATTTATTAGTAGTTCCAGCAAATACAGGAGATTTTCACTTGTCTTTACTCTAGCGACATACATTTTATGCACAAATTTTCAACACATTTATCTTGAACATGACAATTTACAATAGACGCCTAGTCCGTTTCCTAAAGAGGGTTACTGAAGGGTTCACAAATCCAAGGAAGATGAAGGACAACATTGGGAAAAGGCAAAGTGGTTGTTTGTTACCCATGAACACCAGGTTATTCAAGAGGAAGTCATATGTGTTTCAAAAATCGGACCACAGTCCAAGCGGCTGCTCGTGTGCACATTAGAGAAATTCGCTCGATTCATCAGTGTTCACCTTGATACAGAGCGGATCCATACAAGAGAATCTTGGCCGAAGCATAACAAGCACAGCCCAATTCTCACCCTGAACTTTCACCTGTGGGGGAGAGGGTTACATCCCTACAGCCTTGATTTAGGAGGTAAGTTCTGTTTTTGGAGCTTAGCATTCTTACGCCTTGCATAAGTCACTGGAAGTCACTGCCTATGGGGATTCTTGTTTTTATAGCTGCACTTGCAGGGCAGGTTGAATGTCGGTATCTCATAGCAAAAGCATTAAAGATGGATCGTTTCCTGGGATTGATATTTTAGAATTTGTTGTTTTTTAGTAAAAACAATAAGAATTTCAATCTTGCCATTTGATGAGAGGGCAGGAGTTTCATAAGAGCCTTGTGCTGCTCAAACTTTTAAATTTACACTTAGATTGGACATTGATTCCCTGAGTCACAACTTATAGAAATGCATATTTGGCACATTTTAAATTCCATTAGGGTAGATGCCAGTGCCCTGGGTTTATCAGAACAGGTAAATATACATTTTGTCAAAAAGGTATAAGATCGTGATAGTGTTTATTGGCTTGTGTAGAGCACTAGGCCCATGCATTTTTTCAAGAGCAACACCAGACGAAACAGTATTTTTATAACAGTATTATAATTACTTTAAATAATTGTGAGTGATCAAAATTGCTAGTTCATCATCTCTGAGGCCATTCAGAATGGCCCAGGTTTCAGTCATTATTTCTTTCTGCTAATGAGACACATCCATCATGTTTGTCAAATTTCATAAAGAGCAGACAATATTTGCATCAAGATATATTCATCAAAAGTTGAAACATCTACTTCTATATCCTCAGGAAGCAGACAGGACAACTTCAAAGTCTAAAAAAAAAGTTCCCTTTTGCTGCTAGAAATAATCTCACTAATTTATTCTTTGACAACCCTTTATTCTTTGCCTGAGAATGCCTTCTCTATCTATGCAGCAGTAAAGGCCAAAAGAGAAGGAAAAAAATAATATTCTCCATAACCAATATTATCCTGTCCTTGAGCAACTGCATTATTTCATTGAAAGCTTACACTTTATATGTAAATGCCAGAGGTGATGATTATGTTAGTCTAATCAAAATAGCCCTTTAATATTTTATAAGTTGTGGGTGGAAGACAGAAAACAAACTTGTGCAGGAGCACTCAGCCTCATGCTGTAATGTTCAGCGTGACAGAGCTATAGAGAATGTTATGAAGCATTTTTGATGTCACTCTTTTTGGCCTCAGATAAATGACGGTTACACACACTGAATTAGCATGTTTATAGCTTGGAATAGCCCAGTCATGCCTGTTTGCATATCAAGCTCTCTTCTGCTGGGTTTGATGCAATGCACATTTTAGAATGAGCAAAATATATGAGAACATTATGAATAACTAAGCTTTCCTTTGCTCTCAATTCTAACATAATTACAAAGTAATGTTTGCACCTAAATTAAATGATGTCAAAATGATTGTTATAACTTTTACTGATAGAAGGGCCTTTATATTATATCTTTACCACATGGAAGATGGGACAGCTGGTCTCTGGATGTGCCAATATATGATCAAAACATGCAACAGGAAGAAGCAGATACAACCACAGTCCAATACCTTATACTGTCGGTAGAATATCTAAAGCAGAGGAACTGGGAGAACTGCTCAGAAGTTATGAAAATCATGTCACAAACATATCATATATAACAATAACTTGGTCCAGCTGATTTGGCCAGAGCTTTTAAGTGTTGGCCTTGGCTTGTGATGTTCTCTGTTCCTCTTTACAGTGCTCTGTTGCAGTGCTTTTTTCTGCATAAATGCTGGAGTGTGAGATGGGGGAGTTAAAGATGCGGCTGGGTCCCTCCCTTAGGTATCAGAAATTAGGTCACGTTTTACACAGAAATGTGAGACTCTATGTACAATAACTGGTGTAATTTATGCAGGTTTTCAGGGTCTTTCTCCCAGCAGACTTAGGTGTTCTATCTGAAAATCTTTTTTTTATCTATCTCCACCAGTTTAACAAATCAGTCCTTGGCTATATTTTTGGCACAACTGTGATACAGTTAATTAGAACACATAAACAATGCCTGGTTACAGACGCAGCGTGAATCTCATAGTCTAAGTTCCTGTGAAAATCTTACGTGACACAAAGTTATATTTAGGATTTGACAGAAAAAAATATCAGCTGGTGGGTCAAAATATATTTTTATTGCTTGCTTCTTATTATTCCTTCTAGACAACCAATATTGAATAACATTGTTTTATTAACATGTGTATATTTTTTTTATATAGCATTTTTCCATCTACTGTAGTAGGCTTTTACATTATGCTTCCATTTACCAGTGTTACAGCTGACACCACTGGAGGCAAGGTGGGTTAAGTGTCTTGCCCAAGGACACAGCGACAGTGTGAACTGTGGGGGAGAGCAGGATGTTATGATGTTTTGGGATGTTTCGAGGGAGGATCGAACCGCCCACCCATCGGTCAAAGGACGGCCGCTCTACCACTGAGCTACTGCCACCCACTGAGCTACTGCATGCTATTTGTATGCATTTGGTTCAATTTCTTTCAGAACCAGATTTACTGAGCTGCACAATTTCACCTGGAATGCTAATTTGCAGTTGCGTGGATGGGAGTGGCCTCTTTAGCTCCATATTTAGGGTTTGGGGCTGGGCTGATAGATATCAAGCTACACAAAATATTGCATTGTCACTTTAATTGACAGCACAGTGAGACTTCTGTGAATCTCAGTATTCATATATGTATTCATTCACGGTCATGTCATTCAACAATCTTTATGCTCTTTAATTAAAGTAGAACTAAGTAAGATTTGCGCAGTAAGGTTTTCCTCAGTGACTCTCCTGGTCTGGACAACAACGCTCACCAGCCACACTAGTTTTGCAAAAAGAAACAGCAAGTACAGTAGAAAAAATGAAAACCTCAATGGAGTTGGCTAATTTTAGAAATTGTCTTCAAGTTATAATTTATACATTGTTTGATTGTTTTTTAGCCCGAAAATGAAACAAACACACCTCACACTCTTCCTAGAATCTTCGACAAAGACTGATGATGAAAGAAAGTGTATGCCATTTTGGTATGATCTTAGCGAGATTATACGCACATTATTCTGCGGGAGTCTCGATGTGTATATTAAATTACTGTAAAACTATTTGTCACTCTTGCGTGAACATGAACATGACCCGAGACTTACGTCGGGTCAGTGGCAGCTCAACTTGAATGTGCTGTAAGAGAAGAGAAAAATTTAATAAGTTAAGTCCAATATTATTATGTCAATAATGCACTTTTGTGGCGTTATCATAAACGTCTTTAGTTTTTTTCTTTTCCTTTTCCTTGTTCATTGTGCAGTACTGTTTCCTCTTTAACCTCAGAGGAAGCCAGACACAAACAGGTAAGGCGTGCTTTCTTTCTGCGTAAAATTTTGAACCTTGGTAAAATCAGCTGCGTCTCTCTGTCCTCTGGAGAGACTCCTACAAATACATTGGCAATGAGTTGTGTTGCAAACTCAGCTGTGCCCACGCCTTTCCTGAGGTAAACTGTGCTGTGGTCCTTCAGAAAATATGGAAAGCGCTGTTTTTGCGACAAACTAAAACAGGTTTTGCGATGAATGCTTCCAATCTGGTCCTAAGTCTGAGCACCAGCAGAACCAGAACCTCGAACTGCAAGGTGGCGCAGTTCTTTAGCTCCATTCCCACAGGAGAGGCAGAGGAGTTGGGTCAGTGTGTCAGTTTTTTTTTTCTAACAGGGGTATCCCTTGTCCAAAAAACATTCAGTACCTTGACTTTGGTAAGCCCTTACCGTTTGGTTTAATCAGCGTATGTTGCTTTCCATACTTTGATGCAAAACACTACAGGTATTTGATTGGACGATAGATAACCCTTACAACGGATAAAATGAGATGCAAGAGAAAATACACCACATGTGTCTTGTGATAAGATTTCAGGTTTAAGAAAGAGTCGGAGTTGTGCTATTCCTGTAGCATGAATTAAAAACATTTATCACATTGCATTTAACTTTAGTAGTTCATTTGTTTACTTGCATTAAAATTAAACCCAAAAAGAAAGGAAGTAACCCCTTATTCTGCATATGCTAGCATTTACTCTTCTTTATCCAAATTCAAGAAAACACATCTAAGTTCTGAAAGTTCACACCAAATATGATTCATACCTCATATAGAAGACAACCGTTTGTGGCATTTGTATGATATCACTGTTTCTTTAGGATCCTGCATACATACGCTGGGAAGACTTCTGATCAAAGTAAGTAAGAAAAAAGAGGAGCCAGAACTTCACAACAGGCTGTGCTGTAATCGACCAATAACAACAGGAGGGGTCCACCAATCAGAGCAGACCAACTGGAAGATGCTTAGCATAAATACTTAAAATAAGAATTTGAGGTTTCCCAAGCTAAAGAAAATCATTTTTTTTTGCTTTAGAAAAAAAGAGAAAAAGACTATAATCTGTGCATAATAAGTGGGGTTTTAATCTCAGCATGGGAACTCTTACTGGACCACATCTCAATGTTGCTCAAGGTTCTAACAAAGAAAATCTGACATTCATAACCACATTATAAAACTGTGCCCCAGCCACTGTCTCTGTCCATTTGGAGCCACGAGTAAATGGAAAGAAAAGCCAAGCGGTCAAGCAGCCAGCCAGACAGAACCAATTCGAAGTTTCATTATGGACTTCCTCTGTAGTTTTGGTGGCTTGTCTGGCCCTGCATTCACACTACAAAGAAATGCCACACTGATTCTATTGTTTTATGCCTCCTCTGGTCCAAGAAAGTTTTTTCTCCCGGAGGTTTTTCAGCCATAATGACAGCTACTGCAGCTCATAACTCACATCAGAGCATTTGGGTGATGAATGGCACCCTGCCCTTGTATGAACCCTCACTCAGTAGTCTAACCGAGGTGGCGCTCATCATTGTGCTGCAGAACTATGCATTTCAACTACCTCTAGGTCAGCTATAGAATACAAACTCATGGCATAGTTGGGGAACGGTGTCGGGATTAAAAAAATAAAAGCATCCACAAATTGCTGACTGTGCCAAAAAGAATCCCATCAACTGTGAAAATGTCGGGAGTAACTTCTACACAAACAAATTCAGCCACATAACCATGCACTGCTCATTAAGGCGGGCTATTGCTCAGGCCACTGGCACCTAATATTTTCTTGAAACAAAGTGCTAAGCAGCAATAAATTCACCAGTGAGATCCAGACCACTGACTGTCACATAAGGAGAGGCGTGGGAAATAGATTACATTACAAGTGGTGAGCGGTGCTTTATTGTCGACACTGAACTGTTGATGCACCCACTGAACATACATTTTTGTTGCCAAAGCATAAAATGCTGGCTAATTGATTCTTTACTGTGCCTAAGCCAAATAAATGTTTTCTTTGGGCCTTTGCTTGGATTATTTTTTTTAAATCTTGTCCCTAAGTACAGTCTGTTTTGAAGCATAATCATTCAGACTATAACAATAAATGAATTATCTTTGAAGTATAGCTTATAGCTAAGCAAGTCAATATATTGAGAACTAAACCAGACTTTTAAGAATTTGTTAATGTTTAGATTTTCTTTGTCACTCTGATGACATTTTTTCCCCTCACCGAGACAAATTGACTTCCAACCACAGCTACACTTTGCCTTGTAGAGGCAAGAAAGAGAGGCAAGGTCTGAGTCCTCACATTTAATTGTGCATTTACCGAGTTACTTTTTCTTGAATAGCTTTTTGCCAGACTTTAATATACATTTTTTTGTACTCTTCACTTCAGAACGAATCCTTTGACTCAATTCATTCCCTCATTTTACTTTGAATGGGACCCTAACTGAGGTTATCATGCTGGAATACTCACTTTCTCTCTCTCTGTCCCTTCTTGCTGAGGTGTGCAAAGTGGCTTAGCTTTGGCGACAGCGAGCGATTCGTCAGTGCAGCCCTAGAGATGCAGGGACAGCTTCGAGAAGCTTATCCACACTAAAGGTTAGGAAAAGTACTTTGGTAGCCAGACAGCAGCATAAATGCCTCGGTGGTAATCCTAAACATATTGTCATACACCAACACTGATCCTTTTTGTGTATTATCTGGCTGTGATGCAACTTGTAGTGCACAGACACTGTATACTACAGCAGATGCCGAAACCTGCAGCAGAATATGATAAAACTGTGACTGGTGGCAGCACATTAGTTTTGTGGTAGAGTTAGGATTTGTGTGAGGTATTACAGGTGTCAGCTTCCACTTTTCTCCTTGAATACTTAGATTACAAATGGCCGTAGATGCTATTACATTGGCAGACCTGACGTATTTATATCTGTACTATATCCAATGTTTGTCTCCAAATGTCACATTATAAATAAAGGTTATGGGCTCATCATTTACAACACATGAAAGGTATTTGTTATATGAAAGTCTGGTGAGACTAGAATAGTTGTATGTTGGATTAGCCTTAGCCTAAAAATAAACAATACACTAGCTTCATGTAATGAGGACATTTAATGTAGAGTCCTTGGAGAATATCGAGGCTCTTCTCACAGTTAATTTATCACTTGAGTTTCTAGAAGGTCATAGCAAAGTACCGTAAATGGTATTTTTTTTAGCTCTGGTGATTGATGGGTACTGGAGCCCTGGCATATATATCTCAAACCATGATTTAATTCAATAAAAATAAGATTTTAAACATTTTCATTGGAAAGATGGATTTAAACATGTGTGTTTTTAGACAACATTTGCATGTCATAGATCACACCAAATAATTTATCAGTTGGTCTGAAGAGGTGTATTCATTTCTGTCAGGGCGTATTATGGTTGGACAACACCTCAGGCTCTTGGGTTAAAGATCACTTTTAATCATACAAATTTCATTTACTAGAAATCCCCTCAATGCAATTAAAATGTGAGAATCCAAAGCATGCTCAATCTTCATTAATTACAAAGGGAGTTCATTTTAGTTTTATTTGGATTTCAATAAATTGAGCTACAGTCAATAATGTGTCAGTCTAAATATGCAGACACATTCATCCAGAGGGTTGTCCTGAGGATGTGAATTAATATCTTACATATCTATATAGGCATTTATCCCAATATGTCCAAATGCCTTCATTTGCTGGAGGCAACTGCTGCTTAACTGTCACAACACCTACAAAACAACAGGGACAAATCTAACTAGCTGTGCAATTTGGCCTGGAATGATAATTTACAATTGATTTACTAAAACTATGCAGGGTTTGGGGCAGCACTGATAGCGGCTCATTTCAATACTGCTAAGGCAAGCTGTGCAAAAAGTAAAATGCACTGCGCTTTAATCAAAAGAGCACTGAGTCACAAGCGAGCATCGTCTCCAATACAGGATCTGGAGCATGGATGTTTACGCACGACCACAGCAGAGAAAAGAGGAAATGCATGAAGTATGTATTCAGTTAGTCAAGTCAGTATACTCTGTATCATTTAACACAAGTCCACATCATAAACATGCTCCAAGACACCTGTTTAAATCTGTGTATATTGTTCTAACTTTAACTATCGCAGCAGAATTGTTAATGCACAGCATCACGCACAGAAATATATAAACATTCAAAATGGATAGTATGTTTTCGAAAAACCTGGAAAGGAAGAAATGAAGCCTTGTAGCACTTTATGAGTTTATTAGGAAATAAAAAGTAACTACAAAGTTGACTAAACTTGTTCATATCTCAGAAGAGGTAGGAGTTTATTGTGCAGTGGTTGTTTTTCCATTTTTTATCTTTCTGCTTGAGTAAAAAATAATGTCATAAATGTCTGCAGTGATGTTGCTTGTTCAGCTTGAGGTGCTGTTTCCTCTTAAACCTGACAAACCTGGCAAACAATTAAGACATGCTGTCTTTTGGACCGACCTCAGTTTCTGCACTGTGAAATACAAACTACTACAAATAACATAAGCAATGAGGCCAGTCACAAAATGACCTGTGTCCACGCCTTTCCTGAGATAAACTGCACAGCGGGCCTTTACAAAATATGGCAACCAGTCAGTTTCTGGTGTGACCACCACTTGTAAGAGAACACCTTCTCCAAAGTGCCAGACGTCCATTTAATATAAAAATTAGCCCACTCAAGTTGGTTATGACAACGAACCTAAGTCAGGTCGAGACCCCGATAAGGATGACGATCGCAGATGAGCTTCCCTGAGTCGTTTTTTGACAGTTTGTGCAGAAATTCTTTTTTTATCCAAACCGATTATTGCAGCAGCTGTCCGGGTGGCTGGTCTCAGAGGATCTTGGAAGATGTTGGATTTGGAGGTCTTTGCTGTTGTGAGGTCGGTTGGAAGTACTGTCTGTAGTTATGGTAGATAAATGAACATTCAGTTCACAGGAAAAAGCTCTGGTGGACATTCCTGTGCCAATGGGACACTCCCTCAAAACTTGCGACATCTGTGGCATTGTGCTGTGATAAAACTGCACATGTTCGAGTGGCCTTTTGTGGCCAGCCTAAAGTACACCTGTGCAATAATCATGCCCTCTAACCAGCATCTTGACATGTCTGTGGACGGATTATCTGGGCACACACAGATTTGGATACATTTGTGAAGAATATTTGAAATAAATAGGCCTTTTGTGTACATAGAAAAAGTGTGATTTCTTTGAGTTCAGCTCATGAAAAATAGGAGCAAAAACAAAAGTGTTGCGGTTAAATTTTTCTTCAGTATATATCAAATTCAGATACATTCACACAAACACGTTTAATGGCCTCTGGAAGCCGTCCAAGATCAGAGCTCTTTTGCAGTTGGCCACTGAGCAGCTCCATTTCAGAGGCTGGAGGTTAAACACGTTGCTCAAGGGTATCTCTGGGGTAGATTCAGAGCCAGGGGACACTGTGACATATTCATTTTCCAAGATCTGATTTTAAAAGCTGATCAAGGATTCAAAACACAACCATCTGCTTCTTTACCAGTCAGGATATTCAAAAAAACAGGAAATTGTGCTGGCACGGGCTATATCCTTCAAAGATTGCACTGCAACTACTGGGAACAAGCACTGCAGCAGAAAATTATCAGCACTTTATCGCTCATTTAAATAATCTGATGTTAAAACCATGCTAACTGACATGACTTATGGCCATGTTGGTCAGCCTAAGCTTCTCATTGCTTCACATTTGACCTCTTCTCATTTTATTTAGTTTTTTTCAAACCACAGAAAAACTAAACATTAGGTGATGTTTTTGTCAAACGAGAGTAATAAGACATCTTTTATGTATTACCCCCATTATTTCACTTGGTTTAATGTGTCTTCACCTGGCAATAATCTCATAATTTTATGAATACATATGAAAAATTTGCATTAATGGTTCTGTAAAAAGAGGAAGGTTTATATTCCGAATCTTTTATTCCACTTTAGTTGCAACTACTTCTATCCAATCGCACACTCTCTTTTTTCCTATTACTGTCTGATAGTGAATAATAACTGCAGAAAATGGAGGGGAAAATGAAATTCCTATTAGCTCTAATTACCTCTCCCATTTTTCCTTGGGAATGACATGAAGATTAATGAAGCTCTTGACTATTTTAAGCAAGGTTATTTAAATGAGTGATTCTACTCTTCTTGTATCATTGCATTAATCTAAAGGCCGACAAGTATGTTTTTCATTATATGTCTTTCTAAATTAAAGATTCCTTTAACTTTTCCTTACCATATTAAATTATGTCCATATGAGAGTGGGTGCTGCTGAAATTTCCTAAACAGAATAGCTATATCTTGTGCTCTTTAATCAGAAGCCTATAATATCGGCTGTCTGGGTAGTTCACATTCAAGTCAGGTAGTCAGAAAACAAGGCAGAGCGGCGACTGAATTATACACAATTACAAGAAAAAAGGAAATCAATGAGTAGTTATGCTACAAAGCAGGATAGGCAGGTTTTATGCCTTAAACATATAATTCCAGTTCTTGATAACATACTAATAATGACAAAGTTGTTTGGAGCATTGCTAAAGCCAAAATGAAAGACATGAAGAAAAATGTGTTTGTGACTCAAGCAAAAGCGAAAAAATAAGTCATGACTAAAAGTCTGTTAGAAGCAGTTCTTGCTGTTCTTATCTCAGTCTGCTTTGTTCCACCAGTTTTTATTTATTCCTGTCTTTTAAAGTCTTTGTGTTGTCTCTGGTCACGGAGCAGAGTGGAGTGGAGCAGAGATGGTGAGACAAAGTGCCAACTATGCCCTCCTACGCAATAATATTGTCATGTTAGATTACCCATCAGCCCGTTGGCACTGGGCTGCATTTCCTTGAACCCACAACCCTGCTGAAGAGCAGCCAACCGCTAATGGTGCTTTTCTACACAGGGCTTCTGTCTACACTCTTACCTGATATCACGCTCACTTCTGCCAGATAAACTGTAAAACAAATGTTTAGGAGAATATAAAGTACTGACATCTGCTTGTACCATATATACATTAAATACAATCCTTATTTGTTTATTTATCTTTTGATCTTTGAAGTTCAAAACAATCAAATATTTGAAACCTATTTTTAGCATAAAATCAATGCAACATATAAACTTAATGATGGTTACAGCTTGGTGTGTATACATCAGTAAGGTTCTGAAAACAGAATCGTAGGGACAGGGCTTGACACTAAACTGTTTGCTCACCTTTTGCTCACTGTGGCAACTGTTCTTTAATTTACTAGCCTCATTTAGCAGCTGAAACGTTAAAGGTATACAGTTGTGCTCAGAAGTTTACATACTTACCTTTAGTAGTCATTCGAACCTGTTTGTGTTGACTTTTGTGCATGGTAATATCAGGCCAAAATGACCAGGGTCCAGTTTTAATCAGGGTCATTAGTGTAGTTTCTGTTGTCATTAGGATTTAAAAAGAGTAAACACAGTTGTTTTACAATTAATGGCTTCACCCAACCAGTAACTATGAGTTAAAAAATCACAATTTAAGTAAGGAAAGTTGACAGTGATGAGTTAAAATTCAGTTTTCTAATCATTGGAACTGCTCCGATGACCACTGGTCATTTTTCTTAGAAGAAAAAAAAAGTTTTTCTTTTAAGACTGGCTGTGAAAAAACTTTGCTTGGAGCAGTTCAGGATGGATTTTTGTGAGTCTGTAAACTCACAAATCTTGTGAGAATGCAGCTGCAATGCATAATCAGTGAAAGAAGTCATTCATTCTCCATCTAATATTTAGCTAAGATAAGGCCCATAAAACATATTTTTTATTTAAGCATGTAGTGTAACATCTCTACATTTTGTTTCATTGTATGATTCAGTTATTAAAGGCTATTGCATAATTATATTTCTTCCCCCAATCATGAGTTGTAAGTGCTAAATCAGGGGGGCACTTAAGCATGGAGGCAGAGAATTGCGCCAAAATTCTGCAGTTAAAATTTGCATAAAATCCAACTGTCCAAAGTAGAAATCCACCTGCATTTGCCGGGTTGATGGGTGCTAATGTCCAGCCCTGTGAAAATATGTATGTAGCATCAGCTACTAATATTTTTTACAGTTTGTATAAAAATGCCAACACACAAGTTTTTTGCTGTCCCTGTCTCAGACCACCACTCACCGCTAACAGCAGCCTAGGGACCTCTTCTGCTTTAAAAAGCAGACCGAATTACTAATACATTACACCAAACTGAAGTTTAGAGCTTACCGTAAACTTCGAGTTTTGACCGAAGCATCCAACAATTATCTCCGGCTTGTTAAACACTGCGTGATTGAATTGCCAATATATATTCCTGTTCCACGTCGCTGTCAGAGGATTAAACTCTTATTTTTCTTGCATACTTATTTACTTATAAAAATACCATACTTCCCATTTAAGCAAGTTCTTTCTTTTTACCTTGTTCTGTAACATATATGTTAAGATTAATCTGCTGCATGTTCTATAAATAAAATAAAAAAAGGTTTGAGCAGAATAAGTCTGAGAAGACTGAGACTTCCCCAAAATACAGTCTCCACACCTGCTATCACTGTAATGGTAGGTTTCAGTTTAGTATTGATTGTTTTTTTCACAGCTGCAGGGCAAGGCACAGAATATTTCCCATACACATGTCAGTAAAGATAATGCCAAGAGAAAAGGTTCCTTTAAGTTTTGATATCAAAATCCATCACATTTATTATAACACCAAGTATCAGCTTGAGCACTTAATGTATGTCCACATGTCATCAAGACCGCATCACACAAAGGCTCTACTTATCTTCATATCAAATATCACCCCAATAATATACAAACTAATAATCCTTGTAAGAAACTTCATTTTCTGCTGGATAAGGGGGACATCAGTCTATCTAGAAGTAAAGTTTCAATCCAAAATAAAACATTTATAAACATTTCAATTTCTATTTAAATCAAAATGACAGAAAACGTAGTAGAACCATTATAGCAGACATTCTAACAATACTTGTGACAAATTGCTATACATTTCTAAAAAATTATAAACACACATTGACAGGTTATTCATTGTTTGACAGAATCCCTGAATCTAATCACAAACCCTTTAGCTTTTTTACATCATAACTCTGGATGGTCCTGCAAAGTAGAAATCCTGGGTTGGAAAAAAAAGATTCCTGATCCACATTTCCTCTAACACGAAAAGACAAAGTGCAAACATGTAGAAAAACTCCTTTCATGTTCTCTTACCTTGTTGCTCATACTGAGCATGCCCAGACACTAACAGCTGGAGAGATGGCATCGGTGAATAAATGTCTCAAAGGGCCAGATGAATTTTGGGCCAATGAACAAAGCTCATTTAGGACAAACAGATTATAGGGTTTACTGTAATCTGCACGTAATGCTTTTTACCCCTTCATCATTTACTGCATAATCCGCTACAATCCCATTTAATTTCATTGCCTGCAGATTATTGTGTCTATAAAATGTAATTGTGTGGCTCTAATGAAGGAAACTAAACATACATATATATATATATATATATATATATATATATATATATATATATGCTTTACCTGCTATGAGTGTCATTGTGCAGCAGTGCACCTGATTAAGATATAAAAATCTTTTCAGCAGGCACTAGTCAGATTAAGTCATATCATCTTTGATTTACACACAGTGATGTAAAATTAAGCCCCTTCATTGTTTTATTTGTTATTGATGAAGTACAGCCCCCTTTCAAGTCACCGTGACACAGTTCCTCTTGCCCATACAGTCAATATTTGCTGTCTGACTGACTCTACTTGTAGCTACTGGTATAGCCTCAACTTTTAGTTTTTTCACAGTGCAGGAAAACGATCTGTAAAAGTCAGGTAAGTGCAAATATTTTAGCAGGGTAAACAGAGGAGAGAACGAGCAAATGAGAACAGAAAGTGCAGGATTTTATTTATTGACTGGGAGTGAAACTCTTCTCAGTGAAATCTATGAAGGATGTTATTGGATATGGTGCTATTTTACTTCAAGTGAAAGGAATATGTGGTAACATGTAAGGCAATGGCTTTTTCATTAAGCTAATCACTTAATGAGGCTATTACAAACTGTGTAGACTCTTTTCCATCAGGTTATTCTGAGAATTATGATTTTCTGCTCCATTACAGCAGCATGTTGACAAAACCAGAAGACTTAAGTTAACAAATGTTGCAGACGCTACAAGATGTAAGTGACTTTTCTGTTCGGTCTGCATTTATTTATTAAATATATATATATATATATATATATATATATATATATATATATATATATATATATATATATAAAGCAAAGTGAGAAAAATGTATATATTTCAATTTGCCATAAAAATGATATTAAATTGTTACAGGCATTGTGTTGTGTCACTAGAGGCGACATCTTATCATTGGTCATTTAGGAAAGCATATGTGACAATTAAACAGCCGACATACTTTTTGATGCTCAATTTGTTTTTGACCTTATTGTTGCTCCATTAAAAGTCTGGGCCATTTATCAACTCTAAGTGATGCTATTATTACAAAAACAGATTTCGAAAATGTCACCCGTAAATCTATTCATTTCTCAGGTGTGAAATGATTCATATTCCATTAAACAAATACATAAAGAGTGTCTATCCTTCTAAAAATAAATTATCCTGACCTTCATAAAAATTAGATTTTAAATGCAAATCAGCCCTGCAGTCCAGAGAAACTTCATCAATATCTTAGGCATGAATACCAATGATTAATGTGTCTGCCTGGAATCAATAAGTCTCTCCTGATTGCCTGTTTGTGCACCACATTATATGCCATTTATATACTATTAATGTAAATATTAATGCACTGTTAAGAAGAAATTGTGTTGTTCCAAACATACACATGTAAGTTCAGTGAAAGGTTTTGTACACTAATAATTATCATCACTGTCAACCTTTTTCAATTTGATGTGACTGGATATATATCTTTGGTAACCAATGTAATCTAGCTTTGCTTTCAACCATCAATGCTCCCAATGGCATTTTTCCTTTTTTTAATGCTACAATAACTATCGAATCTGTGTCACTGGGATAAGCAGAGCAGGAGATTGGCTGGTCCATCACTATAGGTCACAAGGGCCATGTCCTGAATGCATCAGTGTTCTACGGTGTAATCAGGCCGGTGCACAGTTTACGAGGCGCACACTAGGAGCCCCCACTGCCTTAAAAGACTGCAGCTCTGAAAGACAAGGAGAGAAGGAGGAGAGAACAGCTATCACTCACAGGACGGCTGCTGAGTACCCTTTCAGAAAGCAATAGAACACGGAGCAGCTGCTTGACCAAATCACTTAAATGTGCACGTAGCGGACAGGAGGGCGGCTTGACATTGAGAGACAGAGCGTACAAAGACAGCATCATTCCTGGCTGACAGTTGTTGTTGTCGAGATTTAAACCTTAGCAGCGGCTTCTTACTCCGCTGGGTGTCTGGTGTGTTGACAGATAAATTGTATAGTTCAACTGTTGTGGTTATAACAACAATGGATTGGTTAATATGTCTTTCTTGTAATTGAACTTCTGTTTCAGCGTCTTTAAACTTGTAATGGAAAAAGTTTTTGCAATGTTGACAAAAAACTAAACTGTTTACTGTTAAAACTAAATTTATTATAAAAGAAAACAGGGGATATACTATAATTTAAATGTTAATGGTCATTCCAACAATAAGCAGTCAGTGCGGTTACATGCAGGTTGAAAAACACATTGTTCTTAGTTTGTTGTGTTTACATCTTTTTAACGTAGGTCTGTTAGCGTTGATTTTAATTAATGACTTGATGATTACTGAACAAATTGGCATTTAACGCTGCGGCTGAGTCAGCTTTAGTGTTAGCTTTTTTCCACTTTTTGTAACAAAAGCTTAATGCTTTGAAATAATAAGGACACATAAATGCAGCATTAGCCCGAGTGGTAGGGTGCCCAGATCATAACGAGCCAAATGTGCGACAAAAAGCTTGTTTAAGTGGGACAAAGAGAGGCAACACTGTGTTAATCTAACCAATGTCCCACAGACAGTATAGCTCCCAAAAACAAGTCTCCTCAGACTGGCTAACCCATGAGCAAAAATGAATAGAGGTTATGCTCAATGGGAACGAGGAGAGTTTGTTATTGAACAAAACTATTCTTCTAGTCTTCCCACTTTGTTTCTGGACAACATAGCAAACCGATGGGTCTTTTACAAATTATCTACAGCAGTGAAAATGCAGGACATAGAATTAATTTGTGTGATGCAGGACTTTTGTTCAAAATGCTGTGCAGTCCTGCACAAAGCGGGACATCTGGTCACCCTACCGAGCGGTCACAGTACTACGGTTCTCTCTCGCATGTAAACTCAGCCAAGGCGTGAACTCCAGCTGCGAAGGCTTGCTATGAGCATAGTTTGAGAAAGGTCTGCATGTGTCTCTGAATCACAATGCAACACAAAACCCAGCAAGGCCAAGAAGTCAAAAGTATAAAACTTTATTTGTCGATAGAAGGCTGAATGCACAATGCCACTCGAAGAGAAAAATGTTATCCCAGTGTTAACTGTCCGCATTATAACTGTAGCCTATGCCATATTTTATAATTGTGGATAACTGGGAAAACCTGACCCCTGTTAAATATGCACCAGTATTAGGTGCAATTCCAATTCTCTAATTTACCCCTATCTCTGTCCCTTAGCCCTACCACACTTCAAAGGAAGGGGTAGGGCTAAGATTAAAGCCTGCCCCTAAGAAACATAAATACAAGTCTTTATGATATAGGTTTTATAGTATAACCTCATATAGTTTATAATGTATGTTTTAATACACACATATACATTATAAACACATAAACACATATTATTACAGTCTAATAATACATTGTTATTTTGACTTGAGTCTGAACAGTATCAGACACTGAAGGATGCTGCTACGACCACGGAAACCAAAAGAGCTGTCCGTTTACATTAGAGCCTATCATTTTATATCGACGGAAAAACAATTAGTAGTGTTATGCATTAGCAAATAAAAACCTTTAAAAAGTTCTGTGTAAAAGAGCGTTTTTTTACAAAACTTTCCGATGGGAAAACGGATCAGTGCATAAACGAGTTTAAGATTAAAAGGAACATAAGGACTCAACAACAGCACTTTTCATTTTAATATCTCAGTTTGAAGGGCTGTATAGTGCAAAATCAGAGCTAAGGAGTAGAATTGGTATTGGGCTTTAGTTACCAATATGTCTCTTAAGCAGCATGAGTTACTTAAATGTAATCAACACAGTTCTACAACAGGCTGAATCTCCTGAAACGGTAAACTCCGGTGTCTTCTACTGTTCACAAGCCAGTGAGTGGATGTTAAATGCTTGAATTCCCTCCAACCATTTATAGCAGTCACAAGAATGAACGGCTTGACTAGTTACAACCTGTAATTATCATTCTAAGTATTTTCTGAAGCAATGCCTTCTTTTCTGCACCAATGTGTCGAATCAGGACGGACCCTGGCTGCTCTGACGGAAAAGGAGGGAGACAGAAGATGGAATGAAGACGGCCCAGTGAACCCTTCAAAGCCTCAGTGGGTCTCTCACTCAATGTTCTCAAGAGTTTTTTTTAGAACATCTTACTGTGTCTATTGTGTAACATTTCCAGAGTTAAATGCAGTTTCCAGAAGTGAGTCTCATGTCAGGATTAAACACTATAATGAGTTGAGTTTTAGAAGATATCCTGAAGCATTCTTTGTCAAAGCCTGTGCGATGGTTTGTAAATCGAAAACCATATATATATTTTTTTTATGTGGCACAAACACCAAAGATCAGTTTAAGATAACATTAGAGACTAATGAGGTTTGAGAACAACATCTGGAAGACACTGTTTTCATTATATTTGTGCTCAATTTCATTAAACTATTATTGTACTGCCCAGACAAAAAGTAATGATTTACAACCTTATTTTAGGGTAGAATTCCAAATTTTCTAACGGGGTTCAGGAGTGTTGATTTGCCGTACTTAATTCATCATTTCTTAAAAATATGAATGATCATTATGAAGGCAGTCCCACTCTGTGCTACTTCCAATAACACAAATGTGACCGAAACTATTTATTCAGTCCTTGTATTATTTCTATTTACACAGTTCACTCTGCCTTCACCTCCATTTTAGTTTTCTGTTTAATTATTTATAAATAGTGAATAATTTATCATACACTTCATTTATGTATGGCTTGTTGCCGAAGGGTGTGATTGTTTTGTGTTTTTTTCCCTTTGGTAATGCCGTTCTTTTCCTGTCCTCGGGCGTAATGTGCTAAGATTTGGTCAGTGGCCCATCACATCCTCTACTGATGCAGATGTTGCCCTTTAGACATCTATGTTGACAAAAATGCTGCTGTAGACCCCATCGTTTTCCTGTTGGGCAGGAAGTAGGATGGGGTATGAACATTTTGATTGTTATTAGTGTCCCAAATTGATTTTAGGTGTGTTTTTTGTTTTGGTTACATGTAGAAAATGCACTGACCTGAATGACTGGTCAGTTTAAAGGGTGCCGAGACATAAAATCTGAGCCACACTTTTTTCTCAGGCGGTGGCCAAAGTAATTATTAGCCTTGACGTCAATACTTTTGCTTCCTGCCACTTGGTGATAAAGCATGACTCAAGTTCAGCTCTTAAAAGCAATATTCTTCTTTGTAGCTCTTTGGGGGAAAAAATAAAAATGTACAATACAAAGGAGTGTATTCAGGAGATCAGGAGAAATAAGGTTTTGTGTGGGTGGATGAGCTACGCCACCTTGGTAATCAGATATTATCCTGACAGCACTGGACTCTCCTGGCGTTTTGGCTCAGAAAAATGCAGGCGTGGTCAACACTATTGGGTGGGCTATGATCTCCTTTTACGATATAAACATACTGCAAGGTCTATAAATTACCAATGGATTTAGTTTGACCTATGGAAGAGAACCCAAGCATCAAAAACTGCCTAAATACACTTGTTGACACCATTGGGACAAATCACAAAAAATAGCTTAGTGTACCACTTACATAAAAAAGAGATCAGGAAAGATTCTTTACTAAAATGATGCTAATCTACCAGGAATAGAAGGGGCAATCTCCACCTGTCTCTTGTTACTAAGTGTCATGGTCATCTCTCTCTGTCATAGTATTTGTACATTATATGCTCTCACTCCTGCTCCAGTTTATATTCTATTCACAGACACACGATGTATGACGACTTAATGTCTTTAGCTGTATCTCATATTGGGGTCAGGCTATTCCAAACAAGACAAAGACATTACTTTGCACTACATCTAATCACTGTTCAGGGACACTCTGTCCTGTACACTTTGAGGCATATACACGTAAACTTATTTAACATTTATGACTGACACGTCAGCTCAATACACGTCTATCCATGACCCTGGAGCTGAGAGGCGGGCATAATGTACACCTATAAAAGCTTCATGTGTTGTAAACATGTGAAGCAAATCACCATGTACCACTGTTGCATGTTGTCTGATTTCTTTTATTCTTGCAAGAATTAAACCGGTCTTCCATTCCTGAATTTTACCATGTACAGTCTTCGTTGTCTCGTTTGTGATCCGAACCCAATAATTATTTTAACACTCTCCTAACTCTGTTACAGATCTGCTCACGAGGCAGGAGCCCAAGAGGGGTCGTTAGGAGGTGGTGGTCATTGTCCCAGTCTCATCTCTGGGTGCGCTATGACTGCGTACACCAAGACTATAGTCGCTCTGGAATAAAATCATAACCATATAAAGGTTTTGTAGATCAGTTTGCCCTTTGATCTGAATGTGCATTTACACAGTTCTGAGCAGTATGTGCAGATTTATGTGATGACCCTTTGGTTTTGACCCCTTCCTACACACTTCTACTGCAGTCAAATGCTCTAGGGGCTTCAATTTACTGATATCATAAAACCTTATAATCCTTACAGGAGGTTAGTATACAGGGATCAGCCATTGGCAAATTACACTTTTCACATTTGTTTACACTATATGTGCATGTGCCCAAGTAACCAGAGTGTGTGCTATAACAATAGTTACAGAAGAAGGCAAAAAATGCAGTATACAACAGAGATATTTCCCACATCCAGCGTCTGTTTACCTCATTTTGAATGTGCCTTTCTCCTCTGGCATGAATATATTGTAAAGAAAAAGAAGAAGGAAAAAAAGTCAATATATTTTTTGTGAATTTTAGTTCGCTTGTTGGAGAGGCACAATGCTGAATAACACAGGCCCCTCAAGGGACTTACAACAATAGTTGGAAGAAGATGATAGGTACATTCTTGTTCTTTTCCAAAGGAGAGCAATGGGGTCTCCATTGGCAAGGAATATTCACTTCTGTTTGAAAAAACCACACTGTACTGATCTAAAGACTTCTTCAAAAAGTAAATGAAAAACACTGATTCTTTTATTCTTTAAGATATGACTCTAGGCAATGTGGTGTATGGTACAATTCAGAAGAGAATCCATGATAATTCATTGATGAATGAACATGCATGATTATGGTTATCATTTAACATTCTGTTGTTAGTTTAACTTTGACAATGAATATACTATAATATGTATATATTTTAATATAAAGTTTTTGAATAATTATAAAAATACTCAGCCTGTACTTTTAGGTGTTCTTTGCTTTTATTGTGGTTAGTTTGGTATTTTTAAATTCAAATTCCTGCATCAATATTTCAGCATTGATTCATTGCAGATTTAGCAGGGGTAGCTAGCACTGATCCCAGTTGAATTTTACATTTGCTTCAATGTTAACAGGACCAACCAGAGGAGCATCCCTTATGAGAACAGAACCCCTTGTATTGGAAATTTGTATTGGAGCATGCCATCATACACTGACATGCTCATCTATTTACATCCTCGATAATAAAGCCTTCAAGGATCATTCCTATATTGCTTATTAAAGACTTTACCTCAATTGAAACAACAACGTTTTATTACATGCTGGACAGTTAATGCAAGCAAGTATATTTTTCTAATTCTCTGACTTGACAGAGGAAAAACAGTTCCTCTTTAATGGAAAGAGCACACCCAGCGCACCAGTTACTAGGTAATGTTTTTGCCTTTTTTACAGTATCCATCTGTCATTCCTAGCACTTATTATTGTAAAAACATTGGTAGTAAAACACAAACAGAACTCATTTATTTTCTACAGGTGTTGGAAAATTGAACTCCAGTACTGAAACGCAACCTGTTTATAACCTGTCTGTTGTTCTTATAACCTTGCTATGAGACAGGAGTGCTTAGCACTGGCATGTGCAACTTGTATTTTAGAATATATCACAAACATTTCTCTTACTGACACTGCTGAACTACATCCTTAAACGTATTTACTAGTTGTTATCTACTGAGATAATGATTCCTTTAGTATCATAAACTACAAGAGCTGGTAAATGACAAGCCACTCACAAGTACTTTGTTGGATGTGTGGACATATTTGCTGTGAGCTGTTGTCACAGCTGTTCTCACATTGAATGAGCCCTGCTGGTCTGTTGCTGGAGCTTTGGGTAGAATTTACCAGACAATTTCTTCAGGCTCAATACGCGGTCTGATGCGTGAACAAGCATTTCAGCTGTGAACTGGCCCCACAGCAAATCACGACATGTGGATATACTTGCCCATCAGTGTGCCGCTCTGCTGTCGGGGCAAATTATAGCTCTCAGAGCTTATGACGTGGAAAAATAGCTTGACAAATTGTTACTGGGTCACCCCCAGGGAGTGAAAGGGATGAGACAGACTATGAGATCTCTGGCAATATTTGCCCGTTTGCAGAAGAGACAGAGAGATGCTTCTATTCTCAGAACTCCTTTGTCTTGTTGATTGTTTCTCTAGCCGTGTCACTACCAGGAGAACTTTTAAAGCAGCCAGTGAAGTCAATTAGTCTGCAGGCTTGTTGTTAGGATCCTTTCCTTGGATCATATTTGGATTTGATATAATAAATTAACATTTCGTAAAGCTATTTACTTGCTGTGTACAAAGTGCTCCTGGACTGTAGATAATTTCTGTCAGTTTCAGGGTAAATATAAATAAAGCTGTGACAATGTGACACTAATCAATGATAGAGCAAAACAACTTACAGTCCTCATATTGTAGTTTCCCCACTGTGCTGCAGTAACACCAGATAGAAGCTACATTAACTTTAATGTTTTAAACTTTGCATGACGTACAATTATCCCTATGCATAAAATTATGATTTCTTTTGCATCTATATATTTTTTTAAGTATTTGTCAATATAAAGCATAAAATTAAAGTCAGCTTCAAAGCAAAGTGAAAAGAGAACTTCAAAAGGAACCTCATGTAGTCTGATAGCCCAAACCAAGTCACCTAAAATGAATATGAATATATACAACACAAAACATAACCATAACAATAAAGACATAATGTAAGGCTATAGTCAACACCTGCCACATCCTGAGGCACCACTTGTTTTATTCGTCACACTTCACTGTCGAAGCTTTCCCTCAATCCCCAAGTCAAGCGGTTAGTCTTTTCTTGAACTAAAATTGAACAGCACACTTCTGCCAAAAAGAAAAAAGTTCTTGTATATCTTTTAAATGGCAACTGAGCTAACAAAGAACAATAGCATTCTGCAGGGCTGTCTGTCCCAACACACACACTACACTAAAGAAATGTGCTGACAAAGTGTAACCTTGACAATGAAGATATATCTCTACTAACACTTTATAATAGCAACAATTAAAGTGTTTTAAGCAGACTAGTGTGATTTTTTAAAAATACCGGGGACAGATATGTGTTACCTTTAGGACAATTCTTATATTAAATGACTGAATATAAATACCATGTCTCTCTCCTCCTCCGTTTGTCTTTTTTTTGCAGCTCGTTGTTTTCTTTGGTGCAAGTGTATCTTTGGAGTTAGTGTATCATGTTACCACAGGAGCCAACAGGGTTTTTACACACGTCACAAAACTGCAGTAAAATTTCTGTACACAAGCTCGTGCAGAGGAAGGAGGCGGAGGTTGTGCGGACATCTGCACAGACACCTGTCGACTGTTTAAATGACCTTCACTCAGTTGAGTAGACAGGTAGGAGCTTGTGTGCTCATCTGTGTGAAACAGTAAAAAGTAAATAAAAAGGATTGCAAATGCGACTTGGTTCCCATCGAGAAGAGCCATTCATAAGCTTTGGTTTGTTTGTGAATATTACAACTCTAAAAGCCATGTTTTCTAATGCTGTGTTGTCTAGGGTTGTTTAGTCTGAGGCTGAGGAAGTATAGTGTGAGGCCAAGTCCCATTTCTCTGTCCCTGAGGAGGTCCTAAAATGTAAACTGAACACAAGTGGAAAATTTAGTTTTCCCCTAACTTAGTCATGTCTTAAAGGACTGCATTCACTTCTTTGGAATCATTGTATAGATAGAATTGCTTAAAACTAGATCTTCTCCCTCGTCTGTGGCGACCTTCCCTTTGGAGGTTGCCACAGTGAGTCATCTGCCTTTATCTGTCCCTATCCTCTGCAACCTCTTCTCTCACACCAACTACCTTCACGTTCTCCTTCACTACATCAGTAAATCTCCTCTTTCGTCTTCCTGTAGTCCCTCTGCCTGGCAGCTCTAACTCCTGCATCCTTCTACAGATTTATTCACCATCCCTCCTCTGTACATGTACAAACCATCTCAAGCTGACCTCTCCAGACATTTAAGGCATTTGTAATTGCAACTGCAGTACCGTAACAGTTTTTCTCATACACTCCCATCCCTCGTGAGAAAGTGTGGAAAGATGAGCTGGAACCTAAAACGATCATTGATGTGGCTCATTTCTGAGATGAAGCAAGTGATGAGCACATTTTGCCACAGACTCGTCCCGTCACTTAGGTTTCACAAGGCTTTGGGCTCCAGAGCGCCGCACCGACTGAGACTTACTGCTATATAAAGCACACCACAGATATTACATGTGTCTATCTGCGCACATTTATTTTGCTGCTTCTTTGCTATATATCAAACACCCACCATTTATCTATCAACCTTGTCACCCGGTCTATCTCAGATTTATGACTCCGCTGTTGGTGCCTTTTGCTCAAAGACACATGAAAAAAAAAAAACATTGCTGTCTTCGATTCACAGTGCAATCCTTCCTCTCCCATCAACTCACTCCAGATGGCTTGAAAGGGTCTTCAATGCTCTAGGGAGCACCCACACCAGCTGGAGCTACAAGCAGGCAGCATGGGGGCTTTACCACTCGCTTTCTTTGTTGACGGAGCAGCAGGTCTCCGGTTCCCCACCAGGACGCTCTAAAACTTGGGTAGCTCCTGTGGCGAATATACTGTGAGGTAAATAGACTCAGCCAGCCTTAGAGCTCCGTGGATGAGATTGGACGCGTGAAAGAGATCATTTACATTTATTTTTAGCATTCTCCATTAAGAGGTAATGGTGTAAAGATTTTAATAGGGACCACAAAACACCAACCTAAAAACACTTCTGATTGCATAAAGATGGCTGTACAAACGAAGCACGTCTCTGACGTTAGCGAACAGGAAATTGGCAGTAACACCAGTGTGAGAATGAACTGGCAGTCAGCAAGTGGCAGAGGCTTAATCCTCAATGCGATCTGAATGACAAAGTGCTGCCTGGAGATTTTGTCCCCCAAGACCCCAGTATAAACCAACACTAATCATCCAACTAATCACTCTTGTTCTAAAGTTGTAACAATTCTTGGATTAGTCACGCTCGCACTACATGCACAGATAAAAAAAAATAAGGCTAATGAAGACAAGCATTCAGAAAAATTTAATACGCTAATTAACCTGATTTTGAATATGTGGCCATTTTTGTTTTTAAATGGTGCAATCAATCAGTGAAGACACTTTTCACTGTTTGCAATTACACACAGCCCCCGAGTTTTCAAACTCCTGGAACACTACAAAAAATTCATATAAAAAATGATATAAAGAAAACACATTAAAAAGAAAGTGTCTAAAGCAAAGAACCAATATCATGCATATCCTATAATTACAAATTGCCTTTATGTCAGAAAAGCAGAAAACCTTCATTAACTTATTCTTATTCATTTATCTCATGCTCAAATCAGCCATGCACTCTCCCAGTGAATTCCCTATTAAACCGGTTCAGCAGAATGAAAACACTGGCTGCTGATGCAATGAGAAGGTAACACAGGGACTAGGTTTTCTGTCTTGGATGAGATTTTAGCAAATAAGTTATGTAATTCTGAATCCCATGCATCATGTCTCATTATAAGTGTGTACTTGGCTTAAACATGACCCTAAAGTAAAAAAAAAACATCATAAACTCAACTGAAAATCTTCAAAAAAATAGTTCAATGAGGGGGGTGTGTTGCAATCATACTTATTTTTTTTAAAGATGTACTTTTGCTTGATTGCTATTACCCATACTGTGCAGTGAGTGCAGAAAAGCAGAGGGTGGGTAAGTGCCGATCCCTGGGGCAGGTGAAGCAGGAGACTGATTAGTTTTTTAAACTGTATTATATAAGCAATTATAATGGGACAAAGTATTTCTGTGGAAAGTGTACTGCTGTCTGTTATTCTTTTGGGGGAAAATGCACTTTTTAGCAATAACAAGACAGGACACATGAGTAAAAGTTCAAGGAGAGTAAAGTGTAGAATGTAACAACGAGAGTTTGGTTCTTTTCAGGTTTTCCTTTCTCCCACATTTCTTTCTTTGTGTGTCAGAATAATAATGAATTATGCAGGTGTACACCCAGCTATCTTATCTGTTCTTAAGCTATTTCAAACTTGTAGGTTACATATGCATCCAAATAAATCATTTCTTATCGTGTACAACACAACAAATGCTTGTTATCTGTGTTTGAAAAGGACTTCTTCGAACAGTTTCACCCCTGCTCAATTCCCAAAAATGGGACAGAATAGCCCATAGTCAGAGTTTTTGCATTGCTGACAGTGCCACACTACAATGTCCTGGAGCTCTTTTGTAGTGTACAATTTCTGGAGGGAAAGGCGTAGCTGTAAGGAAACAATTCTTAATGGCGATAAGGAGGGTTGTTTTTACATCTTTTGCCAAATAAATACACCAGAATAAGCTCACAACCAGAAGAACAGTGCAAAAAAACATTACAAATATATCTAAATGGAAGGCTCTTCACAATTAGCTCCTGCGGTGCTGTTGTTGCGGTGTTTTCTGAGACACTACCGGCACTTTCCTGTCCACAAAGTTCAGAGTTATTTAACCTAATGTGTCAGTCTACATGTATTTACCTATTTTGGTTAACATCAAGGCCATGCTCCTTTTCCTTATGGGAATGCTGTTGAATTGACGCCTCCATTCATCATCTGGTGTAAGTCGCTCTTTTTCTGCCCCCTCCTTCTTTGCAAACTTCGCTGCATTGACCTTCCTCTTGGCGTCATGGGTAGTGTTGTGCAAGAGCTTAAATCAAGCTCATCCTGGTCAGGCTATTGCGCTACCCCCCGAGGTGCAGCCCGTTACAGATGTAATTAATCAGCTTGCAGTACTGTGGCACCTCGGCAGCCAGAGTGAAGCTCTGAGCTGCTAAATGAGGAAGGAAATCCAGGAGAAGCGCTAATATGTTAAAACCATGCAGTCAAAGAGGACTTTTAACTAAAGCCCATATTCAGGATTTGGTAAGATGGATGCCTGATGAAGTAAAAAGAAAAGGGGTAAATGAATACTATCAAACAAGAAATCTGCAAGCTCACAATCAAAAGCAATCCTGTCACTGTCACAAGATGATTCATGATGGAATTAACCAAGAGCAGAAGCAGGATGTGTGTTTGATCTAATGTGGGACACATTTTAAGACTATGACAAAAAGAGGAAGACAGGAACTTGCTGTAGAACATCTGATTTAATGCTATTGAAATCGCAGCTCTGACAGAATCCACGGCTTCCTCACCTGCTTTCATTTTGTCATGTCATTGTAATTTTATTTCCCACAGTCTCAAAAGACCCAGGGCCATTTCAACTTTCTTTAATATGACAGATGTCCAATAATTTCGCATTTAATCTCTGCCCTGTGGGCGCCAAGTATGCGAGGCAGCAAATTGATGCCTCTGTAGCCAGTGAGATGGTGGATCACTAGTGATTTAGAAATTGGATACTTAGTCATCCATATTCACTGTCCTCATTAATGTGATGGTAGTGCAAGCAGTTTTTTTTCTTTACACAGGAAGCACAAGAAACTTCCATTTTTCGAATGTTTTTTGTTCTGCCAGCAACCACACAGCCTGAGTTCATTTCAAAACACTTGTTTTTAGATGGTGGTTTAAGATTCTTTCCATATTTATATTACATACGTCTCGAACTATCCTTGTGTAAAGATTTCTGTTTTTATTTTATTTTACGACATCATGACAGCTGCATGTGAGGCAGTTGTGCACGTGAATCTGAGATGTGCATTCTTCACATCTATTAAAAGTTAATGCATGTTTTTACAGAATATAAAACAGAAATGGCCCAGTCTATAAAAGTTATTTGCAAATTTAACTTAGCATTTTAATGTGTCGTATATGGCCTGTTCTCTATGTTTGAGAAACTGGGACTATTAATCTCCTGTTTCTGTGCCAGTATCAATCCAGTTGATACACACATTTGTATGGTTCATTTACGTAAAAGGTCTTTAGTTTGTTCTTTTCCTGAATACAGTTATGTCTCATGCTAACTTTTGATTGAGCTTTTACATTATCAGTTCATGCTGGATATGATAACTGCATAGCAGACACATTGTTAAAGTGGTGCAGAACAAATGGGAGAACACAGTAGGCAGAAGCCCGAGACAGGCCTGATTTATTGGGTACAAGTAGAATGCACAGTAAACCAAGGAAGAGGGAACTTTTTAATGGATTCTTTGCGAAAGACAAACAACAGGAGAGTTCCTGTTCATCTTACTGAATGGATTTAGGGCCTCTGGCACCCAGCAGGTGAGCTGTCAGAACTATAGCCTGGCCCCTTACACTGCCTCACACGTATATACAACGTTTTTATCCACATTTTACCTGCTCTTCTAACACTAAATATTGCTTAAATCAGGATTTTTTTTGCCTTTGTCTGGTGCCTGACTATTGTATGCTTCTGTCAATGTTGATGGAGTGGTACAGACACAAAAACTGTCCTCATCAGACAACATTAAATTAGTAGAGACAATCCATACCATTTAATTTGAAATGGATGAACTATGAGAGGAATTTGCAGTTAATAAATAGTGCCCTTTTAGAGAAGGTTAACTGTGGTTGGCTGTGGTCTCTTTTACAGCTGCAGGAAGATATTGCTGTGTTGGACTTTTCTTTTTCAGTATGCATGCTAATAAGAGCACTGGCAGAGGCAATGTTTGTGTTTGTCTTCCTCATGTTTGCTTTTTGAATTAAAGTAAATTAGATGAACATGACCACCACAGAGTTTCATTATTTCTATTGCAATACCAAAAAACAAACAAACTTCAAGGTAACTAAAATTCAGTGTTTACATGATGGATGTTAACTGAATGGACATTTGTCTTAAGAAACATTACATTTGTATATTCTCTTTGTGTGTCATAACTTTAGATTTACAAGCAAGATGGTCTCATTTTGGACAGCTTGAAATCGTGTTACCTGTTGTAAGTAACAATGGTCTGAGTGATGTTGCTGAATTAAACCTTTGGAACCGTGTGGTGCGTTGGTGAGCTTTGCACTACATCGGACTAAATAAATCTATCACAAAGATAAAAGAGAAAAAGGTCCAGTTTTATGTCCTGATCATCCAGCTCTAATGCCAGTTGTAAACACACTAAACACTTCACAAAAGCATCCTCAGAGCCACACATTTGGCGTTAGCCTGGGTCACTTGAGATTGGATTCTTGACACAGTGTAAATATAAGATAGCTGCCTGGCATGATAGACCTCCTCCTTTATGTTGTGTCTGTGATGTTATGATGCTTGTGCACATGACATGCCCCTTGTAAAATAGTTTAATTGGGTTGGTAATTGACACAAGTGCATCGAAGTTGAATATGCGCACAATTACACTCACTGAAGCATTTCTCCCGGGGCAGGCAACAGTGAGTGAGGAATAAGATGAATAAAAAGTCAGAAAACCATCCATAAAAAAAGAGACCTTGTAAATATGAGCCATAGCATGAGAATAATATGAGGAGTAACTGAATCTGGATCCTGCGTCTGTGCTGTTGGGCTACAGGGACAGTAATGTTGGTTCAGGCTCCAGCAGACTGCATGCCATCCACACATATGTCCTGCATTTGAAAGAATGTTCTACGTTGACTTGTCCGGCTCTCTAGTTAAAGTTAGTATTATGTAGTTATTGAGTGAGTGCATGCTCGACAGTTAAGGACCCAGCATTCCTCTCTGGATAACAATAATACTTCTCAATCTGCTGCTGTACACTTCTCCAGTGCATTGTGTGGATCTGTCACTGGATATAGGATGTGTGGTGTGCACATGCAATCATTTCAAGTTGTAAAATAAATTGAAGGGAGATAGTCTTTTGGCAGATTGTGATTTTTGGTGGGGACTTGAAACTTTGTTTTCCAAGCACAGAAAGCTGCTGTTGTCACTGTCAAGAGCTCACTATATCAAACTCACAGATAGGAAATTTGAACACCAACAAACACCCACATGCATAAATATTGGCAATGTATTCACACAAGTTTAATAAGGCAGAGATAATTGCAGGAACAGCCTCACACTAAAACTTGAGCATGAACCCATTGGTATGGCTTTAGGTGCAACTGCAGCGTAACCAGTAACTAATACCCCCCACTCACAGTAACAGCCAAAATCTGCTGTTGGTAATTAATGCCCTCTTGCTCCTTGAAAATGTTTTGTAGTCCGCCTAACTCCTGTTGTGCAACTCATTACAAACAGTAACAGAGTGTGTACTGTATTACAGTGCAGTCCTCAAAGAGAACCCAAATGAAAGCCTTCACATCACTTGGACTTTACAGCACTATTGTTTTTCTTCTCTCCAGCCATGTCCAAGCAAACATAGCTCAGAAGCTCATCCCACACACTGACAACTAACACACATCATGCTGTCCTGAGCAAAGGGCTCTGAGGGGCTACACTGATATAAACTATCTGTACAAATGGAGTCGTCACAAAGACTTACTGTGCCCAGGGCTAGGATTTATTATTCCTAGAATAGCAACAAAGCAAAGCAAACATTTTATACACATCCAGGGTGATGTTGGAAGAAAGTGGTTTATCATTACTTTACCAAATTTAAAATGTATGTTATTTGCAATGACAACAGTGTCCTTGCAGCTAAAACACTCATATTTGATTAGGCCAGTTGTAGGCCCAGTTTGTCTTTACATATATGCAGCAAGGTAATTTAGAGAAAAGGCTCATTTTCAGACATTGGGAATTCAGTTCAACAACAGATACACTACAGTATTCAAAAGAAATTCATACTTTGAATGCCTACACAAGAACATTTTGATGTGATGACTGTCAGAAGAACACACTCATTTTTAAGAAGCTGTGATGCTAACATTATAAATAACAATGCATGCCCAGATGTAGGACAACAAAACAGGACAACACAATTTATTGTAATAATATAAGTCTGAAATTATCTGAAGTGGAACTAACTGTGTATTAGAACTAGGTGATACTGTATGTTCACATTACATCTTTTTAACGCCTGCTCTCTAATGACAAAGGAAAGAGGTTACTTCCAACATACAAACTATGCTCTGCCAGGCTGACTTGAAGCAACACGTGGGGCCTTCTTTAATTGCAACTACAACACATCTGTTGCATTGTGGTATACATTTACAGTGCCGAAACTATTTTACATATTAAAAAAAAGTAGCTTCTACTCATCGCAAGCTTGTCCACTTCAGACAAGAGGATTCCTGTCCTGTTTCAGCTTCAATTATCTCTTCTTTTAAAGTTTGTTGCTGATATCTTCCCTGTACAATGACAGACGGCACCTTTCCCCAATGAGAATGTAAAAGCCTTGGAGGCCTTAGCACACTTAACCGCTGTTAAACATCCTGTTGCCGGGTATTATCTGTGTAAATAATGCATAAATGCAGTAACAGCACAACTTGTGTTTACAAGAGCAATTATCAGAGCAGAACCTCTCTATCCCAAACACTATTTCAGAGGGAAAAAATGCTTCAGAAGGGAAGAAGAAACATAAAAGTGCTATACCTTTTGGATCTTACTATAAGATCATCATCAAAACTTTAGTTGCCTAGGTTTATAAATCTGGCATTTATGTAAATTGTACTGCATTAACACCACAAACATAACTCTGTGTCTCCAGTGTTTTGCTGGGGTGATCCTGGTAAAGTATGTGTGGGTTTACACTTCCCAGATGATCTATTTATATGGTATTTTACATTGTCTTACATAATGTTAATAAGACATTACATTTTACACTTTAACAAAGGCACCTGATACTGGTACATGGTGTAAATAGTCTGATAGCTGATGGCCCCACCACAACATTAATTAATGAAGTGTTATGACACCCTTCAGTTTGCTCATGAATTGTAGCACGGGACACAGTGTCTCATGTTTATCCCGGTGTGATGGGCAGCTCACTGATGAGATGGCGGAGATCAGCGTGTGTCCCTCAGCCCAGCGTCACTAGGAGGCAATAACACAGATTGATAGGCGAGTTAGGACGGCCATTTGGGGCCTTGATCTATGGTGTGGGATCTCCTGGGATGAAGCCATCGCGGCCGCAGCCCAGGGCGGGTGGTCACAGTAATCGAGAAGAGGTGTATTTATAAAGTGCCCTGCTCAGCAACCCTGCTCATTCCAGTAAATCTGAGGGGAAGCTCAAAGGGAAAATGTCACAACCCAAGGACACTACAAGGAGCTGCCCCCCGCCGTTGGCTGCAGGTAATTGGCGTGTCCCAGAATGCATTTCCTGTCCTAGACACCCTTATTGTAAGCAGAGTGAAAAGGCCATAATGACATCTTAACTAAGAGGTGGACCAATTAGAAGCCTGATTATGTTAGGTATTTATTTATTTAGTCAGTTTTATTTTATTGCAGTTGTTTATGTTTACTGTAGATTAACTGTGTATGCCATCTTTTTAGTTGTTTTAGGTTTGCTTGGCTTAACCCTCAAACATAAATCTCACATTGAGCTATTGATTGAGGTTTTTGAACAAATCTATACAAAATACTTTGAGGTAGACAAAGGTAAATGAGAATTAAATGACCTGCTTAGGGCTGGGAAAATATTCTTTGATACAGTAGCTGCTGTGTCATATGTTATGAGCTTGAAACTCATCTCTTAAAAGTAAAACTATAAAAGTACTAATTTCCAATATGAAGTTTAAAAGCAAGTCTGAAATAACAACAGAAGTAAATCCACTGGGACAAACTAATGTGCTGTAGACACTACCCAGATGTCTTTTCATCTGGGTAGGATAATGATATATGGTCGTGTTTGGTCTTTAAAACATCCATGTCTCATCATCTCTGGTCCAAATGCAAGGCTGCCACTTTCAACTTGTATTTCTGATGGAGATCAAACAGATATTCATGTGTAAATGAGGACAAGAATTTAGCATGTAGATGTAAGAGAGAGAGGTTTGGCTTTCTTCTTTTCAGGGAAATGGACGTTTTTAAGTCAAATTAACTCATATTTATACAACAAATGCACCATAGTCACGTACATGTACAATCGCTTACTAGTTGTAGCTATATTTAGGCCAGATAAATTAAGCAAACTGTTAATAAAAAGAAAACTGTACAAAGAAGACAACACGGCATAAAGCATGCATCAACAATAAATAATAAAAATAGTAGTAAATAATAGACTAAAAACACAAAATGTATGGGCTACAGTGACCAAGGTTTAGCTCATTCGGCGAGGCAGCCAACAAACGTGCCACAAGACAGAAACAGGAGCACTTTAATTTACACTGTGTGAATTATTATTAGGAAAGTTGTATTTTTGAGGATAAATTTTGTTACAACTACAGTGCTCTCGGTCAAAAATGTTAACAAACCCTCAAACCTGAACATTTAAGTAGTAAAAGGGAAGTTTTGGCTTTCTTAAGATAAAATATCCATGTTCACCATTATTAGGCAACTATTAGTGTGCAGAATTATTATGCAACTAAATGAAAAACAAACATTTTCCCATCTCACTTCACTATTTTTTACCAAAATTAAAAAAAAAAAAATAAAAAAAAAATAAAAAAAAAAAAACTCACTGACCAGTATATCCACCCTTCTTTTTGATAACAGTCACAAGCCTTCCATTCACGGAGTCAGTTTCTTGATCTGGTCAGAATTTACTTTTTGTGCAGCCGCAACCACAGCCTCCCAGACACTGTTGAGAGAAGTGTACTGTTTACCTTCACTGTAAATGTCCTGCTTAAGAAGGGCCAAAAGTTCTCAATAGGGTTTAAGTCAGGTGAAGAAGGGGGCCATGTCATTAGTTTTCATCTTTAAGGCCTTTCCTAGCCACGCAGTAAACTTTGATGCATGTGATGGAGCGTGTCTTGCATAAAAACCAAAGTCTTCATGAAAGATGCAGACTTTTTCCTGAACCACTGCTTGAGGAAAGTGTCTTCTAAAAATTGGCTGTAGGTCTGAGAGTTGATTTTGAGTCCATTTTGAACCCGAAAAGGTCCTACTAGCTCATCTTTAATAATACCTGCCCATACCAGTACCCACATCCACCTTGCTGGTGTCTGAGTCGAAGTGGAGCTCTGTGTCTGTTACTGATCCAACCACGGGCCCATCCATCTGGTCCACCAAGAGTCACTCTCATCTCATCAGTCCACAAAACCTTTGAAAGATCTGTCTTCAGATATTTCTTGGCCCATTCTTGACGTTTCAACTTATGTGACTTGTTCAGAGGTGGTCGGGCCTTTCAGCCTTTCTTACCTTGGCCATGTCTCTGAGAACTGAACATCTCGTACTTCTTGACACTCCAGGTAGGTCGCAGTTGTGGAATATGGCAGCACTGGAGGATAATGGGTTCCTGGTAGATCTTTTTTGGCCCTATTTTCCTGAGGAGAAGAGTCTGCCTAATAATTATGCATACCTTGATCTAGGATGTTGATCTCCTTAGGCCACACCCTCCCTCGTTACACAAATACACATCTCCTGATATGCATTAAATCCAAATAGGCAAATGTACTATTTATAAATTGTATGATTGCATTAAACTTACTGAGAGTATACATTTTTAATACTGCACAGAAAGGTTTTCCAGTTTTCAAAGTGAATAAAATCCTACTTATACTTATAGCTATGTGACACTATGTCCCCAGTGTTAACTTATTACAGCTATTGGGGGTTACATTCACAGACCGTTAGCCATACAATGTCCTGGATGAAAGTGGTGTGAAATAACTGTTAAGACAGGGAAGGTGGGACGTGTATACATTGGCAGGAGAGCTTGTCAAATATGGCTTTCTGTGATTGTTTTAAGTAGTTGCATGAATGGCTTGATAGGAATAAATCTAATTTGTGGCACTCTATGGAGCATACAGAGCAGGAGATACCCAGCCGGCCTGTCTTCCATTTCTCTCTCGGATCATTAAATTCTCCTTTGGTCATGGCTACAATAGTTTAATGTTCCCCAGACCCACAGTTTTTTTCCTGAAGCATTTCTGAGGCGGCCGAAGAGAGAGTCGAGTGCTATGTCATATCTGATTTCTTTGTGAGACTTTCTGATAGCATTGATTATTATTATTATTATTATTATTATTATTACATCAAATTTATTTAGGGCTTTTCAGGGTCCGCAAAGAGGACTCCCCTTGTTGCTCTGTACATTACTTCAGAAATTTGTATTTATTTTAATCCTGATCTCTGTACTCTACATCAAATGGTTTTATTTCTCTAGATAAATGCAATCAACCACAGTTTTCTTTATATAGGGCTTTGAACTTCATATAATCCTAAACACACATTACTAGACCCTATAGAAAACTACATCTCATAGAGACTATAGCATATGAGTAAGAATTCCCAATGAGTGGAGTCACGGGAAGGTGCCAGCTCCTTGTTGGAAATACCCTTTAAGTCTTGCTTTTATGATGTTTTTCTCATTAAAATAGCTGTTTAAATGTTTTGCAGGCTATAGATTACAAATGAAATGTTTTTATTTGTGTAGCAAGGTAAAGGTGAGATTTAAAGTACCACACAAAGCTAGCTACAACATCTCTCTTTGTTGGCATATAATATGTAACCTCAACAAGCAAACTTCTTACATCTTGCTTCACCAGCTGCGGGATTTAATAGATTGAAAGCTATAATAAATTTTTTTAGAGTCCTCAACTATTCTTTGCATAGCATTATTTTTTAACTATGACCAATTCAGAAATCCATCTAAAACATGTTTAAACTACTTCTACATTAAATGCTTATTGACTTTGACCCACTTTTGGACCTGAACCACTGCTCTATAAGAACAAGCAGTAACTACTGTGATGTACTGATAGCCCTCTTCCATGTCCTCCATGATTTGTGTGGAAACGACGCACACACATAGGCTGTGAGAGGCCTGCGAGAGGATTAATGATGATGCATAGAGTGTTGACAGAATCTATTGTTTGTCTGCAGGTCTGAATACATGGAAAGTTTGAGACCAACTCAGCAACACTGTGAGCTACGTACTGTATATTCAGACTAAAAGTATTTATAACCACAACATGGTCTTTCCCAGGGCCTATTGACAGAGCATCAAAAAGTGAGTCATGCACCTCCCACGTCACATCCTACACTTCATATACATTCAGTGAAAATGCAGTTCTACACAAGAAAAAATCCCACGTACAAGACAATATTATGCCTAATTAGTATATCTATCTTAATTACAATATAATGTTAATATCAGGTCAAGATTTTCAGTTAACAACTTAACAACTCAGAAAAAACAACATTTGGGAAATATACAGTTAATCTGTATTGGGTATCCTCACAGATCTGACCAAACTGTGGTTTCACCGCTCGAAATAACATTCCCAAACATATTGTGTGCCAGTGAAATCAGTGGTGTGTATGAGTTAACCTCTACAAGTAGAAAGTACTGCCATATTGCCTGAATATTTTACCAGTAAATACAGTTCTGACACTTGACTATACAGTAGACTCATTTATCTTAAACACTCTCTGTGTGACAGGAAAACACACAAGCACACACACACACACAGCTAAAAGGCTTGAATATAGAGGTGTAAAATCCAACTCCACAGCTTTCTGGAAGCTGTCAAAAATTCAACTCCTCCATATGACAAATTCTGCTATGCCTCTTGGGGGCAAAAATAAAACTGGTGCTGAGCATTACACCTCTCTCCCGCCGTCTCCCTCTCGCCTGCAGGGTTTTCTGTGTGCCAGAGATGAATATGTGAAAAGGGAGTGTTATACTGGGCTGCAGGCACTCATTTGAGCTATTTGATTCTTAACCAAGGCTGAGTCTAGTGGCAAGGCTTGAAATCCTCCTGGCTTCTCGGGATTTTAAATGCCTTTTCTTATCTCTTGTTTTCCTTCACTTTCCAAATCTCTCAAGTTTAACTATAACTCATTGTGCTGTGTCAAGTAGCATCTGCATTAAACCCATCCTATGATTTGAAACAGTTTGGTCTAACTACACTGGAAAATGGCTGTTACACAGCCCTGCAACAGTCTACAAAACTATTTAGGCCTTTGAATGGGATCAGAGGAGCTTAGACTGGGGTACTTCCCCCAAACACTTGTGCAGTCAAATTGATTACTCTGTGTATATGTGATGAAGCCTCTGTTTTCACACTGTGCAGATATGTCACACTAAAGGTAACATAAACACTCATTATCGTGGACACTTTATATTAGGACCAGGGATTTAAAGTCTCATCAACACCTGCCTGAGCTAAATGCATGAAATGAATAATTAGAAATTTTAGCAAGCTTAGTATTATTGCTTTTATTATATTTTATTATTCCTGTGGGTAAATTCCTAGTCATCATCCACACCAGCAAGTTTATTTATTTATGTTGGCAAGGTAAACCGGAGAACCCAGAAGAAAACCACCCAAGCACAGGGAGAACATGCAACAAGTATAGTATACTGATGCTTAATAATTTACACAGTTATGACATAGAAAGAGATCACTCATGATGCAAAGCAGGAATCATTTTAAAGCAAACATGTCATTTGAATCTTTTAAAATGTGAATCTCATCAAATCCCTCAAGGCTAAAGGCACGTAGCTCATCACCTATGTCATGTTTCAAACACACAGCTCCATATCAGTTTTTTTGTGAATTGCTATTACATTACATTCCCTTGAAGTAATCCACTTCATTAAAGTAAATTTGATAAGGTCCATCCTCTTTGCAGGTTTGTTTTCCATAATAGTGACTGCTGTTGATTAATTGGCTTCTTGCAGTTGATTAAAGGTTGAGTCTTGGGGGCGGTTTGGGTGTGCACAATCCCTCAGGTGAACTTGCAGATAATGCTGTTTAATTGAATGATAGTCAGGCAAAGAGGAAGAAAAGTGATGGATAAGAAAATGGAAATGGCATATGAAATGAGAAATGCATCTGAAGTTTATTTATTTCTGGGTGTGTTCACTGAATGACAGCGTGCTTACTCAAGTGAAGGGTATTCATGCATGGGAGCTGGTATCGAGCCGCAGAGAGCAGCGCAGAGTGATAGAAGAAGAGTAAGGGGATGAATAATTAATGATACAAACTTCTCCAAAAGAGTCATCAAAATTCAGAAAATTGAAGTGAAGGATCCATCTACAGTATATATATATCCATCTACAGTATATATATATATATATATATATATATATATATATATATATATATATATATATATATATATATATATATATATATATATACATACATATATATATATATATATACATACATATATATATATATATATATATATATATATATATATATACATACATATATATATATATATATATATATATATATATATATATATATATACTGTATATATATATGATAGCTCAGCTGGTAAGGACAGGGCTTTTCACACGGGGACCCGGGTTGAATCCCCTCGGGTGCTATCCAGTGGGGGTCCTTAGGCAAGACCCTTCGCTACTGCCCACCTCATAAAAATGAGGAGAGACAATAAATGCTATGAGAAGCCGGCTCAGACGGCGACCGGCCAAACAAGGTCTGTGTCAGGTGTTGGGAACCAGAGCAACTTGACAAATGGGCTACTGGAACAAGAACAGAGATGGGCGAGATGTGATAACATGGAATGCTACTACTTCAGTAACCCTAGTCAGAGGGGTTACATGAAGAGGATGTGGGATGATTGGTTACTTCAAACCCACAGTCCACGCTTACACCAAGCACCTAGTAGCTCAGTGTTCCAACATCCACAAGCGGCAACTGCTATCACAACTTGAGATTGACGAGATACAACACAAATGCTACGGCAAGGGGGAGCCAGGACGAGAGGTCAGTGGGGAGCCAACGAGGGCTCCCCAACCAGAGATTGGGTACGAAGCCCCAATAAGTGCAATAACGCTGAACGAGGCAGCGACTGACCTGAAAGACAAGATCATGGCGAGAATGAATGAAAGGCAACCCCGACGCCAACTACAACGGCTAAGTGAAGTACCATCAGAAAGTCTCCTAGAAGATGTGAATGCAGCATTAAGTGCGATCCCTACCGCAACCATCACTGAAACCAATGAGCTGATATACACCTCAGCAGCAGTGATCCTTGAGATGCTTGGCTATAAGAGCAACCATGGGAACCATGATAAACAATACCCACCATGGAAACAAAGGCTGGAGGCTAAAATCAAGAAGGCACGGAGAGAAGTAAGCCAACTGACAGAGGCCAAGAAAGGTGCAATGAGAAAACAAGTACCCAATAGGTACAACCAGATGCCAATACCTGAAGCACTTGAAACTGCCAAACAAAGGCTCCAAGCCTTGGCCAGCCGCCTAAAGAGGTACACAAGAGAGAATGAAGCCAGAAGAATAAACCGGCTGTTCGCAACTCAACCTGCGAAAGTGTACGCTCAGTGGCAGGGTAATAATAACAGCAGAGCCGACCCACCAAGGCTGGAAACTGAACAATACTGGAAAAATATATGGGAGAGGGAGGCATCACACAACAGCGATGCACAGTGGCTGGTGGCTCTGAGAGAGGACCACAGCAACCTCCCTGAACAGAATCCAGTTACCATCACAGCGGCAGTTGTCCAAGAAAGAGTCTCAGGTATGAAAAACTGGACAGCACCGGGCCCTGACAGGATCCACACCTACTGGCTAAAGAAGTTCACTGCACTCCACGAGCGCCTTGCAGCACAAATGAACCAGCTGCTAAGGGATGGACGCACCCTGAATGGCTTACCGAAGGGCGTACAATCCTGATCCTGAAGGATCCCACAAAGGGTACAGTCCCATCCAACTATCGGCCAATAACCTGTCTCTCCACAACATGGAAGCTCATGTCAGGCATCATCGCGGCTAAGATAAGTGGGCACATGGATCAATACATGAGCAAAGCACAGAAGGGCATCGGAAAAGAAACCAGAGGAGCCAAACACCAACTCCTGGTTGACAGAACAGTCACCCAAGACTGCAGAACCCGACACACCAACCTGTGCACTGCCTGGATTGATTACAAGAAAGCATATGACTCAATGCCACACACATGGATCACTGAATGCTTGGAGATGTACAACATCAACAGGACTCTAAGACACTTCATTGCAAACTCGATGAGGCTATGGAAAACCACCCTTGAGGCCAATGGCAAGCCACTTGCACAAGTATCCATCAAATGTGGCATATACCAAGGAGATGCTCTGTCCCCACTGCTGTTCTGCATAGGTCTGAACCCCTCAGCCAAATAATCAACAAGACTGGCTATGGATACCGACTCAGGAATGGGGCCACCATCAGTCACCTCCTCTACATGGATGACATCAAGCTATACGCTAAGAGCGAGCGGGACATTGACTCACTGATCCACACCACCAGGATCTACAGCTCTGACATTGGGATGTCATTCGGGCTTGAGAAGTGTAGTCGAATGGTGACAAAGAGAGGGAAGGTAGTCCACACAGAAGGGGTCTCACTACCAGAAGGAACAATAGCAGACATTGAGGATGGTTACAAGTACCTTGGAATACCACAGGCAAATGGCAACCTTGAAGAGGTAACAAGGAAAACAGCAACTGCCAAATACCTCCAACGAGTAAGGCAAGTCCTAAGAAGTCAGCTCAATGGCAAGAACAAGGCACGGGCAATAAACAGCTATGCCCTGCCAGTGATCAGATACCCTGCAGGAATAATAAGGTGGCCAAAGGAAGAGATACAGACCACAGACGTTAAGACACGAAAGCTCCTCACCATGCATGGAGGGTTCCATCCCAAATCCAGCACCCTGAGACTGTACGCTAGCCGTAAGGAAGGCGGCCGTGGACTAGTGAGTGTGAGAGCCACTATCCAGGATGAAACATCCAAGATCCACAAGTACATCAAAGATAAGGCCCCGACAGATGACGTGCTTAGTGAATGTCTCAGGCAACGGGGCGCAGCGGAAGAGGAGCTGGAGGAGGGACCATCATGGGAGGACAAACCCCTACATGGGATGTACCACCGGAACATAACTGAAGTGGCTGATATCAAGAAATCCTACCAATGGCTAGAACGGGCCGGACTGAAGGAAAGCACAGAGGCACTCATCATGGCTGCACAGGAACAAGCCCTGAGCACCAGAGCAATAGAGGCCCAGATCTACCACACCAGACAAGACCCAAGGTGTAGGCTGTGCAAACAGGCCCCTGAGACAATCCAACACTTAACTGCAGGGTGTAAGATGCTGGCAGGGAAAGCATACATGGAACGCCATAACCAAGTGGCTGGCATAGTGTACAGGAACATCTGCACGGAGTACGGACTGGAAACCCCAAGGTCAAAGTGGGAAACACCTCCAAAGGTGGTAGAGAATGACCGAGCCAAGATCCTGTGGGACTTCCAGATTCAGACTGACAGAATGGTAATGGCGAACCAACCAGACATCGTGGTGGTCGACAAACAGCAGAGGAAAGTTGTGGTTGATGTGGCAATACCAAGTGATTGCAACATCAGGAAAAAGGAACATGAAAAAATAGAGAAATACCAAGGGCTCAGAGAAGAGCTAGAAAAGACTTGGAAGGTGAAGGCGACAGTGGTGCCCGTGGTCATCGGAGCACTTGGGGCAGTGACCCCCAAACTGGAAGAGTGGCTACAGCAGATCCCTGGAAGAACACCAGACATCTCGGTCCAGAAAAGTGCAGTACTAGGAACAGCAAAGATACTGCGCAGAACCCTCAAGCTCCCAGGCCTCTGGTAGAGGACCCGAGCTCGAAGGATGAGACCACCCGCGGAGGGTGAAGGACAAAGTTTTTATATATATATATATATGTATGTGTGTGTGTGTGTGTGTGTGTGTGTGTGTGTGTGTGTGTGTGTGAAAACAACAACTGGACCATTACAATGTGTATTTTGATCACTCAATATTCTTGATGTGAACCTTGACATCTTGACTCTGTTCACGACAGAAAGCAATAAGTCAGACAAATATTCAAAATGAATAATTCAGTTCTTCAATAAACTCGTAACAGACAAATATAAGCAAAGCACAGAATTAGAATAAACCTTAAAAGAACTTGTGCGTCTGAAGTTGTAGCTCAAACTAAGCATTCTGCAGGAGCTAAGCAAACAACAGCAACTACAGCTGTTGCACATTCTCACAATAGCATTTTTTGTATTTAGAGTAAATTTGAATCATTTAGGTTTTAGATTTTGAACAATTTAAATGAAGACAAGCATTTCCTTTAACCAGAGGGCTGCTGCTAGGCCAAGTGCAACATAAATAACAGGTATGGTGACTGCAGACATCAACAGTCACATTAGCTCTGCAAGTGGCGGGAAATTGACACAAACATAAATAAGATAGTGTCTGTGTGATGGTGTTGATTTATGCAAATTAGCCATATGCTTTGATTCAACAGCGCTTTTTTCACATAGCCTATCACTACTTTGCTAATGTTGTTTTGTATAAGCATGGAGCATAGAATGAAATACAATCCAATTTCTTCTATAACAATCCTAACAATTCCTAACACAGACATCATTAACTTGTTGAGGCTTACTTTAACTGTGGCAAGAAAGTGTTACTTTTAATTTACATTTTTATTTAGATTTGGTTACATTTGCCAAACAAAATTGTGGCATACTTGGACAACCACAAACCCCACAATAGGCAACATTACTGAAGAGTGCTTTGCTTTTAAAACAGAAATTCAATTACTTCATTACTCCTAAAATGCCTTGCTCAAACACAGCTGTAATATGTTCCTATCCTATACCTTTTAACACTTGATAACCATGGGACTCCCCGCCCACTGAAGGTTAGAGCGGACACTGTGAAGTAATTAAGATAAAATTAATTGAACACGTTTATAGTCGAATAAGTCTGGGTTTAATTGAAACAACTTTGACACTGGCTTCTAAAATTGAAAAAAAAACAACATAAATGTAGTAATTGAAATTTACTAGGAGGTCTACAAAAAGATCAAATGGTGAGTAGGTCATTTCTGGAGAAATAGAAAACAGGAGTATAATAGTAAATATGCCCAAAACAATCTCACAAAATTAGTTTTATTTTATATGCCAGGTAGTTTTTAATGATCTACTACGGCTTAAGGCCATTTGAATCAAAGCTCTATCAATGCAGACAAAACACATCTCAAATACAGTGTGTCTGCTGTAAAGTGATGTGGAATTAAGATGGTGCTCGATTCATGAGTCGAACTGGCACCCATGTTAATGCTGGGTCAAAATTCTTTCTATATTATGCTAAACAGTAATGACTTTAAGCAAAGACAGATATAACTACCATAAACAAGTCAATAAAGGTGACTGGACTTAGCAGGACGATGTATTTTGATAAGCAAAATAACATTTTAACTCACTGCCACAATCATTATAGTCTCTATTAATGTAAGGCCAATAAAATACATAAATGAACCACATATTCCACATTGGCAGACATTCCTTCTCAACAATGATGTGACACACAAACAGCAGTCATTTATGTTAGACTGGGAACTAGTTAATTGAAAAAATACACTGGCTGCACCTGTGTGACAGTATGTATATATTGCATAAAAGTGCCATACATTGTTCTGCCGGGGGAGTGCCGCACTGAAAGGTTATTTTGACACAACATGAAAAGAGAGGCTTAAGGTGCTAAGCTCGGTGCTGCTTTCCTTGATCCTTATGTGGAGTGAGGAGCACAGAAGAATGCTCTAGACACACTTCATTAACCAATACACTGGCAACACCGACAGTAAAAAAAAAATGGCAGAGCGGTGTCCAGGAGAAATGATAAATATACAGTGGAAGACGTTTAGTTCAGGGGATAATGGCGAAGAAAATTATTGGTTTTTAATGCCCTCTGTTGATTCAAAGTAAAAAGACAGCATATTTTTATTTCCGCAAGTCTCCATTTACATTTCCTCATCACTGATAAGAGTGTCAGAGCCAATCCAAATGATTCATTTCAGTGGAACACAAGCTTCAGATCAGCCCTTACAGTAAATTCTTCAGATGGATGTTGTTTTTCTTGTCTTGTCATCTCATTGTATGACTTGAAAGAGATCCTTGTACCAATATTACTGTTACTTTGGGGAGGCACTGAAAGCCTGTCTTTTAAATCCCACTCCCCAAAGTTCTGGGTATAACTCACAATCTAGGGATAACCCACAACCATGGTCTTTGCCATATTGAAACTCAGTGAGACTTTGAGTTTTATTTTGAGTGATACAAAAACTTGCCTAAACTGAAAATTTGTGTACTAAAGTGTACTAAATCACAATTAACCTCAAAACTCAAGTGTTCCTATTTTCAGTTACAACAGAACAGTTGTGCTATAGGCTTTCCTGCACAGCTTTAATCGAGTTGACTTAAAAATGCCAGCCTCAAATGCAGCTGTGAGTTGACAGCTGTTCACAACTATGTCATTGGGAGAATATATAACACTCTGTCTGGTGCTAAGTGAGACTGAAGACTGGGCATTAACAGTTAATGAAGACTTGGGCAAAACAACCTTTTCTGTCTTCTGTCAACAGCTTTGCAATGAAATTTCAAAAGTTTTAGCTCTTCAAAACTTGTGAGGTATAAACTCAAGTTAGATACTTATTGGGTCCTGATGGATACAGTGTAGGTTATACAACTCCACAAGTGGCATTTTGAAGGTATTTATTTTGGTATTCCCTGGTAGTTCTTGGAAGAGTGATGGTGACTTGATAGGCTTAAAGAATAAATCAGATGTTGATGTTTCATATTTTGTAGTCGGAGGCATATGCACACACACACACAAACAGCCAATGAGAAATAGGTGCCCGAGGCTGGGTGAGGCCAGTCAGCATCTTGGCATGGAGAGCGCTTGCCTGCTCTGAATATGAAAGCTTTGCCAGAGCAATCCATCTTTATAAAATATACACTTATTTTGACCTTGGTGCAAATACATAGATAAGTCCGAGAAAGGCTACCCAGAAGTTTGGGAGAAAAATACAACCATTCCTCTGCTCCTTATATTCATAAATTTCACACAATACAAGAGGAGCATCAATTATTAACCTGTTTAGACAAGGCCAGAGATAGAAGAGGAGAAAGAGAAGAGGCATACATAAGAAAAGAAAGAGATGTTTATAGAGCATTACATCAGGGCCAATTAGTACACAAGTATAACAAAACATACTAACAATATTTACTTTGTATGGATGGTTTGCCATTTGCTTATACATTGTGCATTAGTAGAAATATTTGATATCTCTTGGAATATGTTTATTTGACCAAACTAAATGAAGCATTAACCTGTCCTCTTGGTACTTTTCTTAAAGTCTTGAATGAGATGTATGCTGTAAAAATGAAAAGCCCTTAGGAGATTAATTGGATTGTATTCACAAGCATCAAATTAGTTTTTTTATATTCCACTTCCCACAACTTATCACATTTCACACAAGTATCTTTCAAGTGTGAAAGTCATTCAGCCACAGACTCCGAGCCAGCATTAGAAATTAAATGTGCACAATTCTTAATTAGGCCCATGATTACATTTTAAGCAACTTGATGCAAATGGAAGGGCAAACCCACACTCCTTTGTCAACAGCAGCCATGTTTTTCAGTGAACTCACTTACTATATCAGATCTTTTTGCATGGTAACGATTATAACTTCCTCCTTGGTTTGGTTATTGCCACTGAGAGCACAAATTGTAAATCACAAGGAGTTTACCACCTCTAATGTTTTTCTAAAACTTTTGGGCAGTCATTCCAAAACCAGTGCTGGGCTGCACCTGTTGACCGTGTTTATCCACACTTGGTAGGTGAGCCCGACCTCATTGCTTTTGATTAAGGTCCTGAGGTTAAGAAAATGTCATTTGAACCCCACAAGGTGGTTCATAGGGTATTATTTCAACAATTAATTTGCTCTGTGCTTATGACATTGACAAAAGAGCCACAGACCAGACTAATAACTCCAAGCCCATTTACAATAGAAATATGCTCACTCCACATCGGTTAGAGAGAAATATGACTCCTTCGAGTAAAATCTTTGAAAAATTGAGTTATGTGTGGGAATCGATAATTCTCTGGCAATGTCTCCCAAGGCATGAGACCAGTCAAAGGTCTAGTGGGCATCTCTCAAGAGAAAGTAAGACTTTGTGCCCAATACGACACCAACTGAGGTAAGTAATAGACTGATATACTTCCCTGTCACCTGACCGGTGATTGATGTCGCTCATCTTTTCTTTGGATGTAATTTACTTTATATGGAAAAGGGAGATGAGTAGTTGCTGGAAACAATGTTATGAAAGGCTGCACATCGCCGCTCTGTATCAAACTCTATATAAAGGCAGGGTTAGACTGTCTTATATTAATGTCTGTTTTGAATGCTTATGAAAGATGATATCCTGCCTGTACTAACTCCTGGCAATTTCTCCAATTTACTCCAAGCTGTCTATGTTTCACTGTATGATTAACTCTTTTTTTATTACTTTTCAGGCACTATATATACATAAATAGTGGCAGGGCAATGACAGTTTTATTGCCACATTTAGATATGTCAAATCCTACCTGTCAAGTCACCATGCATTTATTATCTGTGTTTTCCCATTGCACATACTAAAGACTCACAAATATTCAGTGTCATCTCCAGGAATCTAAATCACACCTTGCACATATTTCAAGTTGACTACCATCTTGTGGTGAGAAAAAGAACACAACTGTAAAAATTGGATTATGGATTACTTCGATTTTGTCATTTTCATAGCTCTAAACCTCACTACAACTATCTATGCTCCACTCACATGGCAGCAAATGAAAATACCAACTTTACATACAGAAAAAGTAGCTTGTACACAGTATACTAGACTAGTATAGAGTGTGAGAGTTATGACACAGTCCACAGCAACTGTTCAATAACTGGATGTAACAGCCAGTGGAAATGGGACCTAACTTGTTGTTCTGTCTAAGAGGGTAATTTACTTTAAACTGGACGAACAGCTACACATTTTGATTTATGCCCCTTCAGCTGTAATGCATCTCTCTCTTCCATCCAAAAATGAAAGCCCCACTCTCACCACTCTCAGTGCACTAAATTCAAATGCCAATCCCAGTGAAAGGACAGTGTCCACCTAGCCTCCAACTGCACAAAATGCCACTATATATATTCAGCTGCCTCCCTGCTGTCCTCTTCTGGTGCTGTTGACCCCTCGTCACCACCCATTACACATACATCTCTTATTGCCAAGAATCCTGTGTAGAGTAGATTCTTCTTTTCTTGCATGCACTCATGTCCCCGGACCTGTTATTCCCCTCCTGCCAGCGGCCTTGCTAACAGATTGCCAATAAGCTCGGTGGCAGCCCCAGCAGCATGTCCCCCTGTACCCCTCTGTCATGGCCTCTCTCTGGGGAGGGAGCTCCTGGTTGTCACTGATCTAACTGCACTTATAACCCTCTCCGATCCTCCTTCCCTCCCCTGCTCTTACTCTGCTCGTCACGTCTATCTAGCTTCGGCATTATGGCCATTTTGCAGGTAGAAATAGAGCACAAACATCTTTTCCTTCCAGAAAATCCTTTTGTGCCACATTTTTTAGCTTGAACAACAGAAATTAGCATCCATGCTAACATCTTTCAGCATAGCCATGTTGATAACAAAGAGGGGAAGAGGATGCTTGTTGCATTTGTCAAATTAAAAATCCGCCTCTACCTGTTTGTGCTGCATCATTGGTCACAAGAGGCTGGTGAGCCCATGGTTTGACTCAAGAGGTTGGTTTGGTGCAATACAAGTTGGAGTTACCCGAGATTGGAAACTGGAATCTCCCAAGAATCCAGCTGCAGCGTAAGATTACAACGCTGCAGATGTCGCAAGTTTTGAGGGAGTGTGCAGTTGCAGCATGCTGATTGCAGGAATGTCCACTGGAGCTGTAGCCCCTGAATTGCATGTTAATTTCTCTAACCATAAGCCATCGCCAAAGGCGTTACAGAGCATTTAGCAGAACATCCAACTGACCTCACAAATGCAGACCATGTGCATCCAAACCAGCCCAGGACCTCCACATTCAGCATATTTACCTCAAGCCGCTCTCATGGAACCCCTTAAAAAGGTCCTTGAGTAAGAGCGCCGACATACGGTGAAATACAGCGATATACATAATATACCAGAGGGCAGGCTCCAAAGCGGAAATATACAGAAATATATGGGGAAACCCAATGATGACTTAACAAGTGTAAAAATCAAGTTTACAGACTGGTACAAAAGATGGCTCCAGTCATTGATTCACCTCCAAGGACAGCTGCTGCAACAATCAGTTTGCCTAACCAAAGAATCTCTGCAAAAACGGTCAGAAACTGTCTCAGGGAAGCTCATCTGCATACTTGTTGTCCTCATTGGGGTCTCAATCTGGCTGCAGTTTGTCGTTATAACCGATTAGAGAGGGTTAATACTCACATTTGATGGTGTCTGGCACTTTTGAGAGGTGCTCTCTTCACAGATGAATCTTGGTTTTCACTCTACAGGGCAAATGGCAGACAGCGTGTGTGTGAGGGGTTTCCTGATGTCAACTTTGTGGATGCAGCATGATAATGCACGGTCCCATGTTGCAAGGATCTGACAATTGCAATTCCTGGAAGCTGAAAACATCCCAGCTCTTGCATGGCCAGCATGCTCACCGGACATGTCACCCATTGAGCATGTTCCAGTTCCTGCCAATATCCAGCAACTTCGCACAACCATTGAAGAGGAGTGCACTAGCATTCCACAGGCCACAGTCAACAACCTGATCAACTTTATGTAAAGGAGATGTGTTGCACTGTGTGAGGCAAATGGTGGTCACATCAGATACTGAATGGTGTTCGAACCCCTTAATACAGTGGAACTGCATATTTTAGAGTGGCCTTTTATTGTGGCCAGCCTAAGGCCCACCTGTGGAATAATCATGCTCTCTAATCTGGGTCTTGATATGCCACACCTGTGAGGTAGATGGATTAACTCGGCAAAAGAAAAGTGCTCACTAACACAGATTTGGACAGATTTGTGAACAATATTTGAGAGAATTTTGTGTATATAAAAGTATTAGATCTTTAAGTTCAGCTCATAAAAAATGGGGGCAGAAAACAAACTGTTGCATTTATATTTTTTGTAACAATAAACACCCACCCAACAATTAAAACTACCCACCCTGGATACATAAGTAATAGTTAATTAGCTGCAACAACAATACTTCCTATTAAAATAATTAGAAAACAATAAAGATCAGTATTTCAGTTATAAGTTTTGTACCTTTCTTTAAAAAAGTTTACAAGTTTAAAAGTGACCACGCTGTCATCCAATGCTCAATAAAGTACAGCGATGTCAGCATTAGAAAGTAAGATATTTCAAATGTCACAGGAGTGCGTTATCCCAGTCAGCAGTGTGACAAGCTTCTGGTACCATTGGGTCTCTGGGCTATTACCTTCTCTTTGCAGGTTCAAATGCAGCCATTGATTTTACAAACAGTGTATTAAGCTCAATGATAAAGTGACTAAAATGTTCCATTATTGTTCAGTAACCTTTCATGTGTATTTGCCCTCCACTTGTTCTGTCAATGACAACCTAATGGTTCAGATTACAGCATTTTTCCCAAAATGCCCCACAGTGTCAGACACAAGCTTCACTGGAGAGGCTATGTTTGAGTGTTTGTGTGAGAGCACTTTAATTGATTTTCTTCCTTTGACAAAGTCATGGTAGTGGAGTTGGGTGAATGAATTGACATTTAGGAATAGAGTACTTTCTATTTTCTTTACTGTTCCGTTTAGTGTTTCAATTATGTGGATTGTGTTCTTGGAGGTGATGTCCTGTTCACTGGGCCATGCTGAAAAACAGTAACTGGTAGGAAGTGTGCAGTGGATTGGACCCATTTTGCTGATTAAATAAATGAATTTCTCAGCCTTGTGTAGTCAGCAGCCCAACAAAAAAAATAAAAATAACATCAAGCTGCTGGAATTTCTCTCCATTGCATCAATGATGGCGCCTCGCTTCTGACAGCTACAAGTATCAAAGGGCAAGTGTTCATTTATGTTCCGGCAGCAAATCCATTATTTCCACTGTGCATGTTGTGTTTATGTGTTTATGCATGGATCACTCCACATTTCTCAGCCAGTCAAAAGGACAGGTGCACTGCAGGTCCTGGCCTACTTCTGAGCTAAACTAATTCAATGCTCATCCTGTGAGATAACAAGCAAAGGAAGTACAATGAAAAGTTTGCTGAGTATAACGTGTCACTGAAGACAGAAGATGTGGAACAATATCACACCTGTTTTTTCTCTCAAGTGTTTTTCTTTCAGATAAATATACAGCATCTCTTCTCAAACTCCCACTCCTATTCTATTGTTTGACATTATTTTTTGTCAGGCTTATTCTTCAAATTAACGAGCTCTATGATGGCTGTTGTTGGCTGTCAAGAGAAGAAAAAGAGCTATCTGTTTGATGCTGAGAGGATGAAGTGCTTTGTTTGAATCTAAAGATTGCCATTGTCAATGATTCATGCGCATGTGTTCATGTGTACAGAAGACTGTGCTAAGGAGCTAGAGCTGTTACAGTTTTGTGATGACAGCCATTTTGTCAGATTCAGGCCAATCATCAAAAATGGAGGACTACAATTTGCCAAGTCCCTAAAATAAAAAAAAGGGCAAATGTTTATTTTTAATAGAGAGTTGCTTTGCATTTCACACTGTGTTTATTTTTTCTTTTGCAAATGCTGGTGACATATTAGATACAAAAAGTAATTCACGGTGGCTTAAGATGAAATGTTGACCTGGATCCAGTGGCCATAATGGAGATGGAGTTGAACATGATTAGTTTAATACACACACTTATACAAGGAAGATTTATTTTATTAATGGTGCTGCTATTTCATGACAGTGACAATGCATTTATTTTATTTATTTAAACCCAAACAGTACTTTATCTTTGCCCCATCCCTCAGCACTGCCTCCTTTCCCTAAAGACATCTAAATTCCCTTCTATCTTCCTTTATTTCAGATTAAAGCTTCACCACCAAGGTCTTTGTGACCTCAGGAGAGCTGGCAGGATCAGACGGCCCCTGCTTTGCTTGCATTTTAGCTGCGCTAGCTGCACTGTCTTATCTATTTCATTTTTATTGAATGGACTCAGGTTTCTTCTCCCCTCAGGCTTTAGGGGCACGCCCACATGCTGGTGTTAGAGAGCTTTATGCTGACTAAATGAACAGCTCTACAGCAGTCAGGATGACATGCACTCTTTGGTGCATTGAAAAATAATATATCTACACAACGTGGCAGAGGCACACGAAAACATTTTTTCCGTAAGCCCTTTGCACCTCTGATTGACAGGAAAGGACAGTGGTAAGGGCTAGTAGTGGTGATGTATAAAATATAGTATACAGTATAGAATATCTGCAGGCTCACAAATCCCAGGGCACACTCCCTTAGGTCTGCCCCTGTGTCTCTGGGGTAAATGCCACTTGCAAAGAAAGAAATCACATGCAAATAGTTCCAGAGGTTCAATTTTAGAGCTGCTAGTATGTGAGCAACTCAGAGGTAATCTCCAAGTGGCACTTCTCTGACAGAAGTATGCAAGAAAGTGGTGTTCACCATACTGCTGTGCAATTGAGTTTATTCTGGTGGAACCTCATTAACATCTGAAGTGTTTTAAATCAGTCACATGACTACTACTAACTTATGAATCAAGTCCTCTAAAAGCCATTTTCTCCTTACAGATAATGCCGACACTTTCCTCTATTAAACATTAATGCATAAAGTAATGGTCTGACAAAATATTGCACTATTAAAAGAATCTTTGTTTCCACTCATATAAAAATAGATTGAAAGTCATAAAGTGCACTATTGTGTTTTCAGGACATTCAATCATCAGTAGTAGTAGAATCTGAATCCTCCATGCTGCACAAGACTGGGTCGAGATGAATAATAAACCATGACGTCTAATGCTGTAAGTGTAACAATTAGGCTGAACATGAGGATGCAGTATCATGGTCGCTGTTGTTCCAAGCACCACACTTAAATTAATCAACACTGACGTGAACAAATGGACCATGAGACCGTTTCTAAATTGGGGTGCAAATAAAAATTTCAGTGATAGCGAACCTAAAGTAGTTTAACAAACACCCAAGAGCAAATAAATATGCATTTGAGTGGAAACTCCTGTGTTTCATCTTTAAAAACAAAATTTAATGTTCTTCATTTCTATCCACATCCTTAGCCTTTCATTAAAACTAATCAGTCCAGAACGCTAAGCTCATGATTTGAGAATTAACAGGAAGCCAATCATACAGTAAGCAAACACAGGTCCCTAAATCACCATTTTTTGTCTTTGTAGTCTAGTTTGTAGTAGTCAATAGAAAAATATAAAAAATTGTAAACTGTACTCAACAAGGTCAAAATTAACCTTGCGCCGCTGGAATCTCGCGATATTTGGGAGTTTCCCAACTCGGTTAAATCCATCTTGTAAGTCAACCACTTGAGTCAAACCACACCGGCCTCTTGTGACCAATGATGTGGCAGCACAAACAGGAAAAGGCAGGCTTTTAATTTGACAAATGCAACAAGCATCCTCTTCTCCTCTTTGTTATCAACATGGCTACGCTACGCTATTTTGGCACTAAATTATTTTCTGGAAGGAAAAGATGTTTGTGCTGTGTTCCTATTACCAATTTAGTGTTTGTTCACGTTCCTTTTATTTGCAGATTCACTTCACAACTGTTACTGTTACAGCGGTTTGTTGTTTCGTCATATCTGCCACACTCTGGTTATGTCAAATGAATCTTTCATGATTGGCTAAAACTGATCTCGTGGTAGGCAGATAGTAGTCGGTGCTTCCTCCAATTGCCTATAACAAGTTTCCAACAGAAGGCGCCTCTCTTTTGCAAACACTTTCAATGGGCACCTTTCCAGATTGTTCTGTGAATCAGGCAGAGTCAGGTTAGGACAATGTAGAACCCATCACAAAAACACTTCTCATAAAAGTCAGCGTTTATTGATGGGCCTCTTTAAAAGGGTTTAAGCTTAAACATCGCCACCTTTTTTGACCTCTTAGCTAATGATGCACCAGTTCATGTTTGGATGTCTTCTACAGTGCATTGTGGCATTAATGCCCAATTGTGTGCATCCTAACGATTACTAATTATCCCACAGGAAGCAATTAAACGAAAGAAAAAATTAGGTTCAAGGCCCTATCACAACCAGATTGGGTAATTACCATGCTTAATATTTTCTCCATAATATCAGATACAGTTGGCAGCACATACTTAAAGGCAGACTGAAGCATTATTCTTATGATAAAACATCACAATGCTATTATGTGCTGAGCCATCATTTACAGGAACAGGCTATTGAGTGCCATAACAAAAAAACAGCTAGATTTTTCTGAGACTTACTTCCACTGCAGATCTACTTCATTATCCAGCTCAGAATTGACCAAAAGGAGTGCAAGTGACTTATGAAAAGCTTTGGTGAGTTTTAAAAAGCTTTTAAGAGTATAATTCACCTATCATGTGTTTGAATTAAAGTCATTTTCATATCACTGACACAAGAACTTTTAGGAGCATGAGGTGACGGGCTACTTTTGGTGACGTGAAGAAACATTTTTTCTTTGTTCGACAGTCAAATATTTAAAACAATAATCCATATCATGATCGCCACTGCAATTTTCCTTTTTCATCTCCTGTCCTTTAGAGGCAGATAATAAAGGCTGGAAAAGAAAGACAAGGTTTGCTTAGAAAAAAGGTCATGGGTAATGGATGTCGGATTACAGAGCGGTGACTTTTTCGACCGCACCCCTTTTTCTTTTCCATTGTTCATCAAATGACAAGCCTCAAATGTCATCTGTGCTCCATCAGAACGCTGTGTGTTCTACCTTGTGCACAATATAAGGACGGAGAAGTTGGTGAAATGAAGCTGTATCATTCTACATCACAACATTTTACTGTATTACTTTGTTTTGGAGAAGCAGATAAACTAACTCGTGCCTGTCTTTAATATGGCCTTTCTTAATTCAGAACTCAAACCAGTTAGGCTAAAGATGAAAGACAGTTAATGGAAGCTCAATTCAAACATCTTACTACTTATGACCTTTGCAGCAGATGTTTAAAATACTGCAGAAAGTTGTAATATAATGTTAAAGTAACCTCTAACCAAAGTCTTTACTGTTAATAGTAGCCTCTGCGTGTGTCATACAAAAGGGTAAAGTCAGCGGACAGCATCACTGTCCCAGATGGATAACAAAAATGCTAAGCAGCGTTGACAAATATAACTGGGCTGCCTGCCTAAGTGAGGAGCAAGGACAGGTTATGCTGTCATTTAGTATTAAAAAGGACACATTAAAATACACGTGTTAGTGATATCTTTCCTAACTGCTGACATCTCTGACTTAAGGCTAATAATTAATAAGTCTCGTTTATCAATTGTTAGAAGCAACACATCAAAAAGGACAAATACTGTATATAGACTACAAGCTTGTGCAATACTGCAAAAACCAAGTATAGCAAGCTATTTAAAGTGTGCTCACCTGTTATCAAGGTGGCATGTCTTGAACTTATTTATTTATTTATTTATTTGTTTGTTGGTTGGTTCATTTTAAGTTGCTGCGTTAGATCTTATTTGATTGTGGTAACTTTTATCTTTTATAAACCTGAAGCTACTTTCTCAAACTAAAGACTTCTTTTTCCCTGGATAAAAACCATACTTTGGAGCACTGTAACCTGTATAACCCAAATAAATTAAGAAAATGTCAGTGAGGGCCCTAGAGGTGTTACCTTTATTAAAAGTTTCCCACTGTCCTGCGGGGTACGTTTACACTCACACACTTATTCATTGAAGGAAAAATGTTGGTATGAGTTTGGGAACCACAATAGACCAAAAAATCCATAGTAATAGCAGTTTCTAGTGGGTTATTTTACTAGTACTTTAACTAAAATTTTAGCCTGGCAAGCCAGACTCCTCCCTGTACAGCGAGAAGTCTGGAAACGCTCAATGGCAGCTCGTTTTACTCAAGGCAGGGCCTGGCCGGGCAAACCAACTCGGGGCCAACCAATCGGAATTGCAAGAGACATGATGTTAGCTAGACAAAAATCAACAAAGAAGTAAACAAACAGACATGGCGTGAGGCGGAGCAGCTGTAAATGACTTCTGTTGTTTATGCTGTAAAAACCCGAGGAATATTTAAAACTGATTGAAGAGCAGAGGTAAACAAACTCTCGGCAGTGTCATCTTGACTGTTTTGAACAGGGGACTGGGGTCGCCTAAGTGGGATGCCAGGCAACACTCCAGCAACATTTGAATGTGATTGGTCAGTACAGAACATATCTGAGGAACTGACTGGCTTAAGGAGCTTTTACAGACTGAGATACTTTATGTACAAAGTGCTCACGTCAGGCTGTGCCAGGCTACTAAGATTTTAAATTAGTCTAGTTTCTCATAATTCCCAATTACGTTCAGAGGCCATTTATGAAAGGGGTTTAAACATCACAAATTATTTTGCAAGTCATAGAATAGCAAGTGTGTGCAGAATATGTGGACAGTACATGATTGTGTATGCCACACTGCTGTGTTAAATCAGGCTTGAAGGAGAGGGACTATGCCCTTGTATTACATTTCCTTTTTCCTAGTGAGTGCATTCACAAGTGAAATGGAACAACTTGATAGCAAAACCTTGCATGATAAAATATTGACATTTCTGGCCAGTGTATTTGCACAGGAAAGTAAAATAAAAATTGATTAATTAAGAAACATAATATGTAATGTCAAAATATGACTAAAGCCATATATTGGGCCATTTGTATCATAGAAACCTAACTCACACTGTACGAGTGTGAGTTGTGTATTCATATTTGCATATGAAGAAATCCAAAGCTCGTGAATTATGTGCTTACACCGTACAAGTTAATGTCATAATTTTGGTTCGGGTGCGTGTCGGGAGGGGTTAATCGCCTCTGGTAATACACCACACACAGCACAACAAGGACGCATGACAAACCTAAAATTTGTCCTGACTCAAAAATTGTTAAGCGACCAGATTGCACAGCTGTATGCCCAGCTTTAGATGACATTTTGTGTACAATAAGTGAGCCTACAGCCTAAATAAACCAGTGTAACTCTGTTGCCATTGGAATGTACAATAAGGTCATGGAGTCAAAGTTTGCAGTTCTCCTTCCAAAACCAAAAGTGTGTAATCAAATCCAATCAGCACAATGATGTACTCGTGATGACACAATCATCACACACTGTGTTACTGCACTTTTGTCTCGATAAACTGTAGAGAAGGTCATGAAGGGACCCAGCTGTGCACATGATTGCAGATGTTGACATAATTGGGCTGATTGCTCGATGGTGTTTTCACAGGCAGCAGCTGCATGCGGCACACTATTAAGCACGCCGCATAATTACTCGTCTTAGGGTAAGAAAGTAGAAGGATCTGTTTTGATTTTACTGCACTTTTAGAACTGGCAGTCAACACATCCTCAGCCTAATGGCATTAATGTACACAATGTAACATACACAGCTCAAACACAACACAATTCAAAATGCAAATGTCTAACACTTCAGATCATGGGGCTCACCTGGAAGAGCGCACACAATGACTGTAGAAGGGCCCCTTATACCGTCAATAAGAGGCACACCATATACTCGAGGAAACTCTCTCATCCTGTTTCCTGTTGGGCTTCTGTCCTATCAAATAAGTGCAAAAAATATATTTTTTATATTAGATCATTGCATCTAGTGATGTGCAAAATGACAATATTATATCTTGTTATGATAATAAATGTTGAAAATAGGGACACAGCTCTGCCTGACATCTTCTAAACCAGGACCAAATCAGGTCTAAACCCGCACTCTATGAGAATGGAACCAGACTGTCCTTCTTTTAAAAGAAGAAAAACAGTCTAGAATACAAGGCTAGGTCTAAACTAGAGTGAAACATAATTATTAGATTAGACTAGGGTGTTAATATCGCGTTAATGCAAACAATTTTAGCCACTATTCTTTTCAATTTTAACGTTACTTGCACATTAAAAAAATAATTATTGCCCTCCACAGCTTGAGAAAACAGAGCGGTGCAGCAGTAGGTTAGCATACATTCACAAAGCAGACATGGACAGCGAAAAGGGTCTTTTGAATGGCAGGGCTATTTTCTAAACCATGCCAGATAGCGCTCTTGACAAAACCAAAGTTATTTGCATTTAAGGTCGATGTGAACTGAGTTACCAGCACTTCCAGTCGGAAATATCAGCTTCTGGCTAAACACACCATAACATAGAGCCCCCAGCTTAGCCCCCACGCCAAAAGCAGACATAGTAGTCTGGATAGTCTGCAGCAAAAACAAGAAAAAAAAAAGATAGTTACTGCACGTAAGTCAGTTTTTTCAGCTATTTATTTTATCTCTCAGTTTGAAAGTTTAACACTACATTGTGTTAGTTGTAATATTGTTTTCAGTCATTATGCCCATCAGTTTCTGACCTCTTTCCTAAGAAGCAAAAAAGAAAAAAACACAAAATATGTCTTTAAAGGTACATTTAAAACAAATTCAAAAAATCTGATTACGCCTATTAATTCATGCTTTGGATGTTTTTTTGCCAAATCTAAAAGACACATGCACAAGAGTAATGTTAATAAAATTAAAGAAAACATATGTCTGCCTCTGTGTCTGCCTGATGTGTTAGTTTGTAAAAATTACACTTTCTAGACACATTCAAAAATAAACATACTCAAATTATTTACTATATTTTTTTATTTGTAGTTTATAGTTTATTGCCACTAACAAACAAAAGATTTAAACATACATACGTAGTATTAATTCTCTGTATAAGGGAATATCTGCAATAAAACAAAAGACAAAATTGTGATAGAATCAAAGTCCCAATCTTTGATTAAAAAAATTGTGATATGAAATTTTGGCCATATTGTCCACCTCTAATTGCGTCATATACAATTTATTTTAAATGTATTTGAAAATCCTGTTTTAGGTCCCGTACAGATCCAGTGTGTTATGCTCTAAGTTATTTAGAAAAATAACCCATGGAGCCAAAACCACTGGTGGAAGCATGTTCTCATTAATTCTATAGATGCCAAAAAAATAAATGTATCAAAGTTAAAACTCTCTTCATCTTAGAAGGTGCAAAGAGTGTAGACAGTAGCCTTCAATGATTCTCAAAACAGTTCCTTGCCCATATTATGTAACTCTGTTCTGTCCTTGAGGGAAAGTGTGGTGGTCTTACTTTGAGAGCCAAGAATGACTTGATATGCATAACTTGGTTTAATAAATTTCTTTTTTTTTTTTTTTTTGTTATCCCTTTAAAATGTTCTAAACCACAGACTACAAGCATTTCTTCTATTTTGTGTTTTTTTTTTTTTTTCAATCAAATAGCTACTTGCAAAAACATGTAAAAAGCATATAATTACATGAAATACAAGAAACACACTCTCAATTATGTCTTCCCAGATAAAAAAAAAGCTATTTTTCCATACACGTGGGAAGTTTGCTTTAGTGTCCAACAGAGAAAAACAAATTAGGAGGTGTCCTTTATAATCAACCAAGGTCAGGAATCCTGTGCAGAAAATGTGGTGTTTTTCTCGCACAGTTCTGCAATGGTCTGCTGAGTGTTGAGGACCTGCTGTGATTTATTTTGAGCATAGCAAAAAGTGTTAGTTCCAGTGACGCAGTGTGAGTTTGTCAGAAACACTTAGGTTCACAGGAAATTCTCCAAATGAACAGCAATGAAGAAATTATTAAACCATATGTTAAAGCGGTTTGTTTCTTTTTTTTTCTTTGTGAACGTGTGTTGTCAGTGAAGCATGAGCCATAACCTGCTCATATTTACTGTGAGCCAGAGACCGCCACTAGTTTGTGAAATAGAGTCTTGGGTGTCCTGACAAGAATTATTATTTATTTCCTGTTCCTCCTCTGCTCTGTGGGTAGAAATCAATGGCCAAATCAATAATCTCTTGGCCTATTCGTAAGATACAAGGTTGTTCCTAACCACCAGCCGCAGGTTTGTCCAGGAGAGTGGATATAAGATCTGTAGCAATCAAACTGACGCATGGATCGACACACCTCTTTCCTTGCAATAGCTCCCCAAAAAGAGAATTGACAGGACTTGGTGAATGGACCTGGTTGGACAGTTGCTTGGACGTTCACGTCGATATAGAGGATAAAACTACAGTAAAACAGCTGCTAAATAAGACACACCCTCCTTTTTTTTTTACCTCAGGTCCAAAATGAAAACACTATTTGAATCCCACAGAAGATGGAGTGATGTACCTTCCCCTTCCTCTCAGTATGTAATTAATGCCAGTGATGGAGCAGCTGATTATTAAATTATGCTATAGAGCAGAATTTCTGAAGCAGAACACAAGATGTTTTATGGGGAAATCTATATAATTTACTGTAAATATTAAAGTAATTAAATCCTTTGTTGTTGAAACTCAATGCAGAAAAAAACTTTACATATAATAAGCATAAACAGCATAATTTGCACCACCAAGGTGTAGCACAGAACATGTGTTGGTTTAACAAGCTGTTGTTTTTAGAAATAGAGTTTCAGGATGCTATTAGTTTTAAAAGGAAGAAAAGCAATTTTCTTTCTTTTACATTAAATATAATAGGGGCTATAACACACAAAATAAGATAAACAAGATAATAGTGCAATTATTTACGTATATTCGATAGTGTTAAACGTGTTGTTTGTGAAAGAAAATTTTACATTTTACAAAAAAGTTAATATACAAAATATCAACAAAACTATACTCCTTTTTGAATGGGTCATCCACTATGACCTCCTTTACTCAAGCACTCAGACATCTCTTCAGATCAGAAGTAAAGAGCGGCTTCCCCGGCAGCAACATTTCTTTTCTTGTATTATCCCAGTCCAATAATGTCCTGAGGATCCTGTTAGGCAGCAGGTGAACCAGTGGTCTCCCTGCATAGCACGCAAACCTGTGCTATGCAGGACGGCGTTTCTAAGAATAGTCTGTCAAGCAGAAATACCTCATGCAGTGAGGCAGATCTTACACAGCCCAGCAGAGCAGATCTGGAGCCATCCCCACTGCTGTGAACACGCTCATGGCAAGGAGTATTGATCTTTTTCTTATTGTGCACTAAAATGTAAATAAAGATTAATCACTCGCTTGCCAAGGAGGAACTATGTATAGTCCTTGATAAAAAAGCTCCTTTAGAAACAGACCCCAGGATAAACTAACTGAAGATGTGTTCATTATTGTTTTCTTTTATTTATTTAGATTCATAATATGGACGCATGTATCAATCCAATAGAGCCTTGTACATCTATTAAAAGCATATAATCCAAGATTTTTAGGTGAATGTTTGAAAAACAACCCTGGTCTCTTTGTGGCTTGTACAATAGAAAAGGCACTAACGGCATGTCTTCTGGTGCTTCTTTTTGTTCACAAGCCTAGTGGCCACTGGCCAGGAGGAGTAGCTACTACAGGGTTAAACCCCACCAGTCCTTATTATTATTATTATTATTATTATTCTATCTAGTTCTACATAGATTTAGTTGAGTTGACTTCTATTTTGTTGCCTTTAAGCTGAGGATAAATTGTATAGCCTAAGGTCTGCAATGATTAGCTTTACATTGTTCTCCACAGTAAGAGCAGTAAGAGCTATAGATAACAGAATTAACACCCTTGAGGATGAGGTAAATCAAGCTTGTAATATAAAGTAAAGTGCAGAAATATACAGTTAAATACAGGGCAAAGTTGTTTTTAACCTCATCTCTCCCAGGGCACTCGCTGCAGACTAGAAACTGGTCCACTGTGCAGGAGCGGTTTAGGCAAATTCACCCAGTACTTCATTAATGGGAGGACAAGGCAGGATAATAGTAACACAAATGAAGCTGAACTTAATATGTACGCATTCTGTTTCTCTCATTCTTGACAAGCAGCGACAGGTAACTATTTGTACTGGGTGCACTGCTGATGTAGTGAAGCGCTATTCAGAGCTGCTCCACTTTTTGTTAATACTTGACATGCATTAAAACAAATGCAACAAGACCGTGTCTTGTCATAGGCTGGTCTCAACAGCCCCACACTGACACATAAAGAGACACACCACGCTTTTCTCCCTGCAGGCTCAAGCTGATTTTTCTTTTACAAACTCTAGGCTCTGACAGCTTCTTTACTTTTTTCCTTGTCTGAAATCAGATGGAAAATTGAAAATGAATATTTGGTTCCGCATGTGAGTGACTTGACATAGTTGTCACATTTAAACTGATGGAAGGTGACAGAAAATGGCTTTTGCTCTCCAATAAAAGACACATTTAATGGTCCTGTCAGTTAGAGATTTTTTAAATTCTGAATCCTTGTTATCTTTGATTTTATCTATCAGCCCCTTAACATGCTTTCTACATTCCGCAGTGGGTTACAGTTTAGGAGCTCTCACTAGGACCGCCTCATGTTTTTTGCTTCAACTCTAGAGGTTTTATCCACCTTCATGGTAGCCTGGAGAGAGAAATGGACTAAAAGTGTAAAGAAAAAACATTAGGAAAATGGTGGCGCTTGGGACAAGATCAGGTCACATCAGTGGGAGGTGTGTGGACCTATTACAAGCTTGAGTGTATCCCCCACAGTAGGAAACACATGCCAGAATACTAAAGGACAGCCAAAGCCTCTATGCCCTCAGAGCTTAATAGAAAATAGAAATGCATAATGTGGATGTGTTTTCCAACTATTTTCCGACCATTGCCCTGTTCTCCCACATCTCCTGTGAATCGCCAAAAGAACCATTGTCTGTCATTAATCTTGGGTAAAAGGTGATTACAAGGAGATGCAGCTTATGAAGATTATGTCTCCCAAATGCCACAGAGTAATAAGAACAGATGATCATCGCTCATTGCGAGGTGAGAGAGAGAAAAAAAGTGCCAGCTAATTTTCACAATCATCAAGAGACACTTGGAATGTCACCGTCGTTTTTGATTTGGATATTCTGACAGCCTGTGAATACAAATCAGTTTCCAGCTGCCTTCTATTTGTACACTAGTGTACATAATAGATGATAAATAATCCATAACTGCTGTTGCAAGGGATACAATACTGTGTGGATTCAAGCCTGACTCTGATAAAAAGGACAGATGATACAGAGTTTAATGGGCTTTAGATGCAAGTGGTGTGCACTGAATTACACTCCAATGGATCAAACACGGCTGGCCTAATACTGTCAGTTTTGGGTTGTGTAACAGCGGCCATTTGTGCTCAGCTCCCATGAACAAATCACTGGATCAGAGCAGAGACAAGTTTGACTGTAGCCCCTTTTAGAGTCTCTTTTTGCAGCGTAATATTTCATGGAGTCTTTGTGAAGTCGTTCCACCTTTACCACAAGAACAGAAGCCCAATGCAGCAAGACGCTCCACTAGGCTCAGCTCAATGATGTGAGGCTACGTGTAGCTTTGTACGGATAAAAAAAAAATGTAGTAACTTCATGATGCCATTCAATCACTCAATTATATTTTTAATAGAAAAATCAATATTTCTATTGAAGCTTTGTCACGCCAGTTTTTATGAAACTAATGGGAACACATGTAGCACATTATCTCTCTTTGTGAAGACAACAGACCATTGGTAAACACTTACCAACAATGCAAAAGTACGCTGACAATCTTCTGAACCAGACTGAATAATTTTATCTCTCCTCTTCAATGCAATTTTACATTGAACCCAAGAGCTACATTTAAAGATCGGGTTAAATCATTATTTCAAGATGTTTGAAAAGCTTGAGGGAAAGAATTATCATTGTTATTTTCTACCTTCAGAATCAATCTGGTTCCAAGCAATTGAACGGCACAGTTGGCTTTTTAATGTGTCACCTAACTGCCAACTGTAAATTAGGCTGCTGAAGAAAAACGACTCCATTTTCTACCAGGAATTTCTTCTCACCAACTTGAACGAGAGAATCTATTTCTCCAGGGACTGATTTTTCACTTTGAATTACTCTTGTGGTCCATTCATCTCGCGCCCAATAAAGTCACAGATCTGCCGAAGCCTTGTCATTTTAGAGATTTGATGTCAGGCCTGATGAATTACATTTCATCTCTCTGTTAACATGTCCCTAATAGTTTGGGCAGAGAAAAGTTGATTTCACCTCCAAACCAAGGAAGAACAGAAATCCTATGGAGCAAAAGAAATGCATGCCAAGCTGCAACTTTTGTTTGATTGTTTTAACTCAGGGGCATTTTGCAGAATCCATTGATCTCTGTGTTTTGGTGTAAATGGAAGTCTTTTGCTGACATAAGCTAATGCAAACGCAATTGAATGTGCTGCTTATTTGTGTCTGCAGTGAGAAATCTGTCACAATGAAAGTCTGTTCCAAATACCATCAAGAACCACGGGACACTTTCCACATAATTATGCATCGCAGGCAGAATACCAAAGCTGAGATCAGTCTTGTACATATTCCTTAGTCTTAGAAATAGAATGGAGAATAGCTCTATATCAGGTTTCTCAGAGGGCCGTGCCTTGATGTTGTGGAGGAGATTGACGCTCTATTGTGCGTTGACAGATACTCCTTAAAGAGGTAAGAAAGTTTTGCAAACGGTTGCGACAATTTAACCAAAGATTTGTTTTTAGAACAGATAATATTGTGTGATGCAATCAACAATGCCTTTGCAAATGGATTAGAATCTGAAAAAAAGGCTTTTGTGAAACTGAATTTTTAGAATAGCTAGTAAATACACGCAATTAACATACACACTATTTGCCACTTTATAGCAGCTCTGTAAACACATTACGCTAAACTGTTAACTAATGTATTTTAATTCCACATTTTTTGCAAACGCCACTGACTTTAGGGCTGACTGGACATGACTGGATGATTATATTGAATAAATGTTTACTATTGCACTAAGCACAGTGTGGGTCTTATTACAGACTATACTGAATATAGAATAAGATTAGATTTACAGACCAGCCTCTTTGATTGTGAGAAAATAAGACTGTGTGCAATGGGTGCAGTTTTCATCCACATTATCTGACTTTGCTCACCCTTTGCTTCAGTGGTGTTTATCATACCAAGACAGCCTCCAAATGGCCTCTCCAGTTGAATTAGCTAAATATGAAAAATGAGGCAAACTGAAGGAGAGACACGGTGGATAAAGGTTAATGTACCAATAGACTGTGCACTCTGAATGTAATATGGATCAGAGTTTACAGTTTTTTTTTAAACCATTGCCTCGCTCCCACTCATTTATTCATTTTCTAAGCTCAAACAGTTGCAACTGTGATGAGCAGCTTATCAATACAAATCACCACTGACTGCTACAGTAAGGCCCCTGTGAGTTTCTCTGCTGCGCTGCTCTTGTTTATTTGTCTTCTTACCATTCTCCTGTTCATTCCCTGGAGATATCAATGTTAAATTGCTTTTTGGTTCAGAAGCTACGTTAGAAGTTGTAATGGACTTTGCCTTGGCAGAAGCATCAGATGACATATTGATTGTGCCCACTGGGTACAGCTAAAGTTTCTCCTCACCTTTGAATAATTCATGACTCTATTACAATTACTGCCCTAATTGGAACAATGTTTGGACGGAAAACTACTCAGATTGAACAAAAGAAGTTATTTTGTCTTTGTCTGCCTTCCCAATTTTTTTTTTAATTTGTGAATAGTAATGAGATAATTTTTCATACATTCTAATCGTATCCATTATAAAGATGATAACTCGTGTTGCCTGAAAGGCAAACAAAGTTTCAGACAGATCACGCCTCTTAGTTTTAATTAAAAATCACAGACAGCTTAATTGCAGTGCAGTTGTGCTCTGCTGGCCCATGATTGCTTCAGAAAGTGAAAGCAAGCTTGTGAGAGGGACTGCTGCAGATATTGCTCTGCAGTTCTTGCCCCTTGCCCCCCAATCAAGTTATTTTTTTTGTTTTTATTTTTCTGTAAGTTTGCTATAGTGGAGTAATGCAGACCAGGAAAATAAGTCTTCAGATTGTAGAACACTACTAGAACAAAATGTCACTCGATCTCATTGTCTGTGCACCTGAAAGTCAAGTGAAGCACTTAAGCTTCTTCTGCTCTTTCAGACTATTTTTCGCAGAATTTTATCTTATAAAGTGGGTCACTTTTGAAACGTAACTCCTCATAATTATGTATTTCTGGATTGATAAAACTGATCTGTAATTCACTGCAGGCTCTTAACAATATGTAAGCTGCCATACATATTTATGAAATTCTCAGCCTCTGGCTTACATTTAGCTGATTGTGCACTTTCTCATGCAGTCCGCTTTGGTCATAATCCATCATTATGTCTTGAAGTAGTGGCTGCCCCAGCGCCACGCTTCCCTCAACCATTCAGAGCGTATTGAATTATCACTGAACTTTATTGAAACATTAGAAGTAGCAAAGTCATGGATGGGGCCGGCCATCAGTGAAACTTTTCTGTGTTGCTTCTGCATTGTACACTGCATGACCTGCATTTAGAGTTGTTTATATATATATAAAAGTGTGTGTGTGTGTGTGTGTGTGTGTGTGTGTGATTGTGTGTGTGTGTGTGTGTGTGTGTGTGTGTGTGTGTGTGTGTGTGTGTGTGTGTGTGTGTGTGTGTGTGTGTGTGTGTGTGTGTGTGTGTGTGTGTGTGTGTAAAAAAAAAAACACAGAACACAACCAAAACTCATCTTTTGTAGTTTTGTCTTTTTGCTCATAAAGGGAATAATTAATTGGTTTGCCTGCCATGATCTAAACAGCCTTTTGACTTCTACAACCCAACTGTTCAAAGCTTTTATCTGTAATGTTCTATAGAGACTTGGAGGTAGAAGATGGTGTACAAGATGTACCTTCCATAAGGTTTCCTCTGGAGAATAGAAAAAAAGATTAAACAAATACACATTACATTGTAATAGACAACTCTTATACCGGGCTTAAATCTAATTCCTCAGATAATTCAGTGTGAGTTTAAGCTAGACATTTAGTGCCAGAACAGATGCCATATAACACATACAGCAGCCGTGCTTATGAGCGCAATAGAGAGGAATTTATCTCACGTTATATATATTCAGATTCTGACATTATAAATTAATAAATAATTAATATTGAAACACAAACCAAGCCAAGAGCTACATCTCAGACTCTACAGACTTTGACAGTCGAGTGTTTGGAAGAGCTGTCAGGACAATCCTCTCTCAAACCCTTTCAAACTGTTGCTGTTAAAGGTGGATCTACAAACTGAGGCCACATCTCCTCAATTATTGTCACATAAATAATGATACTGTAAAGTAAATGTCTATTTATTTATACATTAAAAATATATTAAAAATATTAAAGATTGTGGCATGCCCTGGTGATACCCACCGTTTTATTTTCACAAGTAATAATAAAGATTTTTTAAATGAATGTTTTTGACATTCCCACGCATTAAGAAACTCGGGGGGCCTCCTCTCCGGTGCTCCTTAGATGTCTTCAGGGCAACAACAAATGTTGAGCTACAAAACCTAACCCGACCCTGCTGACAAAAAGAACTTCAGGTCAGCTGTGTAAAATAAAGCCTAAGCTAATTCATTTGTTTAAACATAATGAAAAAAAATGCAGACAGAGTTACACGGAGCTGAAAGCGGACCAGAGTTACACGGAGCTGAAAGCGGACTCAAGGTTCAACAAAGTATGCGTGCCGACCCAAATCTTTACACTAACCTATAGTTCTTCACAAAATACCCAAATGGTGCAAAGGTTTACATCTGCTGGCAACAAGTAAAGGTTTAAAAAATAATGAGACTAACCTGATTCTTAAAGCAGAAAGTGCAAGCACAAGTAAAGTCAGTGTGTCGGAAGCTTTGAATTGTCATTGTGCAGATTAATAAAGAATGAGCTTCTTTAATGTTTTGCCTGAGTGAGCTCATAAAAGCCGGCGTGTTGTGAAGAGAGAGATGGAATACAAATAAACCTGGGACCAATAAATGTCACGTTTTTTTATTTATTTTTTTGTCTTGTGTTTGCAAGCATGCAGGAAATGCAAGACTTGGGTGTCTGTGAAGGGAAGACAGGAGAGAGAAGCAGAGAAAGTAATTTTGCAACAAGCTTGGCAAAAGGGCATTGTAAAACGCTCAGAATTTGTCATAGCCAATTGGCTGCAAGCTTTCAGAGAGCAAAAGGAAAAGGATGTTTTTGTGTAAGTCTTTTATCTTATTCTTTCTCAACACCAAAAAACAAGTCTGCTAACAGAAAAAGCTTTCATATGTAAACTCTACTCCCTTAATTACATTTAATCAATTATTCTGCACCTAATGTGTGTCTGAATGTATATTTTATTGGACAAGGATGTATAAGTGACAGACTTTAGTCCACTTTAACATCAACGCATCATTTGGGCTCTAAAGTAGTGTCCTTGTGATCCCCACTGCATTTTTTTGGCCGGCTCGGCACAGAGAACACTCTCCGGCCATGATGCACTGAAATGCTCACAGTGCACTGATTCATCATCCACAGTTCTGCACAGATAAGAACAAAATGTAAGCAGTGTTTCATGGCTATGACCTTTGCAAGCGGCACAGAAAGAACTCCACTTGTCAATTTTATTCCATCGCCCAATGAAAGAACAAGGGGATGCTGCTGGTGACCATGGGCACCTGAAACTCACAATATAACTATTCCATTTTATGCACCGGAAACATTCTGTGAGCGTTACATAAATGAGATTCCTTATTATATATTCTTTAAATCTGTCCACAGATATTAAAATAAACATTAGTAAAAGTTCCAGTTCTAATAGATATTCTTTATGTTTTTATTCATTGTCAGCAGCCACTAGGGGGCGCCCAGATGCCCCTGTTGTGTCACTAACCAGAGACTATGGAATGTTTTGTTTTTATGCTGGTGGGGGAAACCGGAGTACCTGGAGAAAACCCATCCAAGCACAGGGAGAACATGCAGACTCCACATAGGAAGGCCCCGTCCGATCCAGAAGTCAAGTAAGTTCTTGCTGTGAGGTGCCAACAATTATAAACATTTACTTATTGTAGCTCTTTTGCTTTTTTGAAGAGCAAACAAAGAAGATGTTGCAACATGGGGTGTTGATGACAACTTCATATGGAGGAAAAATGTTCATGCTAATTTTCTACCACTTAGTCCCGTGAGGGGTCACAGGCGACTGGAGTCTATCCCAGTAACTTTGGGCCCGGACAATAGTCAATTAGTTGCTTTAGAATGCTTAGTCAAAATTACTTCACACTTTATTATATCAGCTACAGCTCAGTGCCTCCACCAAGCAACTGCCTGATCTATCTTTAACCACTGATAAATAAATACTCATTAGTAGAGCAAGAGAGGCATTTTAAAGAAAAGACACATTTTATTTTCCTGTCTTTTTTTTTTTTTTAACAAAGTCCACACAACAGAATCTACAAGTGATTATCTTTTACCTAAGAACGTCAGAGCATTTTATATAAGCCACAGTAAACTATCAGAAAGCCATTGAAGACAGCTAGATTTACTGCTTGACTGCAGCAATTTTATGCCTCACTAATCAACCTTTACTGTGCCCATAGTATAGGCTAAGTTACAGCCACAGATACTGTAAATTACACTTCACAACACAGGCATCCACATTTACCCTGTGGCATGTTGCTTTATGACCCACTTTGTCTTTTTACTCCAATCTGTCTCGAAGCAAGCAGAGTTACATCGTTTATATGTTATTGATTTTTAATCTGGTAATTCTGACTTTTGTCTCATAATATTGACCTGCTACTTTATTTGTTACCTTAACTTTTTATGATTGTTCATTCTTATTATTCCATTATTGTAACGTATCCAAAGTATGAAGTGAATTAATGGCATCATGCTAGACTGTAACTGTTCAGGTTCTTAACCTAAACCAGGGCTGCTACAAACTTACATGACACTGTTGCTTTTCATTTCATGTTTTATATGTTATAAGTTTGTGGTGCAAATGTTTGTTCACGTGATTTACGTGAATTCTCACAGGACGGTAGAGCGCCCCGCCATTTACTTTGTGGAATATCTGATGAATCTTTAAAAGTGAGGTTAGTCAAGAAAACATCAAAATCTATTTTGAAGTACAAAGATTACGTGTTGGTCTAAGTTGTGTTTTTGTAATAACTTTTTTGTTTCCACTGTGCATGAAAAAGTACCTGCTCCTTACATTTTGTTGTGGCCATAGAATAAATCCACACTTGAACTTTTCCTGCAGTCGTGTTTGATTTCCTTTTGCTGCCGCTGATCCCAGTCAACTCTGTGAGCCCCTCTGCAAAGTTTGTGTCGGACACAGTGATGCATCATTAATGCACTGCTAGCTCAGGGACTCATCAAATATTTGTATGGTTCTCAATCAAGCAGCAGCGTGCTTACACTCGCTGAATGCCTCAGCCCCTCAACGTTGCCTCTCAGAAAGTTGCGCTGCGCTCAATTTATGCTCGAGACAGCTGCGGTGACATCGAGTCACAGATGAAGGTCAACAATGCAAGGTACCATGAGAGTAGACTGAGAAAAGTAGAACGTAGAGGAGCATAAATATCTGAAAAAAATGCTGACTAAATGTTTTCTAGCTCAGATGGGATTTTAAACTCTGAACCCTGAATTGTTGGTGCAAGACACATTTGTCAAACATCTTAACATTACTGTAAGTGCGGTGTACTTTCTCCACAGTTCAAGTGTCAGCCAGCAAACGGGAAAAGAAAAACAACCGTGCCAGATTATGTTGAGCTAGGGAAGATTTATGAGCATAATAATGAATCCTATGCCCACTTTAATTACAACAGTCCTGGACGCTTTAAAGTATGGTGATGCAGCTGGAAATAATTTGCCTCATGTCTTAGTCTTTAAAACCCAGCAGATAAACATGGATCAAGTAGTGCATTTGCATCTTAACAAGGTTTTTTTTTATTATTATTTGTCAAAGCTACTGTTAACAATTTGCAACTAAAAAAAAAAAAAAAAGAGTCTAATTGCTGGTTGGGCTTACAAACATATTACAGGATAAATGTTGGTTTCACTTAGCGTTTCGGAGTCTGTTAATGGAACTCGACGGCACATTTAACATCCAGGATTATGAAGCACGTGACACATTAGAGAACATGCAAATATATTTATGAATGGATTTTGAATGCCAACTCGGTGCTGCACAGATGCCTTTCACCTACACTGTCTGCAAACCACCTGTCTCTGCCGTATGTCAAACGATCCGACCATACCAAACTGAGCCAAACAAGGAAAACACATCAAAATCTGTGCCAACGCAGGTGTGTGACAGTTCCACCTGTGTTTCACCAGGCATTCACTTCCCTTTCACTCGCTCAGATAAAGAGTCTGATCTCTGGCACAATAAAAAGGATCTGTCAGGTTTTGGCAGGCTCTAGTTTTGTTCAAAGACTCCCCCAGCACCCACCTGCTTTCCCCCGGTGCTGCTCAGAGAGAGACCCAGGCAGGGGGTTGCAGCCTTCACAGACTTGTACTTACCTCACTCTTGCCAGCTGGCTACCGAATTTTCAGGTATAAAAATGCCATTATTCGCTTTTGCAGCACTATTACATGTGAGCCAGAGAATGGATACAGGGCTCAAGCATTAGTATTCCACCAAATGTCAGATATATTTTAATTAAAATGTTGGCTGAATGACACATGCCGCTTCTTCCTGAATGGCATGATGCCCTAGCCTTGTATACCAGACCGTTAAGTTCTTTGTATAAAATAGGAAAGGAGTTAGACGCGGCTGGCATGGCTAATGATGCCCCAACCAGGAAGTGTATTTCAGTTAGAAAGACACACAGTTGTCTACAAGCTCTTTTAGATAGTGATGCTAAATCTTTTATCCACCCTTTAACATAACATCAAAGAGTTGAATTCATGCCATTAAGGATATAAAATATGCCCTATGAGCTATATGCTCCTTTAGATTACTGCAGGATACACCTGTGATGTTTAATTTATGTAAAGATATACATGAGAAGAAGATAAAAGCACTATCAGTGTTACTGCAATAACAGAAAATGGTATCTCTAAGACAATGCTTTAAATTAATGTTCTGAATAATAGATACGTATAAGGGACTGTTAATTGTCTCTTTGTTAGATGTGTAAGATCTAATAGATGATTTAGATTCAGCAGTATATGTGAGTTCCATGAAGTAATTCAACCCTTTTATGACCTAATGCTGGGGCTAAGATAAAACACACACAGAGATGAATCACATTATTGTATGAATATGTAAATTTAGTCTACACAGCTATTACAGCAAGCAGTCACTCACTGGTTTAATGCTTTTCATTAAGAGCAGTCTTTGTGTATATTTTGTAACTGTGTTGAAAAATGTCAGAGCCCAGAGTAATGCATCAAACATGGCAAATGCACGTTTGAAGAATGTTTGACAGCAATATTTGAAGTTCATTCTACACACAAATAAGATTTTTTTGGCTGATCTGTCTGCTGTCTCATAGGCTGCTGCATGCTGCACACCATAGCACCTGATTTGGAAAGCTTATATTTGACGTTATTACAGACAATGTTTTTAATGATATTTTTCTATATAATCTAAAACTGCCTTAACAGACATATATGGTTGGGGGTACAACACACATAACAGACTTTTAAATAAGTGTACTGAAAGCATTTGGGAGCAAAAAAACATCAACCAATCATTGTCGCTTGACTAGTGTTTTCCTTTGGACCTCTGGCTTGTCAATCATTGTTTTCTCAACTACACAACATTATGCACACATGTGTGGTCCAGAGTGTGTCTTGGGGATTCTTTTTCACAATGATGTTCTCTGAAGACACAGAAAGGGCATGCTACTGGCACATCCAATGACCAAGATTTCAGCTGGACAGGTTCATTTTTTGGTGAAAATATTTGATTGTGGGAACAAGACAAACTTGTATTCCGACACTGTAAAGCAACAGGCTGTTTGGTAATGCTACAAGTAATAGAGGGAATACCCACTATTACTCATTACCAATCTTCCTGCTCTTGTCTTTCCCAAACTCCCATTTTAAGTGTGCTAAGTTATGCTACTCAAATGTTAAAACCATGAAAACGGTTCTAAGCAGTGAGTCCGACAGTGACTCCACTAACGTGACACAGCGAACACCGGTAGAAAACACACTCTTATGTTCTAATGCACGTGCATGAGATTTGGGAGCCATTTACGGGGCTGTTTTTACGCATGCGCTCATTTCAAAAACTCACTAACAGTTGTTTCTCAGTCGCTGAATACATCCTGTGTGACAGCTTTAAGTATTGACAATATTTTTTTATTTTATTTAACTTTTATTTAACCAGGATAGTCCCACTGAGATTACAAATCTCTTTTGCAGGGGAGTCCTGGCCCCATGTGTGTTTGAGGGGACTGTTGTACATGTCTTTGGTGGTGGGGAAACCGGAGTACCCGGACGAAACCTACACAGACACAGGGAGAACATGCAAACTCCACACAGAAAGGCCCTGTCCTGGATGGGATACTAACCCAGGACCTTCTTGCTGTGAGGCAGGCGTGCTAACCACTTTGCCACTGTGCCGCCAAATATGAGATGAATTGCATATTAAAGTGATACTGGCCCAACTCGATGTAAGGCTCTGACATCTCTGAAGACTCAATTATTAAAATAAAAAATCCTCACCTGTTAATGTTTTCCCTCTCCCTCAGCATGTGTGTTTAAAACTTAAGTTTTGTGCGTCTTTGTTTGTGAACATGCTCTCACCAGGACACAACTTTTTTTTTTTTTTTTTTTTTTTTAGCCCTGGTTAATGTCAAGACAGGCAAATTGTAGGTGCCATTGTTCGGGCTGGAGGGCAACCGGAGTGAATTGGACAGCTTGACAGCTCTCATTAGCGTATTAGACACAAACAGTGGCACAGATGCTCCCGGTCAGTCCTTGGTCAGCCTGGAGCTCCGCTTAACGGCCGTCTGACAGGTGGCTTTGTGGCACTCTGTCTCGTGGCTGACAGGGACACAAGGGCTCATCTTTAGTGGAGCGCTGAAAGGAGGACAGATATTCTATAGACACGAGGAAAAGGAGGTTACAATCAAACGAGTCACATGTTTACAATGGCAGACGCGTGAACCACTTTATCTTGATTGTTTTAACCCTACACAAGTTTAATATGTTTTATGTTTATGTTTGTTGTAACATGCCTACAGTTCATGTTTTTGACTAAACTCACATCTGGAAAATGAAACAAAATAGTTACCAACTAAGTGAATGGAGACATTTTGAAACACATTCATTTATTTACAACAATAGAAATCACCTCAAAACTCATCACAACACATTGAGTCAGTGCGTCTTGGTTCAGTGGTTCACTGCAGAATCAAATGTTGGCTTTGACAGTGGCTTCAGTCATTTGTTATGGCACAAAGCTGAAGGTTTAGCTCTCACTTCTGCTCCTCACCACCTGAAAAATCAATGCCAAGGGCAGAGCAGTTGTGTTGAACTGGATAAAAGTTAAATGATTTTCCAACATACCTTTTGAAGTTTCTGCGGCGCCTCGAGGATAAAATAGAATATTTAAAAGTAACACAGTCATGTAGGCAGACTGAGGGGAAAATAAAAATGAATGTAGCCAACTGTGTACAGATTTTTCACTGTTAACCTTATGGTCAAACATAAAAAAATCAGCTTTCATAAGATATTATTACTGCTCAAGTTTGACAAATCAATTACAGTTGTCTTTCTGACAATATAGGCTTCAATATAATGAATCCAACTGACTGCACATTTAGAAGCTGGGCTCATAGTGTTTGTCAGAACGGTGCAGCCTGGTATTGGGTAAACTTACATGTCGTCTTTACTCTCACCACACATTATTTCATTTAACCATCCACAATAAAAACATGTTTTTTGTTTCAGCAGTGAACAACGTACAGATATGTGAAGAACAACCTAAATATTATTGTGCTTAGACTGTGATTTGGAAAAACACAAGAATGAATAGATTCTCCCATGTTTATCCTTACACTCCATAATAACTCTCTGTATAATTATTTTTCCAGCCTGGCAACTTTAATGTAGAATCCAATCATTCATTTGATTTCAGAGAAATAGTGATTGTAAGGAGTGCAGAGAAATGGAATAAAAGCCCATTTGTAGAGTTTCTTAAAAGAGCAGAAATTGCAACTGTTACATAAACACAAATCCAGTTACAAATGACTTGTATCAAATGTTAAAAGGCCATAGGTTAGTTATCCCATGTGGGCTAGGTCAGCTGAAAGTCAGCGCAATTTTCTCTTAATCCACTTTAAAGATTCATGTCCAAATCATGCTCTGAACTCCACTGTGACTATAGCTGCAGGCTGTGTATGCTTTGGGAGGGTTGTGTATTTACAACACACATGTGAAAGTAAAATAGGCCTAAACATGCTTGCACTCCTCAATCCCCTGACATGCTCTGACCTAAAAAACACAGACAAAAATATAACAGATGTATAATGCAAAAATAATGGAATAGTGTCAGGCCTGTCTTATTTTCAACATAGACAAAACAATAACACACTCTCAAATAAATACAGTAAAGCCTACTGTTACAATGTACATGCTTTATTATTTGACAAATTTAAAGCCTCTGGGCTGAGATTTGTTTTTTGCCCCAGTGTCTGTGATTCAAGGGGCACCTGCCAAAAAACAAATTAGAAGGATAAAGTGCTGTGGCCTTGATGCATGCGGTATGGAATTTTTTTTTATGACAATTTGCATTTATATCAGCTATGCCATAGCATAGACAAGCAGAGAAACTGTATTAGGAGTCGATGACTATTTGTTCTTTAAAGCCTCAGTAGGAAACGGTGAGAAATTGCAAATATGTAAAGTGGATCAAGCTGGTGATTACACTCCACTTGCAGTAGTTAGTATGCACATTGGAGTCACACTTTGCTGATTAAACTTTACTAATACTCTATACTCATTATGACCTCGTCTTTTTCTTGCTAACTCAACATCAAAAACCACTAAGCCCTTCAGTCAAGAAATAAAGACTGTAGGCTATTGCTAGAACAATATTTCAAAATGGAAAAAAAATAATAAAAATAAAATAATTATGTCTAGAACAGTTCATCTGGGTTAGTCCACCATCAGCTGGAGCGGGCCCCCTTCTGTTGGGGTCTAAGGGGTGGTCCCAGCAGACTAAGGGGAATTTTTTCAATGCTAAATCCCTTTCACCTTCCACTAGTATTCTGTTTATCCACCACACTCACATCACTCTCACACATGCACACGCAGACACACGTTTTCCTAATTTGTTTTGTATTTTGTGATATTCACTTGATTTCTTTATTTATTTTTTGTTTCTATTTTTTGTCCATATCTAGCATCACTTATAAAAAAAAGAAAAAAGATTAAAAAAATACATTATTTTGGGACTGTAGTAACAGTAAAAAGATGGTGTTTTGCTTTTTTGAATATTTTGAGCCGCCAATGAGTGAGCAGATGCATGGCAGCAGGCAAAGTGATGACCCATTGCTGATGGATGTGGCAGCCATGACAGGGACTAACCATCTTGCCATGGCTGCTGCATCATAACAGACAATGTGAGCCTTTGCCACGACTTGTCAGAAGAACAGCTTTTCACCAGATGACAACACTGAACAACCTCTTGCTTTTGGCTCAGACATGATCTGCTCCTAACAAGACTTACACACATGAACTTACACGACCTAATATGTAAGTATTATTGACGCTGTTACACAGTCTGTCTTCAACATGGAGCCTCAATAATCTCAAATGGAAAACCCTTTTCTTCAACAGTTCTAAATAAAAGTAATCCCTTAGACCCACATCACAATTCTACTGCTAAAAAAGTAGCTAAAAATATATCGGTATAGGCTACTAGATAGATCTCTGAATATTTAAATAGTCTATTCAGTTAATCCACAATGATTCATGTATTCTCAGTTGATTTAACATTAGAGCATATTTCGCTTTAAAGCACTTTTTTATTAAAAATACAGTTTCCTAGTTTCAATAATTGGTTAGGTAATGTTTTATATCATGAAGTGTGTCATAACCTATTGTTGTAGAAAATAAATAATGGTTTTGTTAAAGAATTCTAATAGGATTTTGCTAATTCTATTGGTGGTAAAAAGCCTTATACCATGTATAAAGTATAGGCTATATAACTTTTTTATGATAACACAGTTTATGGAGGCAGTCAGGTTTCAAAATGTCAAGTTTAATGTCAAGGTCAAGTTGATGATTTGTTGAATATTTATACTTCTGGTGTTTTAAATGTTATGGATGCTATTGCTCCTGTTAAGGTTAAAGTGATTAGGAAGAGGCAGAAGGAATCGTGGAGCAATGCTCTTTCTGTCAGGGCACAGAAAAGAAAATGTTGAAAAGCTGAAAAAAAATCTCATAAATTAAAACTCTTAATTTATTATGAGGTATACAAATAAGTATTGGATGTTTTCAATCAAACTTTGCAAAAAGCAAGAGAATTGTTTTTCTCAGAGATTATCAACAACAGCCTTAACAAATTGCATGACCTATTTGCTACAGTGAACAGATTAACAAACCCTCCATTTACCCCAGAATTAGATTCCACAACTAAATTCTATGACTTTGCATTATTTTTCAACAAGGTTCAAGGCATTAAACTGGTAATACATTCCAAAGGGTAAACAACAACTCTGCAGCCGCCAAGGAGACACTTGGTTGGGTTAATACATTTTCACCCATTAAAGACAGAACAGTTGAAAAAAAAGAGTTTATCCACCTGCTGCCTCGATATTTTACCCACTAGATTTCTATAATCAGTACTAAGCAGTTTGTTACCTCAACTCACTGATATAGTGGATAATTCCATACAATCTGGTATTTCTAAGGGCCTTAAAAACTGCTGTTATCAAACCTCTCCTAAAGAAGAGCAGTATTGATGCTACAGTGCCCAAAAACTATTGACCCACATCAAACCTGTCATTCTTAGAAAAAGTTGTTGAAAAAGTTGTACATCAGCAACTTACTGAGTTTCTAATGCTTAACAACTGCTATAATCCTTTTCAGTCAGGATTAAGGCCCATCCCAGCACAGAGACTGCACTTATCAAAGTCAAAAGAGGAAGTTAAACACCTTTCTCTTTAGCTCCGCCTACATTCAGTAAAGACAACTGAAAGTGTTTTTAATCTGCACTCTTTATTGTTAGATTTTTTAGTTATTCTGTATTTTACTTAAATTTTGTATTCTAAATCTTGTCTGTGTACACTTTTTCTTTTATTTCTGTAAAGCACTTTGAGTTACCCTTGTATGAATTGTGCTAAATTACCCTACCCTTATACCATCAATGATTGGAATCTAATAGGACTCTACAAAATTGTAAAATCCTATAGGACTTTTTGAATTAAATCGACCAATTTTTGGTGTGTGATATTAGGAATATAATAACTGTATCTTGTGCTTTATAATAAACAAAGGGATATAGCAAAGGGAATAGCATTTCTTTGAGATTTTAGACGCATAAAAAGCACTTTGCTGTTGTCACGTCGACGACATGGATCCATGCTTTTGTTACACGTCCACGCTTTAAACTTCATCTCCCACAAACGCCCTGCCTTTTTTTCTACCCACAAACCATTGCGCGTTTGCCCACTGAAACAAGAAGGTCGTGTTAGCAGCGCTGTACTGAGACAGAGAAAAACAGGCTGAAACGATGTTGGGACAAGCTGTGAGGAGATTTGCAACCTCTGCTGTTCGTTCTTCACATTATGCAGAGGGACCTGGAAAGGCAAGATACTTTTTATGTCAAAATTTAGTCTGTAACAACTTTATTTACGACTTGGCCTTGTCTTGTTTCCTCATCCTGACGTTAGCATGCTACGTGGAGGTCATGAAAGTAACTTGTCCATCGCGTGTTAGCTTTTGGTAATAAATGCTTTTTTCTGTTAGTTTTTATGATTTAATGATACTTTAAGTTAACTGCTAAATTTATGGGTTATATAAATTGACATATGACGTGTTCGAGACTAGTATTTTGTCACAGGGATCTGTCCCATCTTAGCATAGCGACACAGCTATGCTAACTACCCAATACGAGGAGCTAGCCAATAACATAAGTGATTATAGTTGTGTTCTCATTTGGAGACCATCGACTGAAGTGAATTAGATAACGCATTAAAGCCGCATGTTTCTTAGTTGTTTAGCTTTAGCTCAATTCCAACAACAACTAACACAGGGTCATTTGAGGTTATGCGGAAATGTACTTGATTGTGTAGCTTTGTGTAAACTGATAGGCATTAAAAACATTTTTATTGCCATCTATTGTTACACCATGAAATGCTTAAATCGAACTCTTGTATCTGTGTATTGTCTTTGGTGTGCACCAAGTGGAAGAAGTTGCTGGATTTAAGGAAGAAATAAAGACCCCAATTATTTTAGTCAATTTTCATTTAAATGTTTTGGATTCCATGTGGATTGTCCAGTGTTTTATTTTTTATTAATTTGAATCATTTCTTCTTCTAGAACTTGCCGTTTTCTGTGGACAACAAGTGGCGCCTGCTGGGCATGATGGTTGTGTTCTTTGGCAGTGGCTTTGCAGTCCCCTTTGTTGTTGTCAGACATCAGCTCCTGAAGAAATAAAATGGCTCGGCTATTGTTCAGTTTCTGAGGTAATTTTCACTCCTTTGTCTTGCTTATCAGCTTTCATTAAAATGTCAGGGTGATGGGTGGTACTGTTTTGTAGGTTTCTATTTATATACAGTTGTGGTGTTTACAGACACGCATCACACTCAGACAGTTTATTGCTGACTTTGATGCATATCAAGTTGGTACAGGTCAGGGCTGTGTGTCACATTTATCTAAAGCTGGCACAGAAATTGCTTTTCTGTCATCAGACAAATGTCAGCTTATCATTCCTTGCTCTGCTTCTTGTCTCCCTCTCTGCAGGTTGTCAGCTGGAACAGTTTTATCCTTGCAGTCAAATGGGGATCACTTAATTGTCTTTGTAAATAAATTATCCATAAATATGAACATGTGTCATCTTACTTGTAGTGAAATTCCCATTTTTATTTTATTTATTTGAGAACAATTGCAACTGCACCACAGCAGATTCACAGTAAAATGTTAGCCACATGACTTCATAATGTGTCTAATGTGTTTCAAATACATTGTCTGAAATTGTCATATCCAAAAAGTTATGTTTGGAAAAGTCAACTGTGGTGCCCAGATCAGATTATAAAATATTTTTTTTAAATGTTTTTATTTTTTTTAAACTAAATCAAAGATAAACGCTTATCTGATCCCATCTGTGCGTTGTGTAAGTGATGTGGTTAAACCATCAAGGAAAAATAACAGAAATCAAGCCACCCACAGCATTGATTAAATAAAAGCATTGGAGCTTGAAGAATCCAGTAATTTTGCCCTTTCAGCACTTTTGATTATCCTTGGTATTGTATCCTTTCTCTATAAATGGTTGCACTCAAGTAGAGTCCTCTGAATAACTTATTTCATTTCAACTAGCCCACTGCTCCTGGCTATAATTATCTGAGGACAAAGGATTAAAACGGTGGGTGTAAATACTAACTTATACAGGATGGTGAATATAAAAGTGAAGTGGCTTTATTTGCACCACTATTCAAAATGAACTTGTGCCTGAATAGATTTATACAGCTGTGGTGTTTTCCATTATTTTGTGCTTTAAAATGTAGTTAGGTGCCTGACCTGGCAGTAAATCTGTAAACATTTTATTTATTTATACACATTTATTTGACGGGGAAAAAAACAAAGCATTGTTACAAACAACCACTGCTGTGTTAAAAGTCTTATAGCTAAAAGCCATTTTGCAGACTGTGACTCTGGTTAGTCTTACATTCTACATTAAAGACAAAGACAATATACATTACACAAATACTGTTACTATCAATAAAAAGGACATGGAACATTAAAACAATTGATGCAGAATAAACAATGCAGTATGCAATGCATTTCTCCTGACGCTTTAGTGTGCACAGAAATGGTTTTGAGACACTTTTTTTTTATTTTATTTTTTTTACTTTATATTTGGAAATTGTGAAGTGTTCCAAATGTTTGGTCCTTTGACAGTGAAGGAGCTCTGACCAAGTGTAGTTTTTCTCTTGTCTATTGCTGGTTTACATTCTCCTCTGACAGCTCCTCTAGTGCTCATACTTTTCAATCAACCCACAGACTATTTCTGTGTCCATTAAAACACTTTGAGAAACAGGGTCTTATAAGACAGAAGCTGTTCAGATTAGTCCAAACAGTCTTGACTCCAGCCATTTTTCCAGTGACATTAAAAAGATATACACTTGCTTTTTGTGATAAAAATTAGACTGCATTTAACACAAGACAGGACTGTGGGGGATTGCACATAAGGCCTCCAAAAAAGCAAAGAGAAAAACATGAAGCAGCAGGTACTTACCCATAAAAGTTTGATCTATTCTCGGCTATTTTGTTGAAACTGGGGCTTTTAAGAATCCTAGTTTATGCCAGACTCTAACAGTGAGCACCAATTAGAGACAATAGCATTATCTGGACATGGACCAAGCTGCATTTCAGAGCTGGCAACTTATGAAAAGTACATGAGGGTGTTCTGGCACACAACATGAAGCCGGATGGGTCCTCGAGCGCCCACAATAGCCTACATCACACATTTCTGATGGCTTCGCCATATCTCTGCTGTGTGGCAGTGAGAGGCTGCAGGAAGGAAGTTTGTGGGGCTGAGGGGGGTGGTATAAGAGAATACATTACTGGAGGATTACTCAGGCGGCATGCCAAGTCTCTTGCAGGAGTTTGTCACACTGCATCTATGCAAGTGTGGATGAAATAATAGACAGGGAACATCTGTGGAATTTGTGCATTTTTTTCAAAGCTGATGCCTTCCTTTTATCCAGAAAATTCATTATTGAATCTTCTATCAGTCCTTACTGAACTGGCTCCAACTGAGTTATCAATTCCACACCACAGAATCTCACATAATCCATGTCAATAGACACAATACCTACCATAAGCTTTGCACACATGGCTTTAAATGATGACCAAATGCTTTTCAAACAGCATCCACGCATCAGTTCCTATCAATGGATGGCTAGTATTTGTAGCCATCCATTGCAAACTCTGCAGACTGTTCAGTAATGGTATTTTCTACATCTCGTGTTGAATCTAATTATAAACGCATTTGCACTTCAGAGGAAGATATATAGGTGGCTCGGCTTGCCATAAAGCATGTATAGCCTCTAATGAAAACACTAATTTGATCTCTGCATTAAAATGTCGTTTAACTGCAGTATCATACATTTGTTACATTGTGTGAGTGGACTCTGGTCCGGTGGTTATAAAAATATTTACTTGTGCTGAATGACACTAGGTGCCTGACAAACACTCTACAGACATAATTATCCATCTGAGTGACATGGATGAGCTCTAATCAGCACTTTGTTGTTAACATCTTGCACAGCCGCCTTTCGTTGCAACAACAAATCAATGCATTCATTCATCTGATGACCAAAAAAGTATAGATGCTGTCCAGCCATCAGATTAGCATTAAGGCAATACGCAGTGAAAGCAGGTGTCTTCAGAACCACAGCACTGTGCTCAGTCAGTCAATAAAGTTTCAAGGACAAGCTGAATGAGCTAAAGTTTTCTCTGCTACGCCCATCCTCTTTCCCTTACCTTCACTGTTTACCACAGTCTACCACAAAGATGCTGACTGGTGGAGAAGTAAGGGAACTGTCAGTGCAGAAGATGAAGTGTACAGGCACCTCCCACTTCGTCAGAGAAAGCCTCTACTACCTCAGCCAGAAACTCTACACAATTAGTCCAGAGCCTCTGGGGGATGGCTGTTGAGTGGGATGAATGCTCACTGTAGAGCTGCTCTTACTGTAGGTGTATTTGTCCTGTGAAAGATAAACAGATGATGGCTTTATAATATAGAAATGTTAAGGTTGGGGTTGGTTGATATGTTTTTTTGCTTTAATTGTTTTTACTTCTTATATTTGCATTACTCAAAACTTTGTTGATGTAAAGATGAGCTTAAAGTGTCAGTTAGGAAACATTCTTATAATGTTCAAAATACAGTATATGGGCCATTACATACTGTATAATGTTTTATCCTTAATTGTCTTCCATTGTCTTGCTCTTCAATGGACAAAAAACTAATAATTATACATACAACAATTAGATGTATATCTACCAAAATAAGGATCCCTTCATTTTGTGCTTCACTGAGACTTTCGAACACAAAAAATGCTCTTTTAAAGATTAAAATATTATGTGTCAAGTAATTCTTTTTTTCGTCCTGGTGCTGGGGGGTCTTATATGGCACTGGGAGTGTCAAAAATGGGCAGCAACATTGATTCTGATCAATAAAAATCTTTTGTGAAAATTTGTCCCTCAAACACAAAAAAGTTCTCTGCTATAAAAATATTAAGTGAAATATGTTTTTTACAATGGAGGTTCTCATCCAAATCTGGTAGTGTAAAAAAACATTAATTCTGATTACAAAATGTTTTGCTTAAAGTTGCTTGTAAAAAAATTGCTCCACCTGGGTCCCTAGGACACAAAAAATGTTTTTAAATGGTTGCCATGGAAACATGGAGGCATTTCAAAGCCAGGTAATGAAAAAAAAATGGAACAGCAATTATGTTGCAATGTATTGAAAAAAGGCATTTTAAAAGGGAGTCAAATGGCACAAACAAAATGCAGAAAGGAACTCAGGAGGCACATTTATTTTTAATAAAAGCATATCTAATACTTTAAGGAAAAAAATTGTAAAACATTTTTGCTCACCCTAAAATACACAACCTGCACAATTTCTATGCCAATTGCATCAACACAGACAAAGTTATGCAAAAATGAAATGACCAACCCAGTTTTTCCCCAAGAACATTCTGAGGCAACAACAAACACTGATATTCCACTGTGACATAACCCTACATAATTAGAGTTGACATTTAAATACAGACAATTATACCCTCCCTGCGCATAACACACAGCACCTTGTGGCCCATATCATTCATGCTATTTTAACTGAGAGAAAAAATACATGCACTTCACTTCCTCGAACAGACCCGGGCCATTTTTCTTACAGCGACAGAGGTTATGAAGCAAATGGAGAGAAATATGTTATGTGTCACATCGGATTCTTGCGCATTCACTTTGATATGAAAATAATGGGTGCAGAGGACTAGCAGGGACCCTCGGTCAAGATCTAAAAAGCGGCATAATCTCTGCATCCTCTTAGCCTACTTATGTCGCTGGGAAAAAAGTCTTTAGTTCAATAATGCAACACTACACACTGACAGAGTTAATAGCAGCAAGTTTGAGGGCAAAAAAGTTTTCATTTTAAATAATCATGTATTCACTCTCCGTCTTCCCACGTAAGGCCCATATTAATGCAGCTCAAGGGCTGTACTTGAAGATGGTCGGGTGATTCTCTTTTTATACAGCGCATTTGAAGTAAGCTCTGTTCCCCATTTAATAAAAAGCAGTTTCCTGCTCTTCCTTTTGACCAGCTGTCTCTTATGAAGTCAAATGCCTAGAGTTAAAAACGATTTTCTGGGGTTAAGAACATATAAAATGTGAAAGCACTGAGTGACTTTGTTCTTAACTTGAACCCTTTACATTTACCCAGGCTTCAGCACAGACTTGGACTGTGGCTGGAGTTGCACTTCAGGGAGATTTGAACCTCTAATCTGCCACACCAAAGTCGGGTGCACTAACCTCTTCACCAAAGAGAATAAAAAAAATGTCTAAATTAAAATATGTAGCCAAACAGTTGTGTCTTTCATAAAATACATTACAAACCACACATCTGCAATATAAGATAGATACATTGAGACATAACAGTCATATATGTTTGCAGCAAAAAGAATCTCCAAAGTGTTGTAATCCACATAGAGGCAGCACAACCAGCCAGTAAATAATATTTTTTCCTGTAATAAAGTGTCTCTAGAGATGCTGAATCAGTGCAAATGATTTCTGGGAATATGGTTGACAAAGTCAAACCAGGACGTGAAGGAAAAAAAAAATCACAAAAATAAAAGGTGCAGTTATATTTTTTGTTGTTTTCTCCTCATGGGATTGTTGACTCCAGAAACGGTGTCTTGTTGCTCTCCAGTGGACTTTCTCGTTGCTTTCAGAAAGGAGATTTAAGCTGTGCCATTCTGTACTGTAAACTTACCTTTTGACAGAAGGGTTTGAATTATCCTGAACACATACAGTAGCCTTCACACTATAGTACGATAAACTATATGGAAAAGTAAATCTGGTTAAAGTCAAGGCAAACACACAGCTATGTAATTTTGCCTTCTTCCTTTAGAAAAACATCCACTGTTATGGGTACGTCTGAATTATTACTCATTGCACAGACAGCTGGATGGGGGCAAAAACAATGCAGAGGAGCTGATGGAGCTGAGTAACAGCTATAGGAGCTGCATCTGTACCAGCCTTCATCCTGTTGGGAACAAACATCATCCTGCAGTCTGGGAGTCAGCACTTTTATAGTTTTTGTTTTGTATTTTATTTTCAAAAGTCTAGATGTAGATTTGTATCTCCCAGGACAGTAAAGTCTGCCTTGTGCAGAGGTAGCCTCATAGCTCCCCCATCTGGACAAATACAAAGTTTCAGGCTGATGACGTCTCCTTAGATTCACTGTCTAACACTAACGCTTATCAATATACTGTTTCCTGTAGTTTCCTGAAGATTATCCATTGTGTGATTTACTATTTCACTTTTAAATTGATAAACTGTAAGAATATAAAGTGCAATCATTTCTGTTCATTTAAAAAGGCCCAAAAAAAAACAACAACCAGTGTACAGCACTGTGACTGGAAAAAGAAAGCTTTCATTGCCAAAGACACAGCTGCAGCATAAATAGACCAGTGTCCAGCCAGATACTACAGTCTTTATGATAGAAAACATTTTAGCAAAATATTTGTAGTCTTTGTCCAACTTTGCCAAACTCATTATGAAAACAAGCTCAGATGTGCACAGTAAGAGTCCATACCAACACAATTTGATCTCATATAGTTTGCGTTGGGCTTTTTTTTTTCCAGATGGAGGAATACAACAATAATTGTTTCCTTAGAAAACAGGAACAGGGCACCAACAGAGACACAATACAAATCACAGAGGCAGAGCTGACAGTGCAGGGGCAAAGTGAATGAGAGGCTTGTATCTCTCGGAGACAGGGAGAGGGGAAACTGGGGCAGAGGGAGTCATGGGGTGCTGACAATGGGTTGTTTCTCTACAGACCGGCCCCTTCCAGGATGTTCTTTGGACAGCACAGATGTTTGGATGAAACACACAGGCACAAATCAGGCTCTGCTTCAGTTCTGTTGGGGTTTGTAAACGTAAACCAAATGGGAGCAAAGCCTCAATAGCAAACAAGTGCACAGTGTCACTTTTATTCTTTTACTTTTGAGTTTAAAAAAAGTCGGAAATACCTGTTATACAAATAAGACCACTGCATGGGATATAACCTTTGTGGTGCTCTTTCTTTCAGCATAAAGTGTTTTTCTACAGTAGTTTTTAGGTTGCAAATAACATGGCCTGTCATAACAATGTTTCACATTGAGGTCTTTATCTCTTTAGCTTTTTCACAAGGGCTAATCGAGCGAGACTAACATAGTTATCTCATCCCGCTTTGTAATTATAAGCACATAAGATACGGCAATCCACTTGTCTGATGAAACTGTTGCCTACTGATTTCCACGTGTGAATAAAGTGGTTGTTCACTGTAACAATCATGATGCTGTATGTCCTCTTCTCTCAAATCGTAGAGGCTACTGCATCCAATTAAAATGGCAGGTTAAAGTTGACTTTACTGGCTGGTCTAATCACAGAGGTGCCTCGGTTAATTTGGTGAACAAAGTCATGGCAAAAGTGGGTGGTCACTGAGGAAAAAGCCAAGTCAGGAGAAGGAGGGGATGGATGAGAGGAAGCGTGAAGAGGACTGAGGGAAAGATTGCGGCCTCCCCCTTGACAGCTCAGCTTGCATAGCAAATGAGGGAGCTGACTGAACAAAAGCATTTGCTGAATCGGTAATGGGAACCATCAGAGCACTTGAAGTTTGTTGGAACAAAGAAGCACAACAAAAGCACTGCGCCAACTAGAGCTGCAGGAAGAGGTTGGCATGCAAACAAGAGGTTCAAATTTGAATTTTGAACAGTTCCATTTCATACTAAAGCAAAGAATCTCGGTAGAAATCTGTTCTAGTTTGAGAAACCTCAGCCAGAAAGACAAAGACAAACTTGGGACACGTGGGAGGGACTCTCGGTGGGCCTGGCAAGGAGTAGTCTAGGGAGGGGGAAGTCTAATCGTCTTTGGATAGACTTCAGCCCCATGATCTGGCACCAGATAAATGAAAGAAAAGGAATGGAAGGTTGGATATATGGTAATAACTTTAAAGAACCAATGCATGGCTTTAAGCCAGTAGGGGGCGCATATCCCCCTTTGTTGTTACCGCAGCTGCTCAATATTTACAGACATTGTTTGTTTTTGAGGAGACCCTCCAAGCTGGCAAGTGTGGAAGAAAAAAACATGTCTTCTAAAATGTTATGATTATTTAAACATACAACTCTGCTAGGGTCCAGTGTATTGGCCTATTTCTCCATCTGTCTATCATCTTCAGCTTATCCGGAGCCGGGTCACGGGGGCAGCAGTCTAAGGGGCGTATCCAGACTCTCCTCCAGCTCTTCCGCGGGAACACCGAGGCGTTCCCAGGCCAGCCGAGAGACTTAGTCCTTCCAGCGTGTCCTAGGTCTTCCCCCCCGGGGTCTCCTCCCGGTGTGACAAGCCCGGAATACCTGGCTCCTCTCGATGTGGAGGAGCAGCGGTTCTACTCTGAGCTCCTCCTGTGTGACTGAGCTCCTCGCCCTATCTCTAAGGGAGCACACAGCCACCCTGCGGGGGAATCTCATTGGCCACCTGTGTCCAGGACCTTGTCTTTTTGGTCATAACCCAAAGCTCATGACCAAAGGTTAGAGTGGGTAAATTGAGAGCTTCACCTTGCAGCTCAGGTCATGGCCTATTTCTGTCTATTTGAGTGCTGTAATCTCTTGTGATAAGTCCTTGGAACAGGAAAGTTACATTTGAGGTTTCTGTCCAGCGGCGAGTACTGTGTCAGTGAGATAGGCATAATTCTACTCATGTCTAAGAGCAATAAAAATGGTTTTGAGAATATTTTTCAGCTAGAAGTTGTGTGGTGCTACTTTATCAATAAAAAGTTGACACTTAATAGTTTTCCATATCTGAGCACAGATGTCTAACACAAAAAATATACTAAATGTTCCTGCTGAGTTGAAGTAGAAACACATTTTTATATATTTCATAACAGTCAAAACAAAACAGACTGAGGGGTTTACAAATCATGGTCATTATCTTTTTTGTGTTAGTAGTTACAGCTTATTTTACTCCTTCATTTTACATCAAAGCTTGCAACAAAAACAGATAAAGACAATACATTCCTTGCACTTAACCGCCATGTCATCTCCGACACGTAGACATGGCTCATTCCCAAGCACATCCTGTTACTAAATTCATACCAGACACACTAAACAGTACTTTTGCCTCAGCCAGCCTAGGAATATCCCCGTCTGCATCCCACTTCCTCCATCACTTCTTTCACACTTTGGTTCATGAATCCAAACTGACGCTAGACTGGAGTTCTTTTCAAACTTTGAGCAAAGTGACTCTGAATAGAACATGTAGCCCCTTTCGGTTCCCGAGGGCTCAGTGAGGCTCTGTGCGATTCAAATGTGACGGGAAAAAAATGGAAACGAAAGATGTATTTCCAAGAATCTGTGTTATAATAGCCTTTGAAAGTGTAGGTAATAATGTGAGTTATATAAACCTGGAATGGGACTTTTAATAGAAAAAGGAATCTGCCTGAAGTTTAGCCACACATTACCAGAATTTCAGTGTTGTTTCATCATTTCCAGTGGCGGTCTAACCTATCTTTAAAGGCTCTCACAGAAGGCCTTTTCAGCAGTATTATCTCCATGCAGTGTCATCATATCACAGTGCAGCCTTTTTTCTGAATAAATGGTTTCATCTATCCATGAAACACTCACCCTATGGCTATATCATAATATTTTATTACTTTGGTGTAATTTTCACAAGAATAAAAGGAACAGTGTGTAAGCTTAATTCGATACAGCTATAGCCTTTTAGAGTTTCAAATTAAATTGCACCTACCTTCAAAGTCTGCTAACACAATTAAGCTTAGTACTTTGACTTTAAATGTGATTTCCTTCTCTGTTTTTGTTCCCGGTGCCTATTCTTGGAAGTTAATTGCATTTTCAACTGCTGTTGTTCAGCAGTATAAAATAGCACTGATGACACCTAGAGTATATCTCTGCACACAGGCCCCACTCTGTTGTCAAATACCCCAGTGCAAAATTTAATTTAACACTTTTGTATTGGGCTTAACGAGAACTAGAACAAATCTCTGTGTAAAGTATGTGAAATTGTTTGCATTGTGAAGACATTGACCTAGAACACACATTGTACTTCACACTCAAGGGTCTCTTTTTAATAGCCCTGCAACTCATTAAATCCTTTTCTTAGTAAGCACCTAAAAAGTTATTTTAATGTTGAGGTGAATGGCCGGCTTGTGAGAGCAAATGGATGGGGTAATTAAATAATGCCTTTTCCAGCTTCCAGCTTTTTAGGCCAGCTTTGGCTGTTTTAATGAGGGAACACACAATGACAAATAATATTCATTTAAAAAAGAAATCTGGGGTTTGAACTCCACTAACATTATGGGATTCTATTTTGGAAATAAGGGGTCTTCTGATTATTGTACACAATGCCATATATTCATGCCAAAATCATATTTAATACAGTAGTCATTGTCATTTTCAACAAACAAACAAATAATGAATTCAAGCTTTTTGAGTGTGTGAGTGTCAAATTTGCAGTATCGAATGGAACAAGTGGGGAGGGTAAGGGAGTTTACAATCGAAGGAACCGACTGCTCTATCACCCCAGCCCAGACACCACTGGGATTTGGAGAGACAGTATGGAGCGGTGGAGAGACAAATCACTCCTCTTGACCTTTGAGAGAATGGCTACAGTAATAATCCACTAAGGACAGGAAGTTGAGCTTGACTTAATATTGGTCTTTTCACATTTGGGTCCTTCAACACGCTGCTGTGGAAGATAACAATGGACGGGAACCTGTTTAATCACTTAGACCTAGATTTCTGGTTGTTTTTTGTCAAAGTTTTTATGTTAAATTTTTAAGTTCTTTGTATGTGTGTTTGTGCAGTCAAAGTGGTAGCATTACGGGCCCTTCTATGTATCTGTTTAACAGTATTAGTGTGGTTGACTGAACTCTGATTTACATTGTTCTCTAACAGATTGCCCCTAGAGCGATTATCACTGCTTTACTGAAGCCTCTACAAAATGATATCGGGGCCTGGTGGAAATTGTACTGTTTCTACTGATGAATTATTCATCCCTTACACTGAAATGATCTTTCTCAAGATTACTTGATTCACTTCCACCTGTAATCTCTCATACCCAGATCTAAGTCCTAACTATATCCTAGCTCCCAGTCATGCACCCCTGACTTGAGATCTTCTTTATATGCACCTCCATTAAAGTTGAATAAAGTAATATTCTGGCCCTCAAGTCAATGTTGTCAGGTCATATGTTGCACAAAGAATCTAAAAGCACAGTTTCTAATTGATAAAAAGATAACATAACAAAAAGTAAACTTCATTTATGTTGTGTTGTGCTAAGTTATCTTGCAGGTCAGAGCGCCACGAGAACTTCCCGACTCTGCCATAAGACTGTACAGTTAATCAGTCTATGGAAGACGGTCTGAATCAACAAAATCTGAAGAGACCTGACAATCACCTTTCAATTTTCATCACTGTGGCAAGCTCTTTCTTGTCCATCCCCCTCCATGACAGTGGACAGTATATCCTTCTTTCACTCTTCTATCTCTGGGGATGTCTCTTCAAAACTCTCTAACTCATATGAAATATTCATTTTTATAAGTTTGTAAACAAAGAAGTCCTGTCTCTTATCCATACCTGTCATTTTTCATTTTATCAGCTCTGCTTTCTTAACAAAAGCCTTGAACTATAAAAGTATCAGTTGTTATGATATTTAATAATGAAGCACTGTAAGCAGAAACATTGCACTATAGATGCACAACATGTGGTGTTTCCCTCAAGCTCCAGCTTGTTGACGCCTGATGGATGGATGGCATCTGGTTGTGTACATTTACATAGTCTAAACAGACACTGCAGTCACTCAGCAGTTTACTGCTAATGCATCACTCGTAATTGTTATCTCTATCACACACACATCCATTCAATATAAAGGGAATCCCCATTAGTTATGTGCGGCAGGTGGCCTAATGGCCCACAGCTGAATAGGCAGGGGCAGTGTGGCAGTAAAGTGTACACTGGGCTCATGTCTTACTGCCTGTTCTGCAGAATGAGGCAGGAACAGACCTTCACACCACATTCAGTGCCACCTTATTTCATAGCCTCATTAATATCTGCCATCGCAACTAAAATGACTTATGAGGCAGTAAAATGGCATCATCCTACATAAATGGTGCACTGTACAACACAATCAATTTGGAGAGTGCAAAAATATATGCCACTTTATTATTGCAAATAATAAATGAGCATTAGGTAGCCACTAATGCAACCAATTTGTCTTTCTGAAGGTTGCTAATGGTGCAAAACATGCAGCATGAACTCACCGTGAAGAACTTAGGATATTGTGACATTTTTTATTAAAAACTGAAATGCTTTGTTGTAATCTTCTGTGACTCCTGCAGAAGTCAATGGGGCTGAAACAACAGCCAGTTCAATCTAATATCAATCCATCATGTAACATAGTGCTCACTGTTGGAAGCTGCCGGGACACAGAGACAGTTCTGCTGGTGGTATATAAATAGCAAGGCATATTGTGTGCTGAGCCAAAGTTTTAGTCCCCGTGGCACAAAGAATCATGCACAGAAAAGTCTGCATTACTTACTTGCATTACAACTGTAACTATTTAATGTCAACTCTATTTGACCTTTTGTATCTTCAAGTGTGGTACTGCTTCCTTGCCACTTTTCCAGTCACTATTAACAGACGTTTATTCAATGTGACATGAGCAGATTAAAGAGAATTAAAATTAGTTTTTGTTCAGCACAAAACATATATCTTTGTGCTGAACATCAGCAAAAGCATATATTATATTTAAGCATTTGTCTGAAAACATATGTCAGAAAAGTGTGGACAATGAAAAGACAGATATGTTGCTTATATCGAGGACAGTAATACAGAGCAGTCCTCCTTACCCCAGATGATTCAATGTCTCAATATGGGCCAATACACTGTAAAACTGATTTATGTCATTTAATTAAGCTTTTGTGCAATTACTTTTATTTACAGCTGCATGGAGAAGCCAATAGGGGACTCATAACACTGCAAGCAAAACAGAGTGGTCATAAAATCTGTCTGTTAACCGTTTCACAAATTTTAACCCAATATGAGAACGCCCCTGGTATCACAGCATTAATGCACATAGTTCCAGGTATATCTAGTCTGATAAAAACGATAAAGTAGCTGGTTCTTTTAGCTTTGATCTGTTAGTGCCATCTACTGGTTGCTCAAGGTGTTTGGAATATGTGCTGCTTTACATAAATAACTGTATTTGTGCTGAAAACAACAAAGCCCTCGTTCTAAAGGTGTGTTCCCATTTTGAAACATGGGAACATGCAGTGTGTGCATATATGCTGGCTCTGGGCCCTTTTGTGCACTGCTGTCATTGTTGCCTTTTTCAGTCAACATTGTTCATTGCACGCCTGTGTAATAAAGCATTATTAATACCGTGGATTATGACAATTAATTAAATATGAAATTATAATAAAATAACAATGACGTGCCCATCTGCAGTTTGAATTATTGGTGTATTGTATTCCTTTATTTACAATATTTACTAAATCAGCTCACTCTGATGGAGCCATGCAGCAAATGGCCAGGAGAGGGAGCTTTTGACACACTTTTTTCTCTGACAAGCCTTAGACGGCATAGAACAAGCCAAAACATGTTTCCAATAGTTATGTGTAAAAATGTGTTTAAACAATTGAATGCCACTGATTGTGTTCTATTGTGAACATTGCTTTATTCATCCTTCAAATATAATATACATATTAATATGATAGCTACAAACTGAATTGAGTTGTGCATGACTTTCTCATCATATGAAACCATGTCCTGTTTTTTTGCTTTTTGGTTGCGCCTTATGCCTTTTCAACACTTCTGAATGGGATGGGATATGAAACTAAGCTCAGAAATGCAACAAGCCCCAGAGGAAGTGCGACTGAATGCAGAGCTTTACCTTTCATTATGGTCCTCATAAAGAGGCTTTTAAATGCCCCACGGCCTCGAGAGGTTCACAGAGAAAAGGAAAGAGATAGAATAAAGACGAGCGTTAGACTTGCAAGTCTGGATTTGCCAGTCACACGACAAATACATGGAGGGATCTGTTTTAGCCTTTAATCTCAAGTACATCCGGGTGGCACTGACAAGGTTTTACTAAAGTGTAAAAACATGCATAGTCTGTATATTATATATAGTCCAGCAATGGCTTTGTGAAATTAATTCTGCTGTAGTGATTTTCGGCAAATAAATAAATATATAAATAAATAAAATACAAATATAACATCCTCTATCTCTGTTCTCTAGTTTTTTTCCTTCACATTTCCTCCAATATATCTTCCATTGGCCTCACCTGTCATGGTCTGGTCACACATTTTATACAGTTCTGCAATTCTTGGATTAAATGTGTTAGACTAATAACGCCCTTTGTCTAATGGTTTGTCCTAGATTTCCCACCTGCAGTGCCCTTATTTTTCACACTGGTGTCTTATCCTCCAAGCTTCCTCGTCTTAACACAAAACAAAGCCTCCTACAGTGTTACTCAAGGCAGCCCGTGGGACTTGCTCTGCTAAGACCTAGCTTCATCACATTGCAGCTCACACACTTTCACGACTTCATTTCTGCGGGAAAAGATTAGGGAGGACTGCATTATTCATGATGGAATGATTTTTTTTGTAGCTATAATTTTTGCGTTATTAAGTCCCTTAATGTCAAAGCACAGTCTGAGAAGCTGTATTTGTTGCTTCCAAGAGGTAGGTTGGTATTTTTTTCAACTGCAGAACAAGCCAAACTTGAACCTGCTTTAACAAAAAGGATAGTCTCGAAGAAGGGGAGGTTGTGGAGCAAAGCATATTAATAAACAACATAAACTACATACTAAGCTGTAATAGTACACCAAATTGCAGTTTATTGCGGATTAATATTTTTAAAGAAGAAAATTTGATAATATTATATAATTTTCCCTGAGGGATGCATAGTGGACTTTTCCGAATAAGAGGCTCTTGTAGAGTTAAGAATACTGTGTCTGTGTCAATATTGAACAGAAACAGTATGTTATCTGATCACATGACATGAATGCTTTGCACACACAACAAATCACAGATGGTCTTGTGTATATTTTCATACTCACATGTGTTTCTGAACTGTTGAAACAGAATTAAATGTATATACGTCTCACAGCAGGGGTTCTTCAGGTGAAACGGCAGCTTTTATTGTTCAAAGTCAATAAACACATGCTGTGCTGACAGGTTGTTACCCTCTGACTTTGACTTCTCATCAATCGACTAGGACATGCATCAGCTCTACTGAAGAAAATGCATAGACCATTACATGTCTATGAGTCATGTTTTTAGTGATGACCCAGTTGTCATCCTATGTCTACGTCCTTTCACATTAAAGGTTTATAGTAAATGAAAAATAAATCACTGAGTAATCCTTTGGAATGATGTCATAGAAGAAAGAGGACAATTACATTCAAGGGCACTATATCTGATTCCTGGAGCTTTGTGTCTCTGGAATACCAAAAAAATTCAGTCAGATGTTAAATGTTTATTACAATGAACCTATTTGGTTTTGTTAAAGTTCTTACTGACTAAGCTGCAAACAATTATTATTACAAGCTGGCATTTATGTTTATTAGGCAACTTTGAATAATTGTGATTTTATAATTTCTCTGACAACATTGTTCATTCATTTTCTACTGTTTAGTCCCGTTAGGTGTTGCGCGGGTGACTGGACTCTAACCCAGCAGTTTTGGGACTCAGGTGGGATACACCCTGGATAATGGCCAGTTGGTTGCAGAACTCTGACAACATCACTGATCTGTTACTCTAGATATCAAGAATCAACATCAAATTATAAATAAAAATTGGCAGATATCAAATGCATGTAATGTCATTCCCATCTATATAAATATACACACAAATGCATTCAAGGTAAAATATAGAATCTACACATCACCAAACCCTGCAGCTCTACCTGACGTGACTACACCTTCTGTCCTCCGTATGTGTTAGAATAATATTCAGGGCATTGCATATGTGTTAAGAAGCACAGAAACACAGACTGCTGTCCTGTCCCCTCTGTGGGAGCACATGGTGTGTTGCTGTGACAGTCAGCATTAAACATGTCTTTGGGGATGCTCCATTATTTACACTCTGCCTTCCCGTGGCCACGACGAGACATGACAGGAGCCACAGGAAGCTCATGAATTAAACAGAGGGGCCTAAAAGCACAAGGGGAGGGGACAGGGTGATGTAGGGGTCTGAAAGACAGACGAACGCTCAGGCTGCAGATTGCATGACGCCATAGCCGCGGGCACTGCAGAAGGGTGCTTTGGGAAGAGGTCATTTAGGGACACTGGGAGAAATGAGAAATTAAACAGGGGAACCTTTTGTATACTGGGGCACAGGCAGTGATAAAAAAGCACCAAACAGTAGAGAGAAAAAAAACCTGGTCACACGGTTTATACAGAGAGATTAATCTCTTGCTTTCTAATGTCATGTTGTATGATGTTTCACCTGCTGCTGAAATAGGCTGGACATTGAGCAGCTTGATGTCAGCCTCTATGTCCCAGGATAACTTCATTTAGACAGTGAGTCATCACCTGAGGCAACAGAAAAATACACTGAAGCTATCAACAGTAAAAGACTCAGTGCACTTCCTGTTGTAGTGAAGGGTATTTGACTAATGGCCACTGAGGTCACAGACAGGATTCTTGCATTTTAATGGATGGTTATTATTTGCCAGGCTCTGTGCATAGTATCTTTTCAGAAAGGATTGTCTGCGTGCATTGTGTTTGTATTAATGCTAAATATAACCATTTGTCTCAGGATTAACCCATCACACAGATTAGTTTCAGTTTGTGAGTAATACAACAACAATACGTGCTTGGTAAGAGCATAAATTTATGTCATTGTTTCCTCTCTTTGTCTTCTATGTGCACGCATACATGTGTTTTATGAACCTGAGTTTTCTAAGTAACTTTTTACAGGAAGTGCCTTGAATGACAAGCCACTTTCATTGGTCCCCAGAGAACAGCTGTCCATCTCTCATGGCATAACTAGAGAAAAAAAAAACGCCCAGATCACTGGTGCCAAAGTAATATCATCTGTTCAAAAACCTTAAAACATGGGCACTGAGCCATCTAGTGCATTTTCATATAACAAAAGGTTTTCATCTTTTACATTATCCTTTATATTCTGGGTATTTTTTTTAATCCTATTTAATATATATATTGATCCTGCAGAGTAAGTAAAAGTGGTCATTTAAAATGGCACACGGTGAACATTATGTGTGTGTGACTTGGTGCCAAGTAAATTTGTCTTATTAACTTGAATAAGTCATTTTTTTAATCCTCAAGCCTAGTGCAGTTCCTTTCATTGATGCAGTCCATTAGTTGTAATAGTAGTCTGTCTGTAAAGTATCAGTTGTCATTTGGCTTGTGCTTGAGTGCTCTTAATTCCCTCCAGAGCCCCTCTGGACAAGCATCTTTTCAAACAATATGTGGCACTAAAAAGGAAACACTAACATGTTGTAAAATAAACATATTAGTATTGCAATTGTTCTTAAATGGGATTGTAATTTGACTATACTAAAAATTAGGGTTCTGCATAAATTCATTGACACTTAAACCCAGCATTTCGGAATAAAATGCATTGTCTAGAGTTATGCACTTGTGTATTTTAAGGACAAAAAGTTTAAATATATTTAGGATAATTTCTATGCCATATATTTTGATATAATGTAAATAAAGCATTGTGTCACAGTACATTGCAGCTCAGCACTGTAGTTTTTGCCTTCTAAAATGTTTTATTAATACTTTTTTGTCCTCTCAGTGAGGAGTTGGAGTGTCCGGCACATTCTCTATCACCATCCCACTTGAAAGTGTGACTGAGGGGTCCATGTGCGCTACTTCCCCCCACCCCCATCTCACCACTGCTCCATCCATATGTGCATTCAAGTGGCAGCTGCAAACTCCCCCACTTGCCCTATAAAAAAGAAAGTGAAAAACAGCCCTGTGCACTGCTATGAAAGTTGTTTTTGGCTACACTGTGGGTGTGTGTAATGCCAAAGAGGAAACAAGAAGTTCTTTTGGTGACTGACCTTTTATTTCAAAGTCTGTCACCTATTAATTTGATCTCAGATTTTTTCTATTTTCTAATTTGTAGATGCATTAACGTTATACAAGCACACACTGGTGTGTACATGACCTGCACACCTAGCATACAAATAAGGCCCTACACTAGCTTCCTTATCTGCCTCCTCCAATTCCCCAAGGGATGGCAGGAGGTGTGGAGCTGCGGACTGTGCCGTAGTCTACTCAACACATTTTATTAATTCTCTGACACATGGATGTGGGTTGGGCATATATTGCACACGTTGAGGCAATGCCAGCTTGTTTCAAGCAACACCAAACTAGAATATTACAAAAATATTACAAGCGGGCATGCAAAGAAAACAATTACAAAACTAGGCTGCACACAATTTATGCAATAAGGTTACAAAAACAAAACAAAAACAATTTTAAAAACACCACAACCCAAAATAAAATAACACATGCAGCCTATCCTGCCTAAGAATAAAATCTAACTTGTGTTTAAAAAAAAAAAAAAAAAAAAGACTGCACTGACCTATTGCAAAAAAAATGGCCCTACATAAACAGTAGCTAGTTCGCACAGGAACTAACATGTGCATGGAACAGCATGTGTATTCTAATGGCAACACAACATCACATTTATCGGATGTACAGAAAGTTAATGCATGCTATCAACTAAAGTCAGAATTTTTAATAAATTTCAAATGACACTTAAATCTTTATGACACATCATTAACTTGACAACTTTATTGTTACGTTATCCACATATACCATCAAACATTTAGGTGGCTTATTAACACTGGACAAGGCATGGCAAGCTATAACAAATTGGACAAAGGTAATAGGAATGTTAGGAATCCATGCTGCCATTAAGAGGGACTTTTGATTGCACTAATATGCGTGTACCTTTCATAAATATTCAGAAAATTATTTATGTAAGTATTTGACATGTGCAGAGAAAAGAGCAAGTGGGCTTTTGCAGTGATCCAGGAATGTGTAAAAGTGTGCGCTATATTTGTATAATATACAACAAAATTATGAGTTGGTGCACACACATTTTTTTTTATTGTGTGCAAACCTTTGTTAGTGCATGACTTTTGAGAGAAAATATAGAGGAAGTCTACTTGCAAGAATTGCCTGTCACACTGTATGTCACTTTAAGGTTTATCAATATGACCTATACACAAACCACACAGGATGAAGATTAACCTTCTCGCTCAGGCCGTATATTAAAAAAGCATGTCTGGGTGGCTGCACACTAGTCTGCTTGGATGTCTATAATCTAAAAAGTAAATATTGTAAAAATACAGTTGTTTACCATATATATGGTAACAATATATGATAAAAAACTATATATATGGTCTTTAAAGAAACAATAACTGTATCTACTGTAACAGATAAGACATGATATGAGGATAACATAATGGGAAACAAATACTGCAGAGGTTGTTACGTGAAAAAAGACTCACCACCATTGCCTTTAAATGCTAAGGACAGATTTTTGAATGGGCCATTAGTGCAGAGAACTGTTATGACAATGAATATGCATGAGAGCCCTTGGACTTTTGCTCATGCATCAATGGCACTCAGATCAGTGTCCATCCTTATAACTGGCAATGCAGTTACTCTGAAACAAAGCAGAACAACCATGGCTGCCACATCACACTTTTTTTTTTTTTTTTTAATAAACAAGTGTGAATGTTTAAGCAAACAGATTGCCACTAGCAGAGCAAAATAAATGTTAAGGCACTGATAGCTTGTCAGTCATTAGCGTAGCAAACCCTCAAAAGTAGGCTATAGGCTAAGTTTGAATACACAGATCACGTTATAAGTTTTGACCTGAAATAGAGTAAAGAGAAAGTAATTATTTTTACTGCAAATGTTACTTTAAGGCAGACTGATGTAATGGTGGAATTGAAGTGGCCCCGGCCCTGGGAGCGTGGCAGAAGACAACAGTCAGTGGCCCACTACTGTAAACCTCTGCAGGGGTGCCCAAACTTTTTGTTCGGAAGGAGGGCAAAACGTAAAATGTGGTAGTGGGCTACGGACCACAACACAAAAATCTTTTGCACATAAACAATAAATACTTTTCTTCCCAGATATGTTTAAACTATACTTTTTGTCTGTGCCACTGCCTCTGCCGCTCCATTTTGTTCTGACATGGTAGCTCCTAATTGTAAGCCCACAAACTTTTACCTTTCAAAAATCCATCAAGTGATCACAAACCTTCCTGTTTTTTAAAAATTTTTTTAGACCTGTTAATTTTCAATGTTAATGTGAGCACCATGAGTAAGGGCAGTAGACCCCACCTTTGGCACCCTTGCTGTATGGGCTAGGACTAGGTATTGACCACTGGGTTGATACGCTAAATCAGTTTTCATTCAGTTAGCCTACTTTTCACAAGATATAGCAATTCTGAAAAAGTACTGATTGGTAAGGCCTGACAGGTCAAGGTCAAGTTTCTTACCAACAAGCTAGAATGAAGACTAGCTTGTTGGTAAGAAACTGCTTTTCTTGAGTGTGTTCATACTTACATTACTGCTTTATCACAGGGAATAGTAACAAATTCCCGGTTGTGTGAGTAAGTTATTGATGAATGATGTCATGGATTGAGGCGGTGCTGCTCTGTGCTCACTTAGCTCTGTCTGCTGCTTATATGGGAAGAGCAGGAGAGGGAGGGGAGAAAGAGCAGCGCAGCAGCAGGCAACCACCACCAGCCTCAAACCCAGAAATAAAGGCGAACTTAGCATGCAAGAAATTGTATAGTTTGACGGAGTAGTTTGCAGCTAAATATTGTCACGTGAATTTAGAGTATGAGACCGTGTCATTTAAGGACTCGTTGAAACGGCTTGAAAGCCTGGGGAAAGGAAACAACAACACTGGGAAAAGACGGGATTACACACAGCAGTGACAATAAAACAACATTCCCCGACAAGTGAACAGCCTGGTGCCGAGGGTGAAGTCCCAACAGACAAAAACGGAAAATAGTGGTGACTTTATATTATACTTGTCATTGTTTAAGTGTAAGTACGTGCTTGTTGGCTGTTTGTGAACTTTAAACTAAGGAAACAATGAAGACATAGCGAGCAAAAACTCATCAAGTGTCTCTAAGCTGTTAGCTTTAGCCTGTCTTCAGTAGCAAACGAATGCAAGCTAACGCCCGCTGGTGCAGTCCAATAAGCTGTTAGCTCGTCGGCTAACGTTAGCTGGCTGGCTGAACGCGTATTTCAGAAACTTTTTGCGTAGTTTCCCCGAAGCCCAAACGCTGAAGGAGTGTTGTATGAAAAGGGGGGAAGGGCGGGTTCCCTTCTGGACTTTTTCCCCTCTACATATCTTACTAAAATGATGGCAGCGGAGGTGAGCAATGAGGATACGGGCTCGGTCAAGACAGGGACTGGTGGAGGAGGCCCGGAGACGGCCCCTTTTCCCTACTATCCCAAGCCCAGAGTGCGAGTCTCTGATTTGGCACAAGGACCAACGCAGCATTTCCGTCAAAATTCAAACGCATCCCCGGACTCTCTAACTGACATGAGCATTGCCTTCACGATGGCTGCTATGAGCGGACCAGCACTGTCCGCCTCAGGAAGTGGCGGGGGAGGTGGGCATTTCCAAGGGACCGGGGGCAGCATGTGCTACTCTCCTACTTCTGAAGGCCCTGCCAGTCGGGTCTCACCCATATCATCAGGCCCTGACGGGTCCGCCGTCTTCCCCCCGCTGCCACCACCTCCTCTCCCGCCGCCTCTAGGCTCTGGGGGGCTCAGTGGCACTTTGGATGAAAACGACATGCCGGATGGCCCGGAATACGAGGAAGAAGAGGTGGTGTTCCCACTTTCTGCGCCTCCCACCAATCAGTGAGTACCAGGAAAAGTTGTTATTGCTCATACACACGGCTTCCACCACTTTTTTTGCTTTTATACGTTTTGATATACACTATTATAAAAAATCGGCAGGATACAAGTACATTTCCCCATTGTGGGATCAATAAGTTGTAAATTATTCACATCCATAATGTCTGTTCTGATTCAAACAATTACAGACAGTCACAGTGCAGCCAGGGGGAATCCTTGGTTAAATTCTGATCATTAGTGTGAATAATAAAGCATTTGATTTAAAGCCATTACACAAGTCGTTTTAAAAGACTGTTTTGCTGTACAGAACATGCAACTTTAAAGGTGGGAAATCTAAGTAAAGCCGTAAGTAAGCGCTCCCATTTGTTTAAGTCTCATTAGGAAAGTGCTGAGCTTTATCATTTTAGCTCGTCACACTGTGAGAAATGACTGTGGAATCAGCTCTTATTTTAGGAGCACCATTTATCTCCTGGATGTCCAGCAAAATAAATGGTTGGCTTTTCTTGCTTGTTCCAGTAAAGTACAGTGTTGGATGTAATCAACCACATGTGAATTTAAGGACCAGACTACTTTAGTAAAGGAACTATAAGTGAGTTTATTTACAGATAATTATGATACAGTTTGAAAAAGGCAGAATGTAGGAATCTTTATCATCAGTTACAAGCAACGGCAACACGTCAATTTCTTAGTGCTGTCCAAATAAGCCATTTTGTCCTGGTAGGATCTTTAGCATGACCATAATTACTTTAAGTTGTAATTTTGTAAAGTAATGCCAGAGGAAGTGTGATATTGCATTTCTTTATCAAGTGGTTGTCACAACAAGACCATCATGAACAAAATTCCTGTCAGTATTTTCTGACACACAGAACTGGAAAGTTAGCTCAGTTGTGTAAGAGACACTTTTACACAAGCTTTTCCTCTATTTGGGTTTTGAGGTTTTGGAGAATTGGTTGTAGTGGTGATGAATGCAACAGAAACGTTGCCCACAGTTTGTGTAAATTCTGGTTATTACCAACTTCCTCTATTTTTTTTGAAACTGATGAGTTTAGTAAATTCCAATGTAGTTTAACCATGTTATATTTTAACTGTCTTTAAACATACTTTCCTAATTTTTAGAACATATTAAGATACACAGTTAGATTTTGGGGAACACTGTGCTATTGAAGGATATAAAGCAGAATTTCTTAGTGACTCACGCAGGCACCCGTGTCTTCACAATGAGGTCTAATTTAACAGACAAGGATTCAGGCAAAGCACAACAGTCATGTGCAATAAATTAAATGTGGCCTAAAGACAAATATTTCTGTTGTTTCAAATCTGCTTCACTAGTCAGTGTATCAGTAGTCAGGAAACGACATGCGTCTTGTGTATATAATGCTGACTATTGTCATTCAATTTTTCCTTCTAAAAGTAGCACAAAAAGAATGAATAAGCAAACAAAAATAAAAAATGCTGAGGAAAAATGTTACCAACTTTGTCAGTTTATTCAATTTTGTTTCTCCATGCCTAGAATAGCATATGGCATATGTGCCATTGGCAGCAGTGGGCGTTACATTCACAGCTGACTGCCCGGGATGATTCTGCATCTCACCGTGACTCTTTAGCCGCTTAGCTGCCTTTGCTTCTGTAACTGGGCTCCAGGACCAATCTTGTATTCCTCAGAGCTATGTGGGCAGCCGGCGAAATGCATGTTGCAAAAGTAATGGTGGAAATGTTCCACGCTGTTGGAAGGGGTCCCACTGTGTAAGCAGAACTAGGCACATTTGTGGAATGTAGTTGAGTGAATATGTTTGTGAAAGTGAAAGAGAGACAAACGGCAGTCGAACTCACTCAACATCTCACACACATCTCTCTGAAACAGTGTGCCATTTATAAAACAACGGATGTATTTTGTGAAATGGATGCCACACTAATGATAAACCACAAATTACATTAGCGTGTTGTATTAAAATGGTCAATGTGCATGAACCACACTGAGAAATTAAGTTAATTAAATTTTAAATTAATTATTTTTAGCCTTTTTTGCAGTGACTTGTTGCACTTTTCATAGCTTGACAGGTCAGCCAACAAATGTATCGTCCCATTTTTCATTGCATTATATTGTATAGAACTATATCATAATGATTACAAACCACACACTTTCTGTGATGCAGTGTATTGATAAGGAAGAGCCTAAGGTCTCCATACATTTTCAGTATGTTAGGCCATATCCTGTCATGCCCCTCCAATAGCCACACTGCACTAGCTTTTCTCTCCTGCATCCTGTTTTCAAGACTTTTTAGCCACTCATTGTGGTCTTAAAAGGGTCCTCAAAAGCACTTCATTTGTATTTAAAGCATTATTCATCTTATCAACAAAATTTTAAGTAAATTAGTTAAATGATTATAGTAATTAGCTCTGGTAATTCATACACCGTTTTGTGGATTTTGTAGTTTTGTAGATACTACGAACAGGAAAGGACTTCTTTAAACATTATTTAAATTGGTCATAAAACATCTCACCACTCACCTTACCACAGAAAGGGACTGTTCAGTCCAGACACTTGAGGAGTATGTGATGTGACGAGCATGGGGATGCCTGTTGTCACTTTTCAGGATAGAAAGCCTAGATGTCCATATATGTCACTTTGTGTTTGGCCATGCATCACAAGGACAATAGTTGAATATAGTTTGTGAAAGTGAAAGCGACAAACTGCAGTCGTGAGAGTGCATAAAGCATATAGGCGTTTATATAGTGAGTGAAGGTCAGCGCACGTCTATGTTCTATGGTCTGTGTATACATATTTGTATAATTCAAAGTGCTTTCCTTGTAGAGATTGCCACTCCCTATCTTTACTGTCCCTCTCATTCAAAAACCAATAGGGTGCATCCTCGTGATGCGTGGCTTTCTGAGAGCGACCGAGAGGGGAGTTAGAGAAAGTCAGTAGCACATACAGTGGAAGATGCAGAGCTACAGTTAGCCACTGTCTTTATCCTGAGAGGATCAACGTGCTCCCAGCAGCAGATATGGGATTAGTTTACTCAATCAAATATCATAGCGTTTGAATTTGTAGCTCTTCCTGCTGATTCTGCTTCAGTGGGTCTCAGTGATCTTATTGGAAGCAGCAGATAAGTTTCCCTGCAGCACCAGAGCCACATCATGATGGCTTATTTGGACGAAAGGATGTTTGTGCTATGTGTTTTACTCTGGAGCTTTCAGTTTTTGGCTGGCAACTCGCAGCATCAGTGGAGTGGGCACACCTTCTGAGAAACACAGCAGAGAGATGCAGCAGAGGGCGAACTTGGCGTAAGTGGGACATAAGACCACAGCTTTTCCTATGATGCTACAACCGAGTGCTAGTACCAAGTATTGACAACCCATGCTTATGTATATATCTCTTTGTCAGTTTGGCAATCTTTTACTCTAAAGAATGCTTTGACGGTGCTCATAGGGAATTGTAGACATTAAAAAAGAATGTTAATGTAATATTTCCACTAATTTCTTTATTTGTTTGAGGAATAAAAACATGTGTTTGGGCTCCTCTTGTTAAAAACTGCATTGGTAGTATACAGCAATACAATGTTTCATGACTTTTTGTGACACTGATGTGGGCTGACACTGTATCTGGAGAGATGTTAGAGTACAGCTGCATCCATCAAGATGGAGCAAGATAAAGAGAAGAAACCTCAAATGAGAGAGACACATAGACTGACGAGACCAGGTTCAATTGAGTTTACAGTACAATTAGCAGTGTCTGTTTTATATTACTGAAAGAAAACTTAACAAGGTAGCTTAAGGCATATTTAGTAAAACACTAAATGGTAAAATGCATTCAGTAATATGGTATTGACATTTAAGGCACTACAAGCAAGCCACACAACCTGGCCCCCGATTCTTTATCAGCTCTGATAAACTAGTTTTGGTGTCTACTGTTCCAGTGAGACAGAGTTTGTTCTTTTAACTTGATCACAAATAGTTAAATTAGAGGACTTTTTTTTTTGCACATTTAGTGCCGGCAGAAGTTTTGCCTCTGTCTCACAAGTGCATGTCATTAGTAAAATTCATCCCAAACAGGCAGTTCTTGTAGCCTGGTTCTACCAGACTCTCGTACATTTCATTTGTACAGAGAGTCTGGCCTCGCTCCATTGACAAGCGTTTACTTCCTTGTATGCGGGAACTCTGTTGAAGTTTAAAACTATTGGATCTGCCCAGAGTCACTCAGGATCTGCCATAGCCAATCGCTAACGTGTGGTCGTGACATATGTCATGCGCCGAAACCGACTGGAAACAACAAGTCACTCCCTCTGTTCGCTGATTGGTCCTACAAAAAATTGATTTCTGGAAACCTAAGAATATACAGCGATCCCAGACTAAGTACTAAAGCGAAATGAAATTGAGCGGAAGTACGTAGGAGGGCGGAGCCAGGCTACAGTTCTTGTACACTTTATGGTAAAAGGGTGTAATTGTGTTAATTGAATACATTTATTTAAAGCACACGTGGTTTTTACTCATACCTTGCCAGCTATTTCAGTTTCAAAAACACAAATTCTTTTATTTCTGCATATACTTTGGGTAATTATTAGGACTTTATGATATAGGTTGTTAGTGTTTATCTGTCTCTTTAGTTTGGTAGTTGTTTCTAGTTTATGTTTGTATTGAGATGGCATTGCTTTTTGGATAAATTATTTACTGTCACTCATCTGCATTAGTTGTCAGAGTGGGATCCTAGTTTTGTTTAACTACATCTTGGAAGGTGTATGAGATAAATTTATGGTTGCATTTAAATAGTCACAAGTGAGAACCACTACGTCACTGACACTCTGTTCATGTGCTGACACGATGAGGAATTCCTCCAGTTGATAGCAGCACAACTTTCTTGCAACACTGGTTCAACCTCTCAGATGTTTTTCCTAATGCACAGTGTCACAAGGGTTGTAGGAATTAGCTCCAAGTAACAGGAATAACAGGAATAGCACAACATAAAAGATGTAAATCAGAAAAATATTACATAAACCTTGTTTTCAATTTTATATCATAGACTAAGCTTAAACTGTCACAATGCATGTTGAAGATGACAAAAACAAGACATGTAAGAAATAAAAGTGACATTTATTTTACATTGTGGATTTAAAAATAAAGCAACGGTCTAGTAAATTTCTGGTACTTCTGGTCAGTGTCCATGCGTTTAGAACAATAGTAATTGTTGGACTTTGCTTCACAAAGATGACTGTGAAAGGACAGTGTGAAAAGCCACCCATTGCCTTAAATGAATTAATTTAAATCAATTCATTTAAGTAACTCGTCACTTTCATCTGTAATATAAATGTTTCTTTTAAGTACAGGTAACACATTTTTTTATGTCATTTCCCCTTTACACACTCAAGTCCTTTTTCTCTAACCCTTCCCCAACATACTTAACACTTTTTGATATGATGGCAGATTTCATCATCCTTTCTTCTGTAGCAGAGTGTGCTCTAATTCAGGAGGGAGCCCTTAAGGTCTCCTGTGCATACAACTCCTGGCTCCACTCATTCATCTCATCCAGGGATGTTTTCCAGTCACTGCCCTGTATTCGGAGAGGCTCAGTGGCCTAAATTTGGAAAACTGTTAATTTTTTACTAGAGCTGCTGAAGCCCTGGAAAGTTCAGCCTCACCTGCTGAAATTTTAACCACAGTTCTTAAAGCCTGTGTTTAATTCAGGAAGTGGCCATGCACCAGAGTATGGTGATGTATAAAAGCTTTTTCTTTGCATTTTATTATAAAATAGATGACCTACCAGCTCTTGCCTTTTGCACTTGATTGTTGTGTTTTAAAAGGAAATAACACTTTAATACATCCCCTCTATTGGCACACAAATGCAACACATTAACACAAGACTATAGCAGGGCACTAAAGTCTCATTTTATCTAATATTTGTTGTTTGCCCATCTAAACCGAATGGCCTCACTAACCTTTTATAGAGTCAGCGTAATTGTGTGGGAATCTCTGTGTAGTTAAAACTTCAATGCATCCTCTTCTTGGGGAAAACAATATTTACTGTTTTCTAAAATGTTTCTTGTTTCTCTGTGTGACACAGGTGGTACCATGGCAAGCTAGACCGAACCATTGCTGAGGAGCGGCTGCGCCAGGCCCGGACCCCTGGCAGCTACCTCATCAGGGAGAGTGACCGCCGGCCCGGTTCATTTGTCCTGTCTTTTCTCAGCATGACCAATGTGGTCAATCACTTCAGGCAAGTCCATTCATATTAAAAGCCTTTTGCTGTAGAATTTAGAATGGTGTGAATAAGAAGCAGTCCTTCATTTTTAACTGGTTATTTGTACTTTTTTTCACCGAGGGATACAGCCTGCTCTTGCCGCTTAGGTCCTAAGGCCACTACATCCTCCGCAAGAACAGATAAATTTGTTGTTGTTCTTGAGGTGGCAAAAAGCCCTGGTTTGGGAGATTTTGCAGCTTGTTCTTGACACATCAGTCGGGATGAACTTTTTTCTTGTTGGTGTCCGAGAACTATTGTGTGATTGGTCAGAAACCTGAAGCGGGCGTGGTTAATGCGGAAAAGTGAGGAGTTCTCGTGACGAATAAAATGATAAAAGTCCTGGTCAGAACTTTCTCTGTTTTTCTGGAATATGTAATATGAATATAAGTCTGGACACAACCTGAAAAATCATCAGTTACTCATACAGAATTACAAATATTACCAAAGGGTAAAAACCAACAATTCACATTTAATTTGTAAAACAATGAACAAAAAACTGAGCTAAACTATCATTATAACGTGTCAATTACTACTGTGGTTTAATTGTGCTCAGGACAGCGCACCGTGTTTGTGTGTGAGAAATGTGAACACTAAAGCAACAAAAAGACGGGAAGCCATTGTTGAGGTGTGAATACCGTGCTACCGTGTCATAGTTTAATGTGGTCATCAAAAGTGGCATCCTTTTCTCAAAATAATCTCCAGGCATGCTTAGCAGTGTGCGGTTTATGTTCACTTGCATTAAATATGAGTGAGAACTGAAGAAGAAGAAGAGGGAAAAACTAAACAGCCCACTTGACCTGCAGCTACACCGTAGGGGTATTTCACAACTTTACAGTAAATGAAAAGAGACAGAGCCAGCAAAACAGTCTGCTCTACTTCTCTGTTTGCTGTGTGGATACAATGGGCCCTAGTTGACCCCATTGGGTTTTTCAGTTATTGTTAGGATGAATTATCTAAAATGTTGTGTGAATAGGATAAATGTTCAAATCTCAGTCAACTAGCAAAAATACCAAGAGTCATGATTTCAATACACAAATGATATCAAATATATTAATAATACATTAATTTAATGAAGACAAAAGATATACACCAATTCCACAATTTAAAGAGTGATTTAACCTTTTTGACCAATGGTAAAGACAGTATAGGTAAGGTTTATTTTTTTGGTTTAGTGCATTTGTGTAACGTCTGAGGGGATATTGTCATAATGATGAGGGGCACTGAGGACAAAAGTAGGGGAATGGCCAGCAGAGAGAACAGGCATGACGGGCCCAGACTATCCATTTCATTATAAGATGGACAAAGTATTTTTGTCTGCTCTTGTCGGGATTAGTAAGTGTGTTTTGGACACATTGTAGAGTTTTAGTTTAGTTGTAAAGCTGTAAAAAAAGAGTAGCCTAGAGCTTGTAAATGAGTGGATTAAGCTTTCAGTAGCACAAGGGGAAGGAATGTGTGTTTTTCTTTTTGCAGGGATTCAGAGCCAGAGCGTACTTTGACAGACAGTAATGTCATATAGAAGTGAGAAAAAAGTCCACACAAATAATCACAATATTCTCAGCAGTCCTTTGTAGATTATCTTTAAAGCAGCCTTTCGTAACTTTTACCCCATAAATATATATTATCAAAACAGCCACATCAGCACAAATGAACAAATTGGTTGACTGTGGCAAAATAATAAAACTGACCAAGTCACAGCCAGTCCTGTGTTGATTGTAGCTTGTGTTTTTGTTTTGTTAGTTTTTATTTTTTTGTCTGATGAATTGGACCAACACCTTGTTCAGAATGCACTTCAAGGCAAAAGAGATTGAAATCCCTTTTAGTAAGACAGAACTTGTCCTTGTCACAGTGTCATAATGTCTTTTCTTTTTGAGGACCTAATAAGTAATTGTCGTTTGAAGGGAGGAAGTTCTCGGACCTCTCTGGAAAGGAGTTACAAACAAAGTTTGTAGTCAATAACGAGCGTTTTTCAATAACGAACGTAACGATTCGTGCTGTGCTTGCATGGCTGGCTCGGGGCAAATTATGAGAGTCTAATAGCACAAAAAGTTCTTAAATAATACTTGTATTAAAAGTGTTTTTCTACAAGTACTCTTAGACCAGATCTGTATAGAAATAGGATTATCTTTTACATTAAGATTTGGCCATTTACAATATGAAGAAAATAATGTATGTCCTTTTTCTTAACAGGATAATCGCCATGTGTGGAGACTATTACATTGGAGGGCGACGGTTCTCCTCTCTGTCAGACCTGATTGGTTACTACAGCTATGTGTCTTGCTTGCTAAAAGGAGAAAAACTGCTGTCGCCAGTGGCACCTCCAGAGGTGAGACTGGCACTACTGGAGGAAATGTGTTTACTGACATCTCTGAAACAGCCTTCTTTTTCTTTGTTTCAGTTCACTGAATATATTAGATTCAAAGCTTTTGTTATAAATGGACTACTCTGGCCAAATAAATGAGTGCAGATTGGTTAAAATCATGTTTATTGCCTCAAAAGGCAAGGAAAATTGTACATTGCTGAGTTATTGTAAGTGGTGTAATGTAATCCACCTTCCATCTTATTTCTGTTCTGTTCAAATCCTATTAGTAATTGCAAATTTCTGGCCTTTTTTTGGGACAAATTTTTGGGACAAATTTTGGAGTTGGGTTTTGCATGTGCATTGAATTGTCCGGTCAATTTGATTGATGTGTCTGTTTTTACAGCCTGTTGAAGACAGGAAGCGAGTCAGGGCCATCCTTCCCTACACCAAAGTGCCAGATACTGATGAAATCAGGTAATGGTTATAAGCCTGTTCACTGTAGTTCATCACATAAGGGCATTGCATACCTTATTAATAAAAAATACAATTATTTCATTAAGTTTTAGTTTGTAGTTTAGTCTGATGATTGTCTGTCTGAACATCTGTCTGAGTGGATGGTTATCAAAATGTTTATACTAAACTTTGCATTAGTCACTGGAGCCCCCTACTGGTACAGCATTTGTTGTACAATGTAGTTAACAATGATAATAATGAGTGACTGTAATTAAAAGATTGTTTTTAGCATAAACATTTTAACATAAAGTATAATTAATATTATGATATTTTGTTTTACCAGCTTCTTAAAAGGGGACATGTTTATTGTTCACAATGAACTGGATGATGGCTGGATGTGGGTGACCAATGTTCGCACAGAAGAGCAGGGGCTCATTGTGGAAGATCTGGTGGAAGAAGTGGTAAGTATATTTTAATATGTTCATAAACCTGACTAATGTAGAACACAGAAATGTATCCTTTTATACTCTGTTGATTAAAGACCATTGGATTGTTGTATCTAAAGAGCATTATACTACTTTTTTCTGGAACTAATAAATCATGCAAAGTGCATTTGGAGCACTATTACCCACAGGCTGTGAATTTCTCTACTACTCTTGGCTTCCTAACAAGTTAGTTTTTTTTTTCCTCAGGGCAGGGAGGAGGATCCACATGAGGGAAAAATGTAAGTGGTATTGCAATTAAAGCACTTTGCAGTGTGATTAAAATTCAGTTTGTTACTGAGAGAAAAGACAAAAAAACAAAACAAGAATACAAAAGATAAAACATAGAATCATACTGCAAGTCTTCCACCAAATATGAATAATTCTCATTTGCTTCTGTTGCTTATGTCTGATATCTTGTGCAGCTGGTACCATGGAAAGATCACCAAACAAGAGGCCTACAACCTCCTGATGACAGGTATGGTGACTTTGATCAGGCCAAACTATGAATCAAGTCTGGCATTGTTCTCCATTCTTTTGTTGTAAATAGTCTGTGAACACCAAGGCCTATTTATCAAAATAACTCCCCCACCCCCCCACCAGTGGGCCAGGTGTGCAGTTTTCTAGTTCGGCCATCAGACAACACGCCTGGAGACTACTCCCTGTTTTTTCGCACCAATGAAAACATCCAAAGGTTTAAGATCTCTCCCACCCCAAACAATCAGTACATGATGGGAGGGAGGTACTACAACAGGTATGGATGGTCATGTGACAAACTTTCAAAAATGTCATTAACCTGGCGTTTTGGTCTATAACTTGGCCTTTTTACTTCACGGCAGCGTTGATGACATTATTGACCATTACAAGAAAGAGCAAATTGTTGAGGGCTACAATCTCAAGGACCCAGTGTCAGTCCAGGTATGTTTTGGGAGAAATTTCATGGGAGTAATAAAAATAATAATAAAGTTGTATTTTTAATGTTTGCTATTTTTAACTCTAGCACCAGGAACAAGTTCTTAGTGACACAGTGGATGGAAGAGAAATTTACAACACTATCAGACGGAAAACAAAAGACGCTTTCTACAAAAACATTGTCAAGAAAGGCTACCTCCTGTTAAACAAAGGTTTTTTTTTTTTGCATTATTTAATCTAGCTTTTTTAATTTTATATTAAAATAACCCTTGTTTCAATCATCTTCAGGAAAAGGCAAGCGGTGGAAAAACCTTTACTTCATCCTTGAGGGAAATGATGCCCAGCTCATCTACTTTGAGAGTGAAAAGAGAGCTACCAAACCCAAAGGGCTGATTGACCTCAGTGTTTGTTCTGTGTATGGTGTACATGACAGTCTGTTTGGCAGGTAAGCTGTACCAATATTAGAAAATGAACTGAGTCTGTTATGGTAATCAAAGTCACAGTTATTTGACATCCCCTTTCAGGCCAAACTGTTTTCAGATTGTTGTCCAGCACTTTAGTGAGGAACAGTACATTTTCTACTTTGCTGGTGAGGTTCCAGAGCAGGCACAGGTGAGGAAACCATACATCTGGCAATTTAGCACACATTTTAAGATTTTCCTCAGATCATATGCCCGATTTTTTTTTTTTTTTTTTTTTTAAATAACATTCATTTTCTTGCAGGATTGGATGAAATGCCTTCAAACATTTTGCAGTAACCTAAGAAAAACCACTCAGCCCACACCTAACAAAAGGCTAAGACAGGTACAAGTATAAGTCACATTAGTTGTAAAGTCAGACAAAACTTTATGAATAATTTCTTAATAATTGTCTGTCTGTAATTTAGGTTAATTATGTAGTCAGTGTGTCTTTGATGGTATACACCTAGTACCAGAATAATTTTGCCCATTCCCATTTGTTCAGGTGAGCAGTCTAGTGCTATATGTAGAGGAGGCCCACAAGCTGCCTGTGAAGTACTTCACAAATCCCTACTGTAACATCTACCTGAACAGTGTCCAGGTGGCAAAGACGCATCCTCGAGAGGGACAGAACCCAGTTTTCACTGAGGAGTTTATTTTTGAGTGAGTGTTCTTACAACTGCTCCTTTATATTTAATCATCTTTTAACTTGTTTGTTTAAATGTGTAAGTTACACAGTGTTTTCATGGTGTTTTTTTTTTTTTTTTTTTCAGTGACCTATCAAATGAAATTAACAGATTTGAAATCAGTCTAAGCAACAAAACAAAAAAGAGCAAAGAAAGTGACATATGTAAGTACGTTTTTTATTTAAGTGTATAATCTCTGTAATTATTTTGTATATTCTGCTCTTAACTCCTACTTCTCTTTTCTTGATACATACTCTCAGTGTTTATGCGTTGCCAGTTGAACCGTTTACAGAAGGGTCAGATGATTGACGAGTGGTTCCCCCTTAGCTCCCATGTGCCTCTCAAGGGCATTGAGCCAGGCTCCTTACGGGTTCGGGCTCGCTACTCAATGGAGAAAATCATGCCCGAAGAGGAGTACAGCGAGTTTAAAGAGGTCAGATCCTCTAAAAATTATTTGCTTAACTATGATTTGTTTACTTTAGTCACATTACTACGGTGGCTTTCTGTCTGCAGATGATCTTACAAAAAGAGTTCCACGTGATCTATGCACTTGCTCATGTGTGTGGTCAAGATCGCACCTCACTGGCAAGCCTCCTATTACGGATCTTCAGACATGAGAATGCTGAAGCTCCATTACTCAGGACCCTCAATGACAGAGAAATTAACATGGAGGGTACGAAACTATTAATAAAAGACTGTAACACAGAGTTAGTAGCTTTGTCATATTTTAAAACAATATTCCCATGCACTGGTATAAATCTGTTTGTGCGTTATTACTAGATGAGGCTACAACCTTATTCAGAGCGACCACATTGGCCAGCACACTGATGGAGCAGTACATGAAGGCCACAGCCACTCCATTTGTCCATCATGCTTTGAAAGACACCATCCTCAAAATCATGGAAAGCAAACAGTCCTGTGAGGTAAGACTGGTGTACTTTGTAGTGTGGAGTTATTATTCTCAACAGTTATATATTTATTGTTCATTTATACTGCAAATAGTGTGTCCCTAAGTTTCTTTCTCTTGTTTTTAGTTGAACCCCTCCAAACTGGAAAAGAATGAAGATGTAAACCTAAACTTGGCTCATCTGCTCAACATTCTGTCTGAACTGGTGGAGAAGATTTTTATGGCTGCTGAGATTCTACCACCGTAAGAATTACTGCACAACCAGCATCCATACACTGCATTTTTATATTTTCTGCACTGCCTTTTACAGAAATCAAGATAAATAACCAAATGGTTTGTATTATTCAGGACGCTAAGGTATATCTATGGCTGTCTGCAAAAGTCTGTGCTGCAGAAATGGCCCACCAACACCACCATGAGGACGAGAGTTGTAAGGTAAAAGATGAGTATAGTCTATAACTTTTTACATTTACATACATTTTATATGCCACCTCCATGATTAATGAGTTTGGTCTGAATTCCTCTTGTAGTGGTTTTGTATTTTTAAGACTGATCTGTCCTGCCATTCTCAATCCCAGAATGTTCAACATCATTGCCGGTGAGTGTGTCCTGCACATCTTTGCATGAGCTTCATTAACTGTTGAATAGTTTTGACTTTGGACTGTTTAATCTTTCAGACCCACCATCTACAACGGCAGTCAGGACACTCACACTCGTAGCCAAGTCAGTCCAGAACCTTGCCAACTTGGTAGAATTTGGTGCCAAGGTAAGTATTTGAAAATCAACATTGATAATTGTAAGAACAATTTATGTTCTAATACACCTTTTACAGGAACCCTACATGGAGGGTGTAAACCCGTTCATTAAAAACAACAAACATAGGATGATAATGTTCCTGGATGAGTTGGGGGTAAGTTATTTGCACTTGCTTTTTCATTACCTTTTCCAAAGGTAACCTGCCTTAGTAAATGTTTCCTGTGTTCCTAGAATGTCCCTGACCTTCCGGAAGCCTCAGAGCACTTTAGGACAGATCTGTCTCGGAACCTGGCTGCACTGCATGAGCTCTGTGCCACACATTCAGACGAGCTGCGCACACTGAGCAATGAGAAGGGAGCTCAGCAGGTCAGGGAGTCACAGCAATTGCACAACAGGATTTTGATATTCCATTATTTCCACTACTTTTTGACTGTTTCTTGGCCCTTCTTCTCCGCAGCATGTGCTGAAAAAGCTACTGGCACATACAGAGCTCCTCCAGCAGAAGCAGGCTCAGTATGCCATGTCCAACAGCAACAGGTAGTACTGCACTCTTATCTCATCTACATCCTTCCGTCGAGTCTCCACTGGAATGCAGCACAGAGGAGACCTAGCATGCTCTACCCTCATCACCATGGCAATCCCTCCACCCCCATCTTTCATCATGTTCTGCTCAGATAGTCCCACCCCCATTCCTGTCCACCTGTTGTGTTTTGTCCAGTTCGCCACAAGAGAGCTATGCAACAACAGCAGCAGCCAAGCACAACCAACACAGTCCTTAACAAAAAAGAAACTGACATCTTTATGCACAGGATTTTGTTCCCCTTACAAACTGTTTCTGATTCCAACTTGGGTACATTTTATTCCCTTAACCATGAGGGCAAAATGTTTTTTTTGTACCCACTGTGTTGATTACACAGGTTGCCAAAGTGTTCCCTTCCCATTACAAGGAATCGGACATGAAGCTAGTCCTCTTTGCCCACTATTCTTGTAACTGGATTATGCTTTTTATACTGTAATTAGTGACTGATTTATTTTAAGTATCTGCAAAGTGCTGAAATAAGCATTTGTCTTTGTGCTTTATGTTCTTTGTTTTCTAGATTGGAACAAAATCTTTTACAAAAGTATGGCTATTTTATATTAAGAATAAATTCTTGCTGGAATCATGAGTATATAAGTAAGATGAGCTGAACTTATCATTTTTTATTTCAATTATATCAGCTTTCTTTGATTATTTGGTCTTTATTGAAAGTCATTGCCAGACATACTCAGAAACCAAGTAAGAGTTTACAGCAGAATTTTTAAATAGTACAGACTGTATCAGACATGCATGCACTTATTAAAGCGTTTTGTAAAGTAGTCAATGGAGTCATTATTTGTCTCATATGTTGAATGTCAACATTCAGATTTCAGAACTATAGTACTTAGTTTTATTCAACAGAAAACTTAAGACAATCTATAAAATATATTCTTTAAAATGCAAATACAGAGGTAGCAGTGGGAAATGCAGTTAAGCAAAAATGAACCATTCTAAATACAGGGCAGGGTAACTGAACAGCTTACAATTAGAAATTATTCACATTAAAGATGGTTTATGAACAACTTTTATATTAGGTCTTCATCGGTCCATTCCTGGGGAAATGTATTGGTTAAAAATGTTGTGGGTGTTTATGTACAATATTCTGGGGCAAAGAATATTCTCACCTCTTCTTCTATTAGACGTGGTTCCTTTGCCACATGCCCATCCTCTTCATATCCTCTTTTTCGTTTGCTGAAATACAAAGACTATTTAACTGCATTACAGAATAGTTTTGCAAGCATCTCATGTTTTGGTGAACTTGTCAGTTTTTATTATCGAACTCTTCTTTCAACCCCATTTCAACAATCATGTAAGTAGGACAGTTTCCACATTGTCATGGTCACCGTTAGTTTTAGTCAATTCTATTGAAACATCTCATTTAGAGTTTACCATGCTTGTAAATTAACTAAACAAAACCCTTGCAGTTAATGCATGAACTCTGGAGATGTAAGAGCAAACCTGTCCACTTTATCTTACAGGACAGAGTGCACCATCATGTCACTGGCTGCTGCCATCCAGGTAATGTGAGGTGTATATGGATTTCCACCTGAGAGTCAGTGGTAATTGGACCACACAGTCGACCTGCGTTTAAAAAAACGCTCATCTCCTTAAGGACCCAACTAAAGACTTGAGTCTGTCTCTTAAGCATGTGGCCTCGGGTCCTGTCAGTTTAAATGCAATATGGCTGTCATCCACGGGAAACCACTCGCTGCATATCTGAATATTGTCCTTCCAAAGCACTACCCAAAATGCTCCAAATACCAACAGTGTATTGAACTCTTTAACAAAGCCTTGTAAAGAAATGGGACTGGTGTTGGAGAAGGAGCCAGGTCCCATTTTACCTTTAAATTATGTCAGTTTGGATAAAAGAAGGGATGGGAATCCAAAGCAATGAAGTAGCATTATTTGCTGTCATCAGGGAATTTTAACATGGCACCTCTTTTCCAACACAAGCCTTAAATCCCTTTCTATACACCATCCACATGTTCACAAGCTCATCCTTGCAACCATTAATGACTTCCACTGTCTTTGTTTATTAAGTGGCCCTGACACAATTCTTACATAGGTTTTCTATGCTGCTTTGTCAATACATACTTAGACTTGTATAGAAGTAAAAAGGTCTTTGTGTAGTTAAAAGATAATCCACAATTTTGTAGGAGGTATCTGTAACCTGACTTGTGCATGTGCTAACCCTGAATGAATCCAGTTTTAGTGTGTGGGCCTACTTTCTTTACATGCTGCTCTAACAAACATCACCTGAACTCCTTTTTAGCTAGGGTTTTGAAAAGAAAAGCTTTTATCCATTCACTGTCCCTCTCACACGCCCACCAACATCATCCTTGCACCGACTGTTTTCATGTAGACTTCCACCATAGAAGTCATGCCATGCACAGATTTATTAACTTATGTGATACAATTTGTCCTTAGGTCCAGCCTCTTTAAGGTCTAAATCTGTGCCTGTCATAGCTTAAGAGTTTACCAAACTGTTTACTGTAGTTGCACTTAAGATACCACGGACCTCACCAATCTCACCAAGTGTTTTAAAGATGACCGGGGACAGCAAATTCACAACTAAGCCTAAATGTCTCCTTTTAAGTGATACCAATATCAGCAGTGCTACATTGTATGGAAGATATAGGTAGGAATGGGGCGTACTATAGTGTTTCTTTTTGTGTTTTCATACAGCTGATGATGTGTTCCTTTTTATTTTTCTACCTGGTACTGAACCTTGAACCTTTTGCATCTTAGATACAACTTGGCTAGAATAAAAAAAATTAAAAAAAATGACACATTTGTGGAGACTGGAGTTGCTTACTTGGATGTATGCTGAACTACAATGCCAAAATGTACTAGTACTACTATTCACAATTTACAACATCCAAAACAGTTTGGGTCTATTTAGTTTGTTTATGTTTAGGCTTTTTATAAAAGTATAGTAAACTAAAAACAGTGATTATGACTACAACACTTTTAAAGCACTGCACCTTTAATGTGTTTGAATTGGAAATAGAGAAACAATTTATTTGCACATTCTTCAAACACTGCTTATTTCCAAATATCATTTAAAACAGCCAATATTATCCCTTACTTGCTTGTTGAAAATTCAGTGTGAATTCTCTCCAGCTTCTGCTTGTATGCATTCACCTCCTCTGATTTTGGAAGTTCATACTTCTTCATAAATATCTTCATTCCTGTGTAACATTTAAATATGTCAGCCCTACACAGCTCTATACTGACATCTAGTGGTATCAAATTGAAATGCAGTTTACTCACGTCTCATAGAGTCATACATCTTTGAGAGGGTCTCTTTGTCCTCTTTCAGGCCCAAGCATTCTTTAATATAACTAGGCATAAAAACAAAACAAAAACAGAAACATTTTTCACACATAAAAATGAGGATGTCCGTTTGTATTTGCCATGTAAAAACTAATACCATCATACTGTATCTTTAACCTACCTCTCCATGTTAAGTCTAGCTCGTGATGCACTGTTCAGAATAGCCGTTAAGGCAATCTGGGAAGGAGAAAACAGCAACCCTATATCTGTCAAGGTTGCCTGTGTCAGAAAGTCGTCGACATGCTTCCTCAGTGACTCTGGGTTCTCCAGTGTAGGATACCTTGTCTGGCAATATATATAAAATAAGTTCTTCATCTTACGTACTAATCAAACACAAGGAAGTAACCACCACTAACCTTAAGGTCAATGAGTAGACCTTCCATGGGTCTGTAAGGGTTGTGGACCACCAGGTGAAAGTTGAGCTGTTGGATCAGCAGCAACTCGTACTCTAGAATCTGCTCCAGGGCTCTTTCCTGCCCTGCAGGGGTCTCCTGAACAAGGTTTGCAACAAATTGGCCACTGGACACATTAAACTCCTCCACTTTACAGGACAGGTATGCACATGTCAGCCTGTAGCAAAATGTTTTTTGTATGTAAATGTATTTTTTTATTAATTGATGACAATTATCCAATTATTGTCTTGCAGCCTATATGCCATGCTATGTGCTTATTACCATTCCATTTACGAACAAACTTACATAATAATTCTTGGGTGATACTCCATGATGGAATTGTTCAGATAGAATCTTCTGAAGTACATGATGGCTGTACCCTGAACATTTGTGACAGTTAAAGAAAGTTAGTTAATTGAGGTGCAAAACCACAAAGCTGTGGATACATGCTCAAACCTAACGTGTGCTCACACATACCACCACCGACTTTGGCATAGAGGGTTTGAAAATGTTGCAGAAGTCCAGCAGCCTCTTCTCATAGTGCCTGAGTAAAGCGTCTTCTTCATGACGCTTCAAGAAAACGGAGTCACTAATTCCAGGCTGTTATAAAATACATACACATAAATGCAAAATAAAAAATACATATGGGGTATTAGAAAAACGGTCACAGTCGTAAGGATTACCTCCCAATGTAAAAGGCGAAGTTCTACTTACCTTGACACTTTCCAGTATTTTCTTGCAAAATTTCTGATTGGCTTCACATCTTAATAGCTCTAGTTCGTCCTCATTCTTAAATATCCAGCATTTTCTATGAGAGCTGTTGTGAAACATCCCAACTTTTTCCCAATCTCCAACACAATGCAAAAGAAGAAACCTGAAACAGCCTGTCACTAAGTTACGAGTTAACGTTAGCATGCATTAGCATTAGCATGTTTTACTAGTGAATTCAACAACACTAAAACGTCTTCAGCGTCATTAATACCAATAAACATGGGGGGACGTGTAAAAAGACTTATATGATAAAGGTTTAACAGTCCGAACCTTAATTACACAAGCTCAAACGCACGTCGCAGAAGTTGAACAATATTCCTGTCGCCGTATGATGACGTAAAAGTAGGCTCTGCGTGAATTATGAGCGTTTTATTGATTTTTTTTTTCAGTTCACTTCTTCTTTTCAACTAATTGTCGTTTAAAAAACAAATCATACTTACCTTGATAACTCACAGTAATATGTAATATATATATGGTATGTACATTTGTATAGATATGCTGTTAATTTGATATAAAAAACACTCTTTACTCAGTCACGTTGAGTTTACTATAACTGTCAAAGCAATCAGTCAAATGCTAAGACTGCAAGCAGACGAGTGGAACGGAAATCACATGTACATGTTTAGACGGAGCCACTCAACCGCCTCCCTTTCCGTATACCGTCATTTGCATAAACATGAGTCATTTATGAATAATAAATGCCCGTGTACTCAGCGGGAGCCTTTAATTTGCATATCACCACAGCTACAATTTTATTTCCTTAGTGCGTCGCTATCATGAAACCCTTCAAGCCTGCATAAACGAGGAAACGAAACAAACGTTGCTTTTTCACAGGTATGTAGCATGGCGGTGACTATCTTAATCTTTATTTTTTATGTGCCCTGTTTCCGTACCATGAGATGTTTGTTTTGTAAATCGCGGGGTTGTATGCTGGGTTCAAAACCTAGTGAGCGAGACTCGGTCTGGAAATACATAAACATGAAGCGGCAATGCATTATTGATGAGAGCTTTGCTACGTTTACTGTAGCATGTGTGCGCGCAATGCGTCATGTGCTCGTTCACGTTGTCAGCCTGCCTAACACCTTTTCTTCTCTTTTGCTTAATTCTGCCCAAGGCTATACTTTGTAGAATATAGCCTACTAGGAGGCTAATATAATCGGCTTATAAGTCTATTGTGTCCTTTTTTTTAGATTTTTAGTTCGCAAAAAAATACTTCTAGTAGACTAGCCTATGAAAATATAAAATGTAGGCATGTTTTGTGACTGTTGTCTGCTGCTGACTTTTGTGTATCAGTAGCTTACAGGGAGTCTGATAGTTGTTTATAGATTCCTAGCAGATTATCGACTCCCTTATATATCTATATCTATATCTATATCTATATCTATATCTATCTATCTATCTATCTATCTATCTATCTATCTATCTATCTATCTATCTATCTATCTATCTATCTATCTATCTATATATATATATATATATATATATATATATATATATATATATATATATATATATATATATATATATATATATATATATATATATATATATATATATATACAGTATGTCTATTGTAGCCTATGTCCTGTCTGGATGGATAAATGACTTGAGCAGCTGTTACTCATTTTGTTGCATGCACTAGTAAAATGGCCCTCACAATGTCATTATGGGTGTGTGTGATGTAGGGTTGGGGCTATATGATCTGACAGGTAGTGTTTATGGGAAATCAGACTTGGGTGAATTTGGGGCATCACTATATTACCTGAATGATCTTTGAGCCTCCCTGATCTGGTTAGACTCATCCCTTATACATCAAGCCTGCACTTTTGTCTTCCCTATCTCTGCTGCATATCAAACATTTTTCTTGGCAGTGGAACATAAATGATTGCATTTAATCAACACAAAGTCAGCTAAAAATTTGGCGGTCACAAAACATCCACTTGTTTGTACACAGCTGTGTAATTTATAGGCCTTTTTCTTTTTTTTTCCTTTTCTTTTCTTTTTTTTGTATTATTACAATATTATTATTATTTTTATTTGATTTAAAAATATCCTTGATAATATTCAATTTCTTTAATCAATGAGCTGACCAAATTTTTTTGCTATTCTGCTCAATCCATTTTGGCTTAGCACATACAAACAAATTAATTAAATCTGGGTCTGTCTACATGTGCATATTAATTATTTGCCCTCCATTTTGCATAAGTGCCCCACCCCCCACAATTTGCACTGCCATTGCTATGGCAACCCAGGGTGGCAGTGTGGAAAAGAAACTTCTCCAAGGACATTCAAGCAGACACTGGGTCAGGTGAAATGTACTGCTGCTGGGCATTGACTTCCCGTCAAAAGCAAAATGTCTGCCAGCCCTGTAAGTGTTAAACTGCACTGGTATGTCTTTGAAACAGGAAAGTGCACCTGTGCTTGTTTTTTTTGTTTTGTGTGTAACAGAGATAATATGTGATGTTCTGGGTGTGATTTGTGATTTGACTGAAATGTAGAGGTGAGATGCCCCCTCTGAGATGAACAGTTTCTCAGTGGAATTTACAGGTTTTTTTTGCTCTTTAGGTGCATGTGTGCGTTTGCCTTTGAAAGTGTCCATAGATGTTTTCTTCAGGTTGGCATTAAGCAGCCAAAGGGTTTTTCTCTTTCCCTTCCCCCTCCCCTCTAGACACTCAGGGCCCCCCCACCGCCTTCCTCTCTCTGGGCTCTAATTGAGCTTTGTGTCTACCTCCATCTCTATTCAAATCCACACTCATTTGCATAGTGCCGCCGCCATGCGCAGGGCAGCTCCCCAGCTGTACAGTACAGCACTAAATGAGGAACACAGACCCACTTTACGTGAAGTGAATATTAAGCAGCAAACGGAGTCATTTTCATGTTTCTTGAAAATACAGCTTAAAACATAAGCAGAAGAGAGGAAGAAGGATAGGCGCATCAAACCAGTGCTTTCAGAGCCAGGCAGACATTACCATCCATAAAAACAGATGCTGACGTAAAAGGGAACTTTGTAATCTGTTCAAAAAACAAAACATTGCATAAGGATCTGCCTCTGACAGAAACACTGAGTATAAAGAATGTGGCAGGTTCAATGGTGCAGCTTTTGGAGTCAGTCCCATTTGACTTCCTCACCAGAAAGCTGGACTGAGGAATTTATGAGACATTTGCTTAAGAGCATGGAGATAGGTAATTATGTTGCATTTTGATGCACTTAACAGAAGGTGTTGAGCACACCTTTAATAGAAAACTCTGAAGCCTCAAGGCCAATTTTCCTTTTTCAAACATATTGGTAGGGATTTGTGACATTTCAGCTCATTTCGGAATTCAATCAAAGTCATAGCTCTAGGGGGAGCAAAAATGGCATGCTCTTTGTGCTAAATCCAACTGTCCTTGGACGTTTCTGTGCATGTACAACACGTTTCTCCACAGTCAGAATTGGATGGAATTTGAAAAGCCATTTTAACTTTACCTTGAATGCAAACAGGGCAAACTATTTTGTGGTTTCGTTAAGTGTGCAAAACAAACATACCCTCATTTGAGATTTCCTTTCACTCATACGTTTATTTTGACACAAAGTAAGGAGTAAAGATTTGTGGGAATGTATGGAAATATTAAAAACCACATTTTTAGAAATAAAACCCTATTGTTCCATATTCTTCTTCCAAATGAGAATAACTAAAATTTAGAAGCCATCTCCAGTGAATTGTAAAAGCAAATGTCATGTTGCAGTTGATCACTTGAGCCCCATACATTTAAGTCAATTCAGAAGAACAAACCAAATGTGAGCCAAAGTGTATGTCTGGATTGGACAAAATGGGACAACGAGGAGATAATACCAATGAGGTAAATTAGTAAAAAAAATATATAAACGTTATGGTCCAACATCTTTCGTACACATTTAATTTTAGATATAAAAAATATGATAATAAAATGGTTTAAATTATTGTAGCTGAAGTAACCCACTGGAAAAATACTGAGGTCCAGACCACAAGGACCTCAATGCGGCATACGGCCATGTAAATCTAAAATATAATTCCTTGAAAATATTTGCTTATTACTTAAAAAGTGTCATTTTGGCATGAATCTAATTGTATATTCTGTGTGAATATGACGTGTATAAATCCGATTGTACTTGCTGTGGGGGATTATGATCTAATTAAGGACTGGATGTACGAATATAAACTGAGAATTATAAGATTCAGAATTAGAGGGTACAATGGTCGACGCTTATGGGGCAGGGCCATTTATATTGACTGGGATTTCCAAATCCTTACCAAAAAAAAAAAAACATTTCCAAATGCCAGCTTTAGAAATGCAAATCAGGTTTTAGGTCTGCAACTAATGGATGGCAAAAATTAGGCAATATAATGTTTTTCAATATGCGGGTAGATTTTTGACCTTGTGTGCTAAAATGTCAATGTCAATGTAACACATCAACTGCAAATTGAATCAGGAGACTGGTAGTGCATCTTCTGAATGACATCAAATAAAATGTGCTTGTTTTCTCAAAAAATATTGTTCATCAAAATTTGGTATTAATGTTTGGATTGATTTATTTGCAAATTTTTTTAATTACAGAATCTATTACACCAAACTATTAAAAGCAACAAAACAAATAACAATAACAATAACATCGCATTTGGCCCAAGAAATATCTACAGGTAAAAACAAAAAAGGATAATATTGTTGTACAGACTTTTTTATATATATTACGTCCCATTTTGAAATATGAAAGGCTGTTTTCTGACGCTGTTCGTGGCCTTTCGAAATGACAATTTGAAAGCTGGATGCTGCCTATTAAAGTGCTCCTACTATAATCACCCGTGCCCTCCCCTATTGTTTTCCTAATTGCTGCCATCCCTTTTGTTGGCGAGCGTTCTTCTAAGTGCATCGGCCCCTGCTGGAGAGCACTGGGGGCTTCATGTGGACTTCCTGTAGACTCTAACAAAAAGCCTTGTCAGGTGGATGAGCCATTAGTTACTAGTCCACATTGGTCCTGACAAGTCTGACGTTTAAAGGACATGGATAATTCCTAAGCACTTTTCTGCATGCACAAATGGCATGCATTTATATTGCAAATGTATTTTCCATTCATTACAATAAGGATGATGTTTTATTAATAATAATAATAATAATAAGGTATTTTGAAGTTAAGTAGTAACTTTATTTTTGCTTTTAAAGACCTAATCTTAAAATAAACAATAAAAGTCTAATTAAAGATACACTATTGTTTTCCTTGTGGTAATGTTATAATGACATTTTATGTAATTGTGCGCTTTAGCTTCTCTCCAATTAAAGTGCATTTACTGACTTTGAAAATGAGTTAAATCTGTGTTTAGCTTCGTTAAAGGTCTGTGTGTTCAGGGGGAGCTTTAAACACACACACAGCTTCGATCTTTTAGACAAACTGCAAAGTCTCAGCACTAGATGGGGTAAGAGCATCACTTTCAAACCAGTTAGCAGCCTGCCAAGTTCATAAATGAAGTGTTCTTTCGAGATTCCTTACTGTAGAAATGTTAGAACTCATCAAGCAATGTTGTACTTTTTAGACATTTTGAGTAAATCAAAAATATTATGTTGATTATTTGTATATTTTAACAATATATTTTAATAAAATCTATTACTTTTGGTGTAGAAAATATATCCCCCTAAGGCTGAAAAAGAAATATATGCAGGATGTGCATATAACAGCAGTTTACAATGTGTGCATTTGTATAATATTTTATTCGTCTCATATATAATTGATATGCTCACTGTATGCTTATTCAGTCGAACAACTTTGTGGAGTAGTTTACATTTCATTTGTCAAACTGTTATATGTGTTTGCCTGTTTTATGTTTTTTCTTTAGCAGTGCTTTGCGTGCTATATCCACTGGTGGACTATCATTAGCTCATGGTGGTGTTATGGCCCACTGTTGTTGTTCCTGGCCCCGACTCCTCAGTGCGTCTCATTTGGCATGGGAAACAGAAAGGCAGAGCTTAACCAGCAGAACGCTGGGCCTGACAAGTAGCTCCTTGATTAACCCATAGTCTGGTGGAGCTGAGCCACACTTTGCCTGTGTTCTTTATTCATTCGCCGTGTCCTTTTCATTCAGAAAGAGACCCAATAAGGCCCAGCAGGTGAATGTAAAGAAACGCGAGAGGACTCCCCTCCGATCGGGCTTTCAAAGGCAGACTATGGGCCTGCCCACCTCTTGTACAGCTGCATTAAAACCCTGATTAAAGCTCTTCCTGTTAGCGATTGATTGAGGATGCAAAGCTAAAACCAACAAAACCCCACACTGCTGAGGCCTGATAATGACCGGGCCCCACCTACAAAGCACATGCTTCAAATGATTAGCCCCTTTTGTTTTCTTTGGAGGTGTGTGAGTGTGTAAGCGAGAGAGAGACCTGAGGGAGAAGAGGTTTATGAAGCCAGCAGGAGGTCCTCAGACAGATAGCACTAATTATTCAACAAGCACTTTAAAAAAATGTTTATCTTTCTTTAAACATGTTTATGGGCATGTTTTTGTCAGCAAGAAAAAAGGGTTTATAAATGCAAACCCTTATTTCCTACAAATGTATCAGCAACATTTAAATATTAGTCCATTTTGAATTATTTAACTCTTTATTATTTATTAAACCTATTCATAATGAAAGATATATTATTTCAATTTGATCAAAATTTTCCCTCAGATCTGCTGGAGGTCTTTTCAAAGATACACTTATTATAATTGTGTAGATTTAAACCATGGCTTTTATCACTTTTATGTAAACAGTGTTTTTGCATGTTAATTTTTGTTCAACGAAGCCTCACAATGTCATGGGGATGATGTGCGCAAGGACTTCTGTGTGAAAAAAGGAGAGGTTCTTCAAGAATACATAAATATTGCATTTCTTTGTTTGATAGATGTTTGACACATTTTCATGTTTCCTCAACAAATCCCACTGTCATATTTTCTCTTTCGTCAGTCATCTTCCAAACGCCACATCCTGACAATTATCCCAGAGAAACTCCTGATCAAAAACCTCCTTATTCTCTCTACTGCTCACACACCCAATCTGCATCCATCTTTTCTCCTTTCGCCATCTTTATTTGATTCCAGCTTCTGCATATTGCACCACTCATCAGTTCAAATGCAAAAGAATTACATTTACAAAGTGTTTGTGTCATCTATATTTTAAACATTTTTTGAACCATTTGTTGACGCTCAGTTATTGCTGTAGTACTGCTCTACCATTGTCTTGTGTTTTTTTTAATGAAGGCACTAATTCGCGGCTCAGACAGAGGAGGGCATTGTTCTTCTGCTTTAATGTGGAGACTGGAGGAATCGAGCAATTCATTAATTGTTTTTACCTTTAAATGACCAGCCACAGCCTTCAGAATTTGAGGTTACATTTATTTCAACAATTTATTTTGTAAGAAACACATTTTTCAAAATGCAAAAAAGTCTTGATGGTTTGAATCACAGTGATGCAGACAAGTGAAGGAATTCACAGAGGACACCCTCAGGCGACAGTCAGGGTCCTGGTTCTAGATCTCTGGTATGATCCTCACATCCCACACATTTATGACAATAGCTTTAGCAGAGCGCTCCCTGCCTGCACTGTGCCCTCGTGCAAACACGCCTACACCTGCTGTAACTCTTGTAGCCTTTTTCACTTCTGTGTGCTCCTCGTCCTCCTACTCCACTGTTATTAGCCTCAGACAATCAAACTACCTGACTCCACCTCCCGCAATGAGTCACAAGCACCTGCATTCTCGCATGTTCTGTGTGGATGGCTTGTATCAAACTGCAGAGAGACATTAGTAAAATATCCAAGACAAGATGTAATAATACTACTCTATCTTCAAGAGCTTGAAAAAGGCACACTCTGCAATATACTTTAAAAGAGTTACAGGAGTTTTTGCTATTATTCTTCTTACTCATGCCTTTCCAACAAGCTTTGTGATCTTTTTTTTTTTTTGTATATGGTCAGCAAGTATTATTTAGTCTTGTGTGAGGTGAGTGTGGCCTCAAGCACACAAACTTTTGACATATTTTGTCTCTTTGATTTGCGCCTCGACAGATCTTCGCTGTTTGGAAACCTTTTCCTGCCTAACAAATGGACACTAACCATAGCTGACAGGCAGCCAACAAGTTGGTCCGATAATAACCAGCCTATGTGTGTCGACCACCTCTGAACGATGTCCCCTCAGACTGAAAAGGCTGTGAAGATCTGTACCAGTGTTGTTTGCCTTTACACAGATACAACATAGCGCTTGTGGAATAAGAGATGGAGATAAGAGATTTAGAGCTTGCGCAGAATCCCTCAGTAAATAACACTATATTAGTAATTGATTTGAAAATATATAGATTTACTAATAACTAACAAGCCAAATCTTTGTGGCACAGGTGGAATATTGTAAAGCTTTGGACCACAGGGCTTGAGATTATTTCCATACAGCTAGTTGTAGTTTGTGTAAAACTTGACTTTCTTTTGGTTCTTACTTGAGATCTATTTGAAAACTGTGTCATCTACAAAGAAGGGAAATATAGAAATATTGACTGGCATTCTCAACACCACCCTCTACTCTTGTCCTTGCCCGACCAGCCCACCCTCGACAGAGCGTAGTACTTTACGCCGCAAACAGTGCCGCGTTGTCACAGACTCAGCCCTCGATGACAGCACTGGGTCACGGAGTCTGACAACAGGCTGTGTGTACCGTCAAACACACATGTCAGCGTGAAGGCCTGCCAGATTGTCAGTAACACTTTTCATTCAACCCTAAAATATCTCACAGTCCAACCTCTACTCACACTGCTCACCCCCCCCTTTTCGGTACCCCGATCTGTCTGACCCCGCCGGATGTGGATCAGTGCAGAGGCATTGACAACTCTGTCTGTGCATGCCAACACGTCTGCCGTCAATGAAGTGATGCTTTGAATTAAAAGTACGTTTGACGCTTAAGGAGCTAACCTGATTTAAAAGGCTAACTTGATTGGAATGGGCTCCACAGAAAGGGCTACTTTGTGTCATGTGAACTAGATCTGTGTACCAACCTGATCTTCTTATCCAGTTGATAATTGAAACAAATGTGGCTAAATTAACCCACAGGTTCAGAATTTACCCAGTCTGAAGTGGTTGACCCTGCACCAATGAAGTTCTAATAGCTTTTACTAAATGTACTTGACTAGTAAATATTTAGTGCATTGATTACTGCTAAGCTCAACATAATGTGTTTTTTGTGATTCACTAAAAGCACAAAGTCAGTTGTAATCTCAGTAATCCAATCATGCTAACATGTTATGATTGACACTTAGTGTTTTAACAAAATTTTTTACATAAAAGGATTTTGCATGTTCTAGCCATGGCACATTTTGTTAGAGAAAGCATTTGATGTGATAGGCCGCAGTGCTGGGGTGTTTTTAGAGGTGTGAGGTTGTCAAAAGTCATGCTATAAAAAGTGTAAACCCGTTGATTGAGCTAAGGTGGCTGCAGTGGAGGTCTAGGAAGAAAATGACTTGACAATTACAATACCTATTTTGGTACCCGTGTGTTCCTCCTTGGTTTCACTGCTTGTCTAAGTAAAAAAAAAAATAAAAAGGTGTTTTGATTTATTTATTTTTTTATGTTAGGTTGGTAAGGTGCAGTTCCTGGCTCTCATCTTTGGTACTCAAGTGTCTCCGTGGAGCAGTCACTCACCTCGTAATGACGTGACACATGAAAGCAAGTGAGGCCAGGTTATTATAAGGTATTGAGAACAATATAAAGACTGTCCTCTCTCATTAGGGATCAACTGTTCAGCTATTGCTTAACAAGAAGAACTTTTCTGTAGGCAAACAAAAAGAACTTGAGTGGGTAGGTGTATTCAGGTCTGCACAATATGACAGGTCTACATTTATGTGTTCACCGCACAGCAAATGGTCTGCAGCAAGTCTCCCTTATATTTTACCTAAAACACAGCAATAATGTAGGCACTATGTAACCACCATTTTATTCTGCTGCAGTGTAACATCAAGTAAATATGATTTCATATTTAGAACATCATCGCAAGATTGCTAGACTCTGTTCCTAATTGTCAATATCTTGTATTTTCTCCTGCTCTGTTTGGAGTAGGTTGAGGATAGTATATGTTTGTGGGGTCAGAGATCACAGGGGGCCTCAGGAGGAAACCTAACCATCTAATGCTAGGCTCAGAAATGCCTTCATGATCTCCAAGCGTGAGGCGTCAGTCCCGAAGATCCACCCCTGCTGTGCCTTTAATCCCGTCTATAAGAAAGCAAGAAGATGGCTCCATTGCTCCATCTCTGACCTTTGGGTCGTCCAACACCTCCCTGAATGTGAGGGGATTAGCAAACTAGGCCCTGAGCGTCCCCCTGTCTCAGTATGGAGCTGACCCCTCAACCTTGTGAACAGGTGGAGCTCTGCCATGGGTGGATACCTGGGACTGAATTAGCTCCTCTCTGCCTTGCTAAATGAGGTGTCCTGAAAGGTGCCAGGTAAGACAGGTCACGAAGGCTGGACAAACCCCTGTGGTCCCACACAAAAAGAGGCTGAGGATCACCTGCCGCTTTCCAGATCAAATGAGGGCCTAAATCGGGGGCTCCACTCTTGTCAAATCTCTCTCCATGAATACTCAGAAAGGCCAGACTACTGTATAACTACCCCTGGTCCTGGTCTCCTGTAGACCCTCTGTTGACTGCTAACACCCCTGTACTTCAGCCTAGGTCCCCTCGCAGTAGCCATCAAGTTCTTAATTCCTACTCTCAGCCCATCACTAAGTACTGTGTGCATAATGGGCCTATAATCAACCTCTGGCCAATGTCGGCTTTGCTCTCAGCGTGTCTGCACTCATGTCGAGCTTGCATGTTGAGTTGCAATGAAATGCTAATTAGACTTCATATCTACAGGGCTAATCTTTGTGTTCACATTCAGGTGTTTTTAAGCCACTCCTTCGTTGAGAATCTTGCTAATTTACAGGTAACATTAACATAGTGATCAAGATAAAATTATCTTGGGAAAATTATGATGTAGACATTTTTGAAGGGAGCTTTTATAACTCTATTTCTGAATAACAGAAAGGTAAGGTTAATGGTCAGAACATGTACTGGCTACCAAATAACCTCATCAAACTGGACCACATGACAGGGTAAGTGAGGGGTGTGCGGAGCTAGGTGCCCAACACAATGCTCCTTGTCAGTCAGCTTCATTCCTGGGGGTGAAGAGGGGCCAGGGAGGGTGCAGTGGTGCAGCCACAGGCCCTTGAGTCTCGGTGATTGGCCTTAATCCGCCAGCTAATAAGTTCAGAGAGGGGCCATATGCTGCGGTGCAATGTGCGGGGAGGGGAGTGTTGCCTCATGTTACTTACACCAGGCCGGCGCTTTCTCAGGTACCGCCCCCCCGTGGTCTGTTCTTTTGTATTGCCGGATCAGCCCTCTCCACGCTGTGAATGGTCCGAATTGATTAAACCCCACCGTATAATTGTCAGCAAATCCCAGCGAATCATTTCCCATCCATTTGAAAAGTACAATGTGCGTTTCTCTCTTTCTCCAAACCCCTTTTCTTCTTCTCCATCCCCACCCCTCGTTGTCCCATAGACCCCTCCTGTCTACTCTTTTTCGGAGGTCTCAGGTTTGTCCCAGTGCTACTCTCCGTACCCTGCATGAGATGGAAAGCTAGAGGCAGGAGGAAGAGGATAAGAAGAGGCCTAGAGTATGCTTGGCTGGACAGTTGGCTGTAGATGAAAGTGGGCAATGGGGAGACATGTTTTAATCTGACCGAAGAGTGTGGTGAGGTTCTGAGCTGGTAACTACCTTGGCATAGCTAGGACCAAATCTGGTCACAGCATCAGGTCAACAACTGACAGTCAGCGCTGGAGTGGCTGAAGAAGTAGGGCAAGTACAGCTGTATTTTTACCAGGTCAGATTTCAGTGATGTTTAGTATTGTGAATATTATGTGTGCAATAAAAAGTTTTATCTAACACTCTGAAAGAACTGCTTGAATCTTAGTAATATTATTGAACGTGCATGTCAAGATAATTGGTTAATAAGTGCTTTAAATCACATGGTACAACCAAACGTAAAGGTTTGTGGCACCAGTGTGATCACCATAACCAGGTTTTTGTCAAAACATTGCTATACAGTATGTGTAAATGTGTTAGCACTGTTCATATCATATATATGCTTTCATATGATATCTTTAAGCGGAACATGATTGTCTGCATTTTCTTTATCAGCTTAAATAGTGCTAAGATAAACTGTATCTGAACTGAGAACCTGTGTTAGTCAAAATTAGATAGTGAGTGGGGACTATTCCAGTCTAACAATAATGATTAAAAAGTGTGGTTTTAGACAAGAATTAAGAGAAATGATGATCAGATCACTTCATCTTGTCCTAATAGGAGTACACATGTTCAACAGCTTTTCATTGATCTGAGAGGTCCCTCGACACATCCTCAAGACACTCTGACCTCAGTCATTTAACCCTTGACCTTGACCGCTTTATCTAAAAGCACTGCCCTCAGTGTCAATTTATTTTATTTATTCAGCCTAGTTCTTTTAACATTGATTGGTTAAAACCTGTCTTTGACACAAATCTTTATTGTAAGCATTAGAGCTACTACAAAAAACTGTCCCATTTAAAATAGCACTTAGATTCTAACCACACCTTTTGGTAATTTCAATAATGCTCACACACACACACACAGTTTAGTCTCATGTTTTTTTTTTACCTAGATCCTATTGAATTCCTCTTTTACGTAGGGGTCATACATACAAGCACGCTCTGCCATGATTCTCATAACCTGACATTGATCTTCAACTTTGATGCTTGGCTTTCATTATGGTTGAAGGGCATTGTTTGTGAGAGTGATCTTCATGTAAAGTGCTCATAAACGATCATCGGCCATGCAGGCAGATTTATGATCTTTGGGGGTTACAAGGAGACATGGGATGAGGCAGCACCTCATCTTTCCTCTTATCAAAGGAACACGCAGGCAGGTATGCGGTCATTGAGGTGATAATGCACTCTAAAGTTTTGTTTTTGGTATGCCTTGCATCTGCACAGTTAGACAGGTGGAGACGTTTTTCAAGGTTCACACAAGTAACTTTTCCAATGTAGCAGGGACTCATTGTGTCGTCACATGACATAAAGATCTGCTGCTGCAATAAACAGTGGAAGAGTTGGCCAAAAAGTTTTTTCTTACCAATCAGCCAACCATCATTGTGTTTAGCATCAATATATGTCCTAATAGAAAAAAGCTGAGAGTGGAATGGCATGATAAAAAACATATTAACATGCTTATGGTGGTTGTAGCTTGTGGTCAGAAAATAAGGGAGTTACCTCTGGCCTCCCATTTCTATTCAGAATAGTTAACCTTGAGGGCAACATGGAAAATGCAGTCCTCAAAGACTGTCTCGAGAGTTAATAATTTTTTCCCACTCACAGTTCTGTTGTGTTAATGACTCATAATGCATATTCAAACCTTTCATATTTTTCCTTTCAGACTCAAATACTTTCTATTGTCATGCATTAAAAAAGAGGAGGTCAAACTAGGGATTTGATGGCTAAATTGTGGCTTTATTTTATCAGAAGCCTTTAATTCATCAGCTGTTATTACCATTGTCCTAGGCTTTTTAAATCATGCAATATCCACTGCCTTTCCTGACGCCTGCCTTTACTGTATCTATAAATGACTAACAAATTTTAGCAGCTCATACGTCCCAGGTCATTAATCCTTCACTTGTCTAGTTCAACTTTGTAATGAAGTCCACTAACTAGCAGGGAAGTCCACCATCAACGCTCCCCTGGGAATGAAGTTGTGTATGGTTTGTGACCTTTGGCCTCAAGTGACCAGTATAGTTTGACCCTCATGTGTCCTCTTGTCCCATTAAGGCCATGAATAGGACCTTGTCATGGGCCTTGAGCAAACAGATTACACCTATTGTTTGTGAATAGGATGACCAGCTGGCCATTGCATTGACCTGGATGGAAAGCGCAAAAACCCGTTTATCATGAGTTCAAGTGGTCAGACAAGTGGTTATTACATGGTCATGTATGGCCATCAGATTCAGATTTAATAAATCCTATAATAAATAATTTTGTAATGCTTTAGATAACTAACAATACTTGTCAAAGATAAATAACTTAATTCATCTTTAACAAGCTCATGAAAAATAAAGAATAATATTTCAGCAACTAAAAATTTATGTTCAAGAGTTATTTAACCCTTACATAAAAATATATAAATTGTCCTTCAAACCCTCCAAAAATATCCAAGAATTACACAATCCAACACATCCAACAAGCCAGTGCCAATCATTCTCTCACTGACCCCCTGCTCCACAACAAATTGCCCCTCTAACACTTCACTACATGCCCGTAGGTGTCCACCCTCCTCTTTCTTTTCACTGACCCCTCGGCGGGTGGCTTAGCTGACCATGTCCTCATCTGACCCGCATCTTCCATATGGAGAGTAGCAGCGGACAGGTTTAGTGATGAGACACTACTCGGGGTCAAAGGTTAAATGACCAAGACTGTTTACAGGGCAATTGGGAGTTCAAAGAGTAAATAATTGTTCAGCCTTTGTCTATGATTCCAAGCAGGATGAAAATATGCAGTTTTGAGTGAAAATAATATTTGAATATGAGGAAAAACGCCAAAGGATGCTCCATATCGGGTACGATTTTCTGTGCGTCGAATACAGCTACCATGCAGTCGCAGGCTGTGTCCGTCTTCTCACATGGTTATGAATCTGATTAACACAGGGTTTGCTTTTATTTGGACGCTCTTTGTTTGCATAAAGAGGCCCATGGGGAGGTCAGGGGGTCGGCCCTCGCTTGTCAGAGAGCCTTGTGACATTTCTTTCCCACGTTTGGCGAGCGGCATTGTCTGCGGTGAGGAGCCTGCGTTAACGTTTGGCCCTGGGTGGTGGAGTGGCGTGAGAGGGAGGCCTAGGGGCCAATGGACCCTCAGCAGGTTCCTGGGAAACAGGCGTAACCAGGCGGGGCCGAGGCGAGCGGGGACAGCATGGGGTCATTTTCCGGCTTGCTGCCCATGTAAAGGGCTTTGGAGCACAGTATTGGCCCCTAGAGGAGTGCTGGTGTGGAAGACGGTACAAAGGGCTTTGTCTGTCTTGTGTTTGTGTGTGTGGACAGTATAAGAAGGTAAAATGAGAATTTTAATTTTCAATAAATAATCAGGAGTGCATAATAAAAATAATGTTTTAAAGAATAGTATAGTACAAGAGTATTTCATAGAACCATTTCCTTTAGCTATGTTTATTTATGGTCACCCATATGATTTATCAATATTAAAACAAGCCTCTATTTTTTTTTCAATAAGTAGATGTACATTTACATTTTGGTTCTTGTAGTGCTATGTCATTTGAAGCACTGACACACCGGGCTTTTAAATAATTAATAAACATCAGCCAAATGAATAAATAAAACATCATCATACTATTATCACCCTTTTTCGCAGTCGACATGCCTGAAAAAATATAACCCACATTCCTGCTTATAATAAGGTCATCCCTTTTTAATGTTAGCCAGCTTCCATCTCGGGGCTCTATGACAGGCTTGAGGTGGCGAGCGTTTGCAGTGGAGTCATGTACAGTACTGTGTGACTAGCGCTTTGTTGATCTAAGAGGTGCTTTGAGGGAGGCTGATACAAAACGCACAGACAGTGCCACTATCAGTGTTGTTCCTGCCGAGGATGGATGCAGCTGAGGATCTCCTGCACAAACTATCTCCATTGTGTGAATGTCTCAGCTGACAAATGGCAGCCATTTTGTTGTTATGCATTACTCACAATGTCCTCTAACACCTTCACATTTTAATATCATCAAGGGAACAATAATAATTTTCATTTGCAGATTTACCAAGTGTTGCTGGACTATTTATGTATTTTTACTCTTAATTTAAACCATAATCAGATATTAAACATTTGATAAAGAAAATGTGACAGTAATGACCCTTTGTAGTAAATGATAAACCGAACACAATGAAATGGATGAAAAAGCCATACTAATGTTTTCACTTCAGAACTGCGTATAGATTATTCAGATGTCTGGGGTGTGGCAGAATGGGGTGCTAAAGGTTTATCAAGGATTTTTGAAAGACAATTTAAAGCTTAGCCCAACACTGCAGACATTGGAAACAATATATATTCATATATTAAATTGTTCTGACAGTTTGAATTGAAAATGTTCTGGAGCATATCTTAATTTCAAAATTGGTGCAGTGGTCAATAGTGTGTAATGTTTCTTTATATACAGATCTCTGTTAATGTGTGTAAACAATGCTTTTCTTTTAACTAACCTTTAAGACAATATGGGACGTGGGGGAAAAAAATCAACTCAGAGGAATTTACTTATGTGAAAAAACACATTAGTACAGATGAGATATTTTCCCAGAAAAATGTAGACATGGTTTGTTTGTCTCCAGCAGACCATGCTGACTGCAGAGTGCTGTTTATATAAGTCGGCATAAAATGTCTATTCATCACATTGTAAGTTTACCTGGGCAGAACGCATTACGTAGCATATCAGCCACAAGAACCAGCCTGATCGAAACTCTCCACTCTTCCAAATCGCAGACAAAACATTGCAATCTGCCAGCTGATTGCAGTTATTTTCTTGCCTCTCCCTTTAGTTGAATTGTTTCCTGGCCCTTACGAATTGAGTTTATCAGGTGCAGAACAATGAACGGGGAATGGTTTATCAGGTGTTAAACAACAGAATAAAACATAGAGGGAAGGGTCACAGCTTTTGCAAGAACTCCAAACTTCCAAACTTTGTTCCAATTTCATTGCATAGCGATGGCACTAAACCTTTGCAACAAAAAAAAAAGAACTCCTGTACACTTTTGTGCACCGTTGTGTTACCATGCATACCTTCTTGTCAAATAGCTCTGATGAGTAGGAGGGTGCCATTTTATTTTCAAATGTATTTATTCATGGATCTGACATTTTAAACAACCTCTGCTTGCCTGCCGAGTTACAAAGCAAGCTAATTTTCTCTCTAGTCCATAGATTTCAAGCAGGATTTCACTCCATATAGGCTGTTAGATCTTGTTGTCTTTCTCCCTTTGGCCTGTGTGCTCGAAAAGCCTGAACTTGAACTTGGCGAGCAGGCATAGATTTATATGCATGCCCCTTCTTTTGATGACAGGGTAAATATTCACAGTGAGCACCAAGGTGCCCCCATCATTACTCATGTGCTGTGTGTTTGCCCACCAGTTAAATTCTTAGGGGGATTGTTTGGCGAGATGAATGGGGCCAAAGTGCTGAAGGACGCACTGGAGTTCAGCAAACAAAATCTTCCCTGATTGGCTCAGCAACAGCTTACTCTGGTGGGCAAAGTTAGCAGTGAGAAGGTGAGGAGAGGGAGCAGAAGACGCCTTTGGGTTTCGCCTGTCAATTAAAGGCGCTGTGAATGGCTGCGAGGTGGAAGGCTCTGCTTGCCATCTCCTCAGTCCTGTTGGATGAGTGGAGATAGCTTAGGTGCCGCTCACCTGAAATAGGAAAAACCCTGTCAATATTCATCTATTTAATAACCCTGAATGTGCTGCTCGCAGTACCTTTTGAAGACTGTGGGGTCTGCATTTCCCTTTGATGTACTTTCATTGTCAGACTTTCTATCTGAAATCTTCGAAGATGGAATTGGTGACATTTTCTCTTTTTTCATTCATCCAATCCAACCTCAAAGGTTTCCAGCAGTATTTCTCTCGTCCAAGATGCTTTGTTGTATGGATGGGAGGGGGGCATTCAAGTTGGCTGCAGTTTCCTACTAGGATTTCTATCAGTGTGTAATGGAACACCGGGAGATTTAAGCAAGGATCTGACTGACAAAATATAGATTTGTTGTAACTTCCTTACCACAAGATTGACTTCTTCTGAGTGCCCCAGTTTTCTTATGTTTGTTCAGGACAAAAAGATGCTTTAACACAACCATACAAACATGATCATGTTTATCATCCTCTTCAAATAATATATAGGCTCAAATACACATTGAATAACCCTGACATTTATTTGGACCATTAAAAAAGAAAACGTGATTTCCTTTAGTCTGATTGAGGCCCTTCATTTGACGACACATACTCCCATGCTAGTTAGGACCAGGAAGCTTACTTCAATTGAATTTCCAGGACAGTTTATATTTATGCTGCATCTGACATGTCACGGATGCAGTGCTAGTAAATGATTTCATGTGTCATCGAGTCACTCCTCCAAACATAAACAAACAAGAAAATACCTGTCCTGTTTATTTGATTAGAACAGACCTTTCTTGTTTCATTACTGCAACAATAAAATGATTGAGCCAAAGCAAGGATTTTTTTTAATTTAAACACAATGCCTAGTCAAAAAAATATTTTTACTTTTTTATATTAATATATAAATATATATTCATGTGAAATTTGCCCGACCAAATTCCAGTTCATCTGCTATTTCAAATGAATTAATTCATTCTTCAAATGTCAAATGCAAGCTGGAAAGAATGCTAATTTTATTAACTCTTTCTTTGTGCATTAAAAACAACTGACTTTAAAGTTCAAAAGGCTGTAAATAAACCAGTACACAACATTCTTTTCCTACAGCTGTATAGCTAAACATCCAGCTTTTCGCACCACTGCTCCCTTAACTTTTGTTTAATAATGTTAGCTTTAATTATGGTCATATATATTACATTTTACCTTGTGTAGTACTTGTATAACAAAAATCTTTTAAAGATTCATCTTCAAGAGAAAAAACATCAGTGATCTTGGCCTTAAAAACTATAATGATGTGAGAAATATAACAAATTTAACCTTTGCACTGACACTTGAAAGTACTTTTCTGTTTCTAGAATCCTTTCCTCACTTGACCTTTGACTTTTTACAAAGGTCTCATTTGACCTTTTACACCATTCACACAAATATTTTTTTTTTATACCAAACCAAAAAGAACAATTTGTTGCTTTAAGCACCAAGCCAAATACAGTCTGCTGTGTGTGTGTTGTAGTGCAAGCAGAGAAGAAGAGCACGGGCTCCTGAGCACACAGCTGTAATATCTAACAACTTCCTCCATTTTGCCTTCTCATATTCGGCTAATTTGAGTCTCCTTGCCTCTCCATGGCTCTGCGTGCTATACAGTTTCACCAACCATTCCCTCACATTTCACTGGGTGCACTTTTGCTCTAGAGGACCTATACACTGGAAGATAAGAGGAAATAAAGTCTTGTCGGCACAATTTGAAGCGCTGCTTTGAAGGTGAATGTGAAATAGCGGCGGCGCTCCTCTTTGACTGGTGCAATAAGGGCCCTCTCGTTAAAAGCACTTTACCTGTGCTCGCTCTATGGATCATGGATCTCATTAAACAGATTTGGGGTTACACTCAAATTACAATTACTCCTGGCACTAACTGTTAATGGGCACAAGGGTTGAAGGAGGAAGAGAAATATTTCTGTCATTGTTATATGTCTATAAGCAGATCACATCATAAAGTGTAAGGTGAAGCATAAACTAAACAAACCCACATGGGCATCGATATATAAAATAAAAGTACTTCAAATTTTAATGTGTAAATTCTGTCTCGGAAATACTGAAATAACACTGGTGAGAAAAGCAAATACAAGTTTTATTCTTTCAAACTTATGCACATTTCATTGTGCCCTCACGTGACCTTTGTTACTTAAGAGAGTTGTGCTGAAACTTGACACATTACTGTAAAGGCTGTGGAGAACACCCCCTGGGTCCTGCTACACTTGCCAAGAACAGACACCTTCAGCTCTAAAAATATGTGTCGTGCATGTGTGAGCTGTGCTTCATGTTTGTGTGAATGCACGAAGAGAGTCACCTTTGGCTCCAGACAGAAAGGATGTTGCAGTTACATTCACCCTCTGTGAGTTACCTGAAAGGGCATATATGTGAGTAAGACATACTGTAGTATTTGAAATACAATAAGAAAAAGTATTTTAAATTGATTCTGAATGAATTTATGTCAAGTATATTTTCTATTTTTCTTTCTTTGTTTTTATTGTGTGTTTTAATAAGCACATTATACTGTACGTGTTTATCATGAAAAATAATAAAACTTGAGGCTTAACTTTACAAAGTATTATAACCCAAAAAATACAAGGTCACCCAAAAACAGGGAAAATTGGTTTGAAGCTCAGAGGTTTGAGACCTAATATGTGACTTCAGCATTTAATACAATACAAGCAACTGTTTGCAAGTTTTCTCACATAAAGCTCAGATACTTCCTTTGAGAGTGTCTTTTAGGCTCACAACCCACTGACAGCCTCAGGGAAAAGGCTCCTATTAGGATTGTCATTAGTGAGAAAAGATAGTTGCTATTTACTAATTAAAAATGTTGTTTGGAGTAGATGTAACATACAACAGGCATTTTGAGTGCATCGGGCTGGTTGTGTGCGGGCCTCTCCCGGTGACTGCCTAGGGCAAAAGCGCACAATGTAATCCCATGTATGCCTGCTGTCTCTGAGCTGCCGTGCACATGTGGAGGAACGTTTTAGCCCCTGCAGTGTGCCGTAGGGCACAAGTGCTCGCCCTCCTGTACTGTTAACACACAGCAGTCTCTTCATACACTTTCCTCTTACCGTTTACTGTGTGTGTGCCACTCCTTCTGCACTCTCAATCCATGCGCCACTGTTCAATTTGCAGCAGTAAGAGACGACTTAAGGAGGGAAAAATTCACTTTTGACAGCTATTATATAAAAGTATGCACATTTCACAAATTTGTAGCAGTGTCTGGAGTTGAAGAGAACTCGTAGCTGTTAGTGTCAAATCACAGCCACTATTTGGTAAAACACATAATACAAAAGTAAGACAGACACATCCTTGATTGTACACTGTGAATTAACACTTAAAAGTTATTTACTATGAAATAACAAAAAGCTACAATATTAATATCAATATTTAAATTGAAACGAAGCGTGATGATTCTGCTGCTAAATTATTACACTAAATCAAACTTAACCCATTATTGTATTGTATTTAAAACTTTTCAAATAAAAATGTAATGCATTTTGTGGGACAAATGCTATCTTTTCCACTCCTAATGTACTGCAACATATTCCTCCAGGTTATTCATTGTGCTTCACAGGGATTTTACTTTACAATTAAAGTGAACCATGGTCTGTTAAATGCATGGGGAAAATTCCTTTACTATTGCATAATCAATATTAAACTGTATCATTACATGTGCAGCTGGTGCCCATGACTGTAATAGAATTCTGAAAATGTCATTGGTGCTTTTGTCATTTGCTGTGAAATCTGCCAAGGCCGATTTCCTTCTGTCTCCATCCTTCTGCTTTCAACTGGTTTATTATTAGTGCGGGCTGACCTCCCGCTGTGTTTATCGAGGGTTCTGATGAGGTTGTCGAGGAGAGGCCTGAGGAGTGACAGGTGGTCTCGATGAAAACTATCCCTTCACACTCTGACACACTGTCCATCTCACCACGCCCTGAGCCTCTGGGCTTATGTCTGATGTCCACGGCGGCAGCGGAACAAAGCAGAAAGGCAGATCAATAGGTGTCATAATCGATAGGTCAGAATAAGAAATTAAAAAAAGGTCAGCACAATCGATTCTTACATTTTTGCACTACAACCCCAGAGCTGTTGCACCCTGGTCATTAACTATGAAACCCTGCAGGATGCCAGCCTCCCGACTGCTTCGAGTAAGATCAACTAATCCTAATTATTAGTTCTGCTTTGGCTAAAGGAGCACTAAATGACATTTTCTTCATCTTTGTGTGATGTGCTATTTTGCAATAGATGCTTGGGTCTGACACCCATGACCTGTCTCTCCATGAGACCCTTCCTCGTTAGGAGGAAGACGACCTGCCCCCTGCTGAACGTAGCCCCTGCCTTACAGCCGGTATTAGAGAGTGACAGTAAAAATGGCTCCTCAGACTAACCTTCTCCAGCGGCAGGAAGTTATTCGAAAGCCATATGAGGTCCACATCACAAATACACTGAGATCAAAGCTATGTGTTGGTCTACTTGATATCCACTCAAGGTCTCCAAAAGAACTAAAGGACCTGATTGTCAGTATGAGCCAAATCTGATTTTCACCTCTGTCTGCACTGGACTGAGGCACTAACTGAGATTTGACTGGCTTGAGAAGTGCAGGAACATGAATGTGACAAAATTGCTTTAGTCAATACTAACAGTTCTCATGGAATGCAAATATTCAGTGTGTTATATTAGAATAGTAACAACTGTGAGCCTTTCTCATGCAGTACTCCACGTAACAACTCACATATTTATCTCACTTAAACAAAAAGGTTTCCCAACTGATGGCCTAGGACTACATATAGTCCATCAATCACAATGCTATATGTATAACAAAACGTGTGTCCGAAGCCTTGGCTAAACCCATTTGTCCAGCGTCTTCCGTGAAAACCCATTTGCATAAATGTTGGGTGTGTAGAGGTAATGATGGTGTGAAATTATGGCTGCCTCAGCAGAGCCTCATTCCCCTCTGTGTGCTCTCCCCCTGCGGCTCCGAGGCCTCTACCTTCCACAGAAACCATCTTCCCTGCCTTCTTTCTCCTCACTCTTTCCTTTGCCTCCTAGTCCCATTCAAAGGGAATGTGTAACTGAATTTGAAATGGAGTGCCCTTCTTTCAAGGACCACAGCTAATGAGACATTTTGCCTTGAAATCCAGACCAGATAGTTGCGGGGAGAAGACCCTGACGGGCTAGGCCTGCAGATGATAGCCGCTCTGTTCGTCAGGTGTCCGGATAGGTCCTTCCTATAAGAAGAAGCCTTTATGAAGTTGGCATCCTTCCCTGGGTCACCTGGGGCTACTATTGTGAATCCACCTGAAAAGTACAGCTGTGTGATGTGTATATGTGCACAGAGAAGGCACCTGACACCAGCCAGCCATTGGCCCCTTTTTGCATACAGCCCATAAGGGTCTGGGGAGAGATAGGAGGTGACAATTACATTGAGCTGGAGGAAAGTACATTGGAGTGAGTGAAAGTGAGTGGAGGAAGGATGGAGTGTGCAGAGATGGAGAGAGGAGGCAAAGAGATGGCCCATAGAAACAGGTATACTTGACAATTTGCGGTCCAGGGATCATCCGAAAGACGCTGCATGGGTGCGATGATGAAAGGAATGGAGGGCTTTGCATCCTAGGGGTTCTGCCTTTAATCAGGGGCCCTGAGGAGAGAACCTCACAGCCGAAGGGCCCCTGGCCGCTGCTAGCCACTGTCATGCTAATGAAAGAGGCTCAGGGTGTGAATGGTGAGGCTAGCTTGTTACCAGCGTGCTAATTAATGCATGCAGTAGGGGTGTGTGAGAGGGTTTTATGCATTTTAATGAGTGTGTTGACAGGGATGTAAAAATGGAGTGAGAGACAGATGTGTTTGCAGGTTTAAATGTGCTCATAATTACTGGGGACAGAAATACATCAGAGAAAAGATGTTATCAAATTGCCTAAAAGACAAATTTGGTTTAAATTGATTTTACTATCATTATGTTTTATTGTACCTTTACTAAAAATCTACTTTTGTTGTGTTGCATTTATGCATTCAGTTACACCTTTATTAATCATAGAGACAAAAGGAGAAGCTGCTTCAAATTCAAGTTTGTTTTTCCAAACCTGCATTTACATCTTTTGTTATTAAAATGACTTTAATAATGCATTAAATGTGAGTGTGGTTTTCTTAGCCACACTAAATCTGTCTCCATTATGTTGTGGGCAAAAACATCTGTCTGATTTACTTTCTCACAACTAACTACTCTGTTGTCTGTCTTGTCCCAGACAAGTGGGAAAAAAATGATCTAGTCCGAGTGTCACACCAGACAGCGTTTTCTGTCTGTGCCGTGTTCCCACGGACTAATAGATGAGGGACTTGTGGACAGCAATGGCTGCAGCATATGTCAACGCAGCTCGCACCATTGTCTGAGCTGTTTGTGTTGGTGAGAAGACGGCATTGTTGCACGTGTCATTCAGACGAGACATAAGGGGCGTGTGTGGCGTTAAAGACCGAACCATCCCAGTCTGTGACCTTTTAATTTGTTGATGGCCTCTCCCGCCGTATCTGACAAACGTGTCCCAGGCCGCAATGAGGGAGTCTATGCTCATACCCCATTGACAACAAATCTGTAATTTCATAAAATGTTTTAACATCATTTTGATTATTTCTGCCCACTAGATTAAATTTACTGGGGTTATGGGATGATAAATAATAGCACAATCTGTCCTAAAGGAGTGAAAATAATTAACATGAACCTCTCAGAGGGTTTGATCTTAAATTAGGTGTAACTTTTTCTTCTATAATTGTGTAAAATGTTTAGCAACCACTCTACATGTAATATTAATAGAACAACAAAAGCACAGATAATCTGGGTGTGACATAGTTGTGAAATATTGTTTATATAGGTTATAAAAAGTATTTGTTGTTGCGCAATAAAGTGGTCCTAAATTACACCTCATATGTGTTTCTGCTGTGTCCAAGTGAAGGCAGAAGAGGTTGGCGTCCTGTAGGTCACTGTCTCGCTTGATGAGTGCCACATACACTGAAGGTCTCTATATTTTGTTCCAACACAACTGCCTTTCATATCCTACCCACCCCCAACCTTGTCCACCCTGTAAAGTGCCATTATAAAAATGTCAAGGGGTCCCTCTCTCTCGTCCTGACTGTCAAAATCATGTGCCATTATGCAAATAGCGGCATGAACACACTCTAAGGATTTACATAGACTATATGTGCTATAGGCAACACTAAGAATCCAGATGATTACAGAATTACTCTCACACATACATGCTGCATATGTACAATTATGACAATGAGCCAATTATTTTACATCTGTCCTTGAAGGTTATGTCTGTGCCTCTACATTGACCAGAATAATAGACTGCTTATATAGCTTTTATATAGTCAATTCATTCAGAGCTTAAAGTTACAAAATTTGGATTTAGATGAGAAAGAAAATGTGCAGCCCTTTAGCCAAGTCTGTCACACAAATGTTAAAATATAAAAATATTTGATTGTGAAGTGGATTTTGCCCTTTGATACTTTAATTGAAAAGATCACGGCAAACGGTCCAATGTCAGCACCTCTTTAAAATGAATTTAAAGTGATACTCTCAGTGTCTATTAGGCAGGAGTGCATGTGAGATTTGATCTTTTTACATTTCTTAACTCTTTTTCTCTTTGAATTGCAGTGTCTGGAGTGTTTTTTGCAGTACTGTAGAAATGGAAATAGTGCACGTGAAAAGAGGCAAAGTAGAACATAAGATGAAGAAATGTGTAATTTTTGGTGAAAAGCACAGCTGTAGCTGAAGCGGAGGTCAACCCTATAATGTATCCATTTGGAAAGAGGCTCATTAACACCTTTTGCTATGACTTTTCTCTGCATTCCTTCTTAAGTAATGATAGAGGACCAAACTAAGAGAGCACCTGCATTATAAAAAAATATTGTATGTCTGTGGAGGTTCTCAGTCATCCAGGACATAACTAAGAAAAGGTTTCAACAAAGGCATCTGGACGTAGGTTTGAAGGTCAAGACGTTTTGTCACTCATCCAAGGAACTGTCAATTGACATTGCATTATGCAGACTCAAGACCAGACAGATAACCTCACAGTGTCCATTAGCTAAGGCAAGAGAAAAGTCTTGTGTTTTGACAGCCCTGAACTCGAATACTCCATTGTTTGTTTCTGAGAGTCATTGATGTGCATTGAGTGGTCACGGAGTTCAATTCCACTGACACGCAGTGCTGCTTCACATTTCCCTCTAATTGCTCCGTATTGGTCGAGTTCGGCGCACATGTAGAGCATGGTAAGAGGCATCTGTCCTTTAGCTCCAAACAGAGGGTGCTGTGATATGGCATATAAAGAAATGCCAGGCCGGAAGAGGAAATGCCTAAAGAGGCATTTTTTTTATTGCTCATAGTAAAGATAACAGAGGTAGTTGGCTCAATTGTCCACAACTGTGGCACAATAATAATCAGCGTTATAGACTGGATTTTTTTAACAAAGCAAAAAATGGTTTTCAGACATGTTTTTTATTCATAATGTGGCAAAAAACCAATGGAGGAAATCCTTGCAAGGGAGGAGTAAATCTCTTTGCTTGCTGATGCTATTTTAATTAAATAGTTGCTAGGTTACGTCGACAGAGGAGGATGGTGTGGCACAGACTCCAGGGCGAAGGAGTTGAGTGTGTGAGTGAGGGGACATGTCCCTGAACAATGAAAGCACATCCCCATTTTTTTTTTTTTTTTTTACAAACCCCATGTATAATAAGGATTTCAAATGTGGGACATATTGACATGAAATGCATTCAGAGTGATTTTAGGCGTCCTAAAACTCTCTGCCCACATTTGTCTGTCGTTTTCATTATTCTCTGGCACATCACAGGGAGACTTGGGGGAAGACCCCTTTCATCTGTGTGACAGTGCTTTTCACCTCGGCTGGTGACTTATACCTAAGACTATAGCACTCTTGTTGCACCCTGGGATGCCAGACTGTGAAAGAATGCCATGGCCCGGTGTGCCCTAGCAACGGCCCCAGTCCACAACATTTACCGTAAACTGTACTCTGTTCAGAGGTTCGAACACATTGAAGGCGACTGATGGATGAAACTGGGGAGGCCACTGACCATTTGTTGGGAACAAATTGGAACAGTGTCATCATTTATATAGTCCAAACTCGGTGTACAAAAGAAGGAGGCCGGACCCTTTTTTCTCTTCCCAACATACATCCACCTTAGCTGTCCTCCTTACCTCTTCTGTGCCTGGGATAATGTTATAATTTTCTGTTATGCATTGTAGAAGATGAATGTTCACCACTGCCACATAATAGTCTTTTGTAGGAAGAATAAAAAATACCTTCAAAAGGAGTTGAGCACTTTTTTAATAATACATCTGCATCCTAATGTGCTAAAAGTGATATATAATTCTCACTCTTTCATTAGAAACAAAATTGATAATGATAAAAGCGCTGTACACTTTTCTATAGCTGCTCCGCTTTCATATTTTGCAGTGAAATATTGCTAAAAGAGTAAAAGTTTTCTGTGGAGTTCCTGTTACATGTGTGTCTAAGGAGATTATGCCACACACATACTGACACACAGATAATTTTGCAAAAACATTCTTTCTTGATGCATATACCGCATAAATATGTATTTTGTGCCTCGGTCCCAAACAGCCGTCCCCTCTGCTGGCTGCTCAGCCTTGTGCTAAAATCCGAGTGTGCACCAGGGGCTAGTATCCCTCGGGACTTGACTCCACTGACCCTCTTGTGTGGTCACCCCACGTGCCATCAGTTCACAGCCCAAGGTCAGAGGTTGGGCCCGACAACAAGATCAAACAAACAATGAGGTCTCGGAACAAGTTCATGTTTACTTGATGTCAATGAGAATCCAACTTCCCAAAGCTAAAGGCTACAACATGCAAAATGAACATAAAAACAATGGTAATGACTAATAGTTCATTACTAATTTTACTAATTACTAATGGTTCATTTTAAACATTGTAACGTGTTTCCTTTTTATTATTTTTTGGGTTCTTCTCAGTAGGCTATGTCCTATTTTTTGGGCTGTCAAGTTAACAAAACACACTCATATCATGATTAGCTTCTGTAGTTTGGTGAGTAGTGTATCAGAAGGTATTGTTATCTATTCAATTTTATTTTATCACTATAATATTTTAGTATTTTATTAGATTTTTCTTTACCTTTTTGATTGAAAAATATAGATTTATTTTGTATCTATTAAGAATTTCATTGTCATATTTAAACTTTACTAGAAGGTAATTGAGCAGAAATGTCTTCCTCTATCTAGAGTAATGTGTACAATTTGCCACGTTCCTTTCAATCAGCCTTACATTTCCAGAAAGCGACGGTGATGTGCTCTGTGTTAATTAGGAAAATAGGGTGGCTTTAAATCAATGTATATGAGAGCCGGGGGGCTGAAGTGCTTTGTGAATGCTATGTGCATCATCAGCCTAACATAATATAATGCCATAAATGAAGTCTTCTGGACCCGAGGCACGCTAAACAATAAGATCCCTGAGCGACATGATACTCGTTCCACCCGTGTTCATGTTTATTTGTGGAGCACAAAGAAAGCAATTATGGACCTATGTTTGTTACTGTATTAATTCTGTCTTTTGCAAAAGCAAGCAGAACGCAACCCTGGGAAAAAATGTGATGTAGGCTACAGCTCCTTTGTCCCAGTTCAGAGCAAAATCGTCAGCAATTCAAACATGAAAAATGGATGAAGACAATGGTGCATTTCTCACAATTTTTCTAATAATGTGTCAGTCAAACAGCTCCTGTGAATGACACTAATGTCATGTGATGCAGCATTTCATATAAAAGATTTCATTGATGCTTCTTGTGCCTTGGCTCAATCTGGGGCCCGTCCTCCTCTCTTATTATCATCATCATCACCCGAACATGAAAGAGAGAGAAACAAGTGGCGCGCCATTGCCAAGGAGAAACCTTGATCTTGGGGAGCATTTGCATTCGCCACCCAGTTCCGCTGGGTGTATGAGCGCGTTAGCCAGGCGCTTTCTGATTGGATGGCACAGAAAAAACTGGCATTCTGCTAAAGCAAGCAACAAGCAGCACCCCTCCCCCCTGACTGTGTGTCACACATAGTCAGTGGCACTAGAGGGCAGTCTATTCTGTTGGTTGTTTGGAGGAAAGTGTTGACATGAATTCAAGAGAGAACAACAAAATAGCTCCTATTAATTTATGCTGATTTATTTAAATTTGAAGAAATAATGGTAAAATAGTAATGTTTGTATTGTAACTGAGCTGTGCAAAGTAATCACAGAACACAGAAATTGGCCATGTGTTTTTTCAAACATAAAACTAAGAAATATATTGATATTGTAGTATGTGTGTCATGCTTTTTTAAAATAACGTCGCCCTTTGAAATCCTGTGGTTAAAGGTTGAAGCTCTGCAGATTTATGTTTTAATTTATGGATAACTGTTTATGAAAGAACACAAAGGCTTTGTGTAATTCATTGTCCTCGGGACAGACACATCACATTTGGGCCTTTAGGTATTACTCTTAAACTATTGAAAAGCATTCAGTGTACACTATTAACAGTATATATATGTAATTACAAAAATGCAAATGATCATTGTTGGTTGGCATTAAGTTTTAAAAAGATGCAGTTCATTTGAATGTAAATACACCGGCACAGACAGCAGCAGGAAGCTGCTAATTAAAGCTGCCTACAACAATGAGGCACAGAAACCCCAAAGGAAGGATGTTAATCTGCAGAAAAATTAATGTAAAAGCAGTGGTAATTACCATGAGGGCAGTCAGCCATTTCATATTTCTCCTTTTATGGCCCCAGACCTCATTCCTGAACCATGACGAGATTTTAATATGCTTGTCTTGGTCAGAAGATTAGCTCTGTGTCTTTGCTCTTTTAACTGGTCTCTCACAATATTTTCTATATAATGTCAATTTGAGTGGATTGTTTGTTTAGAAATTACCACTAGTTGTAACTAGTGTACCACTACACACTACATGTATCTTATTTTTTGTAGCTGAAATCTGTGTTTCGCAAACTAAAGACCCACAATTTGAATAATGACCTTATTCCTGCAGTCACATATTGTAGTGTGCACACATCAGTGCTCTCAATGCTGTCACATCAATTACTTTCTCATTCTAAAGTATCTTAAAAATAAATTAGCTTTTTTTATCTAATATAATTAAACATTGTAGATGACTCAAAATTATTTAAAGAATTGTAATAAAAAAATTCTAAATTAATTCTACAGTGACCCAAATGCTCCTGCATTAATATTTTAGCATATAGTAAATTTAGAATGAAGCATTGTTTTTCTGTAACTTTAGTGACCAAGCCGAACAATCTTTTCTCTGTTATGAATTATCCAAAGCCTTATTTGTTTCAGCAGTAAAACCTGGTCACATGTTTAACATTGTCTGTACAGCTTGTTGGAAGTGGAAGAAACAAATCACTGCGTGTATAAAGTGACAGAAACATGCTGATCTCAGCCCACTTGTGTATAACTGTCACAATGTCTTGCGTTTTTATTTTCAGAAATAAATGTTGACTAAAAGTTTGTAGAAGGGAAGACTGAAGTAATTCCTTTCTTTTTATTTTTTAGGCTATTCAGCGCACAAGGTCAGGTCACTTGCGGAGTATGGCTGATCGACGTGATGATGTAGGATTGTGTACTGAGACAGGAGGACTCTATTATATGCTTACTCCTCCACAAGGTCTTCACTTCTTCAGGCTGTGTTTGGGACAGAAGCGCTTGGGGGCATGGACAGGAGGAGGAGGGGGGGCCTACTCCTCGTTCTGAATGTCCACGGACTGGTCTACGAAGAAGGGGATCTCTGTGAATAGGCACCACTTGAAGGGGATAATAGAAGCTCTCCACTGGTTTGTTTTGGAAGCTGTCTTATTGATCTGTCTACGTAGAAGTGAATGCCTTGGCCGGGTTTTCCTGCTCATGTTAACAATGACACTCAAGGCCTGTATTAACTGGCCTAGTGTTATTCTCAGAGAATGGGGCGTGCATTAAGCAGACTGTTGTAAGTCCATCCTTTCTATATTCCGCCAATAGCAGCTGCAAACAAAAGCAAATCATTGGCCATTCACTGACTGCCCAAATCAATGCCAATTAGATAAAGGACTTACTTTATATTTCATGAAACAAAATGACTCTAATACGACGCAACATCACTCAAAACTACTTAGTTAACTAAGGGTTAAAAAAATACAAATAAAAAATCTTTATCAAAACCTTGAAGTCCACAGCATAATATCTACCAAGTGAATCACAAAACATTACAAAACACTGGCTGCACTACTGTAAAAAGCTTGTTAGCAGAGTCATTTTGTTTCTGGGGAGTCTAGGAAGTGAATCTCAGTAGGGCACGTCTACATCTTTTTGGGAGGAGTAACACATTCAGTGTAGAATTTAATGTCAAGGCTGTAGATCACAAACACAGCTGTACAAATCCCTCCAGTGTACTTAAATATTTGATCTTTTTCACAAATTGAATGTCCTGGCATATGTAAGGGAATTATTTTGGTCTACACAAGTTCACATTCCTTTCTTCATTTATAAATGTATTCTGCAAAGCCATTTTTGAAACTTTAACTCACCTCCAACCTTAAATATTTTAAGAAGATATATGTGTAAACATTCCAGACCGTTTTCTTCTTTGTGTCCTTCTTCAAGAACAGAGAATCTGCCCTTTTAAAAACGACATACAATTGTTTAGAGTGACCAAATACTTCTCTGTTCAAAGAAAGACTGGCACAGCCCTGTTACTGACCAACCATGGTGGACTCAAAAAAAAGTTAAATACAAAAGTTAAAGCCAAGGTGAAATACATAGTAAAGAACATCATTTATTTAAGACAAAAGTCTAAAGCAGAAATAAATACATGAGAACGGTGTGTGTTTGTTACTTCATGAAATCAACAATGAGTTAAAAAAAATAAAATAAAAACACTGTGGTGACAAACAGAACAAACAATGCCTGATTAGGCCAATAAACTCTTGAAGTATTCCAGCTACTCAACTAACCATTAAAATAATTTAAAACAAGAAAATGTTAATCAGAAATTGATTTGTCAAACTCATATTAAGGTCAACATGGACAAAAGGAAATTACATGCCCCACATGTTAAACAATTATTCTGAAAGCAGGTAGTAGACAAGTTTGGAGGGGCAGACTCAAGTTGACGTCAACTCACCTAACAAATAAATTATTGAACAAAATCTAGAAATGAAACAGGATTAATACATTCATTATGTGCATATTCCCCAAGATGTAGAAGCAATCAAGCTAAGACTCCGAAATGTGATATAGTTCTGCTGGACTCAAAGTTCTGTACAAGTCACCAACAAGCCACAATTCATTGATAACAGCTCCTTGATGATTGTAAAGAAACTGTGAGATGCCGAGTGTGACCTATATTCTGTCTGGCACCTTACATTCCTTTATAGAGCAGACATTGGGCTATTTGTGTGTACCACCAGAGACATTTAAACAGTGAAAAATACAGGAAACAGCAGGCCCATGTTTGTAGACCCAGTCAAACACTAACAGATACCTTTAAGGGGAGCACTTGGCACCATTTTTTTAAAGAAAGAATAATACAAAAGACACACTTTGCCAGGGAAAAAGAACAACAATTTGTTTTTATGCCAACGTTGAAAGCAATGGCAGGATGGAACTAAAAAAAAAAACAAAAAGGCGTTAGTTTATGAACACTATCTCCACATCATCTCATGTTCTCAATGCCCTTTCAGAATACAGCGGACGCCTGTTTACAAAGAAAAATCAGCAGATGCCTGGACTAAGGCTAAGCTTAAACGCTGCTCTCCCTTTTAATGACAAACCACTAAACAAGAGTTTCATATTCTCTTGTGTCTTCAAAAATGGCTCAGGCAAAACTACACAACAAAAACGCAAAATCTTTCAGAACATCTTTTATTCAAAACAATTATTGTTCTTAATGGCAGACATGTTTAAAACTCCCAGTTTCCACTACTCCTCTGCAGGCACAGATCTTTGTAGATTGTATTTCAGTCAGACAATAGACCATAAGCTGCTCTTCTCTTCAAAATAGAGATCGCGGTTTTAAGACTCTTTCGCAAGTTAAATCAGTCTTTTATGTAAGAAATAAATCAGTAAGCTAATTTGTGTCTTTAAAACTTTAAATAAATTAGTAACATGGTCCCTTAGGGCAAGCACATAAACTATGAAAAACTTAATCATTAACTAATTTAAAAGGGCATTAGTTCCCTAATCAACAATTGTATTTGTATTTTGTAACAATTGCAAATAATTACCATCTCCCCATTTGAACAGTAAACACAAAACATTTCACATCAAGTGATTAATATCATTCAGCATTTAAGACGTCAGATAAAAACTTGACAGAACTTTTGGTACTGTGCCAACACCATTGGCAAATGTTATCAACTTACAATTCAGTCAGTAAAAATGATGTGGCCACAGCAGTAAAAACTGTGAAGGAAGCACTGCAAGTTGAACCGGTGGAGGGGCGGGGGTTCCAATGATATGGTCAGTCTTGAGAGAAGGGTTAGTTGTGGGGCAGAATCTTCTTTAGGCTTTCATTGCTCCAGCACATACCTGTTTGTAGAGAGTTGTCTGCCACTAATGGCCTGCCGATGCTATGCTGCCATTAGGTACTGATGGTAAAAGAGGCCAAAGAGGGACGTGGAGAAAAGACAGGCAGCAATCCACCATGTAAAGAATGAGAAAAGGCCCCGGAAAAGCAATGGACTGAAGACAGTCCTCAGCCCTCCCAGGGCTACTGAGAGTTGGGCCACAGATGCCCGTGCTCCTGTCTCCAACACCGAGGACCCTGTCGTGCCAGCGGTTGTTGTCGCTGCTGTCACAGCAGGGCCAAAGTCTATATCTGGGGTGCAAGGCAGGTCTTCTTCAGGGTAGACCACCCAGGAGTGTCCACCTGCAACAGAAATGGTAATAGGTTAACAGCTGCAGCCAATGGGAAATGCTAATAAACAGATAAAGAAATGTTGTGACCTACCTAAGGTTTTTAGCAGCAAAGTTGTATGCAGCAACATTACTAGTGGTGCCACATACTGTAGTGCTATTACACACAAATAATAAAAAACACGTGCAACCTGAAAGAATATTTATATTCAGTCACATACCTTTATTAAATAAGTATTTATGAAAATGCATGTCACTTAATACAAGATATATTTTTGAAAATATTATGTTTTAAACATTTGCTCAGAAATGTGCATTTTCATTTACCATCTTCTGCAGATCAACAGTACTTATGCGTCCCGCCTCCTTCTTCATCTGGTCCACACCCTTCTGGGCCAGATTGAGGTAGGCCTGCAAGTGATGTCGCATCATAGCGAGTCGCAGTGCGCACAGCAGTATGATGGCCCATAACCGCAACGTATCAAACGTTTGCTCAGTCATTCTGGTAATAGAGGCATTTAGTCATGTATCTGATCTAACATTTGAACACATTTCCATTCTCTAATCACGGTCTACACTATTTAAAAGAATTAATAGCTAAAATGACAGAGTACATGAGACAACAAAATGATCAGTAGCATTACATTTACATAGTTGCTGGTGCCAATAAACTTTTACTTACAAAGGCACACTCTCCTTTCCCAGAGTGGGATTCATAATATAGTCCTTGGTAATGGGCTTAACCCACAGCAAGACCATGATAAGAGGTGATAGGAAGTTGATATGAAGCAGAGTCCTAAGGAAACAAGGAAGATAATTAGTTCCATAATAAAACATTACATTAACACAAACCAAAACAAAGCCTTCAGTGAAAGGCTGAAGAAAAAAAACAAAAAACAAAAAAAAACAGACTCAGCTAGTTCCATAATATTCTCTGTTAGTGACAAGGTCTGTGAATCCAGGCTCATGACAGCAAGAAGGGAAAAGGAAGAGGAGGCCATTTTGGAGAGTCTGCTCTGCCAAAGGGGATTATGCAAGTGTGATGTGCGCCCTACACAGCGTCCCTATCATGGTCCTAGACATGGCACCCAGGGAGTTCCAAAATAGAAATCATATCCAAGTCAACTGACTCACACAGGGCTCCTTTCAATCTGACACGCTAAATAGTAGGAGACAAGTCAAACTGCACTTTACATGGACTCAAGAGCCCCAAACACACAGCATGATATGCATTAAAAACACAATAGAAACGGCTGAAAAGAATACATTGCAGTTAGCGGAGTACCACCTCTATAAGCGTTTCTATTCACCACTCTAAATTAATCAACTGCATTCAATTAAATATAAATCACATGAGAGAAGTCAAATGCAAATCCACTTATTCTGGGGAACTCACTGTGTAAATTTGCCTGTGGTCAGATTGAGTGCATCTAGGTGCATCTGAGCCAATCGTAGACCAGGAAACGTTAGGAAAGCTCCAATAAGAGAGCAAAGCAGAGCCAAGATAAGCTTGAAGGAGAGTTTGGATATTGGGCCCCTGTAAAGAAAAAAAAGAAAACCCAAACAAATATATAAAACACAGTAAAACCCTACAGCAGGTTCACAAGCCCTAAAAAATAAATAAATCATTAAGTGAGGGAATACATGCAATGAAAACACTGGGAGTGTACTTACTGGGACTCTAAGCCCTGGTTCTCCAGAAACTGTAGAGCACTGTCAGAGAAGTTTACAAAACCTAAAAAAAATTAAATAAAAAAAAAAAAAAAAAAAAAAAATCAGGTAATGGTTAGTGACTGTTTAGTGCTAATTTAACAAGCTAATTACTAATTATTGAGATGAAAGTGCACTTACCAGTCTCCAGACCAAACTCCAGGTAGTTCTCAGTGACTATGAGGATGGCCATGGCTTTGACAAAAAAGAAGAACGCAAATGTAATGCAAAGTGAGCGCTCGCCTCCTTCTTCCAGCTTAAAGTAGTGCGCCGTGAGAGAAAACAAGGTCTTACTGCAAAGAAGTTAAGGGGAAATCTGTGGTTAAGCCTTCTTTTCACTGGAAAGGGTTGTGCTCCATTTCCAAAAAGGGGTATGAAGCATAATTGGTATGTGTAAAATAAGTGTACTATACCACTTCATCAACAGTGTGGTACAGTATCTAAAAGGTGGAGCTTAACGCTTTAATCAGGTGATTAGAGGTTAGAGAATCATCACAGGCAAAAATGAGTGTAAAAGAAAGACACAATGTCTTTTCAAATGGGAGGCATGTGATATTCTTGTAACAAATACTCATAATCCAAGTAGCAACCATGTAAAATGTTCTTTGTTGTTCAGTTGTTTTCCATTATCTGGAAATACAAGCTTCTTCTGGGATTACCCATACCAAACAATGCCGTACCAAACCCCATTTGAAATGTGTGTGGAAACATTATCAGAGCAGAAATAAGAAAACTAAAATCAAGAGACCTATCAAAAACACATATTGTATTTCCTTGTCTTCATCTTTTACATTATTATTTACATTCGTTCTCATCTGCTGTCCAGTCTGTCCTTTTCCCAAAGTGACAGACTGACTACAAAAAGTGGGCCTCCAATCTACAATGTGGGCAGGAAATAACACACCTTGTGACCGTGTGGTGTGCTGGCCCGACCAGAAGCAGGGGGAAAGATTGATCCCTAAGGTTGGTGGCAAAGATAATGCATATTATTTAACCATCATTCAGTGTAGCTAAATAGCAGGTAGCCGTGGAGCATAAAGGTGCAAAAAAGTCTTTAACGTTATTGCTGGATATGCACACAGGAAACACTTAGACTCTCCTATAGATAAATGTTAATAAAAGACAGAATGAACATAATGTAAATGCATGTGCAGAGGGAATCTTCAAGCTCTTCCTCTATTGCAGTGAGAAACAAAACAATGCAACCAAATAATATGAATTAATAAACACCTCCACATTATAAAGCATGTTTGTTCAGCTCCAACCACCTTATGAACAGATGTGATGCTTAGTATAGATACAGAACCAATTTAAAGAGTGGTTGACACTACAGCACTGATAAAAAAATAAAAAAAAATAAAAAAGGCTAACCAAGATGTAAGCACAGACTGATGCAAGGATACATGACAAAGGCAAGTACGAGCAGGCACCAGACCACACTGATGTTCATCTCTCCCGAGGGCTGTGCCACGCTGTAGTAGAGTTCTGTTATCAGATACACCATAGTCGCAGCCAATGTGAAATCCACCAACCACTGGAACTCGGGGAAGTAGTGCAGCGCTGCAAGAACAGAGAGAATAATTAAAACACTGGCACACTTAAGACTGAATAATCAGGACAAAAAAAATCAAATCGAATAGATTGTCACCTAATGTGTCCACTTCTGTGATGTATTTAGTCTCTAGTTGCAAGTCTATGTCCTTAGGAACTGTTAGTGGCTTATTATCTATGTGACCATTGTACTTCCTAAAAACAGAGAGCAGAAAGAAAAATGACTGAAAACCAGTTGCAGAGTAAGACTGTAATATCAACAGTAGAGTAATGTTAGTTGGTGATGACATGTTGAGTGAGCCGAAAATGAAACATTCCCATATGGATTCTATACAATTCTTTAACAATAGTAAAAATATTCAAAATATACTCAACATTTTTTATATGCTTATGAAAGCCTCAATTGACCTTTAGCAATAACTTAGCTTAAAGTATTACTGCAATTTTCCTCAATTTACAGATGATCACTTTCACCTATCCCGCAGGCAATGGTCTTTAGTGCGCATCAGGCACAAAGGGTAATAGGCATGCAGGGCTAAACCACTGACAGCAGGCAAACAGAGCGCTGTTCTTTAGGCTGGGAGAACAGTCTGGTGGGCCTCCTTAGTTTCTGGGCTTTGTTTGCTCAGCCCTGTCTGCTGGCTGGATTCTCAGCACAATACCACTGTAAGACTCTTGGGCCAAACATGCCCTGGACAGATTTCATCTTTGAGGCACCTGACAGGAAGAAAAGGGGCTCAACGTCACCCCTCACTGAGGGAGTCAGACGGTTAACAATAGGAACGGAGCGGCATGGCATGAGCTGGCAGTGGGACAGTGGTCCATCTTTTTCTTAGAGGGATTACTGAACATGTGGTGCTGGAGAAACTTGACCTGCCTCATACAGGGTCAGAAAAAAGACTTTGCTATAGAACAGGAGAAGGGAGTTAGACAGCATGTGTAAGAATAAGCATTATTTTTAGCTGTAATTTCAATTTCAATTCACTTTTTTTAGAAGGACAAAAGGAAAAAGCACTAAATTCTAATGTTCAACATATGGTTCAAACGTCCACCTGCAGACCCCCAAAATTGGATACTTGCTTTCTGAATTGCAAAATAGTCTTGCAGAAAAATTGTCCTCCAGAATCAAAGCTTGACATCTGACCACTTTGAAGATATAATGCCGTTTGGGAAACTTTGATTTTAGAGTGGAGGCAAGCCTTTTAAACTGTCAGCCACTAAAATAGCCTAAATAGCAATGGCTCCAATGCAAAAAAAAAAAAGACAAACTTCTCTTGCATCTAATAGACAGGGCCACTTCTAAGCCGAGTTTCTCTGAGCCCCAATGAAGCGCCGTAAAGGAGCCAAACAACAAAAACAGACTTGTGTCTTCTTACTTCAAACAGGCCTTAAATGAGCCACATAAACACATCAGCGTCATCTCCACACTGACATGTTAGTGGTCTCCATCCAGAGCTGCCTTCTCATCTTTTCTTTCCTCTCTGATGAAAGAGGTGCCGCTCGTACCTCCTCTGTGCCATAGCATTTCCCCAACCCCCAAACAATAGTCCTTCTTTCAACCCCCCTCTTTTCCACCTACCTGTCTTTCCTCTTCTGTCCTTTTTGTTTCCCTACTAAGCTCCTCAACTCATCTTCTGTAGGGTGCTGATACCACCGCAGACTGGAAAGAAAGAAAGAGACAGATGTGGAATTACGGACAGAGCAAGAAGAATAACAGCTCTATATTGGCTTATTATGAAAAAAAAAAAAAAAAAGAAAAATAGATTAGGGTTACATGACTTAACCCTAAACAGTGTGTGGTCATTTCATTCAATTGTAGTGGCATGTACACACTCTTAAAGCCACTTATTGAACATGACAAAATTTCAAGTGTTCTTAAAAAGATGGAACTTTGTATGAACTACAAGTTGATACACAGCTCAGGTTTATAGTTTCTTCAAACTTTTATACATACAGACTAGTACTTAAAAGTACATAAAAGTAGAAAATAGTAATAATCCCTCAAATTGTTGCAATTGTGTGTTCACTGCATTTTACTGACAGCTAAACCTAATTTGTCAAACTCACAATCTCTATTGGTACTACAATAAAATATCACTTTGGGGAAGTGTTATAAAACCAATAACATTATTGTCCGGCTATTAGTTAAAGCCTTGCTTTATATGATCAACTCTAACATGTACTTTACAAATGTAAGATTGAAGTACTTAAAGACCCAAGGGAAGGAACAGGAACAAGCTACTTAAAAGAAACCTTCCTTAGAAGCCTGAACATTTCTACAAATCTCGGAAACCTTCTTTTGAAAGTCACCATCAGAGCATATTGAGGAGTAGGAGGAGCATAGAAGAGCTGGCAACTAAACATTCTTGAGGGATATTCCAAGCCTCAACTTAGGGCTAAAGGTTTTTGATATTGTTAGTGGCCTGGAAAAATATTTTTTCTGTTATTAATAAGCTGTTTACTCAAAAACTCATGGGTGGCACTAATTAGAGTAAATGAGGGAGGCCGTTTATTTTATGTGCCATCCCATAGGGCGAGTACGATATTTTTATGCCTTTGGTTTTTGAAGGAGAATTTAACGATTCTTTTTCATCTTTTACTCAACCCTTTTAAACATTCTGGCATCAAAACAAACACGGACATTGTTCAGGACAACTTAATGTAAATAACCTCTCCGAAAACAAAGTGCCTAAGAAAGCACCTTTGCAACAGAGAGGACAGAGGGCACTACATTACCTGCCACTGCAAAGTAGCCATCTTGCAAAGGAATAATGAGGTATAATTTTTTGAATTACACTGGCCATTACCATGGTAACCACCAGCTGCACACCAATCACACCCTGTGGAAACAGAAGTGGAGTTCAAAATGACATTTAAAACTATAATTACAAATGACACACGGAAGTTATTGTTATTATAAATTATACAGTGACTTTAACAGACTGACATACATTCGGGGAAATTGTAATTAAAATGCAATATAAACAGAAAAACCCTCTTTTTATTTATATTTATATATATAGAAAAATAATAATACAAAAAAAAAGATATAATTTCCTTCAATCATACATGGATACATAAGACAACAAATGATGTTCTTAAAAATGGACAAGTGTCTTTTTCATTTTGCTAATTTTATTACTTATAAACTAACAATTTTGGTAAATTGATAAATTATATACAATTACAAAATGAGTCTCAGTGACCTCTGAGTTAACAGCTAGCACTCCTGTGGTAGTGAACAGAAGGAATTCAATATCAGCAAAGCTCACTTAGATCGATATTCACTTAAGCTTAAGGGGCCAGATACATTCCCATCATGTCACGCTTTTATCCACTCACTAAAGGAGAGCGGCTGTGGTTGGCCTAACGTTTAAACTATCAGAAGTACTTATTGATATCTGTCCCTGCAGACACTCAAGCATAAAGAGCCAATTAGCAAAACGAATCCCCAATAAAACCATTTTCAATTCCAAGATAGTAATCTGGGCTCACACCTAGCCTTGTAAAACGCACACTCCAAACTTAAAATACTTGTTTTAATGCATAATGTACAAAATATACAGGCTATAGTCATAGAGCATATATAATAACAGTATGCATCAATAACATTAAACCAACAACAGTAATAATAAAATCTACAACAGCTTTCACATTTGTTACATGCTAATTTACATAACTACATTATTATTCTCTATAGCTGAACGCAGTATTGTGCATAATAACAAGTACAATATTATCTATTGGTGCATAATAACAAGTACATTGTTATCTTATTTCTAGTTAAATTATAACATAAGATACCAACTAAAAAAAAAAAAAAACATAAAAGAACGCAACTAGAAAATAGTTCAGGAGGTTAGTGTCCACTCATAAATTTGACTTTATTTTTTGTTGTGTTTAGTAGATATTTCCTACTTGTGTGTTACACTCCACACAATACACATACTTGAATGTCACAAACTTTATCAGAGCTAGTTACTGTACAGAGGTTTTTGGTTTCACTGCGACAGAACAAAAATAAATGCAGTATTCTGTCACTGTCTCTGTAGTGTTGAGCATTACTGCTATATTAATTATTATTATTTATTTATTTACCTAAACATAAACTAACTAAGAACTAATAATACTGACTCTTGGGAGCCTAAAAAAAAATACACTTCAACAAATTTTAGTTTGGTCATGATGACGGTACACCAGTGTCACCCAGCATGGGGGCCAACTCTCAAATCCAAACTCAGTACCTCTTCTGAAGTCACAGAGGGGGCACCGCTTCCATTTACAAGTTGCCAATTTCATCTGCTCCAGTATGGCACCACTTCTATGAAGCAGTGGTCATCATAAATAGGTCAAAAGCACATGTTGCCAGTTTGGTGGACCTGGTCCCTGACCACTGTCAGTGGGAAGCCTTACCCAATCTGCTACATGGGAGAAATTGAGCCAGCATGGATTCTCTTATCTGTCCCAGTCTGGCTGACCCCCTCCACACAACAAGCAAATGAAATCTGGGGGGGTGGAGAGTAGGGGCCACAGTGATAAGTGATAACTCACCCCATGAAACCACAACAATCTAACAATTACCTAGGCCAGGCCTTGACTTTGAGGACTTTTAACAGATCCATGCTTTTGACATAGACCTTGGTGTGTAAACACAAAGAGTGGTTAAGTGCTTAAATAGACTACTAGGCATATATGTTAATGTAAAATCTGTTACAAACTATACCAGCTGTACATTGATTTAGTTGAGTTTAGTTCAGTTCAGACCAAGAATATAATTGAATGCAAAGCAAGAAACGCAGTTACTTTACATGTGTATATATGTGTAAGATTAAATTAATTTAAAAAAACACCATCAATTTAAAAAAATATATATTTTCAGACTAAAGGCTGTCGTATTGCAGTTTAGATCAAATGTATTAACGTTAAATAAGCAGCAATTAAATAGGAAAGGCTATAGGATATTTTTTAAAAACTTGAAATGAGATAACTCAAAACTATTTCAAACACAACATATCAGGATGAGTAGGAAAACAAAATAATTCTATTCTTGTAATGACATAGTCCAAATTTATGACCTCAGAGGGCATCCTGAGGTCAAAATGAGCAGGTAAGAAAGGTGAACACACCTTGACTAACCCAAACCTACTTCTGTTTCCAGTCTGAATGTCATCCTAACAGTTATGTTAATGCAATAACTACAATACAACAAACCTTTCCTCTCCGTTTGTCCAGATCATCATGGTCGGAACTATGCATTTTACCAGGAACATAGCTAAATGAAAATAATGAACGATAATGGTATGCCCCATCTGTCAACACAGATGTAGCATCTAAGCTAACTCATACAGTTAGCTGGCTACACTTCTCAGACAGCTAAGCTAACGTAAGACTACAGAGACGATAGAGTACCACGTAAGGAAAATTGCAAACCAACGTAGCGATCTCCTATTACCAATTCATGTCTTATCAAAAACTGTGAGAAAACATGGAAACCGCTGCAATCTAATGCTCACTGTTCCACTTACCATGTTGATGCAGTGCAGCTGAAAAGGACTCAACCCCGGCAACACTGAGCACCCCTCGTCGGGAATCAAACGGCGAGGCGCACATAAGCCCTTTTTTGCGATTATTATAAAATGAAGAGGTTTCTCATTCACGTTGTCACCGTAACCTTAAGCAGATGGGTAACATTGTCAAAAAATCTATGAACTCAACCTCCTCTCACTAGTGTTTTTAACAGCAGTAGAGGTCACGCTGAAACTCAGGAAAAGAGGGTGGCTTCTAATATGCCTGTGCATAAAGAGACATGCTTTAATTTATTTTCTACATGTTTCTAGTAGGAAAAATAAAGAAAGAAAATGCACTGTTTTAAATATTACATTATTTTGGTGAAATACATATAAATTGACATACAATTACGGATGCCTCTCATTATTTTACAGGACTATCTAAGAGCACTATAAGCAGCTGTCAGGACCGCTTCTACGGAAAAGGAGGAAAAGAGAAAACAGACCGCTACTCATGAGTTAATATTTCTAGCGTTTGATCAGTGAGACTTTTTAGAGTAGCCTAATGGGAAAAAATGGCCAAATCCACTTCTTTGTCATATCATAGGCAAATGGTCAAAGGCTGATTTAAAAGAAGTAGTTCATTGCCATATTTGAACAAGACAACTCACTAAGAAGAGAACCTGTTATTTTTAGGATAATGCTCTTACTAGCACTTATACTGTTCTCCCAAATACGTATTGCGTATTTTTATTAGGCTATAGCAAATCGCTGTCTACTTAAAAGTTTATTTTGGTTTAATGGAAATAAGGAAACAATGTAATTCTTGCCTTGATGTTTTAATTTTTAAGCGATATTTTTTTAGCCAAAAAAACACAAATTTATAGCTACTGCACAAAATCTCATTAAGGTGCTTTATCACTGCAGTGTCGATTTTTTGAACTTTGAAGTTGTTTTTAGAGATTATATCAAAGGTGTCACTTATTTTAAATTTGCCATACTGTTGCTGTATTGTCTTGGCCTTTATGTCATAAACACTTTATTAAATTACTATCTATACATATTTCTGTGTAGGCTATATTGTTAGAATTTATACTGGATTAAGTTACAATACATATCACACCTAAAAGCACCTGCTGCTATGTAGGCTAAGTCATCATTTGCAGCCATATTTTGCACATGCGCATATATTGGCTAAACCTATCATCATAGAAAGAGCTTTCCCATCCCCCATGACACAATGTATGAGCCTCTTGTGGCACTGTGGCATGTGCAAATATGCTTTGTGACAATAAACCTCTCATTTCCTTGTACTGCTCCAAGCCTACGACACGGTCACTAATAGCTTCAACTAAGTAAAAAACAATTATGATATTTTCAAGGTCTAAATTTTAAAATGTGATGTAGTATAACAAATTTGGCTCTGGAGAGTTTCACTATCTAGGTTGTTCTCCACATTTCACACTGAGTTTCTTTTTATTTATAATTGAAGGGAGTCTTATACAGTACTCTCCACTCATAACACTCTGCACTATCACATGGTGCTGTTTGAACTTCAGGTCTCTGGAGTTTTTCTCCCTCTTATTATTCTTATTCATTGTTGTCTGTTTCTTTTAGTCAGGCTTGTTATTTTTAGATGAAACATAATAGCCAGAATTTTCAGCTTACTTGTGAGAGTTTCACATCCCTTCCTAGTGTTTAATCCATATGACATCTCCTCAGTGCCTACTGCTTCTTTTAAGCCTCAGCTCACAAGCCTTACAAAATAAATAAAGACACTGGATATTACAGTAAAAATCACAGCCTATTCAATCAAAGACTTATTCTTGAATGTCACTATCCATTTTTAATGGTGGGACATTTTTTTGTGTGTGTGCTAGTAAGCATTATGCATAGTTTCCTTCTTTTATTAATCAAACAACACAGTGAAATGTGTGTCACTGATCTCAGCAGTATACCTCGAAGCAGTGGAAGGAAAATAGAACAAAAATCTGTGTCAGCTCCTCACCAGTATCCAGAATGTAATTCTCTTTGGTGCAGAGCCGCCTGCTCCGTTCTTGCTGTAATCTACGAGAATGTAAATTACAATGCAAATACTTCTGAATAATTTATGTTACTCTAGTGTTTCCTCACAGAAACCACAAGCTTTTGCTTAAATAGAGTACTATAGCATTGTGAACACATTTTGTTAACCACAGCATTGCACCATAGATCATGTACTATGCAAAACGCATTTATAAAAATTTAACCGGGTTTGGGATGAGTGTACATTAAGAATGCTTAGATCTTTGCACATTAGGATATATTTTATTTTGTATTGTGTGCATATATTCAGAAATATTGTCATGGCATCAGAAACAATACTAAGAAGTTACAGTCTAATGTCTATCAATGACATTTGCATTTTACTACGATGACTATTTATTATAATTAAGAATAGTCAACATATATAACACATACATTTATAGAGCCCCTGTTTCTCTGTGAATGTGTCTGCTCCCTTAGTGCGTTTTCCATCAAAGATTGTAATTAAGCAGGAGCTTTTGTAGGCATGCTCATTTAGCCCTTGTCTTCTGGGCTTAGGCAGAAAGAACAAATTCTGGTGGAACACTTCAGCATATTGTGATTGGAGTTAAAGGAGAGCAGTGCACAGAGAATATCCACAACAAGAGAAGTTTGAGCATTGTTGTTGGGTTAGGTTTATATTTCAAAGAACATGTACAAAGGATAGCTCCATTTCTTTAGTCAAGGTGGATTCTTTTGTATGGGCCTCATTAAAAAATTGCCCATACCATAATATTTTACTGAAGGAAGCATGATTACAGCCCGAGCTTCTGCATGTCTATGAAAAGCCCTTCATTTCGGCCATACATACAGTATGGACTAATGTACATTTGGATCTGTTGCATGCATTCATACACCTATTGAGTAAAATACATTTTATTGTTTTACTCTTGACATTTTCTTTGGATCATTTTATGTGGCACACATTTTTTTTTCAAAGACATTATTACTGCAAACTTTCCCTTTGTCTTTTTAAGAGACTAATTTAGTCTATAAACATCACCTCCTTCAAACCCAATTTATTAGATCTTTTAAGTTATGTGGTGCTGTATATTTTGAATCTGAGATATTGTCTGGTAAATCCCCATACAGAAGAGCAAGGAAGCTGCACCAAACACTGCTCAGCTTTAGAGCAAATCTAACAATTATTATTGCAGAGATTTGGTTCTGATTCAAATGAATGCTGATTTATCATCAGAATTAGGCTCCAGCGTGTGTGCGTACAGCAACACACATTCACGCTGAGAAATAAAGGCAGAGCAAGAGAGGGGGAGAGATAGAGAAGCTCATTATAATCAGGCAATTATGCTGGCAGAATTAGAAGTGTCCTTATTTTCTCTTGTGGCAGCACGAGCTCTGAGACAATTTTTAATAGGTACGGCAGACTGTTCTGCGGATATGACTGTCTATTCTGTATGAATATGGACTATCAACAATTACAACAAGATGTGGAGACAAAAGCATGTGATTTGGGCTTTTTTTTTTTTTAGAAGCGGTGAGTAGGGCAAGCCTCCCAAAATTTGAGGCTCTAATTTGCATTGATGCGGATTTTTTCTGTTCTGGTTGAGGTTTTGGTTCAGCGCTGTGAGTGAGAAAGCATTTTGCATGGCAACGCAAATGCTTAATATATATATATATATATATGTAAATATTTCTAAAGAGTAAGTCTTGTGATTATCTGTTTTCTATTTTATTATTTCAAATATTGTATGTCTCCCAGTGTCCATTATTGGTTTCCATTACTGTGTGTATAAAGCGTGTATGGGCGTGTATGTCAAAGTACTTAGTAAATGTGAATGAAGGCCCCTGATTAATGTGTTTTTAAAATTAAAACTTGATAAAAATAATAAAATGGTGTGTCTGTTGTAATTTCACGAAAGTACATTTTATGAGGTTTGACACACACAGGGTTGTGCAACAATGTCATGTTCAGGCTAAAGACTTTGACCTCAGGGGTCAAGGGTGTTTGGCCAGCATTTGACCCTGACTTCTAATAGGTGTCTTATCGACTTGTCTGCTGAAGTGTATTGATTGCCAGTCCCTTGAGGAAGAAAGTCATGTCTATTTAATTTTCTTTGTTTTGTTCGTAATACCCCTAACTTTGACGTTCTAATTTAAAGGCTCTCTGTACTATTCGTGATTTCTAAATAGGAAAAAAATATTATTAAATGCTTAATACAGCATAAATCTCTGTATTCCACACATCCAACCACATTGCAGTTTAAAGGCTGAAATTAGACAAGATAGATTGTGTGTGCCACCCCAACCCCCTCACTCTTTTTTCGGGTGGGGGGGGGTAGAATGACGACTCCCTCAAAGTTTCCAGAGAAGGGTTGGTATCTGGTCGTGGAGCAGGGCAGCTGATTCGGCTTTTAGCATAACAAAGGGCTTGAGCATGTGAACTTGAGGCACCTTTAGACCCTAGCACTGTGGCGATGAATAGAGCCCCCCCTCCTCATAGAGCCCCCCCCATTGGTTTGCCAGATCGTGGATAAATTGTTAATCAGGGTAATTTTATGTCGTTTTCAACATGCCTCATCTCTCATCGGACTCTCTGCTTTGCCTCTTTCCCACCCAAAATTAGTCCTTTCTATTGAAGGAGGCGAGAATGGCAGCTTTGTGTCGTACTGCTTCCCACCGTGTTTTAACACAGGCTTCACTGGCCTCACAGTTCGGTTAAGTGGGAACCTGCCGAACAGTGACTTAAAGACTTAGGAAATCTCAACCATTACAAACTATATTTACAGTGTCACTATGACAAACCACTCCTGGGACAGGTGACATCAGTATCCAATACAAGATATGACTCATATATGATGGGGCCTGACTTTTTTAGGTTGTGTGTGTTTCAAATATACATCCAGTCACATACACACATACGTCCAATACTTTTTCAGTTTCAAGAAATAATCTAAGGAGCAAAAAATAAGAGCAAATGCAAGCATGCTGTCCAGAAGTGTACGAGGAATTCTTCCTGTCTTCAGACATCTTGAAGATTTATTGTTCTATCCAATTATTTTTTCGACAATGAATTCATACTGCAGATGGCTTTTTATTTTTCCAATTTGCTATTTTACCAATATCCCTTTTTGAATGCCTGTTCTGTGTCACGATTTGTGTAGCCGTGGGAAATAAAGACTCTGGAGAAGGAAGAATGTGTTAGAACACAACCTAATTAGCATAGCAGCTAGCCATGAGCAGAGCCTGTACTAATGTCGACAACGCGTCTGTGAGCAGCAGCAGACAGCCTTTCTCTGAGTATGGGCCATTGAATACAAGTGTCCTGCTCTTGTGTACTAAAGCAATTGTTAATTTATACTGTGTGACTGATGATGATAATTTATGCCTTTAACAGCCGACTGCACCCTCCACCCAAAATCCAGACATGAGAACCGACCAAGTAACACACAGCTCGACACTAGAAGGATTATTATTATATATATTTACAAATGGGTATGAACTTGTGTTTTCTTTTCAAATCAATTACACTGCTGTCTTGAGAGTATGTCAGTATCCTAACATTGTGCTGCATTGTTAAAGCAATCCGGTGTTTGTTTTCACAATAAGCAGCTGGGATAGGCTCCAGTCACCCATAACTCCTCAAGTGGTAGAAAAAAATAATAAACAAACAAAAAAAAAAGTTATTATACTTTGCAGCAGTTTTCTTGAACGTGTACTTTATCTAAAGAGTAATTAAAATCTGCTTTGTTGCACATTCTGTCTGAAACCTGAAATGCCTACAGTTGAAGTTTCAATGTTTGAATGTCACTCTGTTTGTTGTAATGCAATAAGGACAGGAAGAAGAATTTATCAACATGGAAACAAAGGTATTATAGTCTCCTGGGGGGACAGGGTGTAACTGGGGTCAGGACTGTGGGGCCTTGTCTAGACGGCGTGCTTTTATGGTTGCAGGGTTTCAGCCTCTCTTTCACCTTTTCAATAGGAGAACTTGACCCGTGTCCCGAAGCCGTGGGACTCGAAGAGCCAGTCAGAGATGAAAACATACTGACACAAAACTATACACAGAACAATTTTTACTCGTTGAAAGTGTAGCGAGTTCATGCAATTTGGAGGTTATTTCTTTTGATGGTAATTTTGAATTTCAGCCTTTATTGTGTAGGATTGCTGAATTTTTCAGGGCGTGTCCCTCAAAACGTGGTGTAAAAAATATTATGTTATAAAACAATTAGAGCCAAACTAGTGACAATACCAATAGCAGAGACGTCAAAACAGCCATTAAACATCAAATTCAAATCAATACCTCCTTGTCTCTTAGCTGCCTCCTCGGTGTATGTCGAGTCGGGCAGGGTGCTGCTGCAGGGCATGGTATAATTGAAAGGCTGAAGAAGAATACTGCTTGTTTAAACCAACCAGCAGGCAGCGAGGGCATGATGGGAAAACAAAGCCAGTGCCCCAGGAGCGGGTGACATGATATCACTAATGGCGGAGCAGAGACGAACACAGGTTCTGTTTTGTTACCCTTAGTCCTTGTGACAACTAGAAGGCTGAACCTACTGCACTGAAAATTCAAGAATTCAAATGTGAAGTTTGCACAGCTTCAACCAGCATCTAACGCTCAGCTCTCCTGGGTGCTGCATCCTTTTTCTGCTTTATTTTATTTTTGTTCTGGATATATATTGTCAATCCTCAGTGCAATTTTAAAGGTTAGTATCAGTGTCAAGTTTGGTTTGAGGGGGTAAATTAATTTGTCACAGTGATGGCGCTCATCAGTGTACTTGCAGATTGAATTCTATATTTTCATTTTCTTCAACAGTCTTCGGGCTGATATAAGGTGAAGGAGCACATATGGATTCATCTGCCAATGTACACAACTACTTTATTTCCAACTATACCTCCATATAGCATCTATATGGAGGTATAGTTAGAAATAAATAGACATACCCATACACTGTAAGTGATGGGTGAGTGAACAGACTGTACAGAGTGCAAATAAGCATTTTCATTTCAGCAGTACTGAGAAACTGTAATGTTCCCAAAGAGCTGTCCATTTTCTGTGGATAAAATTTTCTCACTGGGTTTACCAGCGATATATAGCTCAAATACCCTTAAATAAATCATCAGACATGGCTGTCGTTTATTGACCTGCATGGGTAATCCCCACCCACCATGATACATGATACATTTAACCTGTCAATAAATATCAGGGTTACATATCAATAAAGCCATTAAAAAGGAGGGAAACAAAAAGCATGAGAAAACAGATTGAAAAAGGGATTGGTGTTGGAATGAGCGAGGTTAGAGGTGGGAGAACGGAACAGCATGTCTGCTTGAGTCCAGTGGTCTTCTGCCTCCTGGGAAGGCCCAACACTCTGTCAAGATTCTTCAAAATCAAGCACTCTTCACTGGTGCGTTGGAGGAAGACACCTGCACAGACTTTGCACGCTCAGACACCAGCCGGCCACATGTCTTCATCCACGTGTCTTCATCATGAAATTGTAACGATAACTGATGATATTATTGTGATTTATAGAATGTGCCCTATCTTCTATAAATATATTATCCTAACCCTCATCAACATTAAGTAGACCATAGAGGGTAGATTAAGTAGCCAGGAGGTTTGAAAAAGGAGGGCTTGGTGGATTGATTTAGTTCTGTACTTTGAAAATACAGAATGTTAACAGGTTAAATACAATTCATGATAATATCTGTACTATGTGTAAATTAGCTTACATTTGTCCAAAGTAGAGACTACAGACAAATGGAAATGCCATTGGGCCATTATCGCTGGTGCTGACTACTGACTTCATGGAGCCAAAAATAATAAATATATTCAGAGACAAAAAATTAGTTTGAGTAGAGCAAACCATCAACGATCATGAAATGCCATGATGCTAAAAGTTTAATACCCTCGCCCATTAAGCTATTAAATGGCACGCCGTGGATTTTATATGGCGCTTTTTTTTACCTACTAGGCATTCAAAGCGCTTTACATCATGTTTCCACACATTCATACACCAGTGCCAATGACACTGAAGGCTAGGTGGGTGAAGTGTCTTGCCGAAGGACACAACGACAAACAAAACTGCTGTGATGTTCTTTTTTATTATTATTTTATTTTGTGCAATATTATAGTGTTGTGTAGTGTTAATTTGTTATTTTGGATTTGAAGATTACTATGGTGGTAGGTTAATCGCTAAGAAACTAATAATTAACAGATCTGGTTCCCCATATAGGCTGATTTGCTGCTGCTTAAATCTTAGCAATTATTGCAGCTTCTAGCATGACTGACACTTTCACAGACTGCATCTGTAGCATTGTACTCCAGACTACAATAGGATATCATTACACAACCCTGACCAACCTTGAAAATATCAACAAAATAGTTGAATGTAACACAAAAACTGCTGTGGTTTGTATCTTTTCAGAGAAAACAACCAGAGTTAAACACACACCAAGGTAGCTTCCGTAAGACCTCATTTTTCTCATTGTGAAGTTTCCAGTCTTGGAGTTCTGTATCTTGTCGTCTGTTGGGATCACAGCGCGGATAGTACCTGAGAATATTCTCCTGAACAAAATAAGATAACACAAAGTCCTGCTATCTGTAGATAAAAGTGAAATACTGTGCCGTCTTGTTGAAAAAAAAAGAGGAGCGAGACAAAGAAAGGAGAGAAAAGTTCTATCACATAATGTAGTTTAGAAGTTTATTCTCTGCACTTCTTAAGCTATACTTCCAAGGTCATGTTTCTGGGTCAGAATATCTCTTATTTAGTTTTTTTTTACCTTGTGCTTAGTTTAACCCTGCAAGAAACCAATCCAACATCAAGTACTTTTTAAAGTTTAGAGCTTTATGTCCTTGTAAATGTGTCACCTTAGATGGTTCCAGCATGTAGTTAATGAGGGGCCCCAGTGCGTGTTTTTATAAAAGGCCCTAAAGTTATGGAGGGCAAACAACGTACATTTGTTTGACATAAAATAACCATTATATTTATACATTTATAAATAAATTATTTTTACATTTTTACACACATTTAGTAAATAGTGGAGTGGAGTGAGTTAGCAGTTTTATGTCACAAATTTAGGAAAAAATATTATTATTATTATTATTATTATTATTATTATTATTATTATTATTATTATTATTATTATTATTATTATTATTTTATTTATTTATTTTTATTTATTTTTTTTTTCATTTCATTTTCATTTTTATTTTTATTTTTATTATTTATCAATAAACACAACATATATGAATAATCAAAGATAACATCTAAACTGAATTTGAACTAAATAAAATACACTCTTAAAGAATCTGAATCCAGTTGAACTTTTAGGTGTTTTTAGCCTTTGCCCTGATTCCCAAACTATCCTGTATGTATACAAAACAAGTACTATATTGACTATGTTTACCTATCAACATGAATGTGGATTCAGGGTTTACCCAGCAGAACCACATTCTTCCTAACACAAATGTTTTTGCCTTTATTGACAGTAGGCTAACAAGAAACAGGGCGAGAGAGAAGGGGACGACTTTGTAAAAATGACCTGTCCTAGAGTCAAACCGGTTCTCCCGTGTATTTGCATATTTTGCGTATTTGCAAGTGCTCTACCAACTGCCCCCGTCTTAATATTTATTTGATTTATTTGCTATTAGTCCAAAGCTGCTGGCACAGGCGCTAGTCACCTGCGACCCCTGACAGAACAGAGCGGTAGATGAAGCATGGGACCCAGTGGCTCAGTGGTAGAGTAGATGTCCCTCAACCGGAAGGTTCAATTCCCGCTCTCTCCAAGTTTCATTTGATTGTTGTGTTCTTGGGAAGGAACTTAACCCACAGTGGTGTTCATGCTGGAACACTGGTGAATTGAAGCTTATAGTAAGTCGCTTTGGATAAAAGCATGTGCTAAATATGTAAATGTAGGAAGAGAAATTAAATTGTCTTTTAAAAAATGATTGTAGCTGTCTTGCATGTCTTGTCTTTATTGGCCACTGTTGGTTTGAAGTTTTTTGAAGAATCTTCTCTGCCAACAAGATTGACTGCACAGAACCCACTGCATTGTTGCTTGTGTTGCATCTTGATGCCAAGACACATGGAGTTATTTTAGCACTCTCGAGACACTTTTTTTGTTGTTGTCGCTTTCTGGATTTTGCTAGTTACCTGTAGATGTGACATGGCTGGCTCCAGGGCATCTTTTGTGTCATCACAAAAGCCACAAGCAGCTGATACAAACATCATTGGACACTAGTGGAATACACACCGCCTCAGCTGTCACGCCGTAACAATCACGTCGACAACTTGGTGCAAACACAAGGTTGTAAAAAAAAAAAAGTACACAGGCGCAGCCATGAGCTCGGGTTTCTGTCCCATGCGGCCATCATAGTGTGCGCTGTTTGTCTCTGTGAGTGTATGTGAAAGTCTGTCTGCGAGGGGGGAGAGGTGGAGGCCATCTTTCATCTTACGCTCTGATCAGATATTCTACATGATGTGATATGATGATACAGGCCCAATTAAGGGATGGGGTTGTGTGAAAAATGTGATGACAGGGCAAGCGGAAGACTCGACTGTGATCCGACATCTGAGAAGGAGAGAGAGAGAGACAAGAGAAAGGGGGCAGGTAGGAAGAGAATAGGTAAAGTGTAGCAGGAGTGAAAGATGGTTGTAGGGAATAGAGGAAAAGTGATTCTGGAAAAGGAAATGAAGATGGTGGAGCGTGAGAATAAAATGTGAGGATAAGTGCTAACTTAGAGGGACATAATAAATATAATTAAAATGGAGGGATATAGAAAGACATAAAGAATGAAAGATGAAGGCTTGAAAGAGGAGGAAAAATGGTGAATTGTTTAAAGGAAGTTGTGATTTATATTTTTTTGTTTTAAATGTAATGCAATGTAAATGCAATTATGACACAACTCTGACATGCAGTTATCAAATCTCTTTTTTTTTTTTGCCCATGCAGACACATTTACATTGACAGCGTAACAACATCAGGAGTAAGCTGCTTGGTACTGTCTGGAATCTGTTTCCCTGTATTTCATAAGTCTGTCTGGGTAAACTACAAGTGTGTCAGGTGTAAGATTTTGATCAGCAACGTGTGGCGCTTTGATCACCCTGCCAGCTTTTATCAGCTTGCATGCTCTTTTCATTCCCAAATGGGACCCAATTATGTCAAGCAGATTGTTTTTCAGCTGGTACACATTGGCAAAGACTAGAGGAGGAAATAACTCACACTTAAGCATCACTTAAAGAAAACAATGCCTTTATTTAGCTGTCAAAAATACTTGTAAGACTCAGTTACACCATATAAAACAGTTGCTGGCAGTTTCAGATGTCTGATGAACATTTTCAGTGTATTGTAGAATATTCTCCACAAAACAAAAACTAAAATTATATTACAACAATTTCCATACAATTATACAATATCTGTGGAAGAACAAAAGTATGGATGTTGCTCATATCCAGTCTTCAGGCAACTTCTTTGACCTAGAAAAAAAAAAAAAAGTTGAATATCCTGTTCTTGTCTTAAAGCTTCATGGTGTGTACATGACAAGACATTTGTGCATCATAGCAGCCTGAAAACCTGTGTGTGTACACTTCATGTTTGCTAATGAATAAGAGGAAGCAGAATTCCCAATTCCCAAAAGTATACTCTCTGAATGAATGGAACTCAGTGAACTGCAAATTCCCAGTATACAGTACTTAAAGGTGACAAAGGACTCAACAATAGCAGCTGACACTGGCCCCCTCATATCACACTGCACTTTCCTGCCATTGTTCCTTCTGAACTTCTCACATGTATTGTCTTACACAATATCCTTAGAACCTGATAAGTACCTGAGGACACAAGCCTGGGAGTGTCTCAGGGTTACAGCTGCTTATTTCTTCTCCAATAGAGGAGACTGGGACACTGTAGGGTCTGGGGAACGCCTTATCGGATCCCCTTTACACCCAGCCTAACCTGGACTACCTGTGCAACCTGCCCTTCCTCCATTACTGCCATACCAGACACTCCCTTCCTCCAGCCACCTATTATGTTATTATGTTTCTCTGAAAATATAGAGCTATTATGGGGCCCAATATGAACGAATAGCTTCTTGTAAACAGCTGGGGACAGTGCAAAAAGACTTCTTGTAGGCTTTGTAAAACCTTAAACGTGAGTGCCCTTCCATGACTCCACCCACAATGCAACATGTCCATATGATATCCTGCTGCAACAATCTCAGTAAAGTGTTTAATAAAAGCTCACTCTAAATAGATTTTGTGGCACATTTTTGTTAAGTGTACTGCTCAGATTGTTTTCCTCGACAGATTTCTTCATGTTTGCCTTACGGTACAGAGGAGTTTGTGAAGCCAAACCAAGCCCATTGCCAAAAGATGAAGGCAAGTAGCTGTAAAAACACCACCCTGCTTGTTTGCGGTACCTCAAGGGCACTCAGAGCAGGACTGGCCTGTCGGTCTGTGGCAGCTGATCTTAGTCAAAGCACTGTGCCTCTTTGTGCATCCTGCTCATCTTCTCTGCTGACACTGCACTTTACTGACTACATATGGCTGATGTCCGCAATGTGTACAAGCACATGGGAGCATAGCCTGGCTTTCACACTCACTTTCTGAGAATCAGAGATTTTGGGTAGAAAAGGCAAAGCCTAGTGCAAGCCTCAAAAATATTCAACAAACAACTAGCATAATCAGCATATATGGGGCGGCGGTAGCTCAGTGGGTAGAGCGGCTGTCCTTCGACTGGCGTGTGGGCGGTCCGATCCCCGCTCGAAACATCCCTAAACATCATAACATCCCGCTCTCCCCCACATACTGTCGTTGTGTCCTTGGGCAAGACACTCTTAACCTACATTGCCTCCAGTGATGTTCTGTAACACTGGTAAACAGCTTCATGTATGTAAAGCGCTTTGAGTGCCTACAGTAGGTGGAAAAGCGCTATATATATAGAGGATTATTATTTTTATTATTTTATATATACATGTGTATATATACGCTGCCAAGACATGACAAGACATCCTGGTCAAACAAACATTAAACAAAAATATCAATAAAGAAGCTCTGATACACTGACTTAAGCTTCTACCGAGTAGCTATGCCAAATAATGTACATATAACTGTAGCTGTCTGCTGTTATTTTATTTTATACATTTTTTTCATTTTGTATTAGGATGCCTTAGTCCTTAAACATAAAATTATTCACATAATAAGTTTTACAGACTACATATTTGGTTATTACAGTTGTGAAATTGTGAAATCTAGCATGAGTCTGTATATCTGTCCAGGAGAGAATCACAAGCATTGCTTTTATCATTATCATACACAGTTATGCAGAAAAATACTGGATGTTCTTGGAAGTGGTCTTCCATCATCCACAAAAAAAGGACTTCATGTCAAAGTACCTCTTGGGGATTGACAAAGGCAGACAGAAGTCCCTGGTGTTGCCATAAGTCTGATAAGAGGGTGGAGGAGTTTTATGCCTGGCACTATGCCTACTAACTACTCCCAGTAGACTGCACTTAGATGTATTCAGTCTCTACGAGGAGGCAACTGATGGTGCTGCTGGTCTGCACAAAATTATACTCTACTGAATCCTATCAGGAGTCAAACTTACAAAGGTAATGCATGAGAAACATGCATTTGCACATCCAAATACACAGATTGTTACGTGTGCTTGCTCTGTGTTGCACTGCCCCTTCATTTACATTATATAATCTTGGACTGTGGCATAAGAACATACTACCTGATAGAGAAAACAGGCAGGGGGCAACAGGGATACATGTACACATCTGCACAGACGTGAATACCAAACTTTACAAAGGAATGACTGACAGACACGCTCAAACACAGCACATCCTTTCACCATGCTGTCTTTCTCTCTATCTGTCTCTGCCCATGCTTCTGAACCTAAGGGAGACAGATATTTTTTCATCTGTCAGTATGGATGGAAACAGACATGTTCAAAACACACAACAATGGCCTCGCTAGCACAGAGGCGCCTCTATGTTTTGTATGCTTGAAGCACTGCATTATCTCCTAAGTGTCTTGCAACCCCAGTATAGTAAATAATGGATGTACCGCTTCCCTCTAAAAAACCCTCTTTCACTTGAGGGAACAGTCATGGTTTACCTGTATAAATGCCCTTTCTGTGTCTTTGGAGAAATGGATAGCACTAAAGGATGTGGGTCAGACGATTTCATTAGCACAGCATTTCTCTCTGTGTCTCCTTCAATCAACCATTTGACAGAAGCAATGTCACTCAAAATGTCTTACAGACACTTTCATATAGAGTTTGAGGAGAAAAAGGCACACAGAGACTGCTGATCCATAGCAGAAAATTCATGAAATATAGCCCATATAACAAGGGGGCAGAAACAGTAATGCTTCAAAGAAAGAGTCACCTCTGAGATCAGCTGGATATCCTTCACATCTTTTAGCCTGAAGACTCCAGTTGTTATACCATTTGTTTCTGGGTCAAAATCTGAGGTCCCGATTCAACCTAAAACACAAGACATGCCGTTAGTCTCAATATTAGTTAAAACACTAGCATGAATTAAGGCTGACAATAGTGTGCCACAATAAAACACTGGTTGTCCTCCCCCATTTATTTTAAAGGTACACTGAAAGAGTTTCAGCTACTGTGAATTATTTACTTGATTCACCATTCGGCCCTTTAACCCCTCAGCAAATGCACAGGCAGTCAGGGTTAAAAATACACTCCCCCAGGATCTGTGTGTATGTGTGTGTGTGTGTGTGTGTGTGTGTGGTGTGTGGTGTGTGGGTTTTAAATATAAAACAGTAACCTATATAACCCATGACACATAAAACATCTTCAAATCCCACTCTTTCACTGTCTGCCCAACACTTTTCTTCCTCCCTCTTTCACACTCACACACACACACAACTCATCAGAGCATCATTATATGGATACTTTCTCAGTGAGGATCCAGGACAATCCCAGATGGGATTATTATAACACAGCTTGATCTGTGCAGTAGGTATGAGTGTGAATGTGCCAGTGTGTCCAAGTGCAAAAGTGTGCTCCTGTTTGTTTGAACGATAGCCAGCCATGACCTCTGTCTTTTCAAAATTATATATTTATGTAAAAAGCCAGCACATAAGTCCATATATGCAAAATTTCATTAACAACAAGGTGTTTTACAGTTGTGTCAGACTTAGACTATAGAAGACTGGGCTGGACAAGTAGGAGGTTTAATTAAAGGTGTGAGATACACATCTTGAACTGTACACAGTAGACGTAACACAACTCAGGCTTGTTGGCCATGTTGCCGAGGTACGTCCCTGGCACGCAGCAGTGTTGTCATGGATACCTCCAGACACATCCGCCATCTCATAAGAAGGGGGATGCTGAGAGCTTTAGTGGGGTTGGCGCCAAGTCTTCCCTCCTCCCCAAAACCCTCAACTCCAATTCTCTGTCCCTTCCCCCCAAAACACAGTCTGTCTCATTCCCAACCTATCCTAGTGCAACCCCAAAAAAAAAAAAAAAAAAAAACCTTCCCTCTTAACACCACACTGCTTGTATCTGGATATGATGGCATGTCTAGGTCTTCTTACTCGTCACTGGAATAGGTTGTCAAATAATTAGAGCATTTGAAGATGTGTCATTTCTGATGGTCACACAGTGGTAATGAATAAAATAAAATGTTAATAAAATGTTAAACAGCAGAATCCAATGATGCTCTGTGTGTTGGCGTGTATGTGGTACAGCCTATTGGGACTATGGTCAAGTTTGTAGTTCTTCCTGGACTAATCATTTTCATTAGCCTTTATAAATAATTCAACATTGCACTTGTTTTAATGTTCAAAAGTGAGCAGATGTTAAATTGACACACTTCACTAAATCATACTCACTTTCCTGTCCTGTGAAAAACACCATAGATGTTTAAACGTGTACATATAACAGTCACCACCTGAAAGCTTTTAAAGATAAAATGCCCACCAGAGAGACACCTTTTTGTTTTACCAGAATGTGATTCCCTGATTTAGAGAAGAAGCAATTTATTATTTCCTCACAAAAGTCAGTTTTACTGCTGACCGTGTTATATCTGCTATAAAAAGTCACATCAAATGCGGAGAGGAGGAAATGAACGGGTTAATCTTTTATGACGTGTCCCCTCCTGTCCACGCTCTCGTTTGCCTTCCCTTTCATATTCTTCAGCATGGCAGAGCTTGCTGCCTGCACATATACTGAGAAAAATAATCCTCTTTGATTGGAAGGCTAATTTGAAGTGTCAATTATTCTTATGCAAATGAGGGTACAGTTTCTCACATCTGAAATAGCATGGAGACACAGATGGATGTGTGCACAAATCACCATAGAAAACATACAACACCACTGGACCCCCACCACCACCAACTCATCATCTACACCACGTAGGGAGGCAAGCTGACATACAAAGACAGCTGGAATAATGGGATGACAGTATTTGCATGCACATTATGCACATTGTCCACATACCAAAAAGATCATAAATTGAGAATACAAAGCCAAAACTGTAACAAAGGCAAAGAAGTGCAAGTCAGCACCAATCGGTTTAGCAATACCAAGCATGGCACCATGTTGTAATGTAATGTAAGTAAGTAATGCAATGATGTTGGGTAAACAAGGATATTACCAGAACTGGTATCAAGGCTGGTGTTTTTTTCACCTAAATAGGCCTTTGCTTTTGTAATAGCAGATGTGTATTGAAAACAGTGGAGTAGCAGCTGTAAAAAGGGCATATAAACTGATTTTGGTTAAGAAAGTGCAGTACACCCAAAATGGATCCTCGAATGAATCTAAATTATGAATGTGGATAAAAAAGCAAGACTGACAACTCTACAAATAGAGCCTGTTGTCTGACCCCTTTAGCTGATGTGGTGGTTCTAGATATAAAAAATAAAATAAAAATACTTTCAGGCCCAAAGCACGATCAAACAACATGCAGCAGTGTCCAGTTACACCATAACAAAGACTTACATTCACGCACTGCCTCAACACACAGGCTTTTACCTCAAAGAGCAGAGAAAGAGTCTGGTTTGGGTTCAGGTGGGTACGGACGGGGAGTCTAGCGATATCTTAGACGATAATGGTGTTCAACAGATTAGATGATATCAGCCAAATGTTTGTTTTCAAATCTCAGTATCCGCAGTTTTACTGAGATCTATGGCCAACTCTATTGGCTAAAGAGAGTGAAGTACTCAAGCTATCACAGAAAAATAAGTGCTAATGTAAGAAAAGGCAAAAGCCCCTGGACTCAGTTTTGTTTTAACAATTTCTTCAAGATGACCTGGATGACTGAGAACATTCACAGACATGCGCTAATGTAAGAGGAGCTGAGGATAAATTGTCTATGATTCCCACAAGCCTGGAATAGTCGGAATACTTAGTATCTAACTCACTAGGGAGCTATCACACTGAGCACTTTTAATTGACTAGTTGATGAAAATTACTTTTAACTAAGCCCTTGGGATTTTACACCCAGACATATTGACAGGTTCCTAAAGATATCCTTTAGCCAACCACAACCAATGTTCCTTCTAAGCTTTTCTCTCCAGAGCCGAAAATCTGATAGACAGCTACTATCGGCTAAAGAACCTGCTTCCAGTCTGGCAATTTGTATTTGTTTTGCACTGCTTCAGTAGTTCCAGAGAAATTAGTATGCAGTCAAGGATGGGAGGGCTTGTCAAGATCAGGAGGAAATCTTTCCCCACCCACTGAGTGGATCTACATTCATGAACAAGGTTGACAAGGCAGACTTGTGTAAAGACAAGGAGCAAATAAAATGGCAAGGAACAACCTGGAATATTCTTTTTCTTTCTATCTGTCTGTTCATCTGTCAACATGCTCACTCTCTCATTTTCCTTCTCTTGCCCTGAAACCCCCCCAAAAAAGTATGTGTCATTCGCATCAAAAAATACTAAGGCCAATTCTTTGAGGATGTTCTGCCGGACCATAGAGCGAATAAACATCCATGTCAGGAGAAAGCGATCTGGGGCCCTTCTCTGGCTGAGCCCGGGCTCTCCTGGGAAACACACGGCTCATACAATGGATAGAGGAGGCCTTTTGTTGAGTCTCTGGGAGCTGCAGGGCTAGCTCTGGATCAAACAGGGCTATGTGTGTGTGTGCTCATTTCTCCAACCGCACTGACATATGAGAGCGCTCACTGCTTCACACAATCACAGACTTTCTTCATAGCCCTAAACTTGGTGTGACTAAGTAAACTTCTTCACCCTTTTTCAGTAGTTACCAAGGGCAAGAAGATAAATTTAAAACAGCCAGTAGAGCAGGAGGCAAGACACAAAGAGGTGAATAGTGACGTAAATCAGTGTTGGAATAATTTAGAACTGTTTACTGTCAGTCAAAGGAGTGTTATCTTGTACAATACAATTCATTGTCCAAGCTTTGTTATTATCTCGGACATGGGCAGGGAAATCCAAGAGTTTTTAAGTGGTGCCTATATACAGCTATACAATCTGGTTTATAAATCTGGTAAAATATACTAAACTCAGAAAACAACTTTGTGTCTTTAATATTGACAAAAGGAAAAGCTCTTTATCAATCCAGGCCTACCATCAAATACTAGAATGTTAATGCACACAGTTAAGTGCATTTGGGGTGAAGTCCTGATTCTTGGATTAAAAATATATATGTTGTATGAATATGACATATGGTGGCATTTGTAGTGGTGGTCTACAGCGTCACAAAAACAGTATGCATTGAATTAAGGGATTGTAACAAGTGAGCACAGAGTCACTGGAGTGGCTGAGGAGTGTTAAAGACACCCACAAAACTGGAACTGTCTCCCCAGGGCCTATATTCCTTCTCCCAACACTGCCACCAGTGGTCAGGTAAAATATAGGTCACTGAGAAAGAACCAATCAGAAGTGTACTGTGTAGTGTTAATATTATGTACATAACAAGGATTGTGGAGATGTTAAACAGAATAGTAGATAGAAAACAAAATTTCTTGGGGACTAGGTTGCTAGAAAATAATTTCTCCTGTCCAAAAACTGTATTCATAGTGCAAATTGTAAAAGACAACCATAGGGACAATATAGACACTAGAATATGAAATGTTGCAGCAGTTCTTTTTTTCCTCTTCCCAGAATGCATTTTAATAAATTTCTATTCTAGCCAGCTCCTGGCCTGCTGCCCCTCGTGTGAGAACTATGGGAATTCTGCTCAGTGAAATGAACTCACACCGTCTGACCCTATTCATCCCCAGGACCACACGTTCCTCTTCCCTAGTCCCCCCAATTTCCCACAGACCCCCTCTTTCTCTCTCAACATCCTCCCCACTTTTCTCCCTATCTTCCCACTGCACCCCTGCCCCCACTCCAGAACCACAAGTCTCTGCTTTGCTTTCAACTCCAATTTTGGCTACAATGAAGTTGTTCTGGCTGACAGTTTGGCCAGTAGAATAAGTGTTGTTCAAGCCTCCTGTGTGGCCCTGCAGTGGGCTTATTCTCCCCCTCACAGCTCAGTTACCAAGAGCCTTGTTGGTGGGACACAGACGCCCTCCTTCCTTTTGCTCCCCCACCCCCTCAGTTTCACCTGCACATTCGTCTTAGTCTTCATTTAATCTCAACATTAAAATGATTGTTTAAGTTATGGAACCTATGGTAGCATGATGCTTCATCATGCGGGGCTCTTCTGCCACAGCTGTTAAAGTGTAGTAGACCATGGCCAAATTGGACTGATTTACTCACTTACGCCATATTTTAGGACGTGTCAGAAAGGATTCTGTATTGGGGTCAGCTGGAAAGACAAAGCCTGAAGCTGTCTCTCCTTTGTCACTTTCAGTAAGCATCAGCCAGCTTTTTCTATCCCCCTCCCCAAAAACCTTAACCTCTTTGTCTCTTTTATAGTTTTCCACTTTCCTTTCCCAATCTATTATCAAAGAAAAAAATAAACATAAAATCAGGACATCCCATCTTGAACACAGAAGCCAGAACATTAGAAAGTGGCTGGAAGAGGCCCTGATGGTGGGACCATATGACCATATGTTGTATATCAGTCAGCTCACTCCCAGAGCTCTGCCAGACCACCATAACTTAGTTTGTCTTCAGCACAAAGTTTGGTCCAAGCTTGGCTGGGTTCATTAGGAACCTATTCTCTGGAGCCAATGAAGCTCAACAGACCTCCAACAAAGGAGCTAATCACACCCACCACTGCTGCTGCGTCTGTTGCCCCCCTTCTCTTCATCACCTCGCTCTGTTTAGGAAAACCTTCATTTTTTACACAGAAATACCAATTTATTTAATATAAATCAAATGTAAAAACAGGAGTGAGTGGTACATGTTAACCTAAACATAGCCAATCTCTTCTTTTCCAGACATTTATTCAAAAGAATAAGTGAATGATAACAGAATAGTTTTTCTCCATTAGCCATACAGCTTTCTCTAAGTTTAGTTAGTCTGTTGTAGAAAAACAAAACAAAATATTGTACTTCTATTGAAGAGTCACATCTGTGACTGTTTGTATATGTGGGCAGACTTACAAAGTGTCAAGTTCCCACCTGACAGACACTTTCCTGGCTCAGATGCAAGAGTTTGTGAAATGTGGATGTGGGGTACGGATGCTACAGCGTGTTTGTGCGTGGATCTCAGTGCATGTGTGAGCAAAGGATGCAGCGCAGCAACAATAGCGAGCCCCAGGCTGCTGAATACTTGAAATGACCTTGAACCTCAGCATTCTCCATACCCATGGCTGCAGGGACGGTGAGCATGTCTGTAGGTTTATGTGTGTGCTGGCTAGCAAGCACAATACACCTTTGCACTATGTGTGTAAAAACAATAGTTCTTCCAAAACTGATTGGTTGATGTTGATTTTTTTCCAAGTATTATATACAGTATATAGACACCAAAATGTGTTCATGTATGAATATATATATATATATATATATATATATATATATATTGGTTATTCAGTGTTCAGGTTTGAGGCTACCTTACTAAGTTTTTTATATTAGCAGTGTCAGGTTAGTTTGTCACTATGTAGCAAACTATTTACTTGTAAAGATGATATTTATTACAATGATGATGATCCGGTCCAACGGTGGCAACAGAACCAGTGTCACAAAAGAATCTTAGAAGTGTGTTTTTGGGGATATATTTCATAAAACATATATTGCAAACAGAATGGATTATCTATTTGTCAAGATTTTGTAGATCAAATGTTTTTACGGTCATATCGACTGCCTACTGTGATTAACCCACAAACCAGAATATGGCAAGGGAAGAAGCTTGCTCCCTACAATGTTCCCCACTGAGCACACAGTCTACAGGCAAGCACCAACACGGCAGAGCTGGACATAACTTAAACACAAATGCTGGACACACATGCTGGATGATGGTTCCACCTGCCCATCCAGACAGGCAAACACCCACAGGCTCATACTCTTCCTGATGAAGAGGACTCCCTGGGTTAAGATTGTCAGTGGGGGGTATGGGATAGTGAAGAAGAACTCAGCAAGGGGTGGTAAAGGCCATGTCACCAGGCCTGGCTTGGACACAAATGTCAGCAGCATGACTACCTGTACTTAGAGACCCACCCGTGAGAGCTCTGGAGATGATCAAGAGGATGAGTGGGGGGGGGCTGAAACTACATTCTAACATAAACAAAGCTACAAAGTTTAGGCAGAAAAACCAAAAGAATGTACAGGTTGAAATACTGTTGAAATACAGTATAATACTTTTGAATGTGTACATCACTTCCTCTCAAACCTTCGGCCGCCATTGTTCAATGTTGGTCTTCATTCACAAGAGATTGAACAATTCAACTTTCAAAATAGAAAAAAAATATGCCCTCCACATCTTAAACACTTTGAAGAAATCCAAGATAAGCTTAAATATATCATTATTCCAATGAAGATATGGACAACAGACTGGGAAAAATTTGAAAATTGAATGTTGTGTATATTAATAATAGTAAAGCGGTCACATTCTTGTAAAATCTAAAACACGGCCATAACTGCCAGTCATGCCTTAAGCAGTACAAGATGGATTTTAGTGAGTCTGTGAACTCTCGCGAGAATCCAGCTGCTGCACAATCTAAGCATATCCAGGCCAACATAGCAACAGACAAACTTCCTTCCTCACAGCATGCACTATTTCCAAAAAAGGCCCTTTTTAATAAATGTCTCTCTTATTGCCTGGGAGGAAGTTATTCATCTCATTGTTTCCTTCCTGCATCATGCAACACTTCAGTGTAAAAGCGGTGTTTCTACTCATCACCATGGCTTTTACACATCCACAACCAGAGATGATTTGTGCCAGTGTTATGGGAAAGCGGTTCCTTGCCTTTTTCACTATATAGATTGCTGCCATTATCTGGAGCTATTCCTTCAGCTAGCATAGGAAAAAGGAGAAAACGTGGTGGAAAAAGAATGAAGGAATTTCACTCAACTGCTGTATAAATTGCTGATAGGACTTGAGTGACAATTTGGCATGCAGTTGTCAATGCCACTCACAGAAACCTAGTTATGTGTGATTCCCTCCTGTAGAGTCAAGCACTAGTTTGTATAGTTTTGTCACAGGAAAGCATTAAATGGAAGTCCAATAAGAAAAGAACCTTGACTGGACTTAGTAAAGAACCTTGGCTAATATAACTACTATATGAGCACATTCATAGACACATGTTTTACAATGAGCCAAGACTTTGATGCTCGTGGAACCTGACTAATATTTTAATAATCATAGAATGAATGTGGCTGAAATAGAAATTTAATACTGTCCTCTTTCACACTGAGAAATGGAAGCAAATCTTTTGTAGCTGGTGGGCATTGACGGTAGAAAAACGTACAGTGTAGAAAATTTCTTGGGTCACGCGCTTGGGCAATGAAAGCACCAATGCACGAGCTGAAATGATTGCGTGCCCATAGGAAGCTCTTTGCTAATTGATTGCTTCGACTCACACAAGCCTAATGTATTCTATTGTAATCATCTTTAGGCCATAGTCATTAAGTCAGGAAACAGCATGATCTGTCCCCTTTGTCTTGCTTCTGGCCTTTTTCAATCCCCTGCTTCCATTGCCCTCCCTCTCCTCACCCAGGGCCGCTTTTTTTCTCTGCCCTTCTCTCACTGGATGAGAGATGTGATGCAAAGGTGCTATGACAGCCGAAGCATCCTTCACCAAACACCAAGTATAAAAAATAGGGGGGACAAAGGACAAAAAGAAGGGGCAGACAAGGTGCACAGAGGGGAAGAAGTGTGGGGAAATGTAATGGACAATGGACATGAAGACAAGAGCAGGATTGTGGTATGGACACATTTTAAAAGTGTGGGAAAAAAGATGGCAGCAGTAAATGGGATCAGAGATTCACCAATTCCCTCCTTCTTCTTGTTCCCCTTTATTTCGGTTCTTACTCCTGCCTGCTTCCACCTTAACTGCCTCAGGTCAGGACAAAAGAAGCATTGTTGTTTGTGTTTGGGTCTGATTAATTGCTGTTTACCCAAGTGGATGTTTCCTTTCATTAAAACCAAATTTATAACTGAATCTCAAATCTCAGTGTCACACACAAAAAAGGAAGAATTACAGTTAGGGTTAGGGACATTGAGTACGCTAGTCATTATAGAAAAAAGTATAGTGCTGGTAAATGCATGAATAGCTTAGTCAAAACAGAAAAGACAACCATTGCTTAGTCTGCTCCATTTTCTTCCAAAATGACCTTCATAATCTAGGACAAAGCTTGCAAATGTCTATTAAAATCTCTACTAGATTTGATAATGCTGCAGGCACTAGGACAGTCTGACAGCAAGAAAAAAAACAGTACTGTCCTCTCATAATAGTCTCAGATCATAAGAAATTGCACAGAGGTAGTGTTATCAAACGGATGCTTTTGGCACAGACAGTGAATCAGTGGATTGAAAGCCCTTTCACTCAACCACAGCCCTCATCACTCGGCTCTATGGCTTGTAACAGAGCTATGCAACAAGCGGTATGCAAAGCAGCAACATGAATATGCGTAATCAGGTTGGACTGGTGTAATTTTTCAGCGTTATAGGATGGGACATTTATGGGGGCACTAGCATAGATCAACATGTAAGCATGACAGACAAATGCATTATCCCTTTCTCTGCAATAAGGCACTCCACACTTGGCAAAACCAAATATATACTGTGTACATTATGCATAAATACACGAGAGCTTCATACAAGGGAGCTATGTCAATTATAGCCACAGGTATAAGCAAACAAGATGGAAAACATAGCTACAGTACACTTATGTTTACTATGAAGAAGGGAGTTTATAAGTTAAACAAGAATTTGTCTAAACATATAATAGATATGAGGATACGAGGGGTTCAGGGTTATTCAATTATGAAGGAAACTAAAATTATTAAAAGGCTTGGAAGGCAGAAGGACACAGGCATTGCCATTGCCAAGCAACAAGGTTAAAAGAGGAGCAATGTTTAACATCTGCTACTAGATATCAGTTGGTAATGAGATGTTGTTGTATACAGTGCAGAAAATACAGAACAGCTGATCAGAGAGATGTAGACAATTTCTCTGCACTCTCAGATATAATGTTGAGAAATAGCTTTTTTTGTGGCGCTCTAACAACACTGAATTACTGTATTGAGAACTTTATTGACAAAAAATGCAGGCATACAATAACAATAGCAACCAATAAAAATCATTATGACTGAAAAAAATTGGGCCTCTCTACTCACTTCTCAAAGTACTGGGCAAACATAGTCACCTCGAGTCTCTCACTATGTCCCATTACCTTTCCCTATTCACCCATACAGACATACACACACATGCATAGACAAAACAGCCGCCCCCTACCACCATCCACCACCCTGCCACACATACCGAAGGGGAGGACACATCCCTCATAGCACCAGGAAATTAACTTGACATTTGATGCAGACAGAAAAAAAATATATTTCGGTAGGTGTAAGAAAAAAAACCCCACAAAGTGTACAAAAGCAGAGATAGCATAAACCCATCCCTTGTTCACCCTTCCCCACCCTACTCCCCCTTAAGCTCATGGACACATTTGAGGGGGATTTCAGTGATCTGCAATGCAGACACCACTGGGTGCCCACGGAAAAAAATGAGCTTCATCTTTTCCCCGTCTCTCTCATTGTATGCAGTATGTTGCTCTTTGTTTCCATCTTTTATGATGCCGGCCTCCATTTTCAAATGGCTCCCCTCCTTTCTCTACTTCCACATCATGTTTGTGGCCACCTGGGAGGAATTGGAAATATATAACTAACAGCATTGAAATTACTTGTGCTTGTGTTTGCAATGAAGACATTGCATCAAAGCACTTCCTTAAGACAATGTAAAATCATTGGTTATCATTCAATAACTACTAAAATCTTGTCATCTAAATTACACTGTGTGAATTAAAATGACTGTACAAACCCTATAAAAAACCCAAGCTTGTTTTCTGTCATATATTCTTGTATATTTATTTCTGCTAGTAGAAAGATCAGTGTGATCTTGTTTGATGAGATTAACATTCGCTTCAAAGTAGCAACCCCGACAAGGAGCCCAAACACCACGTGCCGGACAGAGACCACAATTAATACGTGATTATGCACCGCTACAGTTTGCAGCCATGAGCACACACATCACCTCGCAAGACCACCGACCAGCTAGTGTCTGTCTCAATATCCTCAGCATTAGACATGCAGGAATGTTAACATCATTATGCACAATAGTGAATGTCTGCTTGTGCCCACCCCCTTTTCTCCCCTACCATATTGTGTCTGAGCTTTGCCCACGTGTGTGTCTGAGAGTGGTAGGCATTATTTAAATAGTATTTTAAATATGCAAAGTTAAAAGAAATGATAGATAGTTCACTCTAAATGTAAAATTCCATATATATAATAATAATGAAAACAGTTTGTTCAATCCTGTTGTCTTTTTGTTTTTATATACATATTGTTGTGGGCTTTTTTGACTATTTAAGAAAACCTATATTTTGGTTCAGTCCCTCAGTAATTATTCTACTCAAAGTTCAGACCACAGTTGTATTGTAATTGCAGCATCCATTGCAGACAAGGGATTATAAAGCACTGTTCAAAGCATACATTTTGATTCAGATTCCAACTCATTGTATGTTTAAACAACACACACACACACACACACACATAAGATTCAGATGTCTGTTGTAAGTACTGACTCCCCTCCTTTTGCATTGCTGTTACTTGCTGCTGGTAATTTGCATTCATTAGCATTTTTTGTCTACAATGTGCATGTGCTTTGCTATAACTGCATGATGATGCAAAGGATGAAAAAAAACCTCTTTAATAATAAATAGATATTCTTAAAAATATCCACCCTCTTTCCCTATTCACGCATGATAATGTAGTGCATCAAAATGAAGGGAAACGTAGCCATGTAGTCGTTTCCTAGAATTTTTGAGCAACCGTGGACACATTGGGCTATCGCTAAAAGGCATGAGCTTCTGGAATATATAGCACAGGGAAAGGTTTGCATTCAAGCATGAAAAATGGAATTACTTGACAAATAGGAACATTATTGATGGAAACTGAATCACTGAAAAGAAAAAAAAAATATTTGGAATTATAAGGATAAATTATGTTTCATTTTTTCCTCAATTTCCTTCTAATTTTTATATAACCGAATTGTAAAGCAGTTCCAATTTGGGAATTTCTTAAAAACGTAAAATCCTTTCAATGTCCTAACATCTCTCGCTTTTCTTTTTTTATCGGCAACAATGACACACACACACACACACACACACACACACAATGGTCCGTTAGTACCCCTTAATCACGTAGACACATGCAGATGACTTCATTAATCGCTGGGAGCCAGCACTGGTGATACATAAGGACTGGAGGCTTGATAGTCACGACGTGGGTGCAACATTATAAATGCTTCCTCCTGCTGTCACCCTAATATTAAGCATCTGTACTGCAAATATGCAAGTCTGATAGTTAGTTTAGCATAGGCTGTGAGCTAAACATACTGTATAATAATACTTGTACCCTACAAAACAAACTTGCACTTATTTTATTAGGAAATATTTTCTGGCATTGTGAAAGTGCAGTATGTATAAACCTGTAAAGCATTGTTGACCGCGTCAAATTGGCTGAGTTAGTTATTGCTGGAAAAAAACTAAATGAATAATGCAACTTAAAGTAAAAAAAATAATAAAAAACTACTTTGGGCTTTTAGATTCAGCTGTGTGGGCTTTCAGTGATATATTTATGATACACATTCACAGAATTTTTGTCTAAAGATGTTGTCTATGTTTATTATGCAAATCTTACTCAATGCCAGTAAAATCTAAAATTTGTTTAAGAATGGGGCCAAAGATTTAATTTTACATGAGACATTTTTAAGAAAATCAAACTAATGTCTCTATTATGTATAGCAATAACTCCTCAAATGTAAGCTGAAATATAATATATAGTAAAAGAAAGAATTCAAATCCTGAAGTAAATGTTTGAGCTTTTTAAAGTTACTTCCTGAGATAAAGGTGATGTGTGGACTCAGAGGAGGGCACCTTCATCTCTCTGTGGTAACATCTAAATGACTTGAGCGCTGACTTTTTATATCCAGTGACATGCCCTGCCCTTCTAATTGGCTTTTCTCCCCCAAATGTCTGTTAGTGTTGGGAGTAATTATGTCGACATACACCACCACACACTTAGCCCCATGGGTGCTGATTTACCCCCACTTCTCTTCACTCAGCTCCTTGTTCTTCAGGCATACTGAGAAATAAACTTTAGATTCAGAGAACTCTTGACAAGGACCAGATAGAATCACTAGGGTCTGTCTTTTTTATGCTTCTGTGTTTTATTGGTTTCAACTAAAAAGAAGCATGTCATTGTTATGTTTACTGTCAGTGACATATTTAGAACAACAGATAAAAAGAAGTATCGCTATTCTCTTCAGCCTCTATTATAACTTCTCATGGTAAAGCCACAAGAACTGACTTATGTCTCAAATTAGGATAACTATGTTGATTATAATACACACTGCAGCTTACAGTGTAGTTGGATTTTTAAATGAAGAGATGATTGTATAGTACCTTTGCATGTAGATCAGTGACACATACTCAAACTCACCTTAAACAGAACCAGGTCAAAATCCATAAGAGCTCATGCTGACCTCTCTCCTCGTTCTTGTCACTTTTTACAACTTCCTTTATCCATCGTTACTGCGAAAGAGATGGACAAGTATGAATGTCTATTCCACACATTTTACAAAGATTACAGTTACAATAGAAATATTTGTTAAAGATTTAACCCTAAAATGTATTTGATTTTGTCTTACGCTAAAGAATGTATTTGTCTGATATAAAATTGCATTATTGGCATTTCGATGATGTGTTTGGAGTCAGAAACTCTGTCTCAGCTAAGTGAAGGGCAGCAGGTCAAAGGTCAAGGTCAGAGGAGTTCATTTTAAGTCTAAAGGTAGCCATTAGAAGATTTAAGAGTGTGATGGGTTTGACCTCTGAACCAGATAAAAGTTAGGTTCAGCCATTTATACACTTTCATCAGCTAAAACAAATTTGCTTTAATATGTTATTTATTTTTTCATATTTTCTCCTATCCTCTGTGTAGCATTCTATCTGCATTAAGCTAGGTTTTGGAAACTGTGGGATTTTGATGCCCCACTAAATATTTCAAAATTCAACAAAAAGCTTGTGACTTTTCACAAAAGATTCAGATCAATAAAAATAGCTTTCAACACCACTATTGAGCATTACGGACAGTGCTGTTCTCCCCCAAAATGTTAGTAAAAAGACACTCAAACACACATGTATTAATTATAGTGCACAAGTATTGCATTTTTTATTTATTTATTGTTGAGTTTTTTTTTTAATACAGGACAATAATAGCATTGCACAAGGAGTAATCGTAAGATGTACACTTAATCAACAAGTCAACGAATCCATAAAATAATTGGAATGCCTACATTTGTATAATTTTCTCATATTCCCTCTTGCAGTATTATACACTCTAGTGTGTTTCTTGTGGTTGTGTGACAAATCAGTGTGTGTGGATGCATGTCCTATGTGGCTTTTTCATCCCTACGGCAGGGTTTAGGCTAACTTTGTAGCATTCCCCCCTGTCCATTCACCCTGTTCCCTTTGCGGCTTGTGTGGCTTGTCTCATCCCATCTCTGTTCTGCTCCTCTACCCTCCTACCCCCCACTCTCAGCCTACATGTGGTGTGGGGGATACAGGAGAAACGGCTGTGCCAAGGATCAACCCCCTGCTCTAATGCAACAATGTTAAGATGCAGCGGATGCTCAGCCCAATGCAAATCACGGTCATGCATACATATGTTTTCATATCACACAACGTCATATGCACACTAGACCACAGATCATTACTAAGTGAAAAAAAAAACATAAAAAAACATTGTGAAAGGCAATGATTGAAACATTTTCTAGATTGTTTCTCCTTACTACCTTTCTCACATCAATCCCTATCAATTGCACCTACCTATGTGACAAAAAGGAGTGGTCATAGAACAAAAGCATTTCCTTCATAAAAGGTGCCTCTGCCCTCCACCCGGATGGCTTACAGCATTTCATTACCCAAAGTCGATGTCTGCTTTGCCATCCAGCTCCCCCATGCTGCCTGTCTCATTTCCTCCCGGTAACAATCCATTAGGCAACGCCAAGCTCAAACATGCAGTCGTTTAATTATTCCCAGTTTGTTGGCAGCAAGCCGGGCCGTACCACTGTAACCAAATGGGGAGGAGTGGAACATCAGATATCATATACATATGCATGCAAAAAGAATCCAGCAGCAGACTGCACACGGACATGCAGCTCAAACATTTTCTACATGAATAGTTCTGTTGGAAACACACTGACTAGTACAGCGTCTGACAGCAGAAGAAGTCACAAAACGAGCTACATAGTCAGACACACCAGCAATTTAATACCATTTTCTAATAATAAATTAGCTTAGGTGATATCCCTCTCTAGCAGCTGAGGCGCTCATACCTAATAACAGCTATATGTAGCTGTTTTTTGTGCTAGATAAGCTAGATAAAACTGTTATTCTATATACGTATGTGTGAATGCAAAAATGGCTATGATGTGTGGAATAATTCGTTTTGAATAATTTTCTGCACATTGTACTTTATGCTATGCCTCAGGAGCACTTGAGGATGAAAGGAAATGCTAATGCTGTGTCTGTATCTCACTGAACAATGTGTGTTGATGTGCTGCATGCACATTGTGTGTTTTGGTGTAGGCTGGTGTAGGCTGGTGTATGCGTATGCCACCTCACTAAGGACATTTATGATAATTAACACATACGGGAGGTCAGTTGAAACGTGGTTTGTTACATGAAGAATAGAAAGTTGAATGAACAATAAATTGTTAAAGTGTTAATCTATTTGGCCAGTGTTTAGGGTGGTACCTATTCTATAAACACACATAAGTTGATCATTGTATAACTGTATTTTATTTAAACCTTAAACATTTATTTTTTCCCATAATTTTGAACAAAAAAATAAAAAAAGAATGTGGGCCAAATTAATTGTTACAGTTCAATTACAGATGGCTTGTATCTTAATCAAAATGCTGACTTAAAATCCTGGGATACTTTAAATTCAAATATTTGATTCACTATCAATAAAACTCTGTATATGAACTCTGTATCCAAGAATTGGGGGGCGTTACAAAGCGAAATAACGATAACCGATGAAATTAATACGTGCAAATGAAATTCTCGACATGCAAAGCAGCCAGTGACAGTAATTGAATAAATGACTTTCAAGGCAAGGTTTTGCTGCCTGTGAACAGCAACGAAATTTGTATGAAATAATGAGAGCGCGTGCATGTGTCTATGCCAGCGGACATTTTAGGTCTACCCTCCTCACACTCACACTACTGCCAAACGCCTTAAGATGGTGGCACCTTGAGGCAGAGAGAGACACTCATACTCCTCCCTTTCCCCCTTCTTCCACTTCAGGTCCTTACAACAACACAGGACAGGCCCACCTTCCTAACCCCATGCCCCCCTAATAAATATTTAATTCACCCTTCTCTAATAAGGATATTAGGCGAGGACAGCCCAGTCATGGCGTTTATGCATGAGTCCTTTCTCATCAAATTTACATAAAAGGGCCAGATGCTAATGCGAGTCTAGCAACCACTGCTCACTATGCTATACGCAGTGTTGCTGGCTCTCTGCTCCACGAGCCCATATCATTTAATTGCTGACCAGCATATGTTTTTCAAATAATTTGCCGTATTCAAATTGCATTGAGGCCTCAACCTCCCATGCTTCAAAAAGAGCGGTGACAAAATTATATTTTAATTGTGGCCGCCACACATTCAGTATTTATGCTTTTATGTTTGCAAAAGCCCCTCCCATTTTTCAAATAATCCATAATACTGACATCTCTATGCATTATAAATAGTAGAGAGGGTAGGATGCATTTCTCAGGAATTTCAAGACAGTGGACACAAAAGCAGTGTGTTGCACTTTTTAAACAGCTGACAATTCTAAATATATAAATAAAAGCCAATAAAGGTTTGTAATATTATGTTGAAGGTGACTATAATAGGACACATTTAGGTTTAAAAGAAAAGTAAAAATACAGTATACAACAGCCACTTAGGACGGGAACACTGTCTGTAGCATTTTGTGGAAAAGCACACGTGTGTGTAATTAATAGAAAATGAATAATACAGTGACATGAAATATATTATTTACATGTTTTCATCTTCAAGGAAGATTCAAAGCATATTTCAGATGCAATTATACTAATTTATTTATAGTGCATAGTATTTGCATAATCACAGCCAGCGGAGCACAGATATCCAGAAGACAGGCTGATAGTCAGCTTTAAACCTGTAGTGCAAAAATTGCATTTATGCACCTCGTGATTATGCGCTGCAGCTGCTGAACAGTATTTATATCTAATCCTGAAGGCATATTTGAATATATATTAGACAAGTTGTTAGCATTTTAATGTTTGTATATCGTCCTTTTACTATATCCTTTTACTGTAATGTATATCGTCTCATCAACAAGATATAATGACAGTTACGCCTTTTTGTTTTCAGATTGATTTTGTTGTGAGTAGATTTTTTATAATATCTAATATGTGTACATTATTTGCACTACATATTATATTTCAACAGCTATTTGTTAAATGAATGTATTAGATTCAAAACAAGGCCCAAATACATTACAGTCAATTAAGCATCATTCAGATAAATATTTGAATTATTATTGCTATAGTGTTTTTTTCCCACAATGCCAATTCCTTTCTTAGTCATTTTGAAAGAATGCACTCTAGATTATGATTAGTTAAGCTGAGAATTATAATTTTATTTAGTACTTTTAGGTTACTGGCTTTTGAGCCTGTGGTGAAAATAAGTTTATTAACAGTATTTTTTCTTTACTAGACTTTATACCAATTAAGTATTTGTTTTCAAAGATTTTCACATGAATCAAATGTAATTTTGCAACAACAGTAATTAGTGCATTATAGTGCCCATAAACAATAATCATATTGTGTTATGAATGGTTCTTCAACAGAACGTGATGGTGCAAGGTGACTGATATGTCGGATGTGCATATCCAGTGCAATGGGGGAGGGCCATACAGCATGGCAGAGCACAGCATGCCCGCTGCTCCCCACAAGACGCTCAAGTGGCCATGCATGATGTCATTAAAAAGGACCTAACCGTAGCTTTTCTGTGGTTTATTGGGAAGTTATGTCTTGCTGCTCTTTCATAGAGTGGGCTTGATCAAATCATATTAATAATTACCTGGCTATTCCAAGTAATTACTTTACACTCACTGGTTTTGTTGCGCAACCGTAACAAAAACATACTCTAAGTATTCACTCAGAAACTGGAAGAATTCAATAAGACTTGAACTTTAACGAGACAAGTAAATTTACATGAAACATCATTCCATAATTTTAACCTTTGGAAAACATATTAATTTCTTTATAATTTTTTTTAGGTCCCATTTGGTTTTGTCATTCTGGTCCCTTTTATAGGCTCTAAATGAAAAAGCCACACACATGCACAAGCATTAAAAGCAGGAACTATGTTGGCAGGGACTGATGCTGCCATGCGCACGGTGATCTCACCTACGGTTGCCGTGGTGACACTAACCAGAGGGAAAAGCCTCACTGTTTGTGCGCATGCGTGTGATTGTGACAGAGGCTGGTTCTGGAGGAAAAGGAGGAGGAGAAGGAGGGCCTGCAGGAATTCTCATTGTGCCTGACTTGTTTAAGGTTTATGCCTTATTCACTAAGTGTCCTTTATCAGAGGGAATACTGAGCCTGCCTTTTCAATTACCAAGGCAATAAATTCAATGCAACAAGGCCTAATAGTAAATTGTATACGTCAAGATCCGGCTATATACACAGTTGCCTGCCTACACTACATTACACGTGTTCTGTATGGATACATATTCAGAGGCTGATATGGACACAAAATGCATGCACAAGAAAAACTGGCCAAGCACTAATACTATTGCGTTAAAGTTTACAGACAAAAACAACTCTCTCCTAGATGCTGGTATGGTTGATTTCTATTGATGGTGAAGAGCTAAGTTTAGACCATAGGGGTCATCTGCTCATCAATGGGTGGTGGTGGCCTAGGCTTACTCCGCAGCCATGAATGCACTGAATTCATTACCCCTGGTGCACAGATGGCGTCTGGCTGCCTGTCTCAAGTTCAAGTTCATGTTTGAGACACACACACACACACACACACACATGCATATAAATAAACACACAGAGAGAGACAAGGCCCGAGCCAGACAGACATTGTTGACTGAGACACAGCTATTGTTCTCCTTCATCTACATGATGTAGTAGCCTTGGTAGCTTTCTAATCTGTGAGACAAAACACAGCATAGTATGCAGACAAACAGCCTCTGCCCTAAGCTGTTATCTAAACGTTGCTCTGTAAACCTGGGATAATGCACATGTATGATGCTTGACAGTGCTGATTTGGACTTAAAGTAGAGTCCATTTTTTATCAATTGAAAAATATAATAAAGTAACAATGACAACACAAATAAGGTAACCCATATATTTAAAAACATTACCTGTATGACTTGCTTTGTCTGACAGAATAATATCCTATAATAATAAAAATAATAATAAAAATAATAATAATATCTAGCCATTGCACCTGCCATACACAAACAGAAGCACACGAAAGGCATATAAATAAAATCCCTGGAAGACTCATGTGAAATATGCTGATTGCCCAGCAAATGAATATCAGAACACGTTCCTCGTCGCCATGGTTTTGTTACTCAACAGATCACATGACAACAATGGCTGCTGCCACCAGCTACAGTTTGTGAGACGAAAGCAATAGTTACAATATGAGTATATGAAAATGAAGATGCAATATACTTACAATAAATAACAATGAAGACCAAATAATATTTAAGAGATATGGTGACAGAAATGAAGCTCAAAATCTTTTTGTAAAGACAGCAACAGTGAACTGACAAAAATGCACTGTAAACATAAAGGATGTGATCAGTCTTTAAAATCTGATATTCCAGCCCAGTTGACAGGGCTTCTCTCTACATGTATGATATGCAGCTGTTGGAGACATGTGATGCTGCTCTCTCCTGGCAACTGTGCATCTCAGCAATAATTGCATTTCAATTTGACTCGATGGACTGAGATGTTTTTGCATTTAAAGTCAATGAACAAATGGACTGCCTGGACTATAGGACGATTCAAGCCAGTGGCTGTTTTTCATATACCTGCTTTAACTTAAAAGCACTAAAGACTCAATCTGTCCTTAATGAAAATACAGGATCATCATTTAGAAAGTGGAATAAAAAAATAATGTGATGGAGAATGACAGGTCAGCTCACAGAGTCCCTTTTGTAAATACAACTGTTTTAATCAACTAAAGCACAGAACACAGGATGTGTGTGTGTGGATTATGTGTTCTCAAAATTTCTTTGGATCAATGAACTGACACTGTGTGGAGTCTTTTATTGGGGCTGAGCAAAAGACGCTGTAGTTTACTTCTGCCAATGTGAATGTCTGCATGGGAGCTTTTGAGTATCAGGTACTATTTAATTGCACAACCACTGATGATAAAAATAATCCCACACAAACATAAACTCCCACCTTAGTTATTTAAAACAGAAACTATGTGATCTCCTAATGACAATAATGACACATAGGCCAATTTCTAATACTAGCCTATAAGCATTGTTTTAAAAAGAGGGCATGTGCAAAACTAAACTAGTAACTAAACTACTAAAAAGGCTTGTGTAAAGAAGCTAAGAAACATATGATTAAAACAGTAATAATAATAATTAACTCATGCATTAAAGCTGTGGAAGAAAATACTTTTTTTTTTAAAGGATTGAAAATAGACCATTTCCAATTAATTTAATAATAAAAAGTGAGTGTTTTTTCTCTCTCCTGACTACTGCCATAGCTAACAGCTATTTTCACATCATGGTCAAGTTCAAAAACAAACAATGCCCTGATATGCTACACACATGGAAATGCAACACTAGCTTCCAAGCCCCTCGCATTCGTGCTCATGGGGCCACGAAGAGCAGCACTATATGTCTCTTTAGTTTTAACATAATGTGCCCGAGTCCTCATTATGAACACAATTGTTGATACATTAAGCATTCAGGACCGTTACTAGCCCTCCTCTAAGTTTTTTCCCCCCTTCCTTTTAAAGGGAGGGGGCGTAAGCATACGCTGAAGCTGGGAAACGTCGTCTCTTTCTTTGGGGATGCAGATGAGTCTGGTGCACTTGACGTCTTTTCATGACCCCCATGCCCTCCCATCCACCACTACACACACGCAGGCACAGCCCCCACCACAGGCCCTTTACGCCGCTGCTGTCTGTCATATCGGCCCTGGGCATGGCATTGCCACTTGCCCCAACCGAGCGTGGGAATGGGATCGTCCAGTCGTTCACATATCCTGCACTGCGGTTAACGGAATCAATTAAGAAGGGCCGACCCCCCTACCTAAACACACACACACACACACACACACACACCCCTCCCTCCTCTCCTAACCCCGCACTCTGTGTCCCTCTCTATCCCTCTCACACTTTCTTGTCACTTCTGAATACGTCCTAATTATTTCTGTTTGGGATGGCAGCGCCGTTTCCTGGATGTGCACATTTATGCTTCAATTATGTTATACATTTTCTAGAAATTATTAAAAAAATAACATAAAACAAACAATCAAAATAACCAGAGGACGCATATGCAAGTTGCCTATAGCCAACAAAAGAAAATTGCAATACAATAGTAACTCTTAGGTTTAGCGGGCTTCAAATATTAACATGCAATATATGGCCCCGAGAGGAGTTGCAGTGTAGGGTGTGTGTAGCCTTTATGGTGTCTATGTCACCACTTTAAAAACTTAACAATTAAATCAGATTCAAACACAACACAGACATTGCTAGTATGCTAATGACATTGTAACACTGTGTGTATTTTACAAGGTCCCCAGAGGTCATTTGTAGCCTAAGTGTGGCCCGTAAGTCCTCGACGAGTCTGAAAGTAGTTTTTACTTTCGGTTATCTAGCTTTATGACGAGCAGAACACTCATACAGCTAGATAACCAAAGATAACAACACACTTCCAATTCTTCTTTAATGATCAACGCGTGAATTTCCTCTTCAGATCTTGGATTTCACAAATACAGTAATTTAAAGTAGGCAAATCGGTGTCCATTTAAAAACACTTTATAATCCTTAGATTCAGTTTTTCCCATTGAGGGCCACTATAGACCCAGAGTGTTATAACGCAGGTGTAAAAGGCAGCAATACTTGGAAAAATGATATAGGCTATAATCCCAATGTTAATGTCATATTCACTTGACATTAACCAATATTACTGAGTTGGAGTGGGCCTTGTAAAGCGCGGGTAAGGTGCAGTCATCCTTGCACAGGGGCCCTAATTTGCAATGCAAATAGCTTCAATCCCACAAAAGGCTCTTTCGCCTCTATTAAGTCGTCGTGGCAGTAGCAATAGATATCCTGTGAGGCCGGCGCAGGAGAAACACTGAGGAGAAAAAGAGACAGGGGAAATCCGGTTTCCTGTGGAAAGTGCAATAATGGCGTAGGGAATTACGGCGCAAATGTATCGGATTATGAAAACAGGATCTTGTTTTTGGAAAAGGGGGGCAAAGAGCATGAAGTTGTCCAGTCGCATCTTGAAGAAGATTGAAGTGGTCCGTAGCATGTGCAGGTTGCACAGACACTCGCTCTGTCGCTGTGAAAAGTGTGGCCAAATCGGGCCATCCCACACGGAGAGGATGGTCTGGGGGTGGCCAAAATATGGACCAACCCCGGTGAGGTCAAAGGCCTCGGACCACGACCATGTAACTGCGGTGATGTCATAAGAACAAATCGCATATGCATCCTCCTATCCGTGCACAATCTCCATTCGTTACACGGCGTTGTGGAGTATGTCCTTCTTCCAACACAGCGCTGTGCATTAGCGCCTCGTTGTCTCTCACAGCCACGCACAGAGACGAGAATGGACGGTTTAGCTACAGAATGAGAGCGTTTCAAGTGCTTTTAATGATAGATGTGCTGTAAGCGATACAAAAATGGGACAGTGAGGAGAGCCTCCTTAAGCTGCAAGTCTTTATCCCACGCACGATTTCTCTTCGCCACAACACGCGGCTTACTTGTTTACTGCTTTCCTTCACAAGACGTAGCCTACTGATGGAGACACATGCGATTCAGCGATGAAATTCTTACTATCCGTTTGCGTGCCTATATTTTAGCATAGCAGCAGCCACTCGCTTTAATGCCAGGCAGACAGCCGGGCTCTGTCGCTCCACACACTATAAAAGCCAATAGCGCTACGCCGTGTCCGTTTGCTGCGGAGCCTCTCACCTCGCTCCATCAAGGCAATGCCCTGCTCTAAAGCGTTCATACATGGGATCTTTGTAACTGAGTCAACAATAACAGCCAGTGGACATGTGATGGATCATGCGCACGAGCATGCAGCTGCGGGCTGGACTTTGTGGCACCTTTTGCGCTACTTTTGATTCCGCTCGGACCATAGACTCGCAGTGTACAGAGACGCGTAGTGGGTGCGTATTTGCATGCACCTGCACACACGTGTCGCGACAAGACGTTATTAATAGTAAGGACTTGTTCCGTCTTTTCTCACCTACTTGGCAATAGTTTTGTCCAGTAAGTTTACTCTGGTTTTATCAGTGGGAGGAGCCACCGAAGAGTGGTTATTTAATGAGCGAATAGGAGTCAGAAGGCCTTCAATTAGCCGCTGTAAACAAGACTCTCATCTGTTGCTCCTGTCATTAAGCCATTCAGCTATAGTCAGGCACATTTTATCTCAGTTCAAATCTCTCCGCTTTTCCCAAAGTTCCACCCGTTTCCCCAGATGCACAGAAAGCAATGAATGGTTTCAAGATTTGTAAAAAAAAAAAAAAAAAAAAAAAAAGAAGTTAAAAGCAAAACAGGACGGGCCTTCCCCGCACAGGCCAGTATCACTGAACACACGTGCACATATATACCTTGAAATTAAATGAGAATACGTTTCCAGTCCAGTCTCATTAGTGTGATTGTGTTGTTTTTATATTTTGTTTTCATAATCACATTTAAATATTGCTAAATTAAAAAGCAGCTAATCCAGAATGCACACTATACTATTCAAAAGCTGCACTGTGTCGTGTCATTCAGAAGGTCTTATATTTATAGCCTATCATTTATTTTATTGGAAACTATAAAATTCAAAACCAACAAACATTTGGAGTAAATAATGAGTTATTAAACTCCTCGTAAACCCACATGAGAAAAATATATTGTTCTGAAAACGGTTATTTTGTCACATCAGAAGCAGACTGTAGAGAATCAGCCTGACAAAGTGTGGTAACGGTATTCTAAAGAAAATATCCTTATTCACAAACACAACGAATTTATCATAAGGCTATACTATTATTCCCAAAACTCATTTCACCTTTTGCATCAACATAAAACATTTACACAAGTTGCACTTACTTCGAGGATGTGTGCTGGATCACTGCGCGCTAAAAAAAAAAAAAAAAGCACAATATATATAAGCCACGCATTGTCCGCTCGCTTCCTCATGATGAGATACAGCTCAGATATCCCAGCTGTGTGATCTGATCGAGGTTGGGGCACCGTCTGTGGCTTTAAAATTGCCGCTACGTCTGAGTGTGTAGCCTGCGTTATAGGCTTCAGCTGCTCTGCTCTAAAGCATGAGCGTATCCCAAGCACACGATACACAGCGAAGGGGAGGAGGGGGAGGAAAGAGGAGGAGAGAGACAACTTTCCCATACTGCCACCAAATAAAAAAGAGTGCAAGTTTTTTTATGTGTTTTTTTTTTTTTTAGTAGGCTACTGGGATCAAGTGCACGGGAGTGGGGTAAGAGGTGACGATGATGACGAGTGGGATGTCTAAAGTTTTAGGGACGTGCTCTGAAATCCAAGCAAGTTCCCTTGATTCTTTTGTTGCGCTCACGAACTAAAGCAGTATTGTTCGGACTGGGGAAGTCTGTTTTTTGGTGTGACCCTGTCCGTCCCCTAACCGTCCTTTCCCCTAACCGGGTAACGAAAGTGGAGCTGGTCATGAATTTGCTGCAGCTATAATGCTTTAACAATATGAACGTATTTGTTTCCAGACAGACAGACCGCACGGAATTGTGAGAAATTTCTACAAGCATTTCCTAAACTAATATAGAAAATAAAATGGCAGAAAAAGAAAAAGAACACCCTAAAGTGAAAGCATGTGATTTGAAGGCCCAGACGAGACTATGTTGTAGGATTCAAGTGCATTTCTAAATATAAAAACATACTGTAAAAGACAAGACAAAAGGGACAGATGATGTGAAAAATATGACAAGGATTTTTTTTGAATGAGCTGACCTACTTGCGACACTCCAGTCACTTTAACTTCACTTGACATGCCTATATTTTGCTTATACAATACTTTTTCTCTTCTTCTTTATTTGCATCACAGTTTACAAATTCTGACATAATTCATTTGGCTTTTTTTTTTTATGAAAAAAGGAAACGGATCTGTGTGGAATAATAACTAGAAAATACGCGCCCACTTTCTCATCCCGTCACCCCCTCTTTGCCTAATTGCAGGCGTATCCATTAGAGTCGAGCGGATTCACGTGGTGCCTTAACAGCGAGGGCACGTTCGATGACGTAGACAAGCATATCAGCTACGTGCAGCCATATTTAAATACATCAAGGCAATTAGCGCATCAAAATATGCAAATCCCGCTTACTACAGAGTCCGCACGGCCGCAGTCGGACTAATTTACGCTTCAGACACTTCTGCGGGCTGTCCTCTTGGTTTTACAGCCGACCAGGTTAGGCTCTTTTTGAAATATTTTTTAGATTGGACAAGAAGAGGAAATGCGAGGGAGAAGAAGATGATCGGTGGCTTCTTCGTGGGAAAGCGTCCGTGCGTAATGATCCACTCCACCGTTCTCTCCTCTGGTACTGTTTATAATACTGATGCTTATTCAGAGGGAAGATTTGCATATAGTTCATGTTATGCCGTATTGTTTATTCCGACATTGATTTTTCGTGCTTAAGTAGAACATGACGCTACAATGTAAACCGTTTTCCCCGATAACAATTAAGCAATTTTTTTTAGAAGATATCTTAATGTAATGTTGACTTTGCCGTGTTTTGTTTTGAACGCGTATACCTTATGGTTTAACAGTCCAAATCCCAACGACAATCATGTAAATCGGCTGTGAATAGTCATGTGGCGCGTGCATGACAAAGACCTGGGTGGCAGCAAACAATAGATTGTGACCGAGCAGGTGGGACTCGCTTTAATATGGCTGCTGATTTGTGGAATAAACGTGTCATTTCTTTAAAACGAACCAACTTAAGTCTTGTGCACACTTTGGAAAAAAGCCAGTGATGCAGCGTTCACATTCACAATACACTAGAACTCTGACTATCGCCTATGTGCGCTACGTGCGCGCGCAAAGCTGTGTCATGAACGAGTGCGCGCCTTCAAGTGCAGAAAAATGTTATTACAAATGTAATGTTATATAAAACGAGTCAAATGTATAGCATTGTGTAATTTCTAAACCTTTTTATGCACCAAACCTTGATTTCTTTGACTCATTCCTAAAGAAAAAGTTGCTTCTAAATCTCCACTTACCTGTAATTAAAAATCAAAACACTACGCGGAATCACGTCGTGGTAAACTCGCTATCAACTCAGTGGGACGTTCTCCAGACAGCCAATTTTAATGTGACGGCAGCAAAGAGAAGAAAGAAATGCAGTTCCCTATAGGCTACTTCCCTCGTCATTGAACCTTGCTCTTAAACGGATCGTGGCTCAACTCCAGTGGTCAGACTGGCTGACGCGTAAAGATATTCACAGTGAGAGCCACAGGAGTCTGTCATTACTAGACCAATGCTTGGACGCGTCACTCTGAAAGCTACAAGGTGCTCTTCCGACTCTTAAAATGAGCTTGTGGTTTAAAAGCAGACCAACACTTAAACACAGACCCCAGTGGTGAAGACAGAAGTGCCAATGATGACGAAATAATACGGGTACAGAGGACGATAGGTCATTTAAATTGTATTTTACAAAGTAGGCTGTAGTCAATAAATTCAAAATGACTGTTAAGTTAATTAATCCAACCTTAAACAAGATGAAGGGAGGCCTTTAGTGGAACATTTTTGTTTGTAACTTTAAAATTCAAATCATTTGTTCTCATTTGAGGACGTGCAATTTTATTGGTGGATACTGTGACTGTCTTAAATCTCCTTAACATCTCTTTTCGCGTCTATTTTTAACTCTCCTCTCAAAAACGTACAAAACAGAACGAAATGCTCAAGTTTTTAATGCGCTAGATCATGGTACGGAAAGATGAACAAGACAAATAAAAATAGAAAGTCAGTTATAAATGTTGTAGCCGGTAAATAAGAGGTCTGGAGTACAGCTCTAGGTATTACCCAGACAACAGATAGATGCTGTAAATATTCTATAGCCTAGTGTAATGACTGGAATTTAAAGTCGTATGTCGTTAGGCCAAAGAATAGCCTACAGTAAAGTTTGGAAGCAAAAAGAACAGTTGTTCAGTCGATGCATTTCCCTAATATGGATTCCGTAGGCTAACAGTCCTTGAGAGCGTTTTAATGCAGTATCATTGGCACCCTTCCATCGAATTATTATTATTAAGATTAGAGTTTGAGTCTTGTGTTAAGACTGCATGTGTGTGTGTGTGAGACTCTCCGCTAAGTGACTAAAGATTGCCATCTCGTGGTGAAACTAAAGAATGCACGGAATAAATACGAGGCCAGCGCCGCTGCAGACGGAACTGCAGTCTAACAGCTGTGGGCTTAAAATAGGATTATATGTCAACTTTAAAAAGATTCTAAATCAAAATGACAAAAGAAAAATGACACAAACAAACAAACAAACAAACAAAAAGATTAATTTGAACGCAAATGACGTGACGTAACTCATTCCAATAAACGCCACGGATTTCCTTTTGTATACGACCTTTGCATGTAAATGTTTTTTTGTCCAAGCTGATTACCCTGGTTATTGATGTATTTTTTTTTACGTCGGCCTATAGTTTCGGAACTTTATTTGATCAAACCCATAAAGTCTTTATGTTGCCAATTTCTTTCTTTGGAGAAAACCATTACCTCGGCTATTTAATCTATCAACATTTAAACTATAGCTCACAATAGTAGCTAAATCTCGAGTCTTTGCAGGTCTAAAACAGGTTTGGATAGAGTAGCTACAGAACGTGCAGCTGGTCACGTGCATAATTATGTAGAAAAAAATTATATATAAAAAAAAAGTCAGGCCAAAAATATCAAAACATTATGTTACTCCACACAATGCTTTAATAACTCAAGCAATACCGATAACAAACTGTGCCACGTATTTTCTCACAGCGATCCGCTAACGTAATCTTTTTATTTTATTACGCCCTATAGCCTACAGCCTAATATCTGCTTCATACATGGTCATCACAGATTTAAACTTATTTAAATAGTTCATCTTCGTTTTTAAAAGAACAAATAATGCAAATAAAACCTAGGCATATAGTGAAACTTGTATTTTATTGTGTAACCTTTACAGTAGCTTTTATTTTTATAACGCCGTTCGTGCACAATTAGAGCAAAGCCAATCGGACCTTTATATAATAATATCCTTCAAATTACATTTTTCCCCTCCTGAAAATGTAACAATACAAATCACATTTTATTTAGCTATATATTTGATTTGCGCGCGAGGAAACACACACTGTAAACAACACTGATGTGACTTATCCTGATCTGAGTTCACGCACAAATGAAGACAGATTATTTAGCCTATATTAGTAAACACTTAACAGTCAGGAGTGTAGAGAATTTTCGGCATATCTTTAAAAATAACGCTGAACATTAAGCGAACACACGCGCTTTCAAATTGCGCAAATAGCCTTCTCAATCATTGATTATAGCTATAATGACTTTAACTTATCTTTCTGATTGTCGTATCCAATTGGCCCTCTTTTAAAATTGATGCCCTCCAATGAAAATATTGTTGATTTTTGATGAGCTTATGTCTTTTAATTTGCACTGCGTGTGCCTGAAACATGCGTGTCTTTAGGCCTTAGGGCAGATCAGACAAAAGCGCTGACAAACATGTGCAAGATCACTGCTTCCTGCGTGTTAGGCCTATTATTCATGCTTTATTATTTTACAAGTTTATGTCATAATAAAACAGTTATGAATATCTTTTTTTGTTCTTTTATTAGGGGATACATGCTATGATCTGTCAGTGTGATATTTGTTTGTTATTGGCTATATGTGATGCTTTTGTAAGTGTCTGCACACCAAAATGTAAGATGGAAATATATGATCATTCTACTGTTAACCCTGACTGTCTGATTAAGTTGCTAAAGTGTTGTTCTCAGTGCACTCCAGTGTCTTATGTGGTTGCTATGACACACTGCTGTGCTTCCTTTCATTGTTAGACTTGAGTGTCAAGATACATGCAGAAACAAGTCCAAAACACAATGAAGTCACACCAAGTCATTTGAGGAACTAAGAAAGCCAGTAACTTTACTGAAATCTCTGCAAAATACAAATAGGCTTTAGTTTCCCTCCAAGCACAGAAGACTTTCGTTTTACCTCCATACCTTTGTTTTCACTACATACAGCTGAAACAAGTCCCTTGAGTTACAGAGATTTGGAATTCATTGAATACCATCTTAGTCTCAAGTGGCGACAAAGGCCAGCTTATGCCACTGAAAGCCTCTCTTGCATTCCACAAAACATTATACCTCCCCAATTTTAGGGTTTATACAAGCTACATTTGATACTACAGACTGACATTTTAAATCATTTTCCAAACATGTTACTTTCTTTTATCTTTTTTTTTTTTTTTTTTTTTTTTTTTTAAATACAGCTTAAATAAAACACAAACACAGCAGAGCAACAGGGAATCCCCTGCCGAAATGGGACCTTAAGCAATGGCATGTTATTACACATGGCTGTACAGGTGCATGTCTCCCATCTGCACTGCAGGTGACTTATTCAAATATTAACTGAGGTACTGCCAGGGGCAAGTGGTCAACACAAAATTAAATCAAAACACACAGAGTAAAAAAAAATAAGATTGCTCCATGTCTTTGGTTTGAATTACTGTCAGAATTACAATGTTGGCAATATTTTGAAGAAGAAGATCATGTAATTATTCTGAAGGTTTACTTATAAAGGCATGTTTCTAATGCAATGCTAAAGGGACCGAGGAGCTACACTGCATGTACAGTGTCTAAAATTGAACTGTGAAGCTGAGTGTACATTTGAACAAATTTTTTTATTGTCTTGTTTGCAGAACCATAAATGGATATGAAAATAAAAGTTGGGTTTACAACACAGAAATGCCACTGGCTTTGGTTTCTCCATACATTATGCTGCCTGAAAATTTATCTTAACCTTCTTGTACTGAATAAAAAAAAAAAGAAACACTGTTATAGAGGCTCTGCCCCTGTTTGACTACACAGACTGTATACAGTAACATCATAGTGAACCTGCATGAAATATGCACAGAGAAATATAACACTTAAGTGACAGCAGATGAGGGAGTGGGAGGCAGAGAGATATGTGGCTAGTTTCATGTAGAAAAAAACAAACTGTCATTTTGTGCTAAAAGATGCCAGACCTTGTCTAAGAAGTTGAGAATCTATGGGACAACACAGAATTAGGTATGCAAGACTTAAACATTGCATAAATCTGAGTGTAAAAAGGTTGTCCTGACTAAGTGGAGACCTGTCTAACATTCTGTGGCAAAGATCTGAGAAAAATAGATGAAAACGTAAATAATTGAATCAAACAGCACAATTAAGGTTAACAATGAAATATTCACTGAATTTCCCATGGATTATGAAGCAGTCCTATGTCCTCGTCTGAAACCCCATGTATTTCTGTGTCCTCCCACATCCCAGTCCGGTGACATTTTGCACTAACAGCATTCAGTGTGTCTCTCTCTTTGACAGACTGGCACTGCGTTCAGCTGGCTGTAAGTTTTGACTATGCCCCAAATAGCACTGTTCAGGGCTCAATAAAAACAAATCAGACAACATGTGCAACTGCACATAGAAACTCCACTAAGAAACCAACAAAAAATGTTATTATATATTTATATATTAGAAAGCTATACACAAGCATGTTAATTTCACAGATTTTTTAAAAGAATCTTAATATTACCATTATTATATATAATTAGAAATACACGTTTAAAAACAAACCTCTACAAAGATAAAACAGTTCAGCAAAGCATTGGATCTCAGTCTGTTTGTCATGGCTTAGGGCTCCAAACCCCTGTCATTTCCCCGCCTGGGTCAACTCTCCATCTCTTGTTAGCAAAGCTATCAAAAAACACATTCTGGCTTATAGAAACTACAAAAAGCCACAAAATGCTTTGCATTGTATTCCTTTCATATGAAAATATAAGCAAGTGTATTGTACAATTTTTTTTCTTCATTTTTTATTTATTAATACTGAATAGTTAATACTAGATCCAGATTTTTTTTCTTTTGAATAACTAACATAGCGCTTGGATCAAACAGTGGTCCTTGCTCAGCTCTGTTCTTAAAGACGAGCTGTGAAAGCCAAGATTCCACATTTCTAGCAATGGGTCTGCCTGTTTACCTGTACAATCCTTCAAATGTTGCATATTTGCTTTTCATTGAATGAGTAAATAAATCTTGTAATGACTGGCAACGTCTGACCCCTGCCCCTTTCCCCTTGACCCTTTATTTACATAAATACGTTGAACCTGCAACATGACATCATCTAATGTTAACACACATTTTTGCAAGGGAGAACTGCAGAAAAGTATAGCAATGAAAACTGACACTGTACACATTTTGTTTGTCCAACTCAAGTGCGAAGGTGTTTGCCACTGGACTCACTCACTCTCACGTTATTGTTCTTTTTTCTTTTCTTTTTGTCTAAGAACCGACAACATCAGTGAGGCAAATGTTAGTACATTTTATGAAGCAGAGTACCTGACATTTTTTTGTTTTAATTTGTTGATATGCATATATGTACACGGGTGTAAAGATATATGCATATGTGATTTGTTTTAGCCACACAAAATACATTTTATGCATAGTTCCCCACCCACCCGAACCCCCTAAAACAACTGCGTTATATAAAGTCAATATGTAAAGCACACACACTCGGCAAGAAGAAAACATTAAAAACAAAATGATAGAAATGTTGGAAAAGTTGGTTCCCTTTTCTTTTCTATTCTTTTCTTAAAGAGATAAAGGGTTTGGTGAGTGACTGAGTGTGAGGAGCAGGAGGGGGGCTTTGTAATGCCGTGTGTGGGGGCTCAGGGTAACTTGGGGCACTGCCGGGCTGTAGACCTAGCTATCATGTGGCCCACCCTTCTGAAAGGCGCACCCGTTTGATGGACGGACTCTCGCGCTCATCCAAAGGCCGGACCAGTCCTAGAGGTGAGTGGAATTCATTCCTGTGCTCATCGCGGTCGCTGCCTTCGTGGGAGCTGCTACAACTGCTCAGGCTATCGACAGGGGAGCGTCCCGAGTCCTGGCGGGACGACGGGTTCTGGGGAGGTGGTACACCGCCACCGTAGACCCCGGGTGTGCTGCTGGTGCGATCTCTAGGAGGAGAAACAGGTTCGGACTTGATGTGCAGGCTTTGAGCAGAAGGCAGGGACAGATTTGAACCCTGACATAAGTGAGAGCTAGAGCAATTTCTGTAGAAGGAAAGGAAAAGCAAAGGGGTTACAGAATTACAGAGCCAGAAACAAAGTGAATTCAAAGTCAAACATGCTGCCGAACAGAAACTGTACAAACATACTGTGTAAACATGAAAATAAAGAGGTATCACTGGTGTGGGTGATTAAAAGTGAAAGGGCTGTGTTCCATGTAAAAATGACTTTTGTGTCTCCATGCAGCTACACAGAAATACATATTATAACTCACCCTAGCTGATTCAGGGCTGAATGCTGCATGTTCTGAAGATGCTGCTGTTGCCACCCGCTCATTGAACCAAGGTGGAGGGAGCTGCCGCTGTTGAAGCCCGACAAAGAGGACAGGTCTGCACTGTTCAGGGAATATTCTGAAACACCACACAATTCTCTTAAAATAATGTAAAAATCAGTGTAAAAATAATGCATCTGTTGTGGGTCCACTGCCTTATTGACTTGGTACATTGCAACAATAAGTCAATAGTGCCCTCTATTGTCACAATCTAGTATGACAACCAAAATTGCAAAAGAACTGTAACCCGCATACTTTTCTGATGATATTTACCGAATATAATTTCTACAAATTTATTTTGAAACGGAGGATGGTATGATAGTTCAAATGCAATAACACATATTGGGGTCTTGTGTCTTGACACACTAGTAATCAGTAACAGACAGTAGAAGGTGTGCTGCTTACCAGTACCATAAGAAGTGGAGATGGCAGACGGGTAACCTCCCATGCCTTGTCCTGGTAAGGTTGGAGTAGCTACTGATACAACAGGAGTGGCCAAGGACTGAGCAGACTGAGAGTTGTTTATTCTCTGGTTCTGTGACAGAAAAAGAAAGACAGCAAGGGATACAGAAAGAACTGTGTTAGTGGATTGAGAACATACAATAAGCTTCTAACAAAACAAAAACAAAAACTGCAATAAACTGGGGAAAGTTGAATTGTTTTCCTTTCTTTTCTTTCACCCAACAGATGCTGAGAGAATAAATGTGAATGCCAACTTCTTGGGAAATTAATCACTTGACATGCGGCACGGCTGAACCCTGCCAACCCTATCATTTACCACTCTTGCTGAGGGCCCACTGTCGCTATAGTAACGCCATTCGTCTCCATGGCAATGCAGCGTCTGCATGGGAGAGACTCTTTGGTGTGACACAGGGAAGGGTATTGAAAAAAATACAGGAGGCTAAGTGTAAAATTAAGTTTTAAAGCATATGTTTTTCACCATCTTGAAGCAGTCAGTCTCAAAAGTTGTGATCTACAAGCTTGTACCATAGTAAAGAAGCCTCTGAAAAGAGGCCAGCCTGCTTTTACCCTGACTAACCACTGGATGGCACTATGTGTCCTTACAAGATGTTAAATGAGGTGACATTGGATTGTTCCAGCAAAGTCAGCAACAATAAAGGTGAAAGTTATTCTGGAGAAAAGGCTGAATTTCTCAAAAACTGTGCACACAGAGTTGTTAACTCAGAAATTTTGACTTGGGTGACTGCAATGCTTTTAGATCTGTTTTGACACTGTTAAGTTGCTGATTAAGAAACCATTTAAGAGCCAGAATTTGGTTGGTTTGATTTTTAAATTCTGCAATCTGACTTACCAATAGCAGGTCAACATCCTCAGACTGATGGCATTGAAAGGGGAGGGTAATACATTCAAATTAGTGAGTGCTTGTGAGCAGATAGTGACTAGATCTAAGTTTGAGCTGTCACAGGATCCAGACAACAGAAATAGAAATACCATGAACACCTAAGTATAACGGGTATGGGCACCAATATAGGCACAAAAGTAATTTATATCAGACTTGGGCCAAATGTATAGTCAAAACCTGCATGTGTTTTTTTTAAAGTGTGCAACAAAGAGTATAAAAACTGTCACTGACTATAAATCTATTTTGTCAAGAGAACAACCCAAGTGTGATATGATAATAAATGCAGCAGAAAACGCATAAAGTTGGCAAACTAGAAGGACATAATTACATGATATATTTGAAGCGAGGCCTAATGATGGTTTTGAAAATACAAAGGTTTACTCACAATAGAGGGCATGTTATTCTTGGCGCCGGGAGGTATGAGCACACGGAGGTCAGGTTTACGGTTGTTCATTCCCAGGTTCATTGGCGGGGGAGACTTGGCTTGCATATTTTTGTTCATGCCACCAGGAGAGACCAGCAAACCAGGTGAGTTGCGATGGTTTCCATATCCATTTCCTGTAAAACATTAACAGTGCCATGTTATTAAACTTAAAAAAAAAAAGTCCTCCACACTATGACACTATGGGCTAATGAGGAACTAGAGGAATCCATTTTCACCTTGCTCTTCCTTGTCTTTTGCCTCATCTCAGTTTATTAGCCCACCAGCTGACAGAGCCGCTATACAGTACAATGTGCTCAAGTAAATTAGGTAGTCACAAACTTTCTTTACATTTAGCATATACACATGTATGCGCTTAACACATCCCCTCTGTCACTGTCAGTAATGGGACATACGCCCTGCAACGCACAGTATTGTATACAAACATCTAATTATGGGTGCGACCACAGTGGGATTGGACCCATCATTTGGCCATCAGAACTAAACACTTGTGGTTCTTCCAGACAAAGACCCTGCTTTGTGGTTGCCACTACATCTACATTTGCCCGAGTATGGGGGGCCAAGTGCAGCACCCACTTTCCTATAAAAATATAAGACTAAATAAGCAACGTCATTTATAAAGAGTCAAGCATTCTCACAAGCTGCGTAGTCTTTGTGTCTATCCCAATCCCACAGGCTGTTTTCCCCTTACTTCTCCTTCCTTCTTCTAAAGGCTAGAACACTGGGCACTGTGTGGACGTTCCCACTTGAAAGACGGGCAGGAATTATACGTTAGACATGAATTTCCTAATCATATACTCCAGGGGAAAATGAGTCGCAGATGTCTTCCTGGGCAATTTCCCTTGGTGATCTTTGTTTAATTTAAGAGTGAGGTTTTTGTTGTTTGGAAATGAAAAGTCTCAAAAGCTCAATTTGAACAATCTGAAGAGTAAATGGCCGCGAGCTACAGAAAATGAGGCAGCTTAACAGAAAGCAAGAAAAATCTGTGCACGACTGCTGCCGGGTGTTTATGCTTCCTCTGCCATCAATATATAGAAAGTGACAGCAGCACATATTTTCTGTTCTGTATGTTTTGTAGATGGGCATAATGTATGACTACATGCACACCATATGGATGCACGTGTGTTTTTTGTATTTGACCCTCTTATAGTTCTGGTATCAATCTCATAGCAGCAAAGAGCCAGCTGCCTCTTCAGTGTGCCGCTCAATTATTCTCTTCATGGGTCTTCGTAAGACTGAGTGGGTGCATGTGGAGATAAATGAATGAGTCTTCACACACACACACACACACACACGTACACATACACACGCTTTTGTAAATAAATCAGCAGGAAGTACATTAATGTTTCTGTACAGATGAATAAAAAAGAGACTGAGCTAACGAGAGACATTAATACAAACTTCGGTCAAGATGGCATGGACTTCATCTTGGTGACAGTTAATCAGACATCTGTGTTTGGCCACCCTGTGGAGATGGCTGCAGTCCAGTCAATTATCTACTAGATGACTCTGATCATGAGTGGCACAGGCCAACACTTAAGCCCTTAATGAAGCAAGAACTATGTCTCATATTCAAAATCACTTTAATGGCTTGATCACCCTGATTACAGAACCACTGCATTCAGTTGTGACTGTTGAGAACAGGTTACCCAGAATACCTTTAAACTCCCCCATGTGCTGCGAAAGGTAGAGAAAACTATTTCGACCAAAATACAGTGCAGGACGTATAGATGGAGACAGACAGAGCGTCATCTGCATGATACCAATAAATTCACTATTTATGGTTTGGGAGATTGCAGGGGCCGAAGCCAGGATACAAGAATAAAATCTGTCTCCAAAACACATGGTTACAAAGAAGAGCCCTGGAGACGCACATGAAGCCCCCCACACATTTGCACAGATAAGGGTGTGGTTAAACTAGTGTACATTTTTACTGTTACTGAACAAATTTTTGATGTCCTGTTGTGGTCTAACAGGCGCGCTCCCTTCTATTCCCCATTCACACACACTCTTCCGTTGCGGTTTGGCCAAACGTGCATTCAACCCTAAATTCTCCAACTGAAAAATCACTCTACTGCATCTGATGTGAGAAACATTTTTTTTTACGGGAGTGAGTGAGTAAGTTGTAAGCTAAAAATGATTAAAATTGTGTCATATTTATGTAGTTTTCAAAATATTCTCTGAAAACAAATATATTTCGAGGCATATGGGAGACAGATATAAATACCTATGTCAGTAATATACACTGTGTGTACAATCGGTTTAGCTAAACCTATAATAAGGAGAGGAACATTAAAATTGCTTTGTGGTACCAACTCATACTGAGCCACTCAGAGAAGCATCATCATCAGCATCATCATCATCATCATCAAAATCTTTGACCAAGTTCAGAGAACACTTCCATCTGTGTTCCCCACTGTTTGTCGATTGGAGACATGCTCCCATCTTCGGAGAATACTCATCAATGGTGTCCCAATCCACTCTCTTTTTCTCTCAGCCTCTAGATGAGCGTTAAGAGACTTTAAATGGAATCTTTAAGCTTCCACATGACTGTCTGTCGTGTTTTTCACTGCTGCTGAGCAATGCACAGAGTGCCTCTGTTTCTTTTCTGTGGTGACACAAAGGCTACATTTGAAGCATGTTCTGCTCCAAGCCGTCGACTCAACACACGCCACAACAAATGGGCCCGTTGTGTATGCGCGTGTGTTTGGGCGTATGATGAGTGACCAGACAGAGAAACCAGGCATTGACCTCTGGTATGAAACCCTAGGGGCCAGACTGAGCTGCCCAGCTGTGCCCGAGTGCCCCCCTCCCCAATCTATTTTATTCACTCTTCACTGTATGCTGAGGCTGTAAAATATATCCCCTTAAAGAGAAAGTTTCTCTCCCATAAACTTGCTTGACATGTCTCCAGGGACAAACCCACTGACACAGAAGCTAACATATTAAGATTCCTCGCACATGTTTCCTAGACTTGGTTTACTCTACTCTTCAGATGATCATTGTGGCATGGTGAGCCACTATAAACATTAGATTAATTGAGTACATACATACTGTATATGTGAGTAGATACTATGTTAAGACTTTTGACTAGTGAAGCAAATTTCATTCAAATGGCTCATTTGAATAAAAAAGAATGAACACATTATAATAAAAAACATGTAATAAAAGTCATCTTGTGTTATCTTGACAGCTTGTCAGTTTGTTGTCTTTGTTTTTGAATGTGTTTCTTTTTTATTTTTATTTTATTTTAACTTTTTTATTTTATAGTCAAACAAAGGAGGTATGTGTCACTGCCTCAGCAATATTTAAACATTCCTTCATGAACTCCAAGGCCTACTACATCAATATGGGCAAAAACTGAACTTGTGTTTGAGTAACTATCCGTCATGCATTTAACAGCCTCCACAATGATGAGTAGGTCTCATATACTGTGTGAGTGTTAGTGCACAACTGGTGAAAAGACGATGAGGCATTCTTACCAGCACTGGTCCCTGCGCCAGTGGTGAGGTCAGCACCCATGAGGCCACCTGAAAGATGAAAGAGTAGAGAGAGCAAAAAGAGAAAACCATTAGATACCCACGCAACATACACCACATCTCTAGTCTTTAACCTAGCTGACCTTTCACAAACAAACTCAATTCAATCACAGCTCACCGTATGCACCCGAATCTTATGTTTTAGCTTTAAAAGATCTGGCTTCTGTACACAGGAAGACAGTACATGTGGGAGCAAATGTTAATATTTAATAAAATTAGAAATTGAATAATTTTCAACTCCGTACAATCCCTCAGGTAAACTTTGTAATGCCCATTGCTTTACAGTGTGACCTCTGACATGATATTCCACAGTCTCACATTGTGTTTTTTTTATAAGAGAGAAAATCAAAGTTGCACATATTCCTGCTAACATTTAAAATCTTAGGGTACATCCATAGTTCACCAAAATTTGCATTGACAGACCCTACTTGCATTACCTGCACTAGGAGGTCTGTGAGTGACTCCAGGTGACATGCTGTTTCTCTGTAGGCCATGATGCGCAAGAGGCAACAGGTTGTGGTTTCCAAGAGAACCCCCGGGATGGCTGTATATCAGATTGTTCTGGTTGCTTACAGGAATGGACACAGGCATGTCATAGTTGGATGGGGGCTGCTGGAAAAAAAGGAGAAAATAAAAGAAACAGAGAGAGATGGTGAGTTTGTTTTAATACAGAGGCAAGTTGCATCAAAAGAAGGGTGGTTATGCAGATGAAAATTTAGATTTACAAGATGCACAAATACTTTAATAATCCTTGTCATCAGAGAAAAAAGACTTAATTGTTTAAAGACAATTGCATGAAGAGAAGTCTGAAAAGTACAAAATAAGTATAGCATGGTAAAATAAAAAGTTCTAAAAACATATATATATTTTTTAAATCTTACTAATAACTTTGCAAAAATTAATCCTGCCCAAAGGAAAACTTGTGCTGTGGCCATACTTCCAGAAATACATTATGGGCTATTACGTTTAAGAAATAAGCTGTCTAGGGTCAACTGGGAAAAACGCCAGACATCCCACTATTTAAAGTTTAAAGCTAACAATCATTTGGCTTGTCTTCACCTTAATGAAAGTATCAATGCTACTTTTAAGATAAACTTACTTGTGCAGTGAAAGTAGTTTCTTTAACTGTCAGATTTGCATCAGTCATTGGTCTCATCACTAACATGGTTACGGGGTTTCTAGTTTGTCATGTTTATTGTGTCACTTGGCAGAGGGGTTAAACCTTGGGAGTGCCCTGGAAGTGGTTGATCCAGCATGTTAGCTTTAGGAAGTACAAAATAGACCCTCAAATTACTTCCATGTGTCCTACAGCAACAGAAGCCCATCAAAAAGAACATCAGCCTGGCTCATGAGTTACAACCTTAGAACCACCTTAAATTTTCTAACCTCTGCTAATATTCTTTTAGCAAACCAAATATTATGACAACATACAGTGAAAAGATGGTTTCTATATTAGCAGTGGAACTCTGCAAATGTAGCCTTCTCTGGTGTCTTCTTTATAGCTAAAAAAATCTGTTTCATTTTGCGGTTTTGGGTAATATTTCCATTTTCCTTTACTTTGTGACTTCTCTAAATGGCGCACACATGGGTGCACACATTTGCTTTGGACACACACACCACAGTGTGAAGGGCCCCCTCCTGTAAACTGTCCTTTAACTGGTGCCATCCTTCCTGTTTTCGATCATCTACCCCACAGTCCCCTGCAATCCAGAGACCCGGCTCTTGGCAGCCACCCTGACCACACAGTGAACTGCCACTTGTTGTGTGCACAGTAACCCTTTTACCACCACTAAAAGCAGCAGCAGCAGCATCCAACGACCCTTGATAAATTGTGTTGGTTTAGTTGACATTTAACTTTTTTTTTACATTAAACATAAGTGTGATTTACAATATGAATGTATGTATGCAGCTCATTTACTGTCTGTCTTTGATGATACCATTGACAGACATTTTAACATATGGAAAAAATAAAACAAAAGCAAAGGAAGACCACACCCCTCCAAGACAGGCATCATGGTTACCGGGTTCAAGGTGGGAGAATTTTCTCTGCAGTTATGTTAAGCTTAAATACCTACTAGCTTTGATTGTATTTATAATAAAAAGCCAATCCTTAAAATACTGAAATGTCTTTCACACTGTAAGTATCTCCCTTTTCACACTGTCTCTCGGTGTATTCAGTCTTCAGCCAAGTGGTTTAGCTCGGTTAGCTCAATAGGCATTACCAGTATGCTGTTAGCTCGCAGTTACCCAGTACTTACAGGTATCTTATGGCTTTTAATCATGTGATCAAACTCCTCGTTTATCTGTTTGTATTTCTCCTCAGTGCGTGGAGTAAGCATGAGAGTGGGCTCAAGCTCCGGGCTCTCACCACCCTTGTTCTCCTTCTTGCTCAATGCCTGCCAGGTCCCACACAACAACCACAGAGATGGATGGAGGAGGAGGAGACACAGATGAAGGGAAGGAACGACAAACACCAACACGACACAGACAGGGCAACAGAAAAGAAAAAAAGGGGAGAGGAAAGAAATGTGAGAGGAAGGTTCAGGGATTAATGAAATGTACTTACACACAGTCTCTGTCTGCTGATCATCAGATCTATGTCCTCGTTTATTTTCCTGTACTTGTCCTCGGACTCGGGGCTGTGGCCGACCGAGTCGTCTGCGTCGGGGTCTGGGCTGTCACAGCCATTTAGGCCCTTCTTTCTCAATGTCTGCAAACAAAGCAGTTGCACAACACAAATTGAAGGGATTTGGGATGAGGAACTGTGACCCAGCCAACTGTGTGGGGCAGATGGTTTTTAAACTATTAGAAGGTACTATATAGAGCAGATACTGACAAAGATGAGCCTAATTGCAATAATATATTTATGTAATAATATGTTTCTGTAATTTCAAATTATAGAAAATTCTACATATTTACATTTCCAATGTCCTTTGAAATCAAAAGTAAAAATGAGGGGAAGTGGTTGGGTTCATGCCTGTGTAATTTCATGTAAGGCAGTTTCTGTTTTGGCCACCTGATGGCCACCTGCCCCCATTAGTGTGTCCAGAAAACAGCAGGGTCGGTGAGCAGAAAAAAAATCAAAACCAGTTTCTTACTGCTCCCCTTAAGTGATACAGATCAGTCCTTTGCTTTTCTTTTTTAGATATTGTCGACAAATATAAAAGCAAGGATACGTTTCAGTGCAAGTGTGTGATAACATCAGATTGTTCGCATGTTCTGGTCTGTGCAGTGTTCATTTACCTCGTCAGACAAAGACACTGAGAGGAAATAAAAATAAGTACAGTATGTGACAGTGAAAGATCTCATCAAAGGTCCCCCTCCTCCCCCAGCTTGTCTGCTACACCCCCTCCCTCCTCTCCTCCTGGCTTTAATAAAGGGAGATTAGTCTACAGGAGGAATATCACGGGCCCACTCTTTTCTGTGCAGTAGTTGCTTCACACTGCGCGCTCCTGCTTTCATCTGGAGCTCCATATCAGACAGACGTAATTAAATTTACTTTAGCACAACCTGTATTTGATGCTGATCAAGTCTGTGTGTGTGTGTGCAATAGTGTAAAAGGAAAATGTGTGTGTGTGTGTGCAGAGGTGGGTGTTGGCAAGTGGGCGTTTGAAGACAGGACGCAGTAGTGAGTGAGCAGAGAGAAGAAATGAGGATGATAGATGCTAAGATAAGTTAATCTCAGTGAACTTCTCCGTCTCATTTGTTTGTCTCTGTCAGTGCTCACTCACAGAAGAAGATACGAGTGTTAGCTACTCCATCACAAGCGCTAGCACGAGTGACAAGAAGAGATCTGCCTGCTTAGAAAACAAATAACAAGCCAGTCATCTCTCATGTCAGAACAACAAAGGCGCGTTTGGAGTGTGGTTTTAGTGAACTTAGAGGGCTCCTTTTGTGAGCATGATAACCGTTTGATTCCTGAGGCGTCTCGTGGTGAGCCGAGCTCCTGTAAGCATGTCAACACTCGCGTTTGGCTCTCCCCTCATTCTATTCTCTGAATCCTCACTTGGCCCCCAGAGTGGAAATCTGGAATTCAGAATTTGAAAGCAGCTCTCACATCTTTTGACAGTCTTTGGGAAATCACACCAAACAAATCAACCAAGCTGATCCAGGAGATCTGACTTCCTACAGCAAACGGGCAACTCTTAGTTCTATCTAAGGTGGATGAGTCAGAAGAACAACTGGGTTGCAAAGGTTTAGCAAGCTGTCTTTTTTAGCAAAGCGTGAGATGTAAAACTTTCATCCTCTTGTGTGGTGCTGGCAATGCATCATATTGAGCTGACAAGAGGTGAACCAGTGGCCTTTTCTGTTCACACGAGGATGCATGCAGGATACAACAACTTCTCTTTTTATATAGATTTCATCTATCCGCCTACCACCAATAAGACATTCACTTCTTGTCCATTAACTGTCACAGATGGACACCCAGATAACCCAAATGAGGTCAGACAGGGGGTTGGGTTATAGTTTTGTTGGGTGTTCATAGGGTACAGGGAGGACTTTTGTGAGTGTTATATGACTTTGAAGAATGTGGCCCTGCATGGCTCGGCTTTCAAGTGGGGCTCAGCACATTGAGGGTGCGGTACAAGGGCGTTATGCCACTCATCCCGGCTATGCCCACCTGTTTAAACACGTCACACCTGTTGCCAAGGGCAGAAACACCACCTCACTGACCAATCAGATGCTTTCCCCTCTCTGTATTGCCATAGAAGGCCCTCTCCCTCTTGCACTCCACCTCCATTACTCAAATAGCCAATACTTCATCTCTGCTTTGGACTTGTTTCTCACTTTCAGGCTTTGACTCAATGGCTGCTTATCCAAACAGTCAATTATTCTGTGACCTCCTCACTATACGAGAAACATCAAAGACATAAAATTTAAAAAGAAATTAGAGAATATGGTTGCTGGAAAAAGAGCTACTCCAATATTGAAAATACTAGTGTGAAAAAGCTGGCATGGAAATCGAGTCTTTGGGGAATATGCTAATAGGATGCGGATTAAAAACATTAGTGTAGATGACTTGTGCCAAGACGTTTAATGCACAAATATACTCCCTGAATTATTCTTTATGTCAAATTAATTAAATTTTCTTAGCAACTTAAAATCTGTGCTTGAAACTTTTCATGTGGTTTGATTTAATTGAAGTTAATGCCTTTTACTACAAGAAAGTTTCTTTCTTAGTCAAGACAGTAGATGATTTATAACAAAATCTGTGCTCTCATACAAAGGTATTGCACAAGCTTGTGTAAAAAAATAAGTAAGCAAAGAAAGAAGAAGAAAGAAAAAGTAGTTCAGTGGAGTAAAAGAATAAACTTGCAGACAATTCAGCATGTGGACAGTCATTGGTGTGCTACAGAGAAAGAGTAAAATAGAGTGAGAAGAGGAGAAAAGTATGACAAGAGAGTAAAAAAGCTGTGTGTGCTTGCTTGGCTCTGTGTCTTTCTCTGTGGTCCCTTTGGAGGCTTGCTCCTAATTAAACTCCTTCTTCATGATGCTCCCTCATGACTCGACTTGTCACAGGGCCCGTGTGAAGCAGGCGCAGCATAGACATGGCGTCCTACATACTAAGATTCCCGTCTCATTTGTATCCTTCAGGTCTCCATACACTGCTAGGCTGGCCCAGACTGGGCTGGGCTAAGATGGACTACAGTGAGCACGGTAATGCATGTTGACCTGAGCTTCATTAACATAATCAAAGAAATAAGAAGTGAGGGTGGAAAAGAAGAGAACTAGTTTCACAAAACCGCACCCAAATTATGAGATGATTAAAGTTATTGTTCCTTATAAGTTGTAGAAGAAGTTGGCCAGCCTTTTGATCTCACATTCAATTGGTCAAATATATCATTATTGACACAAGAGATAATTATTCTGTTGCATTGCCTTTTGCAAACAAGACGTTTTGATTCCAAATATGCACAATTCTTTGATCTCAGAGCAGGGCCATGGGTGATAACTGTGGAGCATGTTTAGTGTGAATTGTGAGTGGCCCCAGGGGGTCTGTGAGGAACAGCTGACGCCTGCCCAGAACCCCAGCCGCACCAGGAGCCGTCTGCTCGGCATTCTGCCACCCTGCGCAACCTTACTGTCCCTATCCATCTTCTCTGCCCCCATAGTTGTGTCTCAGTCTGCCACTCGGACTTCCCTCCTTCCCCCACTTTTATTCTGTGATGTTGCTTCTGCCTGAGTTGAACTGATTGAAAACATGGTGAGATGGCTACATCTTTACTTTAGATGGTTGGTTTGAGTTTTGTTTTGGAAGGAGCGCCATCTTTGACCATTCTTTTCTCTGGTTGTCTTGGCAGTGGATTTAGGGTGTGACACATTCTGCGTTGTGTGGCTATTTACGACAGTAGATGTTCATCAGTGTCTTTAACCCTGGTTGACAGTATCAGTGAAGAACAATACAATAAGCCTTTTATATGATATCCAGTGGTGTATGGACTTGATAATACACACACTATTTTCCACAAAACCAAGGCAAAAGAAGACAAGATTCATGACACAAAGAGATTTAATAAATCTTGCAGACTTTTGGTTAGTAATAAAAAACACGTCAGTCTAACATAGTAAAAAAAAAAAAACAGAACTGTGAAGTTTTAATCATTGCCAGCCTCGTCAATACATTTATAGTCTATTTGTATAATTAGTTGCCGCTCTCTAACAGTTGGAGATTTAGAGACTGACTTCTGATATTAACTTGTGCTTCAGGATTAACTTAAAAAAATAAATTAACTTACAAATGCAAAGAAGTACAAGAGAATCCACATTAGCTCTGCCACTGTTTTAGTGTTAAATTATAATGGATCTATTTGTTTTATAATTTCATTTTAGACTGACAGTTCGAAAATGTTAAAAAGGTTGAAAAGCAGAGAATGGGGGCTCTTGCTTATATAAATTGACACACTTTAATCAGCGCAGATTTGTAAGAAGCATGTGATTTAGTGCCCTTTAAGATCCCGCTGCATATTAAGACGATCTAGCTGTGTAGAACAATAAGCACAATCATATATATATATTTTTTATTTCTATTTTTTCTTTGGGTCTTTTTGTGTATCCCCCTCACTCTCTCTGTGCATTTGAGTGTGGAGGGAACATCAGAGGGATCAGGCTGGCTTAGCTTATTGGAAGCAGATGGCAGACCAAAGGCAAGAAGGCCACAGTTTCATGAAGCGTGGTTTGAACATGCCAGGACTATGTCGAGGGGCATGCCCATGGATGACGGCTACATGGTGTGTGCATGTATGTGTGTGTGTGTGAGTGAGGCATTTGGGTGAGACAGATGATTTTGTAGGTTACCATTGTGAAGAACAGGACTCTAAATTCCCCCCTGGATCACGACTGTCTATTGTAATCAGTTATTCAGTCTATTTTGTACATATTTACTTTATATTGTAATCAGAATTTTAATCTTTGGTGGCTCATATACATCACTTCTGTGCACTTTTGTATTATTTCTAACCTTTCCATTTTTCATAACTTCAAATAAAATAAAAAACCTGATAAAAAAAAGTGCCACAGTAAAGTGATATCCAAAAAGAGACCACATTTTTGTGGCATTGTAGTAGATGTGTGAAAATCTCCATTAAGATGAGAACCCTGTGCAGCCCAAAGCCCACTCACAGATAGACAGTAAGCTAGCCAGTACACAGCCCAATACCAGATGGTGCAGTGTTTCCCATATGGAGCAGACACACACTAAGCACATGTCAGAATCCAACACTGTTTGCTACAGCAGCATCCCGGCCTTAGGAACAAAGTGGTCATTCAGAGTAGCCACTACACTGTATAATTAGTCAGATAGACACTATATCGCACAATGCCAGCTCAGTCAAACTGGATAAAGAGGGCACTCATGTCTGTACCCTCTACTGGCCATCTTTCATCCTGTCTGCTTCAGTTCAAAATACGTCAACATTCAATTGACAATTAGCTATATGTCTTCATCACAATGTTTTATTCTTATTCAATCTCAGTCCCTAATTGTCTTAGCCCAGTCTTGTTTGTGGTAGTCTTTAGCCTTATTTATGTTTCTATAGTGACAGATTATTGTATTTTTTAGGGATTCTTTTTAACTTAAAATCTGCCACCCAGATTTTGTCCTGACCAAAAAGATCACTTGGCGTCTTTTGTCTCTGTGTCTCTTATCGTGGTGTGCCACAGCAGGAAAAGGGAGCCTGAAGGAGGCCTTGAGTAACAATGACCAGTCACTTGACCTCTATACGCTGACCTTGAGTTTCCACACTCTGTCCATAGTAGCAGAAGCTAAGGAGGGGCCGCTGGGGCTAAAGGAGAGGGGAAAGCTCCAGGCAGGGCAGGGAATGCCATCTATAAAAATAGATCTTCATTATTCCAAAATTTCCACAAATAGTTTCAAAGAACAAGGCATCATTTCATCTTAATAGCTAGCATTAATTGTTTTGGGCTGTGCAGTGGAAAAGCCTTCACTCTTTGGTAGCGTGGCCTCAGAAGTGGCTTGCCTTTTCACCGCTTCACACCACAGGGACCACATATTGGCCAATTTCAAACAGTCTATATTTAAACCCTACTTTTGTTGTTCCGAGTAACTCAGACTTCTGCTCTAAGTGTATTGACCTTAACAAACACTTCTGACTGGCATGCAAATGCTATTCAGTTTCTTGTCTGAGGCTGTGCTTTTAAAAACCGTCTCTGTCAATACAATTTGTTCAAAAATACTTGAATCGAAAAACCTCTTTATCTGAGGGATAGAAGTCTTAGTCTTATATGCTGATGAGGGGTTATATAGTTGCCGGAGGCATCTTCTTACAGTGGACCCTTAGAAAAAAAGACAGGCAGTGGGTAAAAAAAAAATAAACTGAAACATCACTTACTCACTTTTTCACTCACTTTTTTTCTTTTGCAAAAACAGCCTCCACCTCCTCAAAATAAGCACAGGAAGGGGGGCAAGAGACTCCATGCCTATTCTATTCTTTTACCCTCTCAGCAAGGACCGCCAGCAAGACTATTTTTAACTTAACCACACACTATTTTTAGAAGACTGTGAGTTTTTGAGGCTTTTATTAACAAAAGGCTACAAAGCAGTAATGATAGCGGTATAGTTTGGGAATTTTAACTGGGTGACAAATATAATTCTGACTCATTCCTTTTTAAACATAATAGAAAATAAAAAGGCTGCATTCAAATAAATACAGATGTTACAATTAATTTTGTTTATGCTTATGTTATATTTAATCCATAGACTTTGATGGCTTGTACCTCGTAAAAAAATATTTACCACCGTTTAATATTAATAATAAGCAAATCAAAAAAAGTAATAATTAATGCACAACATTCAGCAATGTGTTTTTGTATTTACAGACTGTGATCCTGTCGCTGGTGAGTGTCAAAGGTTAATTTACTTAGTCAAAGCCACTACATACCCTAATCCCTAGCTCAAAAGAGGGAAAAAAACAACTCTGTTGCTGATCTTGCCATCATCAGTAAACACTAAGGCACTGTGATCACCGTGACAACTCCACCCTGTACCTCAACTCCATTTCACGCCACATGTACATGTCCTGCTGTAGGACAGAAGATGTGATACAGCAGCGGTGTTTCTCTTGGAGGCTGACAAGTGTAAAAGTCACAGACCATAAAGTTGTGATGGTAATCCAGCTGGATCAATTATACAATGTTTGAGAGCCATGACAGCATGTCATTTAATAAACTGACTGATACAGAAAAACTCCTTGAGGCCAATGTTGTCTTTGCTGTTTGGAATCTAAGAATATTTGGGCATGCTGGTTTTTCAGAGACATATGACATGTGCTTCAGAGTTATCTATGACAGAGTCTTTCAGTTGATTAGTTGGATATTTATGATGTTAAAAAAGAAACATGCAACAGTCTCTGTAGTACTGTGCAATATTGCAATGTATTGAAATACTAAATGACCTTTTTTTTCCCCGATCCATACCTGCCTCTCTATACATTCTTTTTTTGTTCCAGTGGACTGTCACTGAGCTGAAATCACACCTGCGCTCCTCACACATATTCGTACACGGGTGAATCATACGCAGGGTGAAACATGGCAAGGGAGCTTTGCTGAATCTCATTAGCCAAGCGGGTAGTCATTAACAGAATGACCTTTGGAAATAATTACCAGCCTTCCTCCCTTCATACCTCTTTCTCTCCCTCCTTCTTTTCTCACACTCATCCATCCCTCTGTCCCTCCCCTTCCCCTCTCATTTAGTAGTACTTTTTGGCAGAGAGAAAGAAAAAATAAGGAGGGGGATGAGGCAAGAATACATGCATTGAGGCCGGCCCCTGACTCTGTTTAAGATTACTGAATGAGGTAAATTTTAAGATTAGGTTAATCTGTTGGAAATGGGATTGGCCACTGGCCTCTCCATGTCCAGGTAGGCACGCAGAGAGCTAGGTCAGCTCAGGACCAAGAGCCATGTGCCATTCCATGTGATACTTGAGCCAACAGCATAAGAGGGTGCTGTGCAGGCTGAGGTCATCCCAATGCTGCCAACTCTGCAGGGTGCAGGCCAATTGTTGACATATACAGTAAGATCGATGCATGTGGTGCACCACACACAGTCACTTAACTGTACTGTAAAAAATATTAAGGCATTCTCCTCTTGCTGACTGTAATCCAGGTTCTGACTGGGCTCCAGCAGCTTACCGAACAACCTTCCGTTAGGTTTGTTTCACAGATCTGTGTTCATTGTTTTAACATAAGGGATTACGAACACATTGTAGAACAGGGATTTGGCACAGGAAAATCTGGTTTGTACTGCTTAGGTTTGGGCTTGATCTGCAATCATTCAGAAAGGAAAGAAAGGCCTCTTTCATGTGCAATTAACAACCCAGCACTTGCATAATAAATCAACAAAAACAGCTCAAAGTGAAGCAGAATTAAAGAAGAGTAAAGCTGGAGAGGCGCACCTATTCTCTTGTCATTTCCCAACACAGCTTCCCATTTCCCCACTAAGGCTGTTCACGTGTCCAGGAAGCCAGCTTGGCAGACAGTGAGTATAGGAAATCTATCTGCGTGTTTGACTGTTTTATCTGGAGCCAGACTTAGTGCACTGTAGACCTGCCAGTATAACATGCTTGCAACATGCTGGGACAGCTGACAGTGGAAAGGTTGCTTATGTTTGCTTTCATAAAGGGCCTTTAGGTCTCTTTGAACAATTAGCATTAATTAAGTGGACACTTATTTGTGTGTTAGTTCAATGTAGTATCCTGCATAGTATGCTACTGGGTTTACGTAGTAGCTGGTACTAGTTTTTGTTAGAGGGAAATGTGATAATAAAACGTATTTTACCGCCTGTTTTGTTGTGTTAGATTTGGCATTTTAGTCAGTAGATTTCACAGACATTTTTTGGATGTTTCGCTAACAGCTGAGTCCATATTTAAGAGAGTCATCGGGATCTTCTATTTATCCCCCTTCCCAAATTTACGTCTTGTTTTCTCCCTTTGTTACATGCATAAACAAACAAATGACAAACTATACATTTGATTTCTGCAGTTATGTATGTGCAATACTAAACTGAATAAATATATGGAAAAAGACCGAAATAGTCTGAGGAAGGAGAGAAAAGCCCTCCAGCCTCCTGTAAACATGCTGTAGCAAGAAAGACTGTGCAACGCTCTCAGTGCCACTCTCTCAACAACGCTAATTATCAACCAAAGACATGCTAATTACACAGAGCTTTATTGCTAATGTAGCAGGCCTGTATGCCAGCCGCCCACACTGTGAGCTCCGCTCCCCTACCTCTGCTCTCCTCCCACTACACCTTCAGGCGCGGCAGAAACATGCCAAAGAGATGCAGACTTATTCATGAAGTCTCCTTAGACAAGTGTTTGAAATATGATATGTCATGTAATATATGTCACATTTAGGGCCCTATGGTTCTCTGAAGAGCACATCTAGATTCCTTCTCTATTCCTAAATTCAGCCCTTCATCTAGAATTTGACCTCTGCCACATTTTGCCATCTAAACAGGAAGTCCGCCACACTTCGGCACCCACCCCCCTCAAACTCAACAAGACACCCACGTTCCTGCACCTGTGATGTAGCCTGGCAGCAGCAAACAAGGCTTGGCGGGAGAGCCCCTCCTCCCACCCATGGTAAACGTGCTAGTGTCAGCCCTGTGGCCAATCCGGTTAGCACGCTGCAGCTAAGGCTGAAGGCCTCTTCGGATCAATTTTTCCTACTGTGACTGGCTCAGAGCGCACAGCCTGGGTCTTCCATGGATCACAGTGTATCTTCACACTAGTCTCTTTAGTGTCTTCCCTTAACTTGGCTGTTTACAGGTTGTCTATTACACTGCTCTTGAATGAATGGAAACACAGTTAAAGACAAAACTAAAGTAGGCAACTCTGTAATGGATACTTATGTATAAAATATGTCATATGTCTTCATAGGTTCATCTGGGGCAATAGACCCCACCATACAGTAAAGTTAAGTGAGCTTTTCCTTTTGGAGTTATTTGTGTTTAAATTTGTGTCCATGAACACCTGCTCAGTCCATTGACTTTGTCTTGATCATGGTTGCGTTACTGCTTTACTTGATACACAGGCCACATAAACACAATACACATTTGACTAAAACAAATGGAGCAAAACAGAGATGGAAACAGGCAAATGTTGATTAAGCGATATGTTCCAACAGATTCTTTTATGCATTTTTAACCTTTAAGATGGTATCAGGAGGGAAAACGATGATAATGGAAGGTTAAATCTTTAAGAAGAAAGCATGTGCTACCCGTGTTCACATTGAAATGTATCTAGTCTAGGCCAACATGCCATCTGGAATAGCAGTTTTCCCTGCGGGCCCTTACACCCGTGTGTGGGCAACAAGCCCAGCAACACCCAGATACAGTGTGGAAAATACACACCATACTGTTTCATTCTGCATTGGTTTGAAAAGACAGCGTAAGTAAAAGAAAATAATTATTCTTAAAACATTAAAAGGTTTATTATTTGATAAATGTTAATAGTTTCTTAAAACAAATATAATATAATAAGTGGTCAACAGAAAGAGAAAAAAATTGTGCAAGAATATACTGTACATATCTGTGTGTGGCCTTACACATTTGCCAGGATTGTAGATAGAAAGTTACACAACCGGTTCACGTTGAGAGCTTAAAGATCCTGGAGGGTTCCAGCGTCATTTTCTACATTATCTACCTGTCACAAGCTGCTTTTAACATGGCCTTGAGCCACACCTGCTGCATGTGTCCAACACAAGTGACATCAACACCCTCCTTAAGAGGCACATCAGTGGTGACATCACACAATGGGCTCAGGAGCTTTTTCACACTACAGGTAAAACTTTGGGTTAAGAGAGAACTAAATCCACTGTGAATGAGTCTTCAATACGTAGCATGAACGCATTTATGAGCCTCAGACTGTGTAACTCACCTCCACAATGTCAGAGTTGGTCCTGCTCTCATGTGGTTCGTTGTATTCGGTGTATTTCAGCAGGACCTTATCCATGTCTGTGCTGGCGTACTGGAACAGCTTGTTGGTGCTATTAAAGATGATCAGGGCAATCTCACAGTCACACAGCACACTGAGCTCATAAGCCTTCTTCATCAAGCCAAACTTTCTCTTTGTAAATGTCACCTATAGGTAGAGAAAGAAGATGACAAACATAAAGAAAATTAGATACAAACTTGAAGGATGAGAAATAAATAATAAGTATGACATAATATGTTATTCCACTTCAGAAGGAGTGAGTTCTCAGGGAAAAAAATTTAAAGGAAGTCTTCTGATGGTTCAGCACCTCCTGACTGTAACAAAACATCCACGATACCAGGAAAAACAAAAAAAGAAGCTTGGCCTTCATTTAGGGAACTGAAAATACTCAGTCTCAGACAGATAACGGTAAAAAGATCAGTTAAAGCTTGTACATTGAAGCACAGTGGTTCATCATAGAATATGTGTTAAATCCACTCCATTTTCCACAATTTTCTAATACAACCCATTAAATAATGTAGACTTTTTTAATACTCCATACTTTACAGTTAAAGTCATGCCCAATTACTTTGTCTAGTCAAAAAGATATTGATATAAATAAGAAATTGTTTCTCTGAGCCTGAAGCTCTTATAGTGAGCACAGTTTAACTGCAGAAATACTCCCTCTAATTGCAACCCTACTTCCATCTTTCAGTGTTTATGGCTATGAGATTGAGTGAATAAAAGTGCCCACATTGTTAGAACAGACTCTACTCCTCTATTGTTAGGATCTGATCAAAACTAGATCACTGAAAGTGAGCTCATTTTGGAGAGTTGCACCTGTTTTCTTTTCCAAGCCATGTGTCAAGACTTTTGCTTGCCCGCATGGTAAAAAGAGAAATGATCACTCTCAAGCTGTCTCTTGGAGCAATAATACTTTATTATTGAAATCCTTATGTGAATCATTTACATTGGAAGTGTATTGACAATGCCTTTTACAGATGGGAAACAGTGCCAAAACTGTGCCCAGCTGGTAACTAATGATTTCACTTTGTTGATTAACTGTGTGTTTGTCTATTCTCTTCTGACATTTCATTGAGCCAAAAAACACAGACTGACAGGCTCTGAAACAAATGGTCTCAATACAACATACAAAACAAGGATTAGTGGTATAAATGAATCATGCATTGCCCTTCACATATTCTTCTGAGCCCCTCACAACTTAGAGGCCTGTAAGAGGATATAAGGTTAAATGGATATTGATAGATAGCTTTGGATTTCCTGAAATTACATCTCCCAGGATGCACCAGGGAAACTGAATATCAAACTATCCTTCACCTCTTGTCTTTTCTTCCTCTCTCCTCAGAGTGGGCAAAACCTTGCAGCGCTCAATCCTGAATCAAGTGTCCATTTGAAAGTTTCTTACTGCCATCTCTGAACTAAGCTGTGGCAACAAAAGCCTGAAATTACTGTAGATACCCACATACAAATGGGCATGTGCAATGTCACATGCCCATTTGTCACATACCTCGACACAAGCACTCATCTGATTCACAGGCACAGAGAAAAGACTCCCATGGGCTCTAAATACCATGCTGACATTTACACAGTCATAGATGAAATGTGAAGAAAAAACAAGCCAGATTCTTATTAGATCAAAAGGCATCTTGTGACAATAAGATTAATTGTTGCACCCAGCCCCCAAAGTGAAGCACCCTAAAAGGCTCGTTCAAGTTCCAGAACTGCACGTTTAGAGTTGGTCAAACTAACTCTCTCTAAGTGTTTCAGATGGAAAACCTGGACACAGGTACATTTTGGCTTTGTGTTCTATTTGGATTCCTTTTGGAGTTGGTAGTTGTGTGTACAGGTAAATTCCTGCGTCACCAGACCAACATGCTCATGTAGACAAACAAGTCCATTGCTATGAGCTTTAACAGCAAAACAAGAGATGCATTTTTGAATGATCTTTTCCTTATAGCGTATAAAGTAGAACAGGGTCCAATTAAATGTGTAGAAACTTAGAAAGACTAAGGGATTTACATTTCTTATAATTTACACTGACTTTAGTATCGCCACAGGAAGAGAATGAGTGTGATTCTGAATGTCTTTGCTGACCAGAAAATAACACCTACATACATATCACACTACACCCCCACATCTCCACCTGACACGTACAACCTGCTGTCTCCAAAGCATATATATATATATATATATATATATATATATATATATATATATATATATATATATATATATATATATATATATATATATGTGCTTAAATTAAGAAGGACAAATGGCTGTTACAAAGTGTTAATGCTAATGAATACACCATGTGGGATGTGCTAAAACTGTATTTCAGCTTTTTAATGTTTGGTACTCAATCTGAATGCCAGTGTTAACGGTGCCATGACCTCATTGACTCACATGGTGCTGTCATGTGACCACTCAATGCTGGATGTGTCACTTCTGTCCTTTCCTGTGCAACCTTAAAACAGCACTCTTGTTCCACACAGCAGCTGCTTCAGAAGCTGTGAGATCAGATAAAATCAGATTTATGTATTTGTTGAAAATTCACTTGTTTAGCTGTTACATTCATCTGAAAACTAATGTCTTTAAAGGACCCTCTGTCCCTTTGATAAACCAAGCAACCAATTATAAACCACCTATAGGCATGAGTGGGTGACCTTTGGTCAGTATAGGTGATAGTTAGATATGCCATAAAGTTAATAATAAACTGCAGCACATATGGCACATGTGCTCAGTTTCTCATCTGATTGTCAAATCAGTATTGTATTTTTTTGTTACAATAAAAAAGAAAGTTAAAAAGGAACAAAAAAATGAAAGAGATATATTTTAGAAAATAATATATTAGATATAAAAAATGACATGTCAAGCACACAAAACACACAAGGTGTTCTGATTGGAGAAAGATCAGTGATGTTGTTTTTTGTTGGGGAGGGGGGGCAGACGCACAGGAAGCACATTTGTATGCATTTCCTCTCATAACAGGAAGAGGCCGGTGGCTTCCCCTTCACAATGGCTTCGCTTCTGCTTCCCTCCTCCAGCCTGATTCCCTGGGGGAGGAGGAGGGAGCAGCCCCTTAAGTTGCTGGTTGGCCATCTAAACATGACCGTGTGGGGACACTAATGTATTTGATACACATATGCACATCAGTGATTTTAAATCCGCAAAATTTGTCATGAGAAAAACAGTTCTCAGAAAGTTATTGTAGGTGTCAAAAAGAAAAAAGCCACATGAGAAGCTTCAAATCAAACTACACTCAGTAAACTATTAAGAGGGTCATCGCCATAAAAAACATTAAATACATGCAATGTACTTCTCTCTGCTCCAAACCCCACTAATCACTGATTTTTAGTGCACTTACACAAAAAGGTTACTTTAAAACACAGTTAGACAGTGTTTTAATGGTGGTGATTTCATTTAAAACTTACATAAACATTTGGATTGCACTCTCTAAAGAGACATAGTAATTACAATTTTGTACAGTGCTCTGATGACCAACTATACTACTGCTTTGTATGTTTCTGTTTATGGGAACAACCACAACTGGAAGAAGACATAGGCACTGGCCAAAAAAGAAAAAAAAAAAAGAAAGAAAGTGGATGTCACACTTCAAGGCTTAAGTTAGTGGCCGGAATGACAAAAATAACTTGACCATCCTCCATTTGAAGCAGAAACCCATTTGTCAGATTTTTTTCCTTACACCATTCACTTAGAAAATAAACAGATTTCTTCCTAAAAGAAAAAAATGGGACGTGCTATGCCCATATATTTTTATAATAATAAAACAAACAAAATAAACATAAACTGTTAAAATTATTGTTTTAAATGCAAGATATGAGGTCATTCTTTATTAAAATAAAGAGTCCAGAGAAAATTGCAAAAATTTAAAAAGAGAGGTGAGGCAGTAAATACATGAAATATAATCAGTGACAAAAGCAAAAGAAAATTTAAATACAGAAGCAAAGAGGTGAGAGCTTGTAGAACCCTTTGCAGGCGTGGTCTCACGATGCTGAACATATGAGGAGTGCCACTCGCTGTGGTAAAAGACAGAGACAGTAGAATGTGGGAAATAGGGAATTAGTCAAGGGGTTCAGGGGTGAGGAGCTACCCTGTGGGCCTCATTATTTTCCTGCTGTTAATTTCACTCGCATATTTTCTCACCCCAGTGCTGTTGATTGGAAAGAAGAATGCTTTGTCGTAGAAACAAAAAGACCTCTTTATGAGCCGTGGTGCAGCAGCAGCACGTACCAACATGGTGAGGTACGTGTCAGATGAAATAAAAATATGTTTTGTGTTTTTTCTTTTAGCCAACTATGTGATAGTGCGACTGTTGTCTGGGAGAGTTGGGAGATCCTGTTGTTTTATTTCCTGTCACTTATGACCTGATCCTTATGTAACCTTTGGCCCTTAGTCCCCTCCCCCTAAGAAGACGCATTTCCGACTCACACGCACACATGAACACAGAGATTCCTAAACAAGTCGTCCAAAATAAGCCCATTGAATTCACTGGCTGTAGAGGTAATTTAGGGTAAATTAGTCAATTCCCAAGGGTGACTCCTAAGCGATAGACATGTTTCATATGTGAACATGAGTCTGTAATCTGGTATGTTTTAAATCCCCACACTACACATGTGCCTGTTTAAGCGTGCTTGCAAGTGGTTGTTCTAGAGTGTGGTCATATGTGCCGCCCATGAGTTTATGGCACAGGGGGTTCTTTCATGTGCCCCAGGCTGGGAGAGGGTCTGAGTGGTCGGGAGGCTTGTAGCCAGAGCTCACACACTGCTGCCTACTGTCCAAATCACTGGGCAGCAAGTCAACGGCAGGGAGGCCTGGCCCTTCTGCCCCTGTGCTGGGGAAGTGTTTTTGGGCCTAGAGGTGGTAGCCCAAAGTGGCCGCCCAGAGAGCCAGGCCCTGTGCCCACTCTGAGTCTGCCACTGTACTGAGGACAGGGCCAGAGAGGCAGCACAGCCCTGTAGGTGGCAAGGTAGTGTTGACAGCCACACAGAGTGGTGCCACTCCATAAGCAGGCTAGAGCTGAAAGGAGGGGTGTTGACAGGCAAGATTCATGGGAAATTGTACATTTATTTGTACACCTTTGGAATAGCATTTAACATGAATTGAGCTGGCAGGGTTATTTAATATTCTTCAAACCATTACAAATCGACTAAACAAAAATATTACAGATGAGACATAATGTGGTAAAAGAAGAATGTGTGGTTGAAAGTAAAGCTATGCAGATCTATGGTGTTTATTTGGTTTTGGCCCTGGGACATTTCCTCAAAAAGGAAGTGAAAATATGCAAAGTCAAACCTTCCGTTTTTTTTTTTTTTTTTCCATTTTGCAAAGATAAAATTTGAGGTTTCTGTCTGTCTCTGTGGCTGTCTTGTGATGTGCTCTGTTCAACAACTCAAGTTATGTTAACATTATAGGTCATAGGTTGAATGACACCATTTTTCACATTTTTCACTTGGTGTCATCATACTACTTGGAACCATTATGAAATGGACATAAATAAGGAACACACTGTAGGTAGTTTTACAATAATGCAACAATAAAGTGATATATTGATTCCCCTTTCCCTGAACCTTCTATCTCCACGGCCTGGCTTCTCATGCCTTCTCTCTCATAAGCAAAGCCCGGATATCTCAGGCATCGATTCCCCTCAGGTGTCCTTCCTGTCTCCCTCTTTCTTCCTTATCCTCAGGAGCCGGAGTGCCTGGCACAAATGGCGGGCCTGGTCTATGGTGGGATGAGAGAGCGGGGCTGAGATAACAGTGAGGAGGAAATGCGGGTTCTGCTGCAACATGATAGCCACAGTCCTCGGGTAAAACTTGGTGACCTCCGATCTGCTTTTCTCAAGACCAACTGCATGTCTCTCTTTTAGTAAAGAATCTCAGCTAACAAAGTGACTGTCCCGCTTTTCTTTAGTCTACAGATAAAGTGTTTAAATGCTTACAGATAAATGTTTACCATTAAAGTATTTATCGAGCATTATAGAGGATGTTTGCCAGCACTATTCGAGAAAATGCCTGGTTTAAAAAAATTACATAGTTTGGATGAGAGCTCCGCCAAGTAGACAAGTATGTCTACTTGTGTGTAATGACAGAAACGTAAGCAGCGGGGGTGGGGTTCACAGTGCCCCTACAAGCCTGGCAGACATAGCAACTAAGTGTATGACATGTTAACACAGATTATTTGATTACACTACTGACCAGTGTAAGTTTTGGCGTTGTTAAAATTGCCTACTTGCATACCTGGACGTATTCCCCTCGGCTAGCCTTACAACAGCGTCTTGTTTCAGTTATTCTTTAAGCATCAGCTCGTTAACATTACTTTACCACTTTAAATGGACAAATGACTGTGTTGGACATGGTGAAAAATAAAATAAAATAGCCGCAAGGGGACAAGGTGTGTGTAAGACTATATGGGTGGTTTGTGACCTGTAATCCAGGGGCCACAGTAGCAGCGTATGGATCCAATTGGGCTGCCAGGAAGCTGACAAAGTGTTAGTGGTCAGTCGTGCTACAGGAAGTGATTGATTGTGGGCCTGGAGGGCAGTAAGAGAGCTCTGTCTCTATCTGTTTCCTGCAACAGAGCATGGTGTCTGCCTTAAACATGTTGCACACTATTTATGGTCTTCCGTGCTGTTGTGGGATGTAGTTTATTGTTTGATTGGGATAATAAAATAAAAAAAAAACTACCGTTGCAAATTTCACACAACATTCAGATTTGTTTCAAATTGTTTAAGTGCCTTAAAAAAAAAAGAAAGAAAAAGGCAATTTTGTTCTAATATAAAGTTAAAAACAAACAACGTTAAACAAGTTAAAATTTGTAATCTGTGCATTTCTTTTTTTTTTTTTTTTACAGAGAAGAAAATAAACCAGTTGTTAAAAACAAATGGAAGACCTCTACCCAAAGCAATAACAGCCCAATACACTACCCTGTCCCCCAGTTCAGATATTGCCCAGACTCCCAGAAGACCATCATTGTTGAGGTCTATGTCGGGTGTAGGGTGTTTCTCCTTCCCATCTTACTCCACCCCTCCTTTCCCCCCACCCTCACACTCATCCATCCTGCCATACCCCTGGGGCTTACCTGTCTGTTGCGTTCATCCATAATCCGCGTGATCTGAATCTTTTTCCTCCCCATCGTCCCCGTCTCTCTCTCTTTCTCTCCTCTTTCTAAAGAACTTTATACTTTTGTCTTTCTCGTCGTCTCTTCGTTTCTTTCTGTTCTTCTTTCGTGTCACTGTTCTGCTCTTCCCTTATCAGTCACTGTATTTTTTCTGCTTTCTATTTGTTCCAATCAACTCAGAGATCGCAGCATTGGTACCTGTAAGAAAAAGAAAAGAGGGGGAGGGAAGAGTAAGCATTAAATCAAATGAAATATGGCAAAATACAGAATGAAAAAAATAATAAAAGTGGCATCATGGCAGCCGCAAGGGAGGGTGAAGAAAGACAAAGAATCTGTCAACAAAGTTGTAAGAAGTGCTGTGTTTTTCACTGTCGATATCATGCAAATCAGTTTTTACATTTTTATTTTTTTTCCAGGTAGTGACTATGAGAGGAGACAGCGCTGTCAGGATCTCGCCTCGTTCACAGAGAGTTTGACAGTGTTTTGGTAGTGCCGGTAACTTAAACGCTCTAATCACCAGCACTGTAACATTACCTGCACATTGAGAAATACAGTTTGTTTCTTCACACAAAACTACACTGTATTGACACTGGAACTGCCAGCTTTTCTTTGACTTTTTCTTTTGCTCATCTCCAAATGGAAGAGGTAACGGGATAGAATACAGATGTAAAACTGAGTTCGACCCTGCAACATCCTGGAATAAAACAAAGCCAAAAACGGGGGAGAAAAGAATTAGGTGCCAAATGTTATCTTCTGAATCATGCTAAAAGGATGTTTCTTAGAGACGGATATCAAACAAAAGTCTAACAGTAACTTGACCCAGCTGCAGATATCAGAGGAGCATCTGGATAAATGCTCTTGTGTGTGTGAGCTGAGTGCATTACCTACAGTGTTTTAGGAGAAGAGGCCAACAGCAGACAACAGAGCTGGACTGCATGTGCAAAAATGCTGCGCTTCTAAAAGTTTCCGTGAGTGAGTGACTGTCCGAGTGTGTATGTGTATATGTGTGTGTTGGTGTGTGAGCTTGGCTAAGCCGGAGCTCCAGTGCATCTCTCCAGAGTGCAAAAGTAGGCCAACCCAATCTATCTCAGGGAGGAGCAGAAGAACTGTTGTTGTGTTTTCTTTTGACAGTAGAGGTGATAACGTCCCTCGTTATGCAAATGAGCATCCCATTATTTAAGCTCAGTGCAATGCAGGGAAGCTGTCAGCATCGTCACATGAAAAAAAAAAAAGAAAAAAGAAGAAAAAAAACTCCATCTACCATCCCTTTCCCCTTCTTCTCTCGTCTTTCCTTTTTGAACCAGATTTCCGGCACCTGGCAGCACAAGCATCAGGCATTGATGTGGAAGACGACACCGCTTCACCAAAAGACATGTCAGTCTCAGTCTCTCTTTCTATCACTCTCGTGCTCCATTCTCTCAAACAACCATGCTCTATACCGCTCTGTCATTGCACACTTTTGCATGCAGAGGCAGTTGCCAGGCTGCTCTTCCTGTTAAAGATGTTCTTTAACCCCATTCCATGTATTTATTGAGTAACATTCATGAGGAAGCACAAAATGACCAAAATGTAACAACCCATTGTCATGCACTTCACCCAAAAAAATAGTTAATTTCATTTAATTTCTAATTTAAGATGTTTGACTCGTAAGTGTTGTATGTTTATTCTTTGACATCATCCAAAAGGCAAAAAGTCCCACACAATGAGACATGAACAATAATAGAGTGGATGACAATAACTTCCTGAGTTGACGGGTTGGAATACACCCACTTTTTGAGGAAATCAAATATAAACATAAATGCATCGTTTGGCAGTTTGGACAACAGCCGGAGTGCGCCATCATAATAACAACAAGATCTAAAATAACTCAGTGGCAGTTCTGAAGAGGCAATCCAAAAACATTTTAGCATTGCTTTGCCTGAACACACCCATCCATACACAGAAAAACAAAGAGCTGCCCTCTGAAAGAAAACAAAGAGGCATGTTGTCAGACAAACTAGGATTACAAGGCAACAGTAAAGCGCTTGGCACAAGACAGCCAGACAAGGATATCAATCAAGACAGCGCGCCTCAATCACAGGCTGACAGCATCACCCCCTTCCCCACTCCTCCCCCTTCGACACAACATAGCCCGGGCACGGCTCCAAACAAGGAGGCGTTACCTCTGTGATCCTTGCCTTCTGGCCACCTCCGCCTTCTCGTTTCTCCCACAGCCCAGTGAACAGAGCTCAACCTCTCAATGTCAACACCCACTGGGGCAACACCTTAGGCCTTATGTAACATTAACACTAAGACTAAGCCCGTGTCCTGAACACTTAATCCACGATTTTGGCTCCCAGCACCAGCCAACCCCCCCTGAGGTGAGCCGCTGCTGCCTCTTAGCCCCATGCCAGTGCAGTTCCCCCAAACACCCCACCATTTCCATCTCTTCTGATTGTTGTCTCTTTTATATCCACCTACGTGACAAGTTCCATTTTCTCTGTCCCCACTATCCCCACACCCGCCGCAAACACCATCACTTACTCCAACACTTTTTTCCTTGCCACCCGCCTCCGCCCCATCTGAATGCCAAGGTGGCTTCTGGGTAAGAGTGCCCACCTCCTCACTGGGCTGTGTTCCATTCTCCTTTTCCCCAGTGGTGGATAGAGCATCGGTTATCTTAACAGATTACCACTGATTCACTCCAATCCAATTTAGCCTCATGACGCTAAGACGGTGAAATGGAGGGAAACAATTGCGACTTAGTGAATGCAGTCAAGTGGCACAAGGCAGTAATCCTCAGCAGGAATTGTTCACAAGGGACTGACACTGACATCTGACCTTGACAGGGAAAATAAAGTTAAAAAGTAAAGGGAGAAAAAATGGAAACTCAAATAAGAAAACGTAATAAGCATGTCAAGCACACCAGAAGATGAGAGAAAAGTATCCCCTTTGACATTTTTAAGTGTGGGATATCTCCACATTTTAAACAGCACATTCTGTGTAAAAACTAAAGTTCAGAAAGGGTTGATTCTTTACCATCATCAGTCTATGTAAAAGTCTATGTGTGTGTAATTCCGCATTTTAGTTCATTTTATTGATTGTTTTATTCTACTAAGACACTCAAAGTTACGCTTTGATTTCATTTTATGTTTTTTATGGGATTTAGTGCTTTTTGAATTTCCTATTTTCTGCTTAAATGGAAAAAGAGCAAACAGAGATAAGATAGATTTTTTCAAAGTACTGCTTGTATATCCTGGAAAGCACCTTAAAATAATCTCCTGAAGGGCATATTGCCATACTGCCCTTTTTTCTTCTAGTATTCATGTTTTTTTTGTGTTGCAGAGGCAGACTAAAACTACTTCTTGGTGCTCAAATAAGTCAGAATTTTGATGTAAAAGTTCTAGAGAATTCTTTAAAGCACTTAAAGTTAACGTTAATAATACGCCAATGGATATTAAAGAGCCTTCTTACACTTGTCACATGGTAGCTCTCAAGTCTCTGCACTTGGGAGAGGTGGTAATAAAATGAAGACTAAAAGAAGAGAAAGCAAAAATACAGCAGTAGAGCAAAAAGATAGAAGGCAGCAGAAGAGGGTTCTTTTGAACAGGCACCAGGCCTCTCCAGGGGGAGGGGAAGAGCTGTACCCACGACCCTCCCATCTGTTAAGCAGACGGACAGAGCGAGGGAGAGAGGGAGGAAGGTTGGGGGAGGATGGGAGAGATGGAGCTACGATTCAGCACATAGATCTAATGAGAACTCTCTCACTCCGTCTCAAAAGTGGAGCTGAGAGGACGATGAGAACATATACACTCGGTGCACCACGAGGCGTGATTCTAGGTCGCCTCTCTCCCAAGTGTTTAGTCACTAAAAACTAATATACAGCACATGGCACTTTTTCACATTCTAATAGACAGTCTGTAGGGTGCTTGTTAATGTGGCTTTGTTATTGAGGACAGACACTGAAGGCGGCCCCACAGAATTGGGCAGCCAACAAAAAGAGGAACTTTACCTTGACTCATGCTTGGGACTTATTCGTCATTTGGAAAGACAGCTGCATTAAAAACTAGAAAACAGGACAAGAGGATTCAAAAGAAACTCTGCTTCTGAGAACATTTGATTAGATAATGTCTTCATTCAGAGAATTATGAGGAAATGCAAAAGTGTGCATTTCTGCTTAAACCCTAATTCCTTATTTAATAGCCGATTTGGAGAATTTGATTTATCATGACAGGATTGTTGATGTTTTTCTAGCAAACCCCACCTCAGCAGCTCTACCTCAATTCATAGTACATCTGCAACACATTTGGTAATAGCAGTGTCCAGTAAAATATATAAAAACACCAGTATCCCCTACCCTCCAAGGAAATGTGGTTGTGAGGATTTTGAAATAGCATATTACAGTGCAGTAAGTAAACCTTTTAGGAGGTGTATGGTACATTACAGCTTTTAAAATAAACCCCCATTTCCTCGAAGACAGGAATAAAAAAGAACTTTCATTTCATTTTCCAAATAAAACCTTATTCAAAAATGTAGATTTTTGTTTCCTGTTTGTGAAAAGTAAGTGAATGGTGAAAAGTAGTGCATTTTGTAATACTGGTACACGTTACTTTATCTCCTGTTACTAAATAAATGAGAGAAAGGAATGTATCAGGCTAAGGATGGAGTCACTGGCCAGGCTGGATGGGAACTGAAAATATATATCAGGTCTTATTGTGCCCCTAATGTCATTACAGGCAAGGACTCCTTTTTGTGGCACTGCACTCCCATCTGTCAGAGCAAGATAGGCAGGGTGACGAATGGCTATCACTGCTATACTTCCCTAAATCCCCACTTCCTACTGCCACCTACACCCCCCACACACTAATGTGTGTCTATTCTTCCAAATGCTTAGGGAAAAGAGTGACCCAAACCTGGGTGGTAGCCCATCCGTAGGTGGGCCTCAATGGCTCTGTATCTCTGTAGTTATTAAAGCTAATTTAACATGTTAGCGGCTAAAGAGATTAACATGTACATGTGAGGATTAGAGTGATAGTGGTGGATCATCTCATAATGTGTTCATTGCTTTTCCTCTCTCTCAGCATTCTGGCTAAACTTGAATTTAAGATGTGTGTGTGGGGGTATGTCTGTTAGAGTCTGTTAGAGGATATGTCTCACCTGTCTCACTCTATTAGCTCAATGTTTAGTTGGATCATTAGCGAGACAGAGAGCGTTTCACATGTATTCTATTTTCAATCTCTGTGCCTAAGAACAGAGACACCTGTCTATTGATAAGGAGGAGAGTGAGCCAATAGCCTGTGGTTGGCATTACTATTACACATTCTGTCAAGCCCTCATGAGCGTGATTGACATCGCAGAACAAAGAGTTGAAATACATAGCAGCTCATGTCCTACACAATGAGCCAGCTTAGCCCTGTGTTTCTTAACTTCACACTTCACATTCAACTTTTAACTTAATTGATTTTCATACTAATGAGACTCCCCTCTTATCTTCTAATCTAACAACCCTGCCCTGGGGTGCAAGAGGACAGAAAGACAGGAACTGGGTGAACAGACTCTCCAAAAGGACATGGTATCAGGAACAGACAATTAAAAGTGAGAAAGGTGCTTACTTCAGTGTAAATATTCTATAAAAGGAATGAGTTCCAGCTGACAGTCAAGCTTTTCACAAACACGCAATGTTAGAACAAGTGTTTTGCAAAAAGATAACACAAATTGATTACTTAGTTAAATTATACTATAGTGGTAGTTATAGTCTTGTGCTGGTCACAGAACTTATTGAGCTTTAACTTGGTAAAAGTGTTTTGTAAGTTAAAGCAGGTTCTGATGGTGTAATCAAGAAGAGTTGACCAGACATGTGAGGATGAGGAGTGTGGAGCCTGCCCTTCATTTGAGCAGCTGCACATTTCACTCAGCACCAGCATACAGGGACCTTGGGCAATCAGAGTTGCAATGTGGACAGGTAGCCATCAGTCAGAGCCAGTACAGAGACAGGTGAGAGCCATCTTTCTATAGCCCATTGTGAACTTCCCCCCCAAGGACAAAATGACGTGACACGACACATCAACTCTCCCTTTGAAAGGAGGCCAAGGGCTGTAAGGTTGCAGCTGCTAGGGCAAAGGCAGACTAGCAAGAGGGCAAAGCAAATGGAAACAGTTGGGCGCAGGAGTAGCTATGATGGTTAAAGCACATACATAGTGCTTTGTAAAAACTTTAAGAGAATAGAAAAGTGGATGCAGAAACTAGCCACAATGAGGATTGGCGCTAGAGATGGTGTGGGTCAAGGTGCCAACTCTAGACACACAAGAAGAAAAGATATATAAATTGAACATGAGGGTGGTTACATATTGTGGACATCTAATGATAAGCAAAAACAGCTGAAGTTAAGTTTTACTATAACAAAAAATGTTATGAAAAACTCCAACAGTAAATGTTTTACTGCCCTGTGTTCACCACAGAACCCTGGTGACCAACTGCTCACACTGAACCGACTTACACAAAAAATAATAATAGCAGATTGTTGAATTGTATTATAAAAAGAAGAAGGAAAAAAACATTATAATAAACAATAAGGCATGCAATGGAATTGCCGTATAAGCTCTTCAATGACTGTACCCAGCCCCCACAGGAACAGCCGGGAGTCATGTCACTAAGAACACAAAGCACTGACATATTCACCCAATTATGTTCCCTGCCGTGTATGACAATGTCTCAGGATGTTAGCAATGTTCAGTGATGGGGGGAGTGGGGCAGTGTGTAGCCTATGTGTGTGTCAGGGGTTTGAGGCTGTGGCTAAGGACTGCCTATGCTTATTTATGTTCAAGCTCGGTGAACGTCCCATGCTCCCATTGACCTCCTAATTCTCCTCCATCCTATATTGTGCTTTATCAGTACTAGACATCATGCTTTAGAATCCCACTGATGATTTCATCACACACTCCCCCATCTATTACACTTTTCCTGTGCCACAGCATTCTAATCACCCTAATTAAAAGCTTTGTTCATTTAGAAATCTCTGATGACAATTTGTTTCACTCTACCCTACAGCAGTGGTGGCTGTAAAGAGAGGAGAATTAAATTTGATCTTCTGACAGCAATTATTAAATGCTCCCTCCTGGCCTTGATTGAGGGCTGTGGGCTAATGCTAACATGGCTAACCATACAGCCATACAACCATTAGTAGTCAGTGTACCTTTTGTCACCCAGTCTAAATGTATATGCTCTGGGGAACCCCTGATGTGTCAGTTTGTTAAGAATTGATGCTGATGAAACAAGATAAATTGCATTATTTCCTTTTTTGTAAATCAGTCGGCATATGGGGGTGGTTCTTTTGGGGAAGTGGTGGAAATGACTATTTTTGTTAAATGCATTTTGAATATTGCATAGCTGTCTGTTAAATTAAAAATAAGGTGATCTCCAATACTCAATTCCAACATTAATGTTGTTGTACCCTTTGTGTGTTGTTTTTAAATGGGAGACAAATTTATTTTATTAAAAATAAAAAACTACACTAAAGCTAACATTGTTAGGGTCCAACAACAGTGCATTTCATGGTCACACGCTCAAGTAAGACACACAGAGCGGCTTCGAGTCTAGCCACACAGTGCGGTAATATGCAGAAAAGAGTATGGTTGCACACTTCAACAAGGATGTCCTTCATAGATTCGACCTTCTGATTTTTTTTTTTTTTTTTTTACTTTCTCTGGTCCCTGTGCTCTGCAAGGAAACCGAGTAACCTAGATCATAGAGTAGGGAGTGAGAGGGACTGTGACAAAACGAGCAAGGGAGAGATTAATCCTACAGAGTGTAGGCTATTCCACTACCAAGTCATAAAGAAAAAAAACAACTCTGCAAATATGATGCAAACTTTGCTACGTTTTTCTTTTTACAGCAAACTAATCTGGCTGATTATTGTAGGGTATTGTTTCCCTGTTGATGTCGCGCGTCATTAAACAGTGGATTGTTCCACTGTTAGTGTTTGTTTAACCAAGGCCAGTGAAATGTTTCCAGGCACTGCCTAGTCACCACCAACTCAAAAGCACAATGTAAACTTCACACGCGTGCTGTACACATTGCATCACTTTTCTACTACATAAAGAAATGAAAGGTAAATCAAATACAATCCCCTTCACAATAAATGTACATAAACATAAACTGTACTTTAACACCCTTAATTAAAGGATGGTTTAAGTTTCAAGAAGGAAATTTGTTTAGAGACAGCATAAACAATGGCATGGAAATGACACAGAAGGGGTAATTTAAAACAAGTAAAGCTGCTACTAACCTGGTCAGTCTATAACAACTCCATTCAACTCACACCTTTGAAATTGTAAATGAACTTGTCATGTAATGCATTTACACTGTTTAGAAACTTGCAGTAATTAATGCAAATAAAAAGGAATGGATATTCACAATTTGCATGTCAAGTTAAAAAAAAGATAATTTTTATAATATCCTGATGTATAGCCATTTTGATCATATGACCCAGCACTACTCACAGGGTTTAGAGTTTCTAGAGGAGCAGCGGTGAGGATGTAAGCGGAGAAAGGTTGTATGGAGTGTGGAGGGCGTGTGGCGGCATACAGTACCTACACATCAGCCTCTGTTTAGGGGAGTGGCCCCCACCAAGGCCAAAGCCACGCCAGAGCCATTCGTAGCCTCTCATTAGTCATCGGCTGGGTGCCGCGTTGCTTTTTGGAGTGGTTAAGGGGTAACCGGCAAGGGTCTGGCAGTTCCACTATACTCCACTCCCGGCACCATCACAACCTGACCTCATCAAAGCGAGCTCTCGTAATTTGTCACAGAAAGCAGCCAATTAACATATGTTAAGGGAGGAGGGAGGACAAGAAGAAGGGAGGAGAAGAGGGGAGGCTGAGTGAAAAAAAAAGATAGCGTATGATTAAAGAGTCTGCACAGCTGCATGAAATCAAGATGGCAAAGAGAGGTTTGAAAGAGACCTCAGCCCCAGTAATCTGATAAAGCTTACTGTTACTTAACCCCATCAGCTAGCGAGAGTGGGAGAGCCATAGAGCAAGAGAATGAAATAATAGACAAACAAATATTAAATTACCACTGTGAAGCTACAAGCGTTGGCAGGATGCCTCATGTCTCAATATGTGGCTACAGTAAAAGCCACTGTATCACATAAAGATGACCCCTCTTACCAAAGCACCACCACTCTTTGACCAACGTCTATTTGTAGCTGAGAGCTCATGCTCATGCTGAATGGCATACTGTTTGGGACAGTAACTTTATAATTTTTTTTCAATTTTATTATTATTTTATACATTTTAAACTCTAGTAAAAAGCTATTTTATGAAACAAAAGGTCTGTTTTTTCCATTTTTGTCACAAAGTCTCAGACAAGTTCTAACATTCTGACTTGTTTGTTTGTGTTGTTCCTCATGGTTGGTTTTTTACCATACTGCGTGTACTTATTTATGCATGTTCGCACTGTGTGTTGACTATGTGCGTGTGCATTCGCATGTCTGTTATTGTTGATGTTGTTGTTGTAGGAACATCTTGTGAAGTGACTTGTGTGATATTTTGCCTTGTTGTTGGATACGGTGGCAGGCTGAATGCATTAGCAGTGCACGGCGATGGCATTCTGTGTTGTGTCGTCTCTCAGCCACCTCTGCCTTGTCTCTCTACAGCAACTGATCACACGGGCTGACAAGCGAGTTTGGGTCTTTGTCTCTTGCGCACCATTCCTTCACTATACGTGGGCTATGTCTCTTTCAGTGAGTGGAATAAAAGTGGGAAGGAATAAAAAAGCTTTAAACAAATTTGAGTGATTTTTGGAAATGTGTGTCAAGTCACAGGGAAATCCCCTAAACAAAAAAGAGAAGTACTTCATAATGTACATTATTTAAAAAAGAAAATCCCTAACTGAGATTAAAATAGAGATGACAAATGGAAAACATGTCATACTCTATAGATAAAAAATGAATGTTCCTTTTTTCCTCCTCTTCCTCTCTCTTAGCACGATCCTAGCCATAAAGCATCAATTGTTATTTATTTATATTTCCTATTTGGGAAGTAAAGGGCCAGAGAGGTAAAGCGGAGGAGTGAAGTGAGTGTGGGGGGTGAAGGGCTGTGAGTTGTGTTGGTTCACAAGGCTTGGTTACATTTTCTCATCTTCTTCTTCGTACATGCGTTCATAAGCTGGTGGTTGAGTGAAGGACCTGGCTGCCTGGAGTTCCCCCCACCACCACTACCAGCACTCAAATCCCTCTGCTGTGAGCACAGCTGCACCGTTCACATAACCTCGCCTGCCCCCTCCTACTCCCCCAAGCTAATGATAGCAGAGCACGTCCCCTACACAAGGCAACAGCTTTTTCCACTTCATGCACTGTACATAGACAAACGTGCAGCACACACTGGACACAAACTAGTGGGCACAACCTATCCCCTTTCCTCTCTTCATTTTTTCTCATATCATTCAATTTCTCCCCATGCCTTCATCCTGAGATAAATCCCCCTTGCCTCATGACCGAGCGGAGGCCTGAGAATGTAACACACAAACACACAAGCACACAGTCCTTCCCCTCTGTACAACCCTGTGCAGCAAGTGACCTGTATCACAGCTGTGTGTGGGAAGTTGGACGGTGGGTGTGTTCATAAGAAGGCAAGTGTGTAAATGTATATTTTTGTACCTACCTGCACACGTCCATTCTGAGTTTCTCTCAGATGCTGCAACATCATGGCTTGTATTAAAGACTCAAAGGTAAAAAGAACGCATTTTGTAGACAAACTTGGTAAGTTGAAAATAATAAAGTGCACACAGTGCCAGTTAGTTTGTGGCTTGTCATTATTTCTATTAAGTCCAAAGGGGTGACTTTAAACTTTATGTAGGCATCAGGGTCATACCCAGAGCAACACCACCTTCTATCATACAGCACTGCATTTGGTTGTTTCCATTAAACCTGTCTCCTATTTAACAAAGGAATATTTTTTTCTTCTTGTCATCTTATGCAAATATGTGTTATCTGAGTCTCTAGACCGGAAACATCTGATGAATCTTTTTCCATTGCACTTAATGTATGTGAACTTTCATAAAGACACAAGTTTGAAGAGGATTGACTGGTACAGCTGCTTGCAGGTTCATCCACATGACATCACAATCCCCTGGTCCAATATATTTCTGCAGTTTATGATTTATTTTATGATTTGTTTGTGTAAGAAGCAGAGCAGGGCCTGTGATACACCTACTGTGCATTATCCCAAATAAACAACTAATTACACATGTGCTTAACTGGCGGGAGCAAAAAATTAGAAGCAAAGCCCTGTTATCATTGTCATAATTGTGAGAAGAAAAACAAGACGTATAAAAGCATAAAAGTTAACATCCCACAAGTGCGTCCATGCTTTGTCTTTCTCTCCTCCTCCTACTACCCTCTTGCCTTCTCTCCTTCGCATCTCGTCCCTGTGGATTTTGCTTTGCTCTTCCTTGTTTTCGACCATCTCTCAGAACTGGGTCATCGACAGATTGTGCAGCAGCATTTTGAAGAACACGGGAGGGAGCTAGATAGGGGAAAAATGGCTTCTTTCTATGAGAACAATCCAGGCTTCTTTAACAAGTAGCCCGCTTATCAAATTAAGCTGTCAAAAACACATTAATAACAGGCAGCACTATTTCCTTCACAGAGACGAGTGTGGAAAAAAGCAGATTGGTAAAAGGGAATGATTTCTTACTTGTGTGAAGAGGTAGTCCACTATGGGCAGATAGAGCTCTTAAAAGATGTCTCACGCTTCCTCTCTCTTTCTTCTCTGGTTGCGGCCTACTCTTAATGTGATTATGGAGCCGAGATGCAGAAAAGGATTCATTTAAAGGAGGAACATTATCTTCAGCTGGTATGGTGTTTATCTTATAGACATATTTGACAGTCTTAAGAAAAAAATAACAATAAATTTGGATTCTACATAAATGTTTCAACTGTAGAATTGGGAGGTTTGTTATCTGACAACTTCTGCGACGGATTAAAAATATTTAGGCTTAGGATTTGATGTAAAACTATTTCTCAGTATTGGTCCAAATGCCAAGCCTGATCAGACAATGTGAGGAGAGGAAGTGCAGTAGAGCTGTAGTGAAAAAAAGACAGTAAGTTAACACTTTCCGTGTTGTTCACATGACAGATGTCTGAGAGGGAGAAATGAAATTAACAAGACATCTTGGCATACAGATGGCAGAGAGGAGCAAAAACCACCTTGTGACCTTACACTCCCAGTCTAAGTGTTGCAAACACACACTTCTGATTTGGAAGCTCTATTGTGCTGCCTTGACACTTGATTCAAACTATGTAAGTGTCAGAAATCCAAACTGTGGACCTTCAAAGTCTGGTTTTGTCAGACACGTTTTGAGTCCCATCCTGTTTGCTCTGGCCCTGAGAGGGTTGCTATGTCGTAGAGCGAAGAGAGAGGGCGGCTGCAGGATGGAAGTGACGTAGGGACTGCTGTAAGAAAGACTGGAGCCACGACAGGTATCCCCCGCACTTCCTCATCTATTTATAAAGTCCGGCACGGGGGCCAGAAATAACATGGAGTCCATTTTTATCCCAAATAATAAAAGGCAGCGACGGCTCACTTACACTCTAACGCTCTACTGCTGAAATACAAAGGCTGAAAAATATCCATCAAGAAAATAAGTACAAAGACTAACAGACGGAGTTAAAATCTCCTCAGACAATGATCAACTGCCTTTGTCTTTCAGTCGAGCACAGAGACACATACACCCAGCAGACAAAAGTCAATATCAAGGCTGAGCTATTTCTGTAGAGAGCACTATTTAGGAAGTGTGGGCTGGGTGCCAGTATTCTCCTCAGTATCGTCTGGGCGTCATTGCACTGCTCCCACTGTTATACAAACTCTTCCCTCTCCTCACCCATCCAGCCTTCCGCTGCTCCATTGTGAGTGCTGTGTGTGTGTCTCATACAAGGTTATTTGTTTTTCCACTGGGTCGAACCACTGTGCCAGGTGAAAGCATCTATTGGCAGGATGAAGAGAGTGGCTGGTGTGAGATCACCAGGCCCTCGCGCTGCCTAGCAAACCTTGAAGTGAAGCGCTAGGCTGGAGTTTCAAACAAAGTGCCCCCTCATTCATTATACATGCAACTGCACTGAAAATCTCCTTCCGCAACACCATCTCCTCTCTCTCGTTCCCGCTTTCTTTTTTTCCAGACAGAACATCCATAAAGTATGAATAAAATTAATGACATCACGAGCTGCACTTTGGAAGAGCCACTGTAGGAAAAAGCCATACATCACAGGGCAGAAAGAGCCCGGCCAAAAAATAAAAGAAAAAAAGAAAGGGTGTGTGCGGGGGGCGTCATCCTCTTTAACCTCCACTGATTTCAAAAGAACAGCTACAAGTTTGTAAACAATAGAGAGATTAAAATATATTGTCTGAATTCAGTGTTTGACTGTTCTTTTCAGTTGACTAAAGTGTTCAAGATTGTCCCATGTGCATTCTTCTCTAGACTGGCCTTTAGAGTGGGAATGGCACAGATGACAGTGGAAAGGAACACTGCTGTGGACTTTGGCAGAATGGAGTCTGGTTAAGCTGAGGTAGCGGATTGTTCTTTAGTTTTTACACGAATCCGATGGATGGATGTCACAGCATTTTTAACAGCTTAGTCCCCTTAGAGATAAACTGCAAACATCCAGAAAAGTGTGAAAACTAAGCTCTGAATCATTAAAAAAAAAAATTTGTGTCTTGGTGGAAAATTTGTGTGACTCTGGTTCATTACAAAAGCCCGACACTAGATATGCTAAAAATACCAAGAATACGGTGAGCAACGTAGATGGCAGCGCAGCGGCAGCAGGTTGTGGCAGTCGAGTGAGCAGGGCTTTCAGATGGATGTGAGCTTGTGTGAGGCCAAGGCACAGAGCTACCTCTGTGCATCTCACCGGACCGTGTTGCAGAATGACTCGGCTATGTTGCTGTCGTGACAAAGATAAATTACAGCCACTGAAAAACATTTCTACATTTTTTTTTACTGCTTGCTCTCTCTCCTTTTCCTTGACTTGCTCTTTTTCTGGCCGCTGGGTGTAGTCCAAATGTGCCACACCAAAGAGAGACGTTAAAGCAAAGGTGGGGGAAGGGGGTTCTCTCAAAAGATATATTAAGACGAAGAAGCTGCCTGTCACCATTTACAGGTCAAGTTGGATTTTTAAATGGCATTTGCTTTCCACTGCCAGATCTATACACACACACACACACACACACACACACACACACACACACACACACACACACGGCAAACACTTTTCCCTCAAACCCTTGAAAAGTCCCTAAAAAGTTTCCCAGCTAATTTTGACTTTATAGCATTACTTGTTTTAAGACCCTATATTACAAATGCATACTAATCCTTCCTCTTTTAAAAATGCATGTCTTGCCGGACTCTAATCTGTGAACACTAATATACTCATTTTGAAATATGTAGGATCTAACGCAATTTTAAAACATTTGAGTCTTTACGCACAGGGCTTAATCGTGCTCCAGACTTTCTCATGTTTAGACAAAGAAATACAAACTGTTCTGTTTCTCTTTGCCTTATCGTTCAAAGTTTGCTGCTCTCTGCCCTCCTTGAGGCTTCTTGCCTCCTGGATTTTCTCTTCATACAAATATTTCTGGGAGCAAGCCTCAAATATGGCAAGGTGTCTCTTTTGGTGGGCCACAGCTGATGATACGATTGTGTGGTCAGCAGTGCCGAGCACAGACCACCCAGCAGCTGCTGCCATGATGACCAACAGGCAGGTCAGGAAATGGGAAACAGGAAGAAGAAGAAGGCAGGACATCCTGTTCATCATGACATCATAACAATAGAGGATTCCTATTTGGAAAATGTGCTTTGAGAATGTATATATGTTCAGGTTGTTATTTTGTGCATCCGTCTCCTCACTTTGCCTCTTCAGCCCTCACACACTGACTTTTTCAGACGGCTCATTTAAGCCATCAAATCTCACCCTCATCAGAGTAACAATGAAGAAAAATAAATAAATATTTGAATATACACCAGCAACGAAAAAAAATGCATAAACATTCCAACACACAAACAGACAGAGACAAGAGACTCACTTGAACGCACACAGCGCACACACACACAGTTCCAAACTAACAAAGAAACAAAGAACACAAAGCACAGCACAGCCAGAAGTCGGGTTTATGCAGAATAATTCTAAAGTGTGTTTTACAATACAATTAAACATCAAAGACTGATATATTCCTCTGTGATCTTTAACACCCCAGTGAGCAAACCCCATACACCCTCACCCACTTACAGCACACACAACAAGTTCTGAACGTCACTGCTAATTACTCGATAGAGACTAAAGAAATCCATACTTCATTATGCAAAAACCAGGACATACTCAGATCTATGCATTAAATCCAACATTCAAGGCCTGCATTGATTACTTTGGATCGTCAATTTTAGGTTTTAGGGGTAATTGTGGCTCATACGATAGAACACTGACAGACCAAAAGACAAGGGAAAGCTGTATAAATCTCTTAAATTAAATCTTATATTTCACTACTACAAGAAGACAAGAGTTACAAAAAACTTTTATTATCTAAAATTGATGACATGTTAAAACTCGTTTCAAATACAATCTCTCAAAGAAGTTTGAACACTGAGAGACTAAAACTGCTTTATATACAATAATGTCTCTGGACAATTTAAGATATTATGTGTTCCCTTTCTAAGAAGTAAATATGATTTTCTAGAATTGACTTTTATATTACCTTCTCATTTAAGCCAAAGGGCATGAAGTCCAATTACAGTACTTCAATATCTACCAGCCGATCTTGCCAACCTGCAATCTGCAAATGAGTGTTTTACTGATGTTTAACTGTGCAAACTCGGCAAACCCTTCTCAAAATATTTGAAACCATTAGTGGAAAGAAAAAACGCTTGAAAGCCATGGAAAACGGGCTATTTAATTATTTGCTTAAATGTATATTTTTCAGATTTGACATTTTTTTAGATGTTTTCACAGATCTAGCATGAACTGAACCTTCTGTACAGTAATGCATGAAGCAGTATAATCCCCCACTGTTTTTCTTTAAAGATCAAGTGTGATGCCAGAGGCTATTTCTTTCTTTCTCTGGTCAGACTCCTTTTTCACACACACACTGTGGGCTTTATAGTAGATATTTACAATTAAAAATATTTGCCTTATTTGTTCACACCACACAATGTGTCTATTCCCTTGACTTAAGTAAAGCTTTACTGAGCCCCCGTGTACAGCAAAGTGCCCCGACAATCGGCTCAATGCTCTGGCCAATCACAGAGACACGTGACCTTCTAATCCCTCACTGTGAGAAGGGTAAGAGTGTGTTGTCACTGTTGGTTTTGTGAATCAGTGCCTATAATCCCAAATGATTTGTCAAGAGGGAGAGTTCTAAAGAGAAACAAAAGCAGCGCAATCTTGATGGTGTGGGTGTCACTCTGGACATGTGTGACCAGAAGAGAATAAAGTAAGAGGGAGAAAGGGGACAGACCACACTTTTGTCTATATGTGTGTTTGCACTCGGTCCAGGGTCTGTGAGATTACAGACCTCTGTGTGTAATCGTGAGTCCACATGTGAGCGCTCACCTTCCTCTGAGCGGATTAACCTAACGCTAATTCCCAAGAGAGCAACAGGCCAGACAGGCCACACAGAACAACTTCATTGACGATAGGCAGAAGAGGAAAGGCCATGTGTGAAATCACTCTTATGGATGTCACTGCTAAAGTCATTCAAATCATCATTACAACATAAATTATATTATATATTATCAGGCAAAGACATGGAGTCTATCAGAAACATTATGATAAAAGTGTCTGAGGCATATATACTTTACACACATTGAAACTATTTGTTATTCAAAATGTTTGTGGTTGCAACGGTCTTTAAATTTGAATCTTTTCAAACTCACATTTCAACATTTAAAGGCAGTTTTGTTTTGTTTCTGTAGAAACTGTTAAATATCAGAATAATTATTAAAACATAATGACTTTCAAAAATATATATATATATATACTTTTAGATTGTTATTACTAAATGCAAACGATCAAGATGTTAGTTCACATTTTCTCCATCTCCTTGTTTATTTTGTTTAATTTATCCAGGACTATTTTTCTTTTTATAATTAACCAAAACAACTGTTATTTTATTTCTGAAGGTGCCACCTGTGAAAGTTTCCACAGGTTTATTATGGTGTAATTATTAATGATCTGACTGCAACAAGTTTAAGAGAGAAATAGACCAAAGAAATAAAGTGAACCCATTCAATTAAAAATAAATCACTTTTGTTTTTTGAGTTAAATTCATTATTTTTGTTTCAAGAAATAATATCCTATCTCCAATCTTCAGGTTTCCTTAGCAAAGAAAATAAATAAATAAACAACACCAATAAATATTGTTTACTCAAATTAGCTACAAAGCACTTTAAAGTTGTTATAATTTTATTTTAAAATATAAATATTTAACAAAAGCTGTAATGGACTGCCCTCTCTTGTTAAGTAGTCATGGTTGATCAAGCCCATTTGCAAACTGCACCACTTGTCCAAATGTCCATAAAGTATTCTTATTATAACCTTATTACCTTATTGTACTGACCATTTACTGAATGTGTTACTTAAACTAATCTCTGTTGCTCTTTAGAAATTTGACTTATCTCGTACATTATTTATTTTCTGGTTCATAGCAAAAAGTGAACAGGTTAATTAAGTTGTAAAAAAAAAAAAAAGTAACCCCTAATAAACTTTTAGTGCAACTTTGATCTGACAGAGTACATGATGGCATAAGGACTCCAGTCTAGCCTGTCACTGGAGTACTGAGTGCGCCTGCATGGAGACACGAGAAAGCCACACAAGGTCGACACGCCACAATAATACTAAGACACGAGGTAGACCTTGACTCTCCTAAAAGCCCATGAAGAGCTATTTGATGTCAGCGTGTAATTATATGACATAGCTGTCACCGGCGTAAGTCGATCGGGGTCACAACAAATCAATAGACGCACTTACTGTACTTTGTAGAGGAAGCGGCGCTCACCAGAACAGACCGTTAAGTTGGTCCGTGAAAAGAAAAAATACACGGTTGTTGAAGAAAAAAAAAAAAAGTAAGTGGCAAGTGAGTGAGCTACTTACTTTATATCACGCGAAGAAGACGAAGAGGTGAAGGTAAAACAAGCTGTCCGCCCGTAGTTCGGTCCGGGCGGATGACAGGAACCAAGAAGCCGCTGGTTGAAGGACAGGGAGGACTTCAGGCAGAGACGCACTTAAATCCAGGAGCGCAACTTAGCAAAAGGATGAAAAAAGTAAGCTACAATGCAAGCTTGTCTGGGTGAAAAGTCTGTGTCTCTCTTGTTGTGTCGCGGTGTGTGTCTCTCTCAGCGCTGAGGTGTGGATCTAGTGTGGACTGGTCGCCGGTGAGCGCAGCGCACGGATTCGCTGTGTGCTTCGCTGGAGGTGGTGCTCTGCTAAACTGCTGGACGTCTTGAGCTTACGGTGATGTTTGTCGAAAGCCTTCTGTCTCTATTCCGTTCCACAATCCTGATTCCTGACCCACTCTGTGCCTAAACCTATCTCCTCTCTCCCCGTGCGAGGAGAAGTAATCGATTTTTTTCCCCTTACTCTTTTTTTTTGGCTCCCGTGAAAGGGGCGGGTTAACATTTCCCAACTTAATGAAAGAGGTACAGCTCTTAATGCTTTTATTATCGCTCCAGCCCCCGATAGAGTGGCCGCACAATTAACTGCTCAGAGTGGACCAGTCTAGATAATAAAACAATGTCGGCCACATTTGACATAAATACATAAAACTTTCCTTGAGTTTTACGCATAGGACGTTTTTTTTCAATTGGAGTAATACAGGTTTTGATTTGAAAAGTCTACTTGCTTCCTATAATAGTAAAATGGCTCAGTTATAAGTAAATAGTATCAAAGTGATTGAATCTTTGAGGACAAATCAGAACATTCAAGAAGTGTTATGAGGAAAAAAAGAAAAAAACAAACAACCGTATCCTGGATTAATCACCTGCTCTGGTAGGGTAAAAAGCAGAATACAATAACATTACTTCCAAAGTTGTCTACTGAGAATCCTCCAATAACAACAAACAATTCTCAACTAATTTCTTTCTTGTCTTTTCTTTTCTTTACAGAACCAATGCTCTCTTTTTTCCCTTTGTCTCCCACCTCCTTCTGCATGCCTCCAATCACTCTTCAGGACCCGACTATCTTCAGATACAGATAAGCCCTGTGCACAGACGCTATGCATGGGGAAACTACCAGGCCTTTATCCATCCAACCAAATGATTTTCAAAACATCCACTCTATTAGTGTGAAGATAACAATTAGAACAGCAAGTTTGTTACTTCAGATAAGACCCCAGACATTCCTCTTTGGAGATGCAGTCCAGATAGGACTTGTAATATTCCACTTCTGTTATGTACTCATATGGTCGCTGTATCAGTGAAGAAAAAGATTTTAGTGGTTAGCTGAAAAGAGGTCCTACAGAATTCACCACAAACTGCCTTTGACTAGTTGTTGATTATTCTCTTAGCCTTTGTCTTGTAATTGCATAAGACAATAGCAATAAAAAAAAAAAGATTCAACCCCATAAGAGCAAAGAATTATACTCAACAAGCATTAGTGATAGAGTTGTCCATCACTCAATGCATAAACTGTCATTTAAGTTCATTCTTCTTCTTCTTCAGTAACATTTTTTTATTTTTACACAAATACACCGTTTTTGTTGAATTGACCATTCTGCAAAAGAAAAAGAAATAAAATAGCAACAACAGAGTGATCAACAAAACAGTTCAAATTAACTCTTTGTGTGTTTTGTCATTATATTTATTAATTGATTGTGTAGCTCCTGACTCCCTCTACTGGTGCACAGTGACACTCTGGAACAGCACATTCTGACTGCACTCTTTTGTTTAATAATATATGTAATAAAAATAAAACAATTAAACACATCCAATTTACACTAAAATCTGTATTTGCTTAATTAACTTTATAACTGCCCTAACCTTAACGTCCACTGTTTGACTTTGTTTGTCAGGATGGTAGTGTAATGTCGTCAGCTGCTCAGTCAGTCAGCTCTGGGCAGCATCGAATATGGTGAGACACGAAATCAGTTAATAAATAAATCAAGCTGGCTAATCTGCTTGACGGATGGACATTACAGCTTGTAACCTTAGCTGCTGGTGTCTGATGACTCGGGATACCACCTTCACATCACCTGACCCTTTAATCTTTAATAGCATTTCCTTTGGCCCCTCTGATCTCTGTAATAATCAATAAGATGTCGTCTGTTTGACACACTGGCTTTAGAAATACAACATGGCACGTAAGAATAGCATCAGATATCAGGCAGATGCACAAGCGTGTTCACCTTTAGCGTGCTTGAAATGTGTCATTGACATCGACAACTACTGGTATGTTGCAGACGTCTACATACCACGTTCAGTGTTCCTTCTTCCGTCCTCACTCTTGAAGCTTTCTTTGTCGTCTGTTAGCGTATCGCGTGAGAGGTCCGTTCAGTGTTCTCAGTGTCTTGAGGTTGTCTTGGTTGGCACCTGGAGGAAGAAGTAACACGTATAGGAAAGAGTGGAGAACCTGCCAGTGAAATGCTAATTGCTTGGGCATAAATGTGCATGCACTTTTCATCTTTGTATAAGTGCGTGCATGTGTTAAACAGCTATAGAAAATGCAGAGAAATTAAATGGGGGGGGAGGTGGGCTGAATTTATTTGAATTGTATAAAATCATTAAATGAGGCAAACACTGACTCATACATATTCATAAATGGCTGCCTGGCTTGTCTACAGGGATAAACCTATAGTTAAGCTGTGGTAAACCCTTATTATATGCTTTAATGCAAAGTTGTAGTAAATATGCCTGACAATAGAGATGTAGGTTACAAATTGCTTAAAAATGCGGAATGAGTTAAAATTCAGTCATTCAGAACATTGATCTTGTTTTGGAGACATTATAGATTTCAATCTGTTGCATTGCATTTTCCCAAATCTCTTTTTGAAAAGTTAGTTACGTCTATCTGCCCCCACAATCCTTCTTTTAATCGTTTAATTTCAGAATTATATATCACATTAGAGAGACTCTCCATATTTTGTAAAGTGAGTATTAATGGTGTGATTACACTTGATCGTGCTCTGACTGTTTTCTCATGGCAGTCCCTTCACAGCATCTGTCACACATACAGTATAACAAGCCTGAAAATGTGTTTTAAGTAAGAAGGTAAAAGTCCTTCTCTCAAACACATACACATTTCTTTGGCAAAAAGGGCTGTACACAATCTGTCGTCAAGCATGTTCACGTGAAAACAGATTCTGCCTGTCACTGTAGATGATGTTGTCAAGCCCTGTGCTTACTGCTCCTGAGAATTAGCCAGCGATTTCAGAAGCTCTACGCTGTATGTCACTTGATTCCTGCCCTAGCTTCATTGTTTTAGTCCTTTTTGCCTAATGATTTTGTGAGGGATTTGGAGATGTGACACTGGATTGATGTTACATGATTACTAAACTCTTCACAGGTGCCGTAATGGGCCACAGGCCAATTAAAGTCAGAGACTCAGCAGGAGATCTACGCATCATTCTTCTTCTGCATTTTGTGTGAGCATCTCCCTCAGCCATGCTAAAAAATAAAAAGTATTCCCTTTGTTTTGTTAACAAATGTTTGTGAATAATATATTTAATTTATGTTTTCAAAAAAATAAAAATACATTAACTAGTGAAAAGTGTAGTTTTTTATCAGTTTTTTTAACAATCTGCATGAACAATATACAGTATGAACAATTTGTATTTTTGTAAACTTCTGTATATCATTATCTCATTATCTTTGTTCATATCAGACGGATAGCATCATGTAGGAGTTTACCTTAATATTTGAATTCATTTCCCAGTAAAACATTACTGCCATTTAATTATTTTCTCACTATACTGGAGAGATGTAAGACATTTTCCTGTGGAGTGGCATTTGGTCTTCTGATATATTGTATTACTCATGATTGGAGCTTCTTATTAATAAGGTTTCTAATGAAACTCAGAGGGCAATATCATCTGTAATTACAGTTGCAGGAGTTGTTTCTGTGTACACTGTAATTAGGGGTGCAAAGGTGGGAAATAACTTTTAATTAACTGAATGCATATGTCCTCATATTAAAAAGAAATAAATCAATCAAATAAAATACAGCAGAATTCTCTGATTCTCAAGAGGTATTTTTTGGTGCTGTTAAATTTGCTTTTCTAATATATATATTTGCTTCTCTCAAAATGTAACTTTGAGGTAATATTGCTCTTATAAGTTTACTACTATAGCTTTATTTGTGTCTATATATTATGAACATGCATTAAATGGCCCCTGAGTAAATGTAAAGAAATCATCGAGTTTATATGTATCATTATGTTCTGTGCTGATATGAGTCATGTTTCAGTTCAACCAAAGAGGATGTTAATATTAGCGTTTTTTCCCCTGCGGTATGACCATTAACTCTGTCTGGCTCACCTTAAATGCACAGTAACATTTACAACAGATGATTCAGTTTGAGGATGTTTGATTAAATCTCACGTTGTCAAAATGTTGCTCAAACCTTAAAAACTTCCTCATGTCAAAAAGATAGTATTGGTGATTTGCATGTGTTGTTTAACCAACAGGCTTCTGTCATACACCTTTTATGCATTATGCACGAGGCACAAGCTTGTTCTTTGTTGTGCCTGATGCTCCAGTTACATCACAGGAGCAGCTCTGTGGTCCTATGACTGCTAACACTACCTGTGACAGACCTGTTGCTCAGTACCTCTCTGTACTCTCACACACCTAAGGGCTTGATCCCAGCTGGTCTGGGCCTTCAAGTTGCATGAATACCACATCATTTATTTATGATTATTGATGTGTTTATTGTATTATTTATTAACCATTTAGATTACTTGTTTAGCGCAAATAATTTATGTAATTTTTTGATGATCATTTAAAGGAACAAAGATTTTATTATTCGACACCGATTGAGGGCAGTTGTGTACCATTCCTTTCAAAGATCAACATTGGTGACAGGCGTTGCGTTTGGTTTGGGCCCTGGGTTGTGCTGTTATAATTATATTCTATTACTCCTATACCTATAGTTACTTTGCTCTTTTAACTCAGTATGTGCAAGACAATCACTGATAATCACTGCATATGATCTACAACACTAAACATACAACTTCACTATTATTATATAGCTCATTACAAAAGGCCACAATGATTTAAGGACATGTACAGACCAATACTAAATTTGTTTTAACATGAATTACATATTTGTATGGATGTTTAGCTTTGCCTTTATATATAACTTAGATATGTTACATGTCTTGTTTGTTTTAATTTATTCACTTTAAACATTTCTTTTACATGTTTTTTATTTATATATGTTGTATTTACAATAGCACCATTTATGTTGAAAACAGATAAAAGTCCAAGTTGCAAAAGCATTTACACAGTGCTGTGTAATTGAATGTGCGGCCTGTAGGGGAGCTCTGCATCCTTCTCAATGTGCACCCACTCAGACTGCTGTCAGTAATGTTTCCATCACATAGTATAGCAGATGAGCTCGAATAAAGTTGTATTGTGACTTTAAAGTACAATGTAATGCTCTTTTTTTCTCTACTTTTTATTTTTTGTTAGTTTTTTTGTTTTAAATATTACTTTGTGAAGTTTGGCCAATACACACAGTGATATTACTATTACATCATTGATGAACAAATTGTTCAAGTCTGTGCACTGCTCTATACAAAAGCAGTTTTTTTATTTATTAAGTTTTTTTTTTTTTTTTTAAAGCCTATGTTTTTTATTTAAATAAATATTATTGTGTTGTCTACATTAATGCTTGTGCTCTCATCACATTTTGACAAATAGGGCTATATTTTTTATGTTGTACACCAAAGTCTGCAGTTTGCTTCGTCCAAAGTTATCATTACACAGCACAACTCCCTCTGGCAGCTGTTGACCTGGGCCAATTCTCCTGACAATTAAAGATCAGTCAGCATGGCCGTGCAAATTATTCCACATTCTCAACCAGCAGCTGATAGCATCTTATTGTGAAGAAATAAAGTGTGTCAAAATGAGAAATACCCAGCTCTGGTGTGTGATAGGGAGGGCTAGTGACTATTGGTACAGGCCAGAGTTACACGATGGAGCTCAGCAGACGAGCGGCACAGTCTAAAGCTTTCTGTGCCTCTAGGATAACCTCCGACTCATTCTTATTCAGACATGATCAGAGGGGAGGCAGGCAACTGAGATTAGTTGCAGATCAAAGAGCTGCCTCACGCCAGCGCTCGTGTTTTGTAGGTTTAGGCAACCCTAGTAGGCGCTCTATAGTGGTAGCGGGGCGTCATACTGTTTTCTGGTCTCAGCAGGGCTTAAGGGGATAGATAGAAGTACAGTTTTCCTGCGGAAGCCCGAGCTGCTGCTGGAACAATTCCAAAATTGAATAATGAAGACAGTAGAAGACAATGAAAAGCATGGGAAAGTACAAAATTACTATGCTGTTTCTGTAAGCCAAAGATACTTGTCCTTTTCATATGCTTCTAAACTAAAACGGCCTCCATATGTGTAATAGGTTTTGGTTCAGTGATAATTTGTTTCAAAATTCAAATGCACTTTCCTCAAACATTCAGAAAGTCAAGAGCATCTGGGTCAACAGTGCCCATTAAATAACCATGGAAACCAACCCCTGCCGCAACCACTGCCATTCTAATGTCAGTGGTTATTTTTGAATAAACAAACAGCAAATTACATCTAAGCTTTGTCCTAACCTTAATATTAATTTAGACAAAAGTCCAGTGGAAAAATCACAAATTACTGCAGAGTGTGAAAGAGCAAGATGAGGTTACGTTTAAAGAATGAGAGTGGACTGCACAAGAAAAGAAAACAGTGAGTTTCCTCAAAACTGTGGCATTCTGGGCCAAAAAGCTTATAACTGAGGTCCAAATAGTTTCTGTTCCAGTTCTAAAAAAATACTGTAAACATTCTCAGTAATTTAAGCTTTTTACTAAAGAAATCTGATAAATGGAAGTCTCTTGTAGATCAGAAGTGGAAAACCTATATCAATAAAATTATCTTGTTGGATGTGCTTCAGAATTTAGTAACTTTTTTCCACACAAACTTCCACACTTCATATCTATACTGATGTTTTTTTTCTGCCAACAAACAACCACACTCCACACTCATTTGGTGTAGTAAGTGTAGTAATATAACATTTCATCCAAAAGCTGCTAAAAAAATTACAATAAGTCTCCATCAATCATTAAAGCACAAGAAAGCTTTTGTTTCAGTTTGGAATTCCTCTTGGTTGGTTTGGTTGTGCAGCAGAGACCTTTATTCTTTCAGTGGCTACAGCAGTACAGTTAGATCACAAATAAATTATAAAAGTAACTTCCAAAAGTCTATTCGGCATGGTGTATGAGATGTACTGTTACAGAAGTGTGCCTTTGCTTTCTAGGTAGCTACCTTCAGGAAAATGATTCTAAATTAAATAGCATGTTAAGGCCATGATTTTTTCCTCCCACTGATAATTTCAGTTTGGGCAATAAGATGTTCTAAGCAATTACCCTTTAAAGTAGCACTAACCTCAACTGACTGTGAAGAATTAGAAACAGAGAAACAACACAATATAAAGTTCCACTTGAGCAGCTCAGACCATTTGTCTTGCCTCATAGAAATAAAAAGTAGACCTAAATGTAAACACACAGTTCCACAATAGTGATTGGCAACATCTGGCGTCTGACTCCTCCTGTTGGACTCAGAGCAAATCCAGTGCCGTCGACAAGTGCAAGGAAAACTCTAAATAAACTGCTGTTAAATGTTCAGGTTGGCCTTTGGACAGGCTCTATAACATATATAATGTCTTTCACTTAAGCAAGAGAACAACAAAAATAGAAATACGTTTTCCTCACTTTTAAGTCTCTTTGGATAAAAGCGTCTGCTAAATGACTAAATGTAAATGTAAATATTCAGAAGCTTAATATGGCTCAAATGTCCAAATAATAATTTTATGTTTTCATTATTTCCTGATTTTTTTGTTGCTAATAGATGTTTGCTAAAAAAATTTCCAACAACAACAAAATGATAAATGATAAAACTCACCTGTGCCGCTTTGATGCTTCTCCAGGAAGTTACACCCTACAGCACCAGCTGAGGCACAACTCTTTCAAATAAAAAAGAATAAAAAAAGATGTAATTGACGAACAAATGCACTGCATTTACTAAAGCCAGACCAGCTGGCTTTGAATAGAAACACCCCGATTTGGGTTGTGTGTGTTTGCCTCCGATCTCTATCTGAACTGAAACCAGGTCCAGTTCAGTCCAACCAGCCTAACCCCTCCCAAACATACCCCTACTGTCCCAGCTCTGTCCACCTGCCCCTATCACTCCTGGATAAATATAGCCTCATGGGGGATCAGTGATCCTCCACACCATGTACACATATATAAACACACACGTATACACACACACACACAAATACACACACACGTATACACACACACACACATGCATATACACACACACACATACACACACACACACACACACACACACACACGTATACACACACAAAAATACACATATATACACACACACGTATACACACACACATGCATATACACACACACACACACACACACACATATACACACAAGTATACACAGACAAACACACACATGTATATACACACACACACATACACATATACACACACGCGTATACACACACACACACACACACATATACACACACACACACACACACACAAAAACACATACACACACAGACATGCACACTAGCTCCAGACCTTTGTCAGCAATGCCCTGGATTATTGCTCCCTCCAAGAATGCTGCCATATTCACAGTGGCAAAAAGACCCCCTCTTGTTTATCTTGTACAGGCCCTAACAGCAACATTATTTTGCTTTGATTTCATGGTGTTATTGGTTTGGCATTTCCTTGAACAAAAATATGACTTTAAATGAGGACTTTTAGATAAATATTATACAAGATTGAGATCAAGAAGCGTGTGATTTCTTAACTTGATGACTTAGTGTACTGCACAACAAGTCCTGTAACACGTACTATAGCCATATTCATAACCACCATGCATAGATGGTAATCAAAAACAAATATTCCAAGAAAAAGAACATTTGATTGCCTGTAATTTTGTTAATTTAAGCAAATATTACTGTTTTCTTTTCAGTTACAGTTATGTTGTTTTTAAAGAACCACAATGCTTAAAAAAGGTAATAAATTCCACGAGTTTCAGGAAACTGCTGGCATGCTCACTAAGCTAAATTGGGTTTTATTAACAAGCATTTAATACACTATTTCACATTTTTTTAAGGTTGACATTTTTATCGAGTGTTTTCTTGAGTCACCTAATCCCTAAATTGTATGTTCATAAAAACACTAAATAATACATCGTACTGGTGCTGCATAGATCCATTCAGAATCTTTGGCATTTGATCATATTATGGAAAGATGAGATGACTTTCCCAGAATACATCTGAAAGATAAAATCCACTGGCATTCCCTAGACAACAAATGTTCACACTTGTCTGAGAGTAAAATGTCATTTGCATTGATTCACTTGTATTGTTTACATGATGCTGGGCACAGATAATTAACTAATTTGTTTATTTTGGGAAAAGGCTGTTTCCACCTGTACCTTTTGCAGGGTGAGTGCTGTTAGTGATGATGTCATGAACGGGAATTCGGTGAGGTTTCCGGGTGAGGGCGTGCCAAGTGTTGATGAATACCAGCAGGGGGTAATGTAATTATGAGAGGGAGGTCAGATCTACTTTAATCCAACATTAACATGAGAACAAATATGAGCTTTTTGCTGAACATGAATGATACATGGAACATTTAGCTGAAAACTCAGTGAAGCTGTTTTGGAAATGTTCTTTGGTTTAAGTCATTTTCTACCTTAAGAAAAAAACTCACTTATTGCCAATATATCTCACTGCTGACAGGTGTCAAGGTAGCAGTGTTTAATTATCTATGATATGTTTCTTGTATCTATTGCTAAAAGTATAAACTAGTAATGAGAGAAACAGCATTCTTGTGTTCTTTTCTATTCATTCCACTCATTACCCTTCACTGCCTTTCCTCCTGCAAGTACAAGCAATTGACATTAGGGATTTTTATTGAGTTTGACGTTTTTGAACTTTAGAGCTGTTCCCTGGTAATATACACTGCTCTTGTTTTTAGATCTGTTAAATTCTTGATCCTGTCTTTGTCTCAGTACACTCTGGACTCAGTTTCATTTTGACTATGCATGAAAGTATATTAGTGAATCTGTAATGTTTAAGGATCTGTTTCATTCTATGGCTTCTTTTGCTTTCAGTGCACAGCATGCCATAAGCTGACTTCAGCGTGTCTGTCCTACCCTGCGCTCCACACAAGGTCGCTCTGTGTGTGTTCGGCCTCTCAGAATGAGGGGAGGCCGCCGTGCACAATCACTGCTAAGCACATACCTTTCTACCCCTCAGCCCCTAGACACAAACCCAAGGGCTGTATGTTTATGAAGGGGTAAGACTGCTGATTTAAGACCACGACTCAGGTATACCGTTAACCCTTGTTTTCATTGAGAATCAGTTCCAATGAAAAAGAGTTGAAGTGCTGACTTTTAATCAGATATGCTTGACAAATACAAACCCAGGCCTTAACCCAATCTGCTCAACAGTGGATTAACAAGGGTTGAGTAAACTGGCCCTTTTGCTGATGAGCTCTGTTGGGTTTATAAGAGGCCCATAGAGACAGGAGCTGATAAAGGAGCACGGTTAGAAAGAAAGCTGCAGTGTAGAAGTGAGAAAGCATGAGGGAGAGAGCGAGAGAGAGACGAGGACATGGAGTGATTGAGACAGTGCAAGAAAGAGTGAGTGAGCATGCACCTCTATCCAAAAACAATATTTTGACTGAAACCTTAGCCTCTCCATCTGGCTCTTTTGAAGGGTGGATTATGACTAGTGCCTTGGCTAACACCCTTTTCTACACTGTTCCTTCTGTAAGTCCACTTTGACATTATTATTCAAAAACAGTTGCACTAAAAACAGCACACGTGCTTTTAAATGTTGTTAAACAAATGATAAAGAAAAAAAAATCTATAGGTTCTAATTCAAATTTAACATGAAAGAAAATGACAACATGGTACTTTAATAGGACTTTATCTTGCTGTTCACCTCATCCACTCCTGTGCTGGAGACAAACAGAAGGCATTTTCAGGTGGCCATGGTAACGAAGCATAGCACTTACCTTTGCTCTCAGTGGTTTGCGTTTGCCTTAAATTCCACACACACACCTCTCTTATTTTTCTCTTTTCTGTGTCACTTTCCAAAGAGCTTTTTGCCAATCGGGCTGTCTGGTTAGCTAAAAAGTGGCTTAAAAAAATGCCACAATTATTATATCATTAGTAACTATTTTAATTATATGAACTCATTTTGTGCTTTAGTAGCTCTCACTTTCCCTGGCTTTCTCCCACATAATGTTCACAGTTTGGCCTAAGGCACCAACTTTAATGTGACAGGAGGTCCAGTTAAAACATCAGGCCCATATTTGCAATTTTTTTTTAAATGTCAAAGATATGAGCAAAATCCTAAGACAAGGCAAAAAAAACAGGATGACTTTTTGATTAGCCGCAGTCGACTGGACAAACTGCACAATATCACGGAGGGGCTGATTAGGTCACGCATTAAGTATTAATCAGTGGTTCAGCGACACCACATTATTCAATTAAAGTTTACTTTCATTTTCTTGGAGTGTTTTCACCCCTGTGTAAAACTCCAATGTGGATGTTTTGACTTTTAAGCCAATAGGAAATGAGACAGTGATGAACTTGTGATGCCATTTGAACCCAAGTTAACTACACACAGTGTGGTTCAATAATGCCACATTAACTTGCCGTATGATCCCGACTTTCTTTGAAAGCATGCCAAGTGCATTTCCTATTAGAGTATTTTTCAAAGTACAGCTATATTTAGCAGCGGTACACTGTGGTATGTGAGATGATCCTCAGAGCGTTACAGATCCTGCTATTACCAGATAAGGTTTATTTTGTGTCGTGTACATGTGCAAGTACTTACCCACCCCATTACAATACATTCTTATGTTTTTTTATCTTTTTAACCATTTTTATGCATTACGTGATCAAAATTTAGATTTTATTTCTCGACTTGATACATGAGAGGTAGAAAACTGTAGTGAAGTATAGAAGTAAATACCGTCATTAACTAGAGCTTATTACTGATTTTACAACTTTGGAAATTATTTGATTACAAGCCCATGATCTTGGTCAATGTGGAAACATAACATTTATTAAACAAGCTTCGATGACAACCATATGATATAAGAGAGTGAAATAAGACATTGGACAGCCAGCGTGTGTAGCTCACAAACCAGGGAACAGGGCTTTGATGCCCAGAGAAAACAAAGTCTCAGACCAGAGGTTTAGGGTGTAGTCTGCCACTTCTGTCAACTGTATTTAACATGACAGAACACAACACTGACTCAGACCACATAGATAGACAGCTTCTGACTGTGTCAGGGGAAAAAGTGATATGTCAGTTGTTTTATTGTGGCCTCCACTATAGCTGCCACGCATGCAATAGACTAGTAGTCTAACCTTGTTAAAAACAGGCTGCCGTGCTTTTATGAAAATGTCTAGGCTTACTGTACAAGAAAAATCATGTCAAAAATTTAATATAAATGCTGTTTTTTTTTTTTGCGTGATATAGGCTTGCACATAGTATAAACAGGTCTAGTATTCTAGTCAAATAAATAATGCCCTTTGTAATAATCATAGCTATATGTGTGGACCCTCTTCCCTCTTGAATGCTTTGCTCGACGCTAAAACGCTAGAATTGGACAATGTCCTTTCAATGAATCCAAGAAATTACATACAATTACAACACATTTTTATTCCTAATAATTATTTAACCTAATGGTATCACCTAAAATATCCTTGATTTGTTTGTTTTTCATAACACAATGCAATCTCAAGGTGTCTTTATTAAAATCTGTCTTTTTATTTACAGTACAGTATGTAAAGTCCTTGTTAATGAAAAACTGTATAGCCTTATTACATGCACCCCTCCACACTGAAAGAACACACAGTACACTTTTCACAATGTACAGAGCACACAAGCACACACCATGCAGCTAAATGTGTTAGACATTCACTGTCAGTGGATGCATAGACACACAGAGAAGAGAGGAAAAGAAACATAGAGAGAGACTCATCACCCACCTGTCAGAAGCACTAATCATTTCAAAGTGTTTCTCATTGCGGCCTCTGCTACACGCCCTCCGTGTTGTACGCTGCAGAATAATCATTTAAACGTCTCCCAATCAGCCCTTTTTGCCATCTTGAATTACACCTTTCCCCCCTTACATTTGTATAATTTTCTAATCTAGCTAAGGCGTGGGGCTGTCAAATGTGCCAGATAAAGCAGCAAAGCACCAGCCAAGACTGACACATGGATCCACCAAGATGGAGATGCACTATGTGTCTGGGGGAACTTCTTTGCTGCTGGGTTAGGCTCACAAACAGACTATACCAGTTATTGCTGTGTCAATAAAATATTGTTTCTTTATATAAAAGATGATTTGAAATATATGGCAAATGGATCAAAAAGAGCCTGAGAATCATGTATTTGTAGAGAGAAGGACACAATATACAAGACTATGTTGCACTATAGCTACTTATTGTGACCTAATACAACCACCTATTACCTGTGCTCTGAGTAGCCCAGTTTGTAAAGTATAGATTTTGTGTAATTTTGCAGGTCCAGAATTCACAGTCTTTTTGTGGAGCTACTAGGGAGTAAAAGCATTTTGAAAGGGCAGTCTGGTTGAGGTTGGTTTCTGCTCGCGCGGTTCTGAGTAGATGGATATGGAGTGCCAGTCGAGCGCTGATGCATCACCCATTTACAGTGTTTGGGATTAAAGTGCCCAACTACACGGCACTTTTCAAGCTGGAAAAAAAAAAGGTCCTAAAAGGGCAGTGAGTGGGAATGGGCATCCTAGAGCTTTTTTTTTTTTTGTATTTTTCTTCTTCAAAAGTAATTATTACAGACAGATATTACCAATTTGACATTTATTTTTTACTTTATATTAGATTTGTATTTGTTTTACAGCTTAAGTTTGTTGTTCCAGTGAGCATTTCTGTAGTACTGTGAGGCAGAACACAGTGGGATTGGAATAATGTCATAAGGCCAATCTCAGGTGGACGCCTCGATGGCTCACCTAAAGTCAGCTCCCCTCCCTCCATGTTTCCTGTCGGTCTACTGTCTTTTGAGCTGTGATTTTTAAGTAATATAACGTCATCAAACAATTTAATTTTCAAAGCATAATATATTTTTTTTCTTTTAAGTTTTCTAAAGATAGTATGTTTCACAATAAACACCCTTTTTTCAATTCATTAACAGTGAGCTGCTGTAAATATTGCATCCAAATTCTCTTTTATTATGTTTTTTTTATTTTTTATTTTGTTAATGTGTTATTGCCTGCAAACATTTTTTTTTTCATTGATTTTAATTAAATTACAGAGAGGAGCTACGGCTGAAGAGTTACACACATATGTGACAATTTAATAAGGGAAAATATCTTCAGTAACCATCTGTTTAAGCAAGTTGTGTTTAAAGTCAGTCCTTATTACTGTACAATGTAGAATCAAACAAGTGTGAATTAATAAATCAAAGTTTTTGTTTTTTACAGTAAAATGCGACAAACACTACCTGATCTTTGTACAAAATGACTGGGGCTTCATTAAATCTCAAACTTATATAAAGTCTGACAAGTTTGGTTTTCTATTATACATTCTTATTATGTTGAATGGCTTTTATGATTGGCAAGCATTGTCTAAACCAGGGGTGCCCAAAGTGGGACCCAGTGGCCAAAATTGGACTGCCAAGGGGTTTGATTTGGCCCATTAGTGGTTGTCCTGTTTTGACTGATTTAATCTGCAATAATGGTCAAGCATACTTAATCATCGGTAATTGGCTTACTGCATTATTGAGGAGCCACTGGGTATATACATCCCAAAAAACACCTAGTGCCCTCACTCTTGGTTGCTCACAATAACTTTAAAGAAAAAAAAAAAAGGTTTGTGCATGTGTGCACATTTTCACACTTTTTAAGTCCACAACTAGTCTGATTTTTGAAAGGTCTTGGTCAAACAGAATCCTTTTGGGTGAAATATGTTAAGTTTGAAGGGCTCCAATTAGCCGCTACCTTGTCAGAACTAAATTAATTATTTCTTTCAATTATATGCAAAAGATTTTTGTGTTCTGGCTGAAAAAAAAAGTTTTGGGTTTGTTGCATGATGCAATACCTTGGCATCATGCAACACTCATGCAACACCCTGCATCAGATTCCACTGAGACGTCAGATGAAATTGTACAACTGAGAAGACTCTATATATGTACACATCTATACTGCTGTTACCTGTCTCTTCATAAAATCCAAAGAATTTTACCCATTGTACATTTTTGTGTCAAACCCAGTCAGAGCTATGAATAAAAGTGACCTGTCAACACTCGACTTCTTCCCCTGTGACTACAAAACTAACTGGCCTCCCCTCTTTCTGGAGAAAAAGTAGACAAAATCATAAAAACATAATCTTTATTCACACAGACAGCTGTAGTAAATCCCTAAATAACACTAGAAATGCAATGTACCATGAATGATCTCCTTTACAAGTTCTAAAAGTGTACAAAAATATGTTAAGTAAACCATTGCGGCTGTCTTATGTGTCAAGTCACTGCAAGGTACTTTTATGCTTTTCCAAAAAACATAATATGACATTAAAACAGAAAAGCCAATGTTCAACACTGACATGTGGAGGCTGCATATTGTTTCTAACGTGATTTTTACATTGCATGGTCGTCATAGTGACTCACGGAACGACATGGTCTCCTGCTGTTTAGCACAAAATCTGTCAAGTGGTTAGTGTGTGTTTTCTTCTTTAATCCAAGAACACTTCACTTGGAATTCCGCTCAATAGTAACATCATGTGTTCAGTGCAATCACACATGCATTATTTCCGATGGACAGCCCATTTTAAAGGCATCTTTGGCTTTCAGCAAGCTGGACCTTAATGCTGTCATCTACATCTACTAGCTTTATTTAGAAACATGCAGGTTTTGAGGATGTTTTCACAACTCTGACTGCATCACAGTTCCACCGTTAAAATTTTACACGACATCTAAATATGTAAAAAAATACTTTATCCTTTTTGATATCTAAATACATAAATATAATAATTGCTCTGTAGTGAAAAACTTGAAATAACATTTGTGATATTATTTTGTTAACTGTAGCAATTATCATTAAAAATTATTTTGGATATCAATCTCCTTTATGTGAAGAAATATATACAGATTGAATATTTCAAGTTTATAAAAAAAGTTATATTTTGCTTGCATATAAACAGTCCATCCTTTTTCCACATATTAAATAGCTAAAAAATCACATGTGGAGGAGCAATTTCCTGTTATTACCACAGAAGTTCTTTTTTATAGTGAAAAGCAAGGGCTTGAACCTCCTGTGCAGCTGAAAAGGCTTTGTGCAGTTTGCAATTTTTTTCTTTCTTTCTTTCTCAGAGCAATGTTGCACCCAGACTAAGAAACATTATTGGTTCAAATAATTAATCCACTTACATCGGAAGGGGATTCTGTGGCTCTGGAGCGACTTAAATAGTCCGCACAAATTAAACTGTAAATTTGTTGCCTTTAATAATATTCACAAGTAATTGAATTGCAGGAATGTGTTTTAATATGTGGCATTAGCATGCAAACACCACGTATTTTAGCAATGGATAACCCAAATAAATTTGGTATTAATTATTTTTCAGATATGGTTCAAGCCTATTTAGTGCTATTGTAATTATCCGCTTTGCAGCAAAGACGATGTGTGACTTTTAACAAGCAAGTTGAGATAACACAAATATATATTAATGTTTCAGACATTAGGAAATAACTAAAGTCTCTGTTATATCATACTGTGTGTGTAAGTTCTAGGTTTGTATCAGCATTTAGGGAAATCTTCTCATAATTTGTCTAAAGTTAAAAGTGTCCCCTATTGCTCTTTTGCACTTCCCCATTCTTAATACATTATGACAGCTGTGCCATAGCATCCTTAGCTAATCCCAAAAGGAAAAGCACAGATTAGGTGGCTTCTACCTGCGCAGATAATTTCACGTGCATTTTGTGACGCCTGCACCACCCATGCCAAAACAAAAGAGTCAATTGGATAGACATAGTAGAAAGATAAGTACGACATAATTATCCTTTTTCTCATTTACTGAGTGATGCTTGAGTGGGATAATTGATGCAGCGTTGCTCCACACATATCTGTTGGTGACACACGCAGCAGAATGTGCATGTATGTGTACATGTGGGCTCTGTACAGTTGTGTGTGCTAGGCTTTTGACTTGAGACAGGTGACAGGACCTTCACACATTTGCCATGAATGTTTTTGTCACACACTACAACATATACAACGTGCATAGGAAAAATATTAGCACTGCACGTCACGTTGTTCAACAGAAATAACACTAAAAGAAGCTATTAGTAATATGCTTTTGTTAACATGATTTTTTGGTATATTTCCCTTGCTTGATTACATTTTTATTTTGTCCACTTCTCCCTGTTTGTTTTTTGTGATACAGGTGTGTTTTTGCGAGAGGTAAACAATGTTATTCTTAATGACCAGTTATTTTAAATTGTTAGTCTGCAGACTTATTAGAATTACAATTATAGAGATTGATTCAATCTTTCAAATACAACAATATTGTACAATTTTATTAAGACAGACTAAGATTTTCATCATCCTCATCAAAACATAGATTTCCAAGTCTGCACTCTCAGGTTTCTGGGAAGTCATGATATTTTATTGCAAAGATGTGTAAAATCACAACTTAAAACTCCAGGTGAATTATGCAATTTGGATTTATGTTGTATTCAATAGTGCACAGTGCCTAATATATATTTTTACCAACACTGCTGAATCACATAGACTGCAACAGATTGACCTCCCCTAGTAAACGTTTTTTTCAGCTTCTTTAAAAGGACCCTATGGTGAGGGCTAATGAAATGCAACTCCTCTTCACCTCCCAGCTGAGTGGAAGAGGATTTGTCTGATTGAAAACTTCCCAGAGGTGTCTTGCTTGGTTTGTGAAACGTTGTAATTATTGATGGGGTTCTACTTCCCGCTCTGTTTGCGGGGGGTGCCGAGGAACGTTTGCCCGCGCTCCGGGGTTCTCCCACAGTTCAACACACTTAGGCCTGTCTAATTAGAGTCTCCGCCACATCCTTGTGCTACTGTCTTCTCTCGCAGCTGGGGACAACCTCCTTGTATCAAGCTGCGGCACACAAACCGGAGACATCGTGCCACAAACACTTTCCATGTGAACATTAGCCCTGTCTTCATTCATCCAATCCCTCTTACACAGTCCTCTTTTTCTCCAGCCTAGTTTTCTTCCACTACTTTGTTCTTCCTTTTCTCCACACCAAGCTAAGGCACAGCAGCTACAAAGAGCCCCACATAGGAAGATGAGAGGAAGAGCAGAAAGTGAAGTGGGTTCAGATGCGGTGCTGTAGGTGTGTGTTTATGTTTCAATGTGAAAGTCTTGCGAATGTGAAGCACAGGAGATCGCCAGGGTAGTGTGAGTCGGTAGTACACCCAGAGGCACTGAGAAAGAACAGAGAGAACACTTGCCCCCCCATCAAGAGCAGTTGTTGGAGCCCCCCGAGGCGAGGTGATGCTGGAATATGGGGAGAGCAGCTAAGGGGCGGTAGAGGTGGCAAGCAAAGCTGCTTTTCTCTTTCACCTGTTCACCTCTACAGTCTCTTCAAACTCCACCCCCCACCCTTTTCTTATACCCACTGGGTTTACACATGTTGGATTTTTTTTTTTCTTGTCTCAGATAAAGTTGAGAAAACACCATCTGGAATACTTGCAAATCTATAACATACAGCAGATGTATTCATCTCTTGTACTTGTGAATACATGTTTGTGTGGAAGATATTTTTCCTTACAAATTATTTTTCTTTATTTTTGTAAATGACTGCAAACGCTGAAATGTAATGTTTATAGACGATAGCTACAAAATATCATTTGATTTTTGATGAACAGTTTTTGAGATCAGGAAAATTTGCATGCATGAAAAACACAGAAGTTACTAGAGACTATGGATTCTGGATAGATTCATGAGGAGATTGTGCGGTTCACTTTGAATAATTAATGTGGTTTTTTGTCATATTTGGTTAAATTTTGGTTGAGAGACTGTATGATGAAAACAGGCCTTTCAATTTTGTCCATTTTCTGTAAAGTTTTGTGATGACCTTTGTAACTTCTGTTGCCAAAGCTCATCGTGTGAACCCACGGAGGAGGATGTGGTGTGAACAAACGCCTCCTAAACACTGTGTGTACTGCTGGATATAAAATCACATGTATTGTTTACTTTGTTAAGCAAACCTCAGCCTTTACCACTTGTGACATGTTTGTACTTTTGCTTCATTCTTGCAAGAATTAAACCTGACCATTCATTTTTAAATTATATGTGGCCTCCATCGTCTCCTCATTAATCTGAACGGAAATTCTTTTAAGAATTATCCTCACTGCGTGTATTCAGCATGTGTATGTATGTTTACCTTGGTGTGCTTCTACTGAGGGAGGGATGCATAAACATGGACAAAAGCAGCAGTTTTTGAGTCATATACAATGAGAGATAAAACAGACTGTGTTGAGATGTACCCTCTGGGACCTTCACACACAGAATTCACACAAAGTGCGTCATTGTATTCAAAGCATTTGGGAAAAAATAACAACATGTATAAAAAGAATCACTACTGCATATGTATGGGTGTATGTACATATTTTCTTCTTTGCACAAAAAAAATAAACATAATAAAACTATCTGTTATATGATCTTGCACCTGGAAAATTGCGGAAAATGACCAAATCGTCTTGCATTTTTAATTGATTTTAAAGTTTTGTATTTTGTGGTAAAGAAGGACAGTGTTGCTTTGTGTTGCAATGGAAAATTTAACTATTTAATAATTTCTAACATTCATTCAAAAAAACTTGTTGTCCTCTTTCTTATGAGAGCAGCTTTAAGAGCAGCTCTTAAAAGCAAGATCGTTTTTTTTCCCTCGATGGCGTGAGCTACACAGACAGAGTTTAGTCCTCACCCTTGTTTTAACACATCTTCAGAGATCACTGGATTATTGAGGAGACATTTACATCTAGCCATCTCCTTTCGTCTTTAAACTTGCTTGTCGGTAGATTGACCTGTGGAGAAGAAGCTCACGGTGCCCCACAGCCAGTTGAGCTGTGTTCAAAGCTGTGTGTTTAGAAAAGCCTTCTCTGTTTCAGTCCTCTCGGGAGATTGGAAGCAAAATGCATTTCCAAAAAACTAAATGTTGTATTTATTTATTTTGTTTTGTTATCTATATATTTATTAATTATATTTGTTAATATTAACGATTGCCATCACCTCTTAAAGAATTGATGCTTTAAAGTTTGAGCTGGCAGTTTTTTTACCAACACAGACTTGCTCGCTAAAGTCTGATGTAGAAACTTTAAAAAGAAACTTCTTATTAACGCATTACATAAGACATTTTTATTCCATCATATTATACTTCAATAATTACCTTAATGCCCCTGGCTGGTCATTCAATAGAAGATTTGTGCTAAAGGAGACAAGGTTTTAACGGGTGTTGGACAATCGCTCCATTTCTCAATATTTATATTTTCTTGTTTTGGTCTCAAAAATATCCAAATATAATATCATTTTTCTGTTTGACAGAGTGAGAGTAAAACAGAAGTATACAAAGCTGTGTGGCCTCCGAAACTCAAGGAAAGCCAGTGATATAACTGAGGATGTGGGAGGCGAGTGGGTGGGTGTGGGGTGAAGGGGAGCCCATCCAATTTAGAAAATCACAACTTCTTTTCTAAAGTCAGCATTTCAAATTTGTGCGTGTCCCCTCTCATTTAATGCATCATTTTGTGAAGTGATAAATTTGTGAATTAGACATACATCCTTTTTGCTTTTAAGATAGTGGTTCTCTAAAGTGAGGCAGTACTGTGGAGGATTTAAGAGTGTTTGGCCGTGTCAAACATTAAAACCCACAGGGAGAGCATCAGCACAATTAGAGTTGGGTGAAGGGGGGAAAAAAATCCACAGACAAAATCAGGATCTTAAGAGCAGCATCGTTATTCGTCTGTACAGTAACGTGGTTATCTGTCGCGGGTGATCCTTTTAAACGCTTCGTTTGCAGGGATAAAAGCAGAGCAGAGGAAATAAACTTAGTTCTGCCTCCAATCTGCAAATCCTTGGTGGTCATGGAAGATGATCCCAATTTGCTTCTGAGCAGTGCTGTCAGATCTCACAATAATAAATAATTTAAGACTTTAAGCACCAATTATGTTTCATAAATGTGGAAAGCCTTCAGACCACTGCTTGCTGTCGACACTGAGGATCCTGTAAAAATATACCCTTCTGTACTTGTGTCACACTCTATGAGGGTGAAAGGAGAATTAGGTCTTATGTCAAGTGCATTTCAAGGACCTGTGCTTTTAGCTTAATCAATAAAGAAACTATATAAAAACTGTTGAATACAAATCAGCCGTTATTGAGGAAATGTTTTGTCTTTTGTTTGAACCAAGTATGCTACAAGTCTCCAGTCTTCCTTTAAGGCAGTGGTGGGCAAACTAAGGCCCGGGGGCCACATGTGGCTCATTGGGCCGCCAAGCATTTACTAATAGTTTATTGATAATTAAACATTGCATATATTTTTACTTTTCCATAAATACGTAGTTTGGTTTGGTTTAGTTTAGTTTATTGTAGTTTAATTTAGTTTATTTGTGAAGGAAAAAAGAGAAAACATTCTGCAGTGATCAGTTGATTTTTCTATACAACATGCTCCAAACGGTAATCGTCTCTACTCACAGCTAGAGTGAGTTTTAGAACAAACTGTAAAGAGTGGAACTAAAACTGGGGAGGGGCAGCTGTGACTGTGGTGTTGAATACAGGGTTTATTGCACACATTGTTTTGCCTATATTATTACTATATATTAAACTAATGTGTTTTTATTGAGCCTCAGTGAGTTCACCATGTTGGCCCAGCCCTCCACAAGAGTCCCAGTTCTACTAAGGCCCTTGAGGAAAAAGGCATGTATAGTTGGTCAGGTGATAGATACTTTATTCAAGTGAGGTGAGGCTCTGAAATGAGAATAATTACACAATTGTGACAATTAGAACATTGGAAATGACTCTTAATTGCTAAAACATAGTTTTACAGTGTAGAAATCATCATGAGCTTATTATAAAATGCCTGTGGAACAATTACTGTTTTTTCAATACAAACAAATGCAAATGAAGCTGTTAAATGTTTATTTTGAGGCTGCTGATTGAAACAAAATTGAAGCTTCATACAGAGACCAATATTAAAAGGGGAGGGGAAGGTATTTACAGAGAAGAGTCAGTGTGTCCATTTGGGCCAGGTTTGTGAATGTGAGCATTGAAGGGCCAAGACCACGGACAGGCAGGAGCCTCTGGTCACCACAGTTTGAACATGCTGTTTGCTCCTCTCCTGTATGGCTATCATAATGTTTGCTTAATGGCAGGTATTAAATAGAAGCAAACATCGTGATATGTGGAACATTACTAAGTGTGCATTTGGCTTATGTGCTATGTTTCATGAGGCAAAATATGAATAAAAACATGCATGTAATGTAAATAAAACCGTGGATTGATACAAACCCTAATCATGATTAAAACCATAACTTTGTTGTGCATTGGGGCAGAAAAAAGAAGTACATCAGTGGGATTTGCTTTTTTTGCCCTCATTTGGGACAGAGATTGATTCTTAAATGACATTTTTTTTGATAAAGACAGACAGGAAACAGGGGGAGAGATTGAGAAAGGGGGGAAATAAATGGAGCAAATGCACCTGAGAATTGAATTGAAATCAAACCAGCGTTGCTCACTAATGTGGTATGCGCTCTTCCAGGTAAGTCCCATTCTGTAATAACATTTTTAAAGTAAAACCCATTAGTGTGGACATGGCCTTAACAGAAAACATAGAAAAAAGTAATTTTGCAACATATACAGTGAAGATAAGATGTGTTGTACGGCCTTATGGCAGTAGGGACAAATGTTCTCCTTTAATGCATGTCCTTCTAAGTGAGTTATTTTTTTTTTAGACATTCATCAACTTTTCTTGTAAACTAGCACAAATAGCATTGAGTTGCAAATCTATGGCTGTTAACCAACTACAGACATGGACACTGAATGAAAAACCAGGGACATGATAAAACACCAGCATTCCCAAAGATTTTACTCTCCATTGTTTCCTTCATGGCCAATAGGATCTGTGTCTGTGCTTTGTCATTAGTGTTTGCACATGTGTTCTTGTTGTAAATAAAAGAGACAGCAGTGGCATTATAAGTAAAGACATTCTGACAGAATCTTTTAAAGTTAACAGAACATATAATTTATCCACTAAAATGTTAGCCCAGAGCTGGGGGTTAGTCATGTGGTGCTCAGAGCTGTTTGTACTGAGTTGTGGTAGAGGCTGAAATAAGCTTATTATCAAATTTGACTCTGAAATTGCTTCATGTCTTGGTTGCATAAAATCTCTTGTCTCTTCTAGGAACAAGGCCAGTAATGCTGAGTGGCAAGTACTCTAGATCAGCGCCAGAGTCCAGTTTGTTGCCAAGGTGATGATGTTGTGGCATTCAACTGTCAACTGACTGGATAACCACTGTCATTAACAAAGACATTCAACAAAACCAGATGCTGCTTGCAATTAGGAGTCAGAAGTTAGATTCCTGTTAACAGTCAAGAGCGGAAGAACAACAGCCGCCGAGGGACAACAGGGCTGTGTAAGAGAAACATCCATAGATGGAAAGAAATACTGATGTTGTCGGAACTGGTCTTCATAGATTCACTGAAAAATCTACAATAATGTCAATTTGAATATGACATTTTAAACAAAGAGGATATAATTTTGTAATTAGTGCCAGTAAGACTTGTCTTTGGAACATGCTAACCTCTGTCTCTTGAATAGAGAGTCATTTCATGTCCTTGTGTAAAAGTATACCCTATTGTTTGAGAATTAAGCACAGCATATGGGCCTGTAATCATACCTCTACAATGGTGGGTTTTCAGAAAAGGAACAGAAATAGCACAAGTAGTCTGGTTGTGCACTGAACTACAAAGCTTTTAATAGGCTGACAGACTGTAAAATGGCACAGAACAGAGAATAGAAAGTTTTATTGCATGTGGATTGGAGGAGGCTATTGACATTGTCCAGGAACTTCCTTTTTTGCACTTTGTGAACATGGGTACAGGCCTTACTAAAATGTAGTTTTTGGTGAGAGAAAATTTGTGATAAAGGGGAACCAAAAGGCATTGAATTAGTAACAGAAACAGGACCATGTAAGTATGGTTGTACTATGATGATCAGTCTTGTCTTGCAGCCCTGTAGAGCTTATACACCAGTTTCATGAGAGAGCCACCTGGCGTGCTGCCTAAATACTCAGAAAATAGAGAGAATAATATCATTATATCATATACAATTCAGGGAAATCCCAGTGGTGTGCTGTCTGCATAAGCAGCTGTCTGAGGAGACAGTAATCAGGCACACATTTTTGTGTATGTGCAAGTAAAGAAGCATGCGACAAAGCAGTTCGTGTGCGCCTATCCACTTGAGTGTTGTCAATGACTTTGGCTTTATGGCAGGCTCCCGGGCAGTGCTTTACCTGGGACCTAATCAGTCAGTGAGGCTCACTACCTCTGGGGACATCCCAGCTGGAGGGGTCTGGTGTGTGTGTGTCTGTGTGTGAGAAAACGAGAGACAGAGAGAGTGGAGGTAGGAGTGTAAAGGGGTGCAGACGCTTGTGCGGAACAGAATGGCCTTCTGGGAACAAGTTGAACCCCGCCTTTTCTGTTTCAGTGCCCACGGCTCTCTCCGACTGGCCACATTCAAGGTGATCTTCTCCATAGGTGCACACAGACACAGATATACACATAAAGTGTAGAGATAATACAATATCACACAATTGTAATGAGTCAAAAGATTACTCAGATATTTTTGTTTTGTTTTATATAAAAAAAAGAGAAAGAGACCAAGCCAAGTTATAAGTAGCTTTAATGCAAATAAATAGGTCTTATCTCAGTTAGTAGGTGCTTGTACATATCAATAACAAAGGACATGTTTTTGTTGAAACTGCAAGCAGGCATAAGGTCCAAACTGCGTTTACAAGTATGGTGGGCATTGTCAGGAGCTGAGAGCACTATACCCAGCCAGGCCGTGGTCTTATTCACTGGGGGGAGACTTTCTACGTTAGCCACAGTAAGCCCCTGGGCTTCAGTCCCAAGGGTGAGCCTGGGTTCAGGAAAGAAACCACTCACCAGGCAACTGCCAGTCCACAACCCTCTAAATGGCCGACCTCCACCTGGAGAATCATTTTACATGGTGAAAAAAAGTCATTGAGGTTGAGAGAAGGAGGCCCGGGTGAAGAAAGACAGTGAGGTGGAGAAAAAACATTGAAGGTTGCCATGACGAGGAAGCGATGTAATAAAACATAAACAGAAGCGGTAGGCACCATGTCACCAGCAGTGAGAGCTGTGACAGTTTCCTTGGCATGCCGGCATGGCACCCCTTGTTGCAAAGTCTAGAGGACAGGAATTTTACTCTCTGCTTTTCTTCTTCCTATAAAATACAATCAATGAATTTCCATTTTTATTTAAAATGTTCATTATGTTTTGCTACTTTCAACTAATCATCCATAGTTATGGTCTGCTGGCTGTGGCAGGAAGACCACCTGTGGCCAGACCGACTCTGACCTTCATCTATAGTATGTGGCAGGCTGTGGGGGTGGGGGTGGGGGGATATACGGTAAGATGTTTATTTATTTATTTTTCATTTATGCAGCATATTGTTTCAAAGTGTGTGTCATGTTTGCATGTGTAATGTGCGTATGTAAATTCAATTTCCTTTGTAGATCACATATTTCCATCAAGTCTGTCCTCACAGCAGACAGATGGGCCCGCGGGATAATGTTGGAAAGACAATAAGTGCTGAAGACGAGCTGACATAATGTAGAGGACCTGGCAAAGGAGAGCCCTCTACAGTATTTGTAATGGGGAAAACAAAGATGATATAAGATTTATTGAACCACCGCAGCAGAGCAAATGAACAACAAATGAACAGAGCTCAGTGAAGGATAAAATAACACAGTAGAGAGGAGGCGTCCACAAACAGCAGTAAAAGCATTCCTGTATCGATCTGAAGCAGTGAGCATGCCAGCTATACTGCTACCTTCCTCTTTCCAGGAAGACTCTGCATATACAGGATAGACCTTAAGGCATTTTGTTGTGCCCTGTTTGTGTGGAGGTAAATGTTCTGTAGATCTCCTACAGGATTAAAATTTAATATTTAATGGTGTTATCCAACTTTAAGAAATCTGTATTTGCAAGATGCCACTCTAAGCATTTTCTCCATCATGAATATCTACAACTGGTTAGGTCTGGATAGTATTGGTTCTCGGAGGGTAATTGTGATTGCATATTAATTAAGTGGAATAGCTTTGAAATGTCACAGAGCACAGTGACTCAGTGAACCACCAGGAATGTATGACAGCACGTCTCCTCTGGTGAAGACAGGACATCCCTAGCACTGAGGAAGAGGGTCAAGGCTAAAATATTTATATTTTATATTGACTTTATTACAATCCACATACACATATACAGAAACGTCATGGAAAGGCCTGTTGGGTTGGTTGGTTGGTGTGCTGCAAAGCTAAAGCAAGGACAGTAAAACTATTGTGCTGTAAATGTGTGGATAATCTGATTTGCAGTCAGAAAAAAAAAAAGTGTGTATAACAGTGTTGTGTCTGCTTCTTAAAGAGGCACTTTGCAGGATTTTCACCTAAACACAACAGCTTTGGAGTCATTGTGATGAGTTAATGGCTCATTTTGTGGTGGATGGGGTCTGTCCCCAGCGCCTCTTAGCGGAAAAAAACAGCCATGCAAGAATTGGCCGGAGACCAACCAGCGACCCGCCGTCCCTTCGAGTCAAAAAGTCTCGTGGGAGTCTCGGGTCTCACGAGAAACAAATTACTTAACGACACTACACACATAAAGACCTGCCCCAGTCAGTCTCAGACATTGATCATGGCAGAGCCGGTGAAAAAGAAGCAAAAGCAGAGGAAACCGTTGCTCATGGTCAAACAGGAGGAAAAGAGGCGGGCAGGGAGACGCTCAACGGCACTGAGCTTTTACAAGTGTTTTTAACATTACATTGAAGCTGTAGGGGGAGCTTTGTAAGGAAAGTCCGAATGAAAACAGCAAAGAAACTGCCAGACCTGCAAAGTGCCGCTTCAGTGAATGATTACAAGATGTTTCAGAATCCAAAAAGGCCTGAGGTGGTTTCAGTTGATGCTCATTGTCGTTTATTTGTATAAAGTAAAAAAGGATTTGTCGGAAATGTATTTATTTTATAATTTAGAGAGAAGACCAAAGCAAAATAAGGAGTGTACTTAAAAAATGCATTCTGGTTTCTGATTCTGTCATTTTGGGCACATTGTCAGTGCTTTTATTCACCTCAGGCATACCCTCTTCTGCAAACACACGTTAATAGCTAATTAATTGATAACATACAGTCTTTTCTGTACTAGTATATACTGTTTCAAATTGTACTCCTTCAAATTTCAAACTACAGATCTATTTAAAATGCCTAAATAAATATGTCACATAATAAATGTCTGATTAAGCCTTAATAAATGTTTAAGAAAGCAGGGAGAGTGAGTAAGTATTTTGACTATTACACAGTGTCATGTCCTGTTTTAAATTTAACATAAAACATAAAAGCCATAATGATTTAAATAAATTTTATCGGAATTTGAAAATGGAAAAAACATTCTGGAACTGTTAATATAACCTGAATTTATAATATAACCATTTAACACTCAAATCAGTGCTTTATCATAAAAAGTAAAGCAGGTGTCTGTCTCTGCGGAATCCTTGGCACAGAGAGTTCCCGTGACAGTGTCGAGGTCCACCTTGAACTCAGTACCCACTGCCCCATAAGAAATATACACAAAGATAGTCTGTACAGTTTCAAGGTTCCCTAAAATCACAACTTTCCTTGATTTGACCCACACTGGTAGATCTAAAATCCATCTCAATAGATACGGGTCAAATTTGACCTGAAACAGCCTCAGTGTACAAATATTTGTTATTTTTTATTAACTTCTCTTTCCTCAAACCTAAATCAGAAATATTATTGCCAGCGTTATGGAACAGAAGAACAGGTTGGTTTCTTTTATAATGAAATGGACAGAGCATTGTATGTGCACATAGCCCATGATGCAAAAAATTGTACACACCGTAAACACATGTTAAACTTATGTGGGTCATGGCATCATATTGCACATACTTCTCTATACTTCTCTATACTACTCTTTTAACATCCCAAAAAGAAAAGTAGGTTTAAAAGTAAGTTTGAATCAACAATATCTACTGTATTACTGCATCTGTGCATTATGCAGTACCATTTTAAAACATCTTGTTGTTTCACCTCGCCTAGTGTTTGGTATGTTTAACACTGTAAACAGATGTTATTGCTATACAGGAATAAAGTTTGTGCTTCCCAAAAGCCACAGTGGAACAGAAAGAATCAGACTCAGCACTGTTCCTACCTGTGCTTTACACCCGGCACGCACACATGCCACACACAGACACACACGGCGAGCCGAGAACACAGCCCCAGCACGGTGGCACAAACAAACACACTAAAAATACAAACTACGCATATCCAAACACTCTCACTCCTTAATGAGCTAGCACTTTTAAGAACAGACTCCGCCACAACTCCGATACCACACACTGATACCTTGAGGAGAAAGTCGCTATCGGAAGAGACGAGGCAGGAGAAGAAAAGCGGCACACTGGGATATGAAAGAAGGGAGAGAGCAGAGGAAATGATTGAGAGAGAGGAAGGTGAGAGGAAAAATCAAAAAAGTGCCTGGAGAGAGGGAGGAGGAGGAGAGCAGGAAGAGGGAAAATGTTGCACCTCGCTCCTCATATCTCTTAGGAAGATGATAGAAGGGATAGGGATGGTGGGGGGAGTTGAGGGCGTCTGGGTGAAGGGGGTGGGGTGGTGTGCTGTCGCTCTCGGCAAACAAGAGGGTGAGTAAATAGACTCTTGGGTGTAAAGGGTGGTGAAGGTATGTGAGGCGAAGGGGGTGAAGAGGGGATGCACAGATGCCGATGTGCTGTGGGGGAATTCGGAGGTTAGGGCTCTTTCCAGAGACCCAGGCCCCTATGTACTTTTGTATGTACCATTGGGGACCATTTGGGGCTATGTTGGCCTCCTTCAGAAACACATACTTTTGGCTTTTATTTCAGACCATACTAATGACTTTTACCTTGTTTTTCTTTTGGATTGTTTCGTGACACTGAGATTGGAAAACATCAGTTAAGTTAAACTTCAAAAAAGTTTTTATTTAAGATAAAATAAGACAACCTTTGTTTGTCTCAAATAATATTGCATTTTCGCAACAGCAGAAGTGAGAGTTAATAACTAGCCTCACTGAAGAAAAGTTTTAAAGTAAAAGCATCTGGACTCAGTTTTCAGGGTGAAGATGTTTTGTTTCTAATTCCAAGAGACTTATCTCTTGGAATTAGAGACAAAACGTCTTCTCCTTAAAAACTGAGTCCAGATGCTTTTACTTAAAACTTTTCTTCAAGATATCCTGGATGACTGAGAACCTTCAAAAACTAACCTCACTGTTTTTATAATCATAACCAGAATGCTTGGGTCTGAAATTGACCACATCTGACCAACCTTAAATGCTCAATATCAAGTATTTGTAAAGAAAACAACCGCCACTAACACTTCACTGTCCCCTATTAGTGCTCCCAGAGTTGTGCTAAGTGCATTTCCCTGGCAGAAGCTGTGTCCTTAGCTGCATATTTTTAATACTTATGGCATTCAGCATCTCCTAAGAAGTGTTTACTGCATGCTGGACTATTATTTTTTTTTATTGTATATTTAACCAAACAGCAACATTTGGAGAATATCAGGATGCAAACAAAATCTTAAATATAATACTATATATTACTTAATCTGCAGAGTCTTGGCTTGTATATCCAGCACAAGCTTACTCTCATGCTTCCTCTACCCAACATGTTTCAAGTCACACTTGAGGCAAAAATGTTTAATAATGGCAGTTTATCCTGAAGTAGGGTAGTCAGAGTTCCATCAACAGACCAAGATTACTTTGTTTTATACTCTTAAGGAGTTTGGCGTACTTGAGACACGCACCTTCCCTGTTCCGTCTATTCCCCATCCTGGTGCACTCCTCCCTGCTGTCTTCTTCAAACATCCTTAACAACCCTCTTCTCCATTCTCCCCAGCCCTGCAGGCCTTAACCTAGCTCTCATCTGCCTACCCCTTAACTTAAACCACCCCCCATCACCAATACAACCAGCAGAAGCCTTGCCATTCCCCTTCCCCCTTCTCTTTCCACCCTACTGTCTGTCTCTCCCCCTTCTCGCCTCCTATCATATCCCCCCGGGTCTGTGCAATGCTGTTCGACTGATGAGGGGGGAGGATATCGCTGGCGGTGTTTTGATCCTATGAAAGCTGATATCCAGAACAGAGCCGTCGATCCCGCCACTGGGCACCCTGGCATTTGAACGACATGGCTCCATGTAAAGCCTCAGTGCAAGGGGCTGTTCCCCTATAGGCTACCGTTTGAGAACACTAAGTCTAGACAGGTGCAGTGCTGGGATAGAACCATCCTACCTGAAAGTTTGTATGAAGAACACATAAACCTACTAAATTACCTCTAATGGTGATTACATATTACACGGCCTTTTGTTATCAAGCCAGTAATCTTATATAAAACTTTGAACTGGTCAAATAAACATTAAAATCCAAATACATAACGAGTGGCATGCGTCTGTTAACTCACTGTAAAAAACATAAAATAAAACTGAAACAGCTTCAACAGTATGGGATTCAGCAGACAGGTGGGTGTCAAAGAGTAGGCAATAATACTTCTCTGATTCTCTCATGGAATCATTATCAGTCATTGTAGTTATAGTCTGGGATCACTTCTGCATTTCTCCTTGCCACCCAATAGCTGAACTCTGAGTCATGACATAAAAGATGATTCCAGCTTTTTTAATGTTATGTTTTACTTAATCTGATTATAAAGGCCTGTTTTTTTTGCCCTGAAATGTCCTTAACACTGTGCAAATTGTGCAACTTTGAAATGCAATGGTAACCCAGGAATGCGCCGTCTGCTAATTACAGAAAACTCCATGAAGAACAGGGCGCCTTCAGCCAGGTCACTTTTTGTTTATTGCGCGGACAGGTGGTTTAATATTTTTGCATTACAAGAAAATAGGCAATTGTTATTGTACTGAAGAAATGTTAAAGAAAGACTCCTGACCAGCAATTCCAGGAACTATGTCTTGGGAAATAAGTGTGCATCAGGATAAGTTATTATAGCATCATGAACAAAGAATATGACAAGCTTTTTAATTTACTCTAAACTAACTGAGCACTGAACCAAAACAAACTCAGCGCAATGACACTCAATAATTATAAAGTAAGAGTGTAAAATTCATCTTTCAAACGACTTCTATAAGTGTCTTTGGTTACATCAAAGCAATTGTGAAGAAAATAAACAATTAGCCATGGACTGGGAATATGTTCATAAATAATGGATACTTTTTTTCTCTTAGAAAATCAGTTCTGCAATGTGTAACCTTATATAGATCTAAAAGTACCCTGCTGTGAATTGACACACAAGACATTAGCCTTTCCCCTACAGGCCACCCAAAGGCAGAACTAAAAGAATGCCAATGGCGTGTGTAAATAAGCAAACAACTATTAAAACTTGGCCACACATGTTAAAAAGAAATAAAGGCCAAGTAAATAAGGGTTCTAATTCAAAGTCTTTCATGTATTGTTGTTCCCGCCACTTTAAGATTTTTATAATCAGTGCAAAGTAGAACATGCACACACCTCTGATCTGCTTTTACAGCAGGTTGTCATAGTGTTAAGAGAGAGATGGGGGTGGAGGGGGGTTGGGGGAAAGAAGAGCAACGAGGAAAAAAAACTTTCCCGGCTGTCCATCACAGAGCTATCAGAGTACTATCTTTGCCAGACGCCTACTATCCTCAGCAGTGATACTGAGACGGCATCCAGGACCTCAGGACGCCACAGGAAACGCAGCAGGACACCAAGAGAGGTGTGACAACGTCAGTGCATGCAGCGCACATGAACATTACAGTACATGCACGCCCACACAATGGATGCACATATTCACACACAAAGACGAGCTCTGACACCATCTGATATTGCAAAACTGTCACACCCACACAACACAGACGCTAGGAAAAATGCAACACATAGCAATTAATTGTATTTGAAGGAAAATAATAACATATAGAAAGCTAAAATGTACGTAAAATCTGTGTTAAAAAATAAAAAAAAAGTTTTTTGGTCATATGTGATCTATTACAAAAGGGAACACAATAATATGTAGTGTAAATGAAACATAAAGCTATTAAAGGACAGAGAAATCCAAATCCTTTCAAGCTGCTGCCTCAATACACACATACAAAAGGAAAAAAAAAGAAAATTCATAGAAGGGGAGTCCAAAAATCACTCGGAAAAAGAACAGCTTGTGCATGTTGTTCAATATTTGGAAGACTTGGTGACTGTCTGCTCAAATATTGCCCCGTGGCTGTTGGGCTAGAGTGAGAAACAGAGTGGCAGTGAGACTGACAGTGAGATCTCTGTCAGTAGCCAACGTTCTATTTATCCGTCTGTCTGTCTGTCTGTTTATCTGACTGTCAAATTATCCTTCTCAGCAAACAGCTCACCATGAGTTGAGGGTAAATAACGTGGTCAGTGTTGGTCACGTGAGCCTGCTGCTTTTCAACTTTTTTTTGGTCAGACGAGCAGTCGCACAGGCTTTAAAAGTTGTAAATAAAGGTCCCTATAAGCTAAAATTGTAGAATGATTTTGTATTATTTTTGGTTATATGGTTTGCTTAAACAAAACATACAGGCTTGCGTTCAAAATGTAAATTGTGCGCAAACTTGACAATGCAAATAGATAATGTAAACAATGGCTTATTCAACCACAGTTTTAAGTCTTTAGTAAAGTTTGCTTAATATGTCAAAACTTTTGTTATTAATAGCTTTTCTAATATTTTAAAAAGAATTACCGACTGGAGAAAAAAAAAGTGACAAAAGTGAAAGAAAAGTGATGTGTGTCTGAGGATAATTTTTCTGTACTGGTGATGGTTATAAATAATACTGTAATTTTTTGTGTTTATAACCATTAATTGAGCAATTTTCTTACCCTTACATCGATGTAATTTTCTTGCTTGGTCCACTCTACTGAAGTTGAACCAAGCTGGTGTATGTTTCTATAAGCTGTGTTTAGTCTCACCTGAACATTGTGGTACTGTTAGCCTCCTATTTTACGTTAAGCTACATAAATAACATGTTTTACAGGTTGGTCTGTGAGTGACAGAAGCTTTCATTAACATCAGATCATCCGGGATGAAAATATCCTCTTCCCAATTCCATGCGGATTTCACAGCAAATATACAGTGCTCAGACATAAACAGACATATTAGGGTATAAATTCCTGAATATGATTATCATTTGTCTTCATGATCTCTCTCAACATCAAATAACATTGCAGATCTCTCTCATGTCAGCTTTTGAGATAAATACTTGCACTCAGTGATTGAATCCAATTTAAATGCACACAAAAGATCAACAAAGATTTTTAACACAAATGATTTAAAGATGGGGTAAGCTATATTTTTTAAGATTGGTCAGAATTGCAGAGAGTTAAGAAATGTGCCTGTGTGCACTGGCTTAAGTGCTTTATATAATGTATATTTCAAGTATTTCTCTCTGCTGTGTAAAGTAACAGTATGGCATTCATAAAAAGACAAACATCTGCATTTTAAGGTCATTGTAGAAACAAGGGTTTCATTCATATTTTGAGTCTTCTTTTTAGAAAAGTTAATAATGCAATGTAACTGTCAAATCCTGTCCAATTGTTTCTATTGAATAAGTCTGCTATAAAAATGAAAATGTATGAAACTCTTGAAAAATGCATAAAGAGATTGACTTGAATGATACAAGACAATACTTTCAGGCAAGAGCTAATATCCAACCGAGAGCCTAGCTGAGATTTCACAGCAGGACATGGCTGCTAATATCCATGAACAATATCTTTTTGAACTGTGATTGCAGCAATACAAAGAATTTCATTGTGCATGCAATAAGGTGCTATAATATGGCTGTCAATAGACAAAGACAAATTTCGGCACCAAATTCCTCAGTTCTGTGTAGAAGTTGCTGAAAATTACAGCAGATGATACTTCACTTGAGGCATTATCAACTAAATGACATACTCTGTCCCAGTAACAGACAACGACACTGGTCACAAGAGGGGAACACAAAAAAGGCATGGTTAAATTGTAGGATACATGTCTTTAGCTGAAGACTGGATGCCACACAGAACACATGCCAGTGTGTTTGAAAAGGGCAGATAGACTAGCATCCAACCACTTCAGAGGAATGAGCAGGATGTTTGGACATAGCTCTGTACTTCACAAACACCACTGGTGCCTCAACCCGTCAACTGCTAATATGCAATATTGCACTGGCCCAAAACAAAATATATGGATGTGTATGTGCTGTACATCTACGTCTATTTCCATCAACACACCACTGTTTACCTGTCAGACTAGGACTGGGACTTGTCTGTCAGTGTCTGGACATGATTAGGAAAACACTGGTATAGATTATGATTTGTATGTGTTGATCTGTCTGTGTCTGTGTGTGATATGTGTCTCCATAGGTTTATTTAGTGTATGGGTGTACATGATGGAGGAGGAGAAAGGTGGCGTGTGGAAAACTAGCATTGCCTGGAGCTGCAGCAGTCTGGGCCTGTGTGGCTGCCAAAGAAAACTGTGGTCGGAAGAGTCTGCTAATAGAGCATGAGGCATGTCACCTGAAACTAGAATCATCTGAAACTCTAAAACCACAGCAGGCAGGCATCTCTGTAGTGCTCTTTTAAAGGTCTGATGGAGGCTCTGGGTGCGTGCCACCGTACCACCAGGGTCCTACTATTAGCAAGGCCTCTTCCGTTCGCGTGCCCAGCTGCACCATGGGACACCCCATCCTATTAGATACGTTATTAACGTCTGTTCCAACGTCTGAGCTCACCTTACCACAGTTTCCCCAGCAAGAGTCATCATGCCATGTTAGAGAGAGCGAGAGCTCAATAGTTACATAACCTCAGATTATGCTATGCATTTATGTCACATACTCACCTGATTATAGGAGCTTGTGTCAAATGTCAGTTTTTCTTCATTTTTGTACTTATTTATCTTGTGGTTTACTTTGTGCACAGTTTTAATTTTGTGACAGGAACAATGAGGCCTTTGATTAAAAGCTGTAGCTGTAATGATATTCACATTATCATTACTTTCCATTCTAATTATCTTTTACTTTGACCTTTTGGTACACCCATAGAGTTCTCATCTCTATGGGCCCATAAGTTTGTTTTAGGTCCTGAGCTAAATTATTTTGTGGTAATTTGTGGCAACACAAAAACCCACTGCAACGCTCCAACTTTCAGTGTTGGGCAGTTTTTTGTAGTGTAAGACTCAATATCAGAACTTGATATAAACAGGCTTTATTATTGTTGGGTCATCAAGTTTAGACATTTGGTCAAGAGAACAGGCCATTTACTTTAGCCTCTCTGTATCAACTTGTAGAAATTGCACCTCTCTAGGCAAAGCTTCTCAGAGGTGAGAATGCACACATCACATCTTAGCACAGGTGCAATAAAATGTATCCCTGCTGCAACAGTAGCAATTTGGTGACAGGCTGTGGGTGGTGGGGAAGACGAATCGTGTCAATGGCGGCCATTAAAAAGGACCACACACTCTCCAGTCACTGGCGAGGCATGATGGATGATTATCTCAAGGTGTGACAGGTGCTGCATTGGTGGGGGAGCGATCGCTACCCTTCCCCTTACTGCCCCCCTCTTTCTGTCGTTCTCTGCCGCTCTGTGCGTATCTTGGTCAATGCTTTAACACCCCACTAACATGACTCTATTGACACACTCCAGATAGCGTCTGGTGGCTAATGAGTGTCTGAGTGCCTCTCTCTCTCTTACGCTTTCTTTCTTTCTGTCTGTTCCTCATCTCCCCGTTATCCCCTTTTCACTGTCAGAGCGCTGCAGTCTGGCCTAGCTCTCCGACAACGCCATTAGGGCTCTGCTTCTTTCTCGCCGCATATACCTGTACTTATTTATACATTTACTTTCCATATGAGGGTTTAGTTAATCAAGGTCACTTTTCAATGCAAATGCTCAAATTGTCCACATCAGTAAACGATTGAGCTGTCCTGTATTCAACCATCTCACAGTGGAATTCCCCAAGTGATAAAATACATTTTTTCTAATATGCATAAAATATTATTGCAATTTATCATAATAGCATATTGAATACAGGAGTCCATGAAATGAATACTCATATTTTCAGTTCAGTCGGCTCAGGCCTGACTGTCGACTGGACGCTGGCCATCTCCTCCTCCATGCTGCCAACAGTGGGCTCACAGTCTTTGGCCATGTGGCATTTTGCCTTGCTTATCTTCTTTTGCCAATGATCAAGACACGTTCACACAATCTTGCTAAAAGATTTGTGAATTTGTATTTGTGTTACACCCACGAACATAACTAACATCATGTCTACAACTAGATAATGGAGGGATTTAAAGTTGTCACGGTCAAGTTAGGCAATTCTTCCTGTTACGTTTTGTTTATGTTATCACTAACTTATTTTATGTCACAATAGAAATGACCCTTTGAAAAAATCAAGGCTAATCCCATTTTTATACAGTTGTGTGTTGTAAAACAAAAGTGTAATTGATTGTTCTTTTTACATGGGTCTCCAAATGTCATGTCAGTGATTGCATCCCAAATATCATGTTTATGTTTATGTTGTTGTCAATCTCAAGTTTAAAGTTAGCACCAAAATAGTCAAATAAATCTAACCTCTAATTATGGAGAAAATTTGAAATAATTGCAGTGCCCTCATTTGAAAAAAAAAGAAGTAAAAAGAAATATGAAAACAGCCAATTAACACGAAGAAAGGAATAAAAATAACACAAATAAATACAATACATTCATTAGTCAATGTTGAATAATGGCTTTTAAGAAAAAGAAAGTGTTAATCCCCAGACAATAAGATCCTTCTGATACCTTCATTAAAGGCTTCTTGCCTGCACTGTATGCTAATGAGATGTCTTAGTCATACTATCATTTGGAAAGAGAATATTAAAATTTCCATCTCCAGAGTTTTATGTTGAAGAAGTATTTTAGATTAAGGTTTGTCAACTACAGGCTTTTCTTTGAGGTCAGACAAGGCTATTGTTTAAAAAAAAAAAAAAAAAAAAAAAAAGCACTGGGATTCTAATACATAAGGCAGACCCGCTTTAGAGAGGTTTTGACTGTAATTTCTGTCAAAAACAATTATATTGGTCCAAAGGATAAACCTAAAACATACAGTATATCACATGTAACACTGGTAATAAGACGTAGGAGCGCTCTCAGTGGCTGGATTTAAGCCATGAGGACAGACTGTGAAATAAGCAGCCTCGTCCCTTTACTCCCCCACCCCGACCTTTCCCTCTGGGCTGATGGTATCTCCCGTCCTATATCAATTTCACTTTTACTGCCCAAATTTCCAGGCTCTGTGAAATGGTCCACATAGCGTAACAAATGGCGTGAGATAAAAGGGTTAAACTAATTGCAGTTAGATAGTAATAAAAGTGATTCTTTTTATTCTATGTCTACTACGCAAGAATGTCTGCCTTATATCCTCAATAATACCCAGGCTGATTAAAAATTTCCCTTGTCTGTTTCATTATAAAATAAAATGTAGCCCTTTAAGACATTATGCCATTGCCTATCTCGAAAGACTGAGAATTGGACATGCTCATTTTGAATCACTTACTATAGCATACTCAAAAAATACATGCCCACAACTATCTTTCTTATTCAGCAGTTAACAGTCTTATTGTGTTCTTGGGCTTTAAAACCAATTCTTCTGACAAGATATGACCAATCTACAGTCACAAATTGATTGATTTAGAAAGGAACAATATGCTGATGCAGCTTTGATTTTTCTAGACTCATTTATGTTTTATATTTTATTTGTTAAGAAGTGAAGTGTTGGTAAAAATATAGAACTGTCTCTGACAATAGACTAGTAGACACTGAACTGTTTCTGGCAAAATATAGGCATTGCATTATATATATAATTCTTTTTTTTTTTGACTGCTTATAGCTGTCTACATCAATAACACTCAAAGATTTTGTCGGCATTTATTTTAATCCACACTGTATCATGCTTATTTAGATTCTTTGTGAGTGACAGTAGGCCAGTTTTTATAGGTCTTGGGCAAAGAAAGCCAGCGCAACCTGCACTGCACATAGTGCCAACGTTGTCAATTTCTGTAATACTGGGCAAAAATCCATTATGTCAAAACTCATTTCCTGCTCGAGAAAACTAAACAGGACCTGTCTAAAGAGGGAAGAGAAAATGGTGAATATTGCACTTTGAAAAATTGATTCATCTTTCCAGACCACCTCTGAGTAATGAACTCGAGCGAGACATGACTGGGTGCTGTTTAGATAACACGCAGGTAGTACACAATGTCTGTACAGTACTCATTAGAGGTGATGAGAACAAAAATATAAAAAAAAACAAATTACATATGACCAATAAGTTATAGACATACTGCTCTCTACAAAAACTTTTTTTTCCTAATAAAGTGTATTTTCTTTTAAAATGATTAATGCATTGATGCTAAAGTTTTATCTACCCTTCTTTCCAGGAACAAAGCGTTGTCACATGTTTAATGTTTAAAGAACTTACCCACCTCAAATAAACTTTTCTATAGTTCCCCAAACAGAACTAATGACCTTGAAAGGAGAGCAAATTAGCAAACATACAGAGCCATCTGTGAGCCCCGCAGGCAGGAGAATTATTCCGTCTTTGCCAAGGTAGTGTAATGAAGCTCGTACATTTTACATGCAAATCTCTGCCTAATCTTACTTCTCTCCCTGCCAATGTCTGCACCAAATAAATATATAAAACCCAATTATGATTTAATTAATAGAAATCTACTGTTCCGTGGAATTGCTACTTTGGCTGGGTCGACTATGGTAGTTGGGTATATTAGTTGCACCGTTAAACCGCTATGTAGCTTCACGGTGAAGGCTCATCAGCCCTTGCTCTTCAAACAGGCCCCCAGGCAGAATGGGAGGCATCCTGAGGTCTAAGCACTGCAAATGCATCGACCCTTACATTCAAAGCGAGACGAACCGCTGGGATACTGCTGTCATCGCTGCTTCATTCTCCCTTCTTTTACCCGTCCATTCCCCTTTCTTTCTATTTTCTAGCACAAAAAGATATTCCCTCACCACAGTGACCTCCGGGGAGCACTTGTTTTACATCCCTAGAAGTGTGTATCAGCCCTTTCATTCTCTGTCAGGGTGAAGAAAGCAGACATGCTTCATTAACTTTCTCAATGGCAAGGTGTTATTAGAGCAGCCAAAATCCCAGAGACAGTACAGTTGCCTTTACCTCTTACCCTATCACACGGAGAGGACAGCAGACAGGCGGCCACACATTCTACCTTATTGCACACACAGCAATTTAAAACTTTTGCTTTACTCACAGACTGACGTACACTTCCTGTTCAGACTGTCTGTGTCAATCGGCGAGTCATTTACTCAATCATATGCCAGATAGGGTGCTATTCCAGACCTGTTTCCACTTTATATGAGTCAGTCAGACATTTGGTTCATCAACCAGGTTTTTTAATGACAGCTATGACTCAGATGAACATGTATGGAAGAATAGGAGCTCTGTATAAGCAACAAACACAAAGTTTATCCTTCTCTGGAATTAAGTGGCCCAAATCTGGCTGCTCCCTGATGATAGGATGTCCCTACCATGCCAGTCAAGTGTATACCCATACAAGGACATGGCTTTGTTCGTTCTGTCCTCCACCCTGCTCTGGACCGACCTCTATGCCCTTTACTCACTTTCTAAATGCCCTCACAGTAGGACAACTTACAACATAGTCCATGAAAACAAGCTTTCAATGTATAAACCAATGACATTTTGTTTGAGAGGATGTGAATTCTTCCCTGCCAGGTAAAATAATCTGTGACTTTAAAAGAAAGCGCATGTGCTGCTCGTGATATATCCGACTGTCTCTACTGGTAAATAGTGTGTACACTGTAAGACAAAGGTTTGCGTATTCCCCTCTTTTCTCTCACCCTGTGAATTTCCACCCTCCTCGACAGCATCTGTCATTCCCCCTCAGCTTTCCCTCTTTAACTCTCACTAGATGTCTAACCTGCCTTTTATTTCCCCTTTCTTTCACCTCCTCCTCCATCTCTTCCTTCTGTCTCAAGTGAAGGGATCCGGTGACTGATTCCGACTGATTTTCCCAGGACTGTGTGGATTGCAAAGCAGCTATCGGGGCCTTTCAATCTTGCTGTGCACTGTGGAGGGCGATAGCACATCCTAATGGGCCTGTTCTATCAGCAAGCGCCTGGTCCTTCCTCTGGAAGGAGACAAGGGTAGAGAGATTGTGTGTGTGTAAGACTGATCATTGTGACGCCTCCATCTGATAACACTGGAGAGGTCCCCTGTCAAATGATACAGCACAGGCTCCTGTCTTTCTCTTTGTGTTTGGATTTTGGGTTCCTATATGTCCTCTATACCTTCTATAGTGCCATAGTTATTTTCTTAATGATGCCTACACAAATACAGTCATCTGAACAAGATCCATAAATAAAATAAAAAATAAATACTTGGGTGTTTAGTAGTGCGCACTCCTGCCTCATAGCACTGGGTACAACAGCATCCTCTCATTGTTCAAAGACTCTAAAGGTAAATTGAAAGTGTTTGAGACAACTAACTGCGATAACGCCAATTTACAGAGAACTCGCATCATGCCAAAAGCATATGAGATAGATTTCAGCTCCCAGTAATTCATAAAGGTTAAGAAGTGGACAGTGAATGAATGGACTCTTGAATTTATATTTTATTTTTTTATTTGACAGAAACAGCACACAATATATATATATATATATATATATATATATATATATATATATATATATATATATATATATATACTGTACAAATCATAAATAGCTAAAAACAAGTTTTGTAAAATCTGTTACAAATCTAATCTGTCAAATGAAATACATAGAATATTAATATATTTATTTTTCGGATATGTCCATATACATAATATAATGTGCTTCTGTATTTATAGTTATTTTGTGACAAAATACAAGAAAGGTTATTTGTGGAAATAATGAAATGCAACATAACTTCTGCATGTGACGTGAAGTTCTATGCTCCAAATAATAATATTAATAATAATAATAAATAACAATTTGTATCCCCTTCAGAACACACAGACAGATACTTATCCCCCATAAACACCTTCCACCCACACTTTCAGTTCTCACTTTGCAGCAATTATTAGGAGCTAACAGATTTGCAGTGTTGTCATTCGGTGATCCAATTACTAGGATCTCCATTAGCAATTAACTTCTAGCTAAAAATAACAATAATGCCAATTACATGCACACTTAATCACATAATCAGCATATTCTGTCACTACACACTTATTGTGATTACCTCTATGTTTCATGAATTGCCTTGCCAGAGGGACGAGAGCATACATCAATGACAATTTTGATTACACGAGAAATACAAATGCTACATCGTATGCAGGGATAATAAGTGGGCCAGAGAGGACATTCTCTGGTTTCTAAATTGATTTTTGTGGATGACAAAAGCAGATGGGTTTGTTTTTTGTAAGTGGATGGACTGTAAATTAATTGTGAGTACTAAGCTCACAAATGCTCATAAACAATCTAGCAATATTTTCCCATTTCTCTGATTAGTATAAGCTACTAACATTCTATTCAGAAAATGGAGCTGTATTCTTGTGTTGAATTTTGAAGGAAAATTATTCGAAGAATGACTTCCATGATGATTCTAACAAAAAAAATCCATGGAAATTGAATAATGACTATATGGCCAGATTACATTGAACAAAATTGCAGTGTGTCATAAAGGTTGAAAAATGCAATACATTTTACACAAAAACCTTTGATTCAAGGTTTATAAATTTCCCAGTCACTTCCCAGCATTTTACATCCCTGTCGTGTGTGGTGCTTCCTCACAAGAATTGTTGGTGGTCTGTTGAAAGGACACTGTGTAAATCTCAATGTGGTCTTTTTATGCAAAGGTCTTGCTAAGTTGCATGTGTTGTCTTTAGGACTTCTTTTTCTCTCTGTAACCTTTGTTGGTGTCAATTATTCAACCTAAAATTATTACCACTCTTCACAACAAAGGCCTGTATCACTTTGTGGCCCTTTGCCACCCATGTGTGTAATAATTACACACACAGTATACAGTTACAGTATACAGTACACTATACAGTTACTTAGCATGTAGAGTGGAAATGACTGCAAAACCAGTGGCTGAGCGATTCTGATATGGAAGTGAAAGCTGGCTTCTTTGAATATTTAATCATTCTTTGTATTCAGATGCTGTTGTCTCCTGTTGTTTAACTTTTAGATTTCAACAGAGATTCATGACTGGTTTTATTCCTGCTGGAGCATCTATTTTCAAATATGTACTTTCACATTTTCTTGACAATATACTGAGCACACTATACTGTGCGTTCTAAAACTAACTGCAGTTTGAGCTGACACTTGCTTTTTAAAGTTAATTGACCAACTGTCCATTCACTGTAGGTTTTCCCAGGTTCAGCTCTCTCTAACCATTTAAAACATACACACCTGGAACTAGGTAAATTGGAGACTCTAAATTGCTCATTGAAGTAAATGAGAATAATATGTCAGACCTGCAATGTCCAAATCCAAGCCAGAGAGGCCAGATGATTTGAAAGAGGAGTTAAGGAAGACATTTTTGTTAAAATGGAAAAAATCCTCACTTAACAGAAGAGGAGGCCTCATATACCACTTGCCAGCTATTAACAGTTTTTTTGAAACCAAAATCAAAACAGTTTCGCTATAGAAGGACATTAACGCCTGAAAGGTATGGAAGAAACATCCTGCCTTTATTCTAGAGCGTGCTACTTCAGTTTGAGAGCTTTTTCACTCACTCTCACACACAAAACTCTGCTCACACTCAGATTTACTCAGATCGCACTTGAAACTGTGTACTGCATTCAAAGTTATGCTATCGCGTTTAGAACCGCCCTTTCGCACTCATAATGTTTCTGCTCACTTGCAAAACATCTGCTTGCTGATTGTTTTGATGCAAGCAGAAACATTATGAGTCACACTGCCCTTTCAAGTTAATGACAGTGAAACAAGAACAGCTTTGTCCAAACAGAGTTAGTTTCATGTAAAACCCCTCCCTCTAGTGATATAAGCTCAGTTCTCGAATCAGTTGAACTCAGTTCCCTTGGACTAGGGATGAAACATCTTCACCTTGAAATGTCCAGATACCTTTGCTTTAACCTTTTCTTCATGATGTCCTGGAAGACACCTGCAATTTGGTGATTGTGCAGGATTTACATTGAATAAATGACCTTGTAGCTCCATATTAAGACTTGCCAGCAGCTACACAGGTCTATTTCAAGTTTATACGGATGACATCACAGTCCTGCAGGCCACTATTCCACAGCCTAAGCCTTCTATGTGGGTTGAGTAATGTGAGAACAGATGGATTCACTATAGACTAAATATTAAAATAAATATGGGCATATTAGACCTGTCTGTCATCATTCACATGCCCCATGTGTCTGTGTTTCCGTCTGATTCTAGCAATGTGTAGTTATGTGGCAAAAAGACTGTACATCTGTCTGTAAAGTATCTCTCGTCACTTGCTACTGTATGTGTCAGCAGCAGCAAGGCAGGCTCCCAGAGGGGATTGAGTGTGTGAGCCTTGTGTGTGCATAAAGTCTCGTGTCTGCAGTAATGACCAACAGGTGTGTGCTATTGTTAGCCGCTGCAATAGAGTCCTCTGACAGTACTAAAGGTGTATAGCCATACACGGCCAGTATCAGTGCATGTAAGTATGTGTAACATACGTAATTTTTTCAATATTACATTAAAATTTGTTTATTCATTTATTTATTCTTTTTCAACTGTTTAGTCCCGTTAGGGGTTGCAGTGACTGGAGCCCATCCCAGCAACTTTAGGTCTTAGGGGTTCACCCTGGATAATGGCCAGTTGGTCGCAGGGCTGACATTTAGAGATATTTATCCTGGAGACTTACTGGTAAGATTAGTGTAGCCGTACTCATCAGAGCAACACTAGGACCGCAGATTGTGTCATTCATCGGGACATCTGAAGTCCTGTAGCACCAGAATCCTCTGCACCTGTCCACCGCTCTGTCCGGTGACAGCGGGCGGGGAACATTCACCTGTCCCACTAACCCTTCAAAATGAAGCCAAGCCGAGACTGAACACAACTCTTTGAGTAGTTAATGAAAACCTATAAACATAATGATTGAAAAAATATTTTAATATTAAGGCTATTGCAGAGCAACAGTTCGGTCTCATATTCGGACAACAGCTGACACTGACAGATTTGGTGACTTGTGTTTTCCTGCCTTTGTACTAACCACAAACAGACTAGAGTGAGGGTAAAATTAAAATGCTAGGATAAGACAAAATAATTATCTGCTTAAATCAGTCAGTCTGCATAATTGTTCATTAAACTCATTAAATGCTCCAATAGAGTGATCTCCATCTTTGGCCAGTTTACTAATCTGCTGTGGCCCAACTTCCTGTCCCCCCCCCCCATAAAAACAACGATAGAAACAATAATGAAGAAATTTATTGTAAGCGTAACTTGTGAATTGAAAAAACAGAGGGAAAGCAGCAAAAGGGTAGTTTATATATTTTTTTACATTTATGAAAATATTTTGTTTGTTATAAGGTTATTTTGTCAGTTAGGTTATAATATTTTTTTCTTTGGTTTCAATTCCAGGTTTACAATTTTTTTTTTTTTTCATTTACGTTAAAGTTGACCCTAGATTGATGCCATAATGATTAAGATGTGCAGTATACTGTATGTCCAAACTAAAAAGTTATTGACAGCAGTGTAGAAGGATACAGTAGTCGTACTATAGGTTTGTCTCAGTAAGTGGACTGGGTATACTGCTTCTGTAAATAGCAATAGAGCTGTGGTAGCCTGTCTCCCTCTGTCTCTTGCTTTTATCACTGACATGTGCTGTGTGCTCTGGACACACTCCCTCATTCAAAAGAGGGTTTTATTAATAGAGCTTGAGCAAACAGAGACAAGTCTAAAGTTTCCAAGAGGCCTTGCCACAAGCTTGGGTTTCATAATAGGATAATAACATGCATGGATTATTACACATCCTCTTTATTTATCTGAAACAATGTTTGTCTTTGCAATAGGATGTCATTCTCTGTGAGTGGCAGCAAAATGTTTTATATTACTGTTTTGTTTGATTTTTTAATACATAAAAGAAGAAGACTGAACCTAAAGAAAATGCTATAGATCAGATCAGAACAGCTATGTAATAATTGTTATTATAGTATTATAGCTAACACATTTTATTGTCTCACATGGGGAAATTTGTCTTGAGTGTTTTCTTATCACACATGAATGCCAAATTGTAAAACACTTTCTAAAATAACATGGTATAAAAAAAAGCATACTCCAAAGAGCTGCCATCGACTCAAAAAATACCATTGTTGCAATGACCACACACAAATAAAAGACTGTTATGATATGTATGACAGATCAATGGATATCAACAAAAAAGATAGCTGTGTTATGCATTAGCTAATATGAGACAAGCAGTTAAAAAGTTCTGCAAAATATTAGATTATTGTGACCTGTCAATGTGACAGTAATGGTAACAAATGTTTTAAAAAACTTTTTAAGTAGAAAGCACATTAGTTCATATATGAGTTCAGCATTAAACGAACATAAAACTGAATCTTGATTAATGCCACAATTTGTTACATTTACTGATAATATCTTCATTGCAGCCATGATGCCAGTAAACACCTGGGAATTCTGGGAAATTTTTTACCCCTCAAGTGTAGTGCCGGAAAAAACTCAGTTTGGAGTTTAGCCCTTCCCCTCAATTTAAAAGAGAATTAGAATACCCTCACCTCATGTGAACTGTATGGCTAAAGGGGTAGAAATGGGATTGGGCATTAATCTCAAACTTATTATAAAACATGATTATTGGAAATCAAAGACTTATTTAACATGGCACTTAGGGAGGTGCTCCGGGCATGTCCAACCAGGAGATGACCCCGGGGAAAACCTAGGACACGCTGGAGAGACTATGTCTCTCGGCTGGCCTGGTAACACCTCGGTATTCCCCAGGAAGAGCTGGAGGAAGTGTCTGGGGAGGGGGGAAGTCTGGGCGTCTCTCTTTAGACTGCTGCTCCCATGACCCGGCCCCGGATAAGCCGTAGGAGATGGATGGATGGACATACAACCTTTAGTACAAGTTTCAAGAAACAAAACAAAATAAAGAAACAAAACAAAAAAATTGTAAGTAGGAAACTGTTTCTGACTGTGCATTTATGAATATCTGTTGTGTTTTTCTATGTATCATAGACCAATGAAAGATATCATAAAAGTGCAAGTTGACTAAGCAATTTATTACTTATTTCATCATTATTAAGTTCATAGGGGCAAAGCCTGCATGCCTAAAAGGACTGATACAGATTGACAGAGAAAATATAAACTCTACACAATAAACTGATGGCTTAATTCTTTTGAAATTTTACAAAACTTTTAACGTACTATTAGACAAGCCATTTTTGTCTTTTATGGGAAATTTTGATATCAGATGTTTCAAGACTAAAATAATACAAACTAAAAAAGCAAGGACGTTTATGCTTGACACAAACTGATTTGGCTTTCAGAGGTTCAGAAATACTGTAATACACTGATCTCAATGATTTGTAGTTCAAAGATAAATAAACTATATTACACAAGGAGTGATACTGCAACATTTGGACATTTACTGTCAGCTAAAAAATTAAACATTAATGTAAATTTCCTCACTGAACCACATGCCACAGGTCCAACTGGACTAAATTTCCTGAAAACTCTACAGTGCATCCGGAAAATATTCACATTTTGTTATGTTACAGCTTTATTTTAAAATGAATTAAATGCATTATTTGCCTTAAAATTATACAAACAATAACGCCAGCATGTCTCTGTGGAGAGAGAGGGGAGCCCTCCAGAAGAACAACCATCTCTGCAGAACTATACCAATCAGGCCTGTACGGTAGAGTTGCCAGATAAAAGCCACATGACAGCCCGGCTGGAAGTTGTTAAAAGGCCCCTAAAGAACTATCAGATCATGAGAAACAAAATTCTCAGGTCTGATGAAACAAAGATTGAACTCTTTTGCTTGAATAGCCAGAATCATGTCTGGAGGAAACTATGCACAGCTCATCACCTGGACAATACCATCCCTACAGTGAAGCTTACATGTTTTTCAGCAGCAGGAATTGGGAGACTAGTCAGGAATTAACGTAAAGATGAATTCCGCAATGTACAGACATCCTTGATGAAAACCTGCTCCAGAGTGCTCAGAAACTCAGACTGGGGTGAAGGTGCATCTTACAACAGGACAACGACCCTAAGCACATTGCCAGGATAACAAAGGAGCCCAGACTTTAACCAAATTGAGTATTTCTGGAGAGATCTGAAAAAGGTTGTGCACTGATGCTAACCATCTAACCTGATGGAGTTTGAAGAATGGGAGAAACTGCCCAAAAATGGGTGTGCCAAGCTTGTAGCATTGTATTCAAAAAGACTTGAGGCTATAATTCAACAAATGATTGAGCAAAGGCTATAAATACTAATATACATGTGCTTTTTGTTTGATTTTATGTTGTCATTATGAGCTATTGTTATTAGAGACATACTTGGTCTGAGCTATAGCGAAAAGAAATCTTACTTTTACTAAAATCTTGTTTGCCTTTTATGGAGGAAAAAGACTCAGATTTTCTACAATGAGTATTGAGTCTTTCAAATTGTCAGGAAATTTGAATACAGAGGAGCTTTGTGCGCATGACAGCGTTAAAGACAGAGCCGAATGTATTTTTTGAGGCGACTCCAAACCTTTAATATATGCAGCAGCCTACTAAAGCCCAACTATTTAAACTTTCGTGGTCAGCACATTCTTTTATGAAGTTGCATGTTGGGGAGGTGGAATCAGGGTCTGCAAGGGCCTGAACTACAAGAGCTCAGATGAACTGGGACAATCTAGTACTGGCGTAGGGGTCTGCTGGATACTGCATGGGTGATTGCTGGATGAGAGTCAGGTGTGGAGCTCTGCAGGTGAGTGAATGCTGGAACCGCTCACAAACACTGACAGACAAGACAGACAAGACAGACAAGACACACAGAAGGGGAGGGGAGCAAAGGGAGGGAAAAAGGGAAAAGAAGGAGCAGCTACAGGAAAGGTACCATGACCGCTTTTCATAGTTTGATTCTATCTTTAATCTTTTTATGTTGTAGCAGAATTAATTTCCTCATTTGTGGATTATAAAAGTGATATTCCATTCTAAGGCCAGCTCAAGTCGAGAGTTTATTGTCAACAGCAGACCAGCAAACATCAGTGAGGTTTAGATTTTTTTTCTTTAACAGGGGCAAGAAGCTCTGTCGTTGTCTCACCACAGGAATCTGGCCAACCAGGCCAACCTCTCTAATGTGGCCCGCCACCACAACCCTGTGCATTCCAGATCGTACAAACATGTTGACCAAACCAGACTCATCAATCCAGATTATTCCAGCACCCAGCTCTTAAACATCCACACTGTTTTTCACTTGTTCTGTTTCAGCAAACCACCTGCCTATCAGAGCAATATGGTTTTCATTAAGTACACAACATTTTCAACACCCTATTTCCTTAAGCAATGCTTTTTTTTAAAAGTTTTTCTGCTTATTTTCCAGTAAATCTTTAGAAATGTAGGTAAATAAAAACACCAAATTCCCAAAGTCAAATATTAATAATAATGGGGGAAAATTAACATGAACTTGGCCTAACCCTGATGTTATAGTGTACAGGCACTTAAACACCAGCTGTCCCAGGCATTGTCAGAACAATTATTCTCTGAGTTCAGGTGATAGTTCTATAACAAATGAAATCTATATTAGCTATGATGCTGATTAAAATTACAGGATGGGGTCATGCCTCCTCTATCAGTGAACATCAGGTTCCTGCAATGACACGCACATCAGGGTGTCTATGTTACAGCATTCCCATTCTTCTTTCAATTTGATAGCTAATCAATGAGGGCCCCGAGGCCCGGAGACCAGCTGAGCTCAGATGAAAGGATCCTAATTGAATCTGACAATAATTTTCACATATTTCTCTTGCTCTGTCTCAGATGCCATTACCGACATAGCTGTGATAATAGTTGCCATGACAGCATGAGCTGGTGGCAATGTTCTGGCCTATAGTCTTCAACAATTACTGCTTTTTTACCTTTTAAATATTATATCCCTAAACCAATAGAAATGAGTAATCCCAAATCACAACAACTGATGCATATTGTTTTATCGTACCTCTCAATATACAGCTATATAGTGTCTAAGAATGAGCAAAAACACAAGCATGTTGAGCGTGAACATACAAGAAGCCTGGGGATGATTTTCATTGTTGATTTAATCTAGCAACCACATTCTCCACAGAAAAGTGGCACATGTGGACAACAGCCCTCCATAAGGATTCTATTCTGGTACTCCAAACGCAACAGGGCAAAGTCAATGCAAAACAAACATCTGTTGTGGACAGGGCTGTTTTCAGTGTGGTCTGGATCTGCTTAACAAGCACCATGGACAATTTCCCAAGAGGCTTGAAAGGACAAACACCTCCTCTTTTTTACTGAGGACAAACGTTTCTGGAGGGAGAACGTCTGTCTGTGCTCACTGTAAACACGAGGGTGTCAGGAACCAATGTCACTTGCGACTGGTGGGGGACTTCCGGCTTTGAGGGCCAGCAAGCCAACCACAGAGACACTCTGTGGAAAGAAGCAAACAGCTGTACTCAGACACAAGGACACACACATACAGAGCATGCAAACACACCGGTTCTTACTGCTGTCTTCAAACTACCAGCGTACTAAGTAAGAACCCTGTGAAACGTATCATATATAGTTTATTCATTAGGATACATTTTGCTGAACACTTAACATTAGTTGGTTAGGGTTGTCTTTGAACTCTCTGTTGCTAGATCAAAATAAAATAAATTGGTCAACAGATACCATTGGTCTTGCGGCTGTTTGATGTGCTGCATCCTGTCAAATTAAGGTTAAGGCAAGGTGGATGGACAATCAGAGCTTGACTTTGTCTCATCACATGGAACAAGCAGCTGCAGGGCATCCTTAGCCTCTGTTTTGTCATTACAATGTGTGGCTGCGCTGTAGTCCACACATATGCAGAGACACACACATATAGTCTTTTTCTTGTGTATTTGGGACATTACTCTGACATCTCTTGTTCTAACCTTAACCCACTGAGTAAAATAACCTATGTATTGTATAACATCAAAACAATAAATTGAAGGATGTAAATACATAACATTACTTTTGGGGATGGAAATTTGTTTCTTTACATACCAACATGGCCTTTGTTTCAATGGTTTTATAATCAAATATGGGGTTATATTGAGACAAATATTTTAAAATACAAGGGACATTAAAAATGGAGAAAATTTTCCATTATTAAATAACACAATTATACATTATTATTTTAAAAAATTTAAATAATTATGGCACACATACACACAGAACGAGGACAGCTGACCCTGATGTCAGTGGCATGCATGGAGGGAAGTGTTTCAACACTTGTTTCACAGAGCAGCTGGACTGACTCTGAGGACTGAGAGGGGCTTTCCAAAGCTCTGTCTCTGCATATTGGGACTGACAATGACACTTCGACACTTTCCTTCACAGTTTTAGCAGAGCATTGTTTTCAGTTTGCTACTGCTACTTTTGTCATCTTCAGAAAAGATGGAAACTCACACTGCAGTTAAGGAGAATACTTGCTTTAAAATATAACAGGCTGTCAAATAGAAGTACAAGAGGCCAGAATATGACAGATATAGAGTTCTGGTATTGGTATTACCAAACTGATAATCAACACATTACTCTGATTTATCTGATAAACTTAAAAAGATTTTATACAAACACAACATTCCAGTCCACTTTAAACCAGGGAGTACTCTGCGTCAAAAACTGGTCCACCCTAAAGTTAAGATCTCCTCGCACAAACAGAGTAATGTGGTCTACATCAGGGGTCGGAAACCCGTGGCTCTGGAGACACATGCGGCTTATTCATTCCTCTGATGCGTCTCCCTGTGGTTTTTGAAAATATTCATTTATTCATTCATTCATTAATTAACAAGTATTTAATTAAAATGTATTTTATTTTAGTTTGTTTGTTTTTATGTTGTCGCTGTTACACAGTTATGTTGGAGAAACAAAACAACAGCATTACAATGGATGTGTCAGCACAGAAGAGCCAATTCTGAGTCTGCAGTCCACCTCCACCTCAAAGAGAAATGGCATTCCTTTGAGGACAGCAATGTCCAAATTTTGGCCAGAGAGGCCAGATGGTTTGAGAGAGGTGTGAAGAAAGCCACTTTTGTGAAAATGAAAAAGCCCTCTTTGAACAGAGGATGTGGCTTCAGATTCATGTTGCTTAGTATTTACAACAGTGTTCTGAGACCTAAATTAAAACAGTTTCACTTGAGAACGACAGCGCCTGAATGGAACAGTGAGACTAACGACTCTCCTGAGCCTTTAACGGCTCTCACATCAGGAGTCACACTGTCCCTTTCATAGCTGATGACTATGAGACCAGAACAGCCTGGTCCCATCAGAGATAGTTTCAGGTCAAACCCCTCCATTTAGAGATATAAGCTCAGCTCTTGTATCAGTTGATCTCAGAATTATAAAGTCTATTGGAATTAGAGACAAAAAACCTTCACCTTGAAAACTGAGACCAGATGCTTTTGACTTAACCTTTTCTATAAGATGACCTGGATGACTCAGACCCTCCACAGATAAATGTGATGTTAAAGTAACATGCATTCAATCTTTAATCTACAGTAATCCACATAATTATGTCTTTCAGAACTACATAAATATAACTGTGGAAACAGGACATGCATTATTATTTGTTATTTTTTTGTTGTAGGAAGTGTAACAATAGAGATTCACAAAGGATATACACATTTCGTTTGACTTGCTTTTGTTTAAGTGAGCAAATTAAATATCAGAGCTAAGACAGCAGCGGCACAGTCACTTAATTATGTCTAATACATCTTGGTCCAAATTGCCCTCCAGGGGTGGAAACGACTGCCGGGGAATGGAGGAACCCAAGTGGCAGTTGTGTATTTGTTATTCTACCTTTTACAGATTACACAGGCTGACTTGTCATCCTTCATCTGGCCGGACAAATGAAGGGAGAATATCAACATGCTATTGGGCATGGCTTCTTTTTACCTCACTGTAGCCTGGGGCTAACACACGCTAATCAGCATTCAACAAAATGCTCTGTAATTGGCCATGTTTACTCTCATTTAGCATGATTGCATGCCTGATTGGATTGTCGTATCCCATTTGGGGAAAAGGGCTCGCCCTTTACAGTGCATGAATGTGTTCAACATAGAAAAGTGGTGTTAAATAAAAGTTATCATTTTCATCATCAAATATAAAAATATGTAACAGATTGTAACAGAGAAAAAACGACTGGCATTGCCCTGTCTCGTTTCCACTTACCATTCTCTTTTGTTAACTTGGAGAGTATACACTCAGTTTAAAAATTTTTTTTTTAACATTTATACATTTATAGGATATGTAAAATTAAGCAATATTTTACACGAAAGCTAAATTATATATAATAGGGAACAACCATGTTCAGTTCAATTGTGTTTTCATCTGATTATTTATAAGCTTTTTCAATAGGCTCAGGACTTTCTCATTGGATCATCACAAAATAACTTTGCTTTAGTGCAAAGAAGTACAATTATATTATAATGCAAGTGCTCTCATTGCAACTGAAAAAAGCTAATGTTGGCAAAAAAGCCTTAAGCAGTATGTCTTTGCAAACTATGGCTTTGATGCTAATGCTATTTTGCTAGCAATAACATAGCTAATCTTCACCGGTGCATCACTGACCTCTTAGCTAAGGGTAAAAACAGACTTTTTCCTTTTTTACTCTTCTCTGTCCTTGTGGTAGTTTTTGTCATGATGAGTGTCATAGTGGTGCCAAATATTATATTCCTTGGGCTCCTAAACCTGCTGCATACACACCAAGCACACATTTCCCAGTCTACTCAGTGAATAAATAGGAAGTGGTCCATTTTTCTTGGAAAACTTTACATCCTGTGACTACCTTTCTCCTTTTTGACATTTAAGACATTTTGGGTAATGAGGTTGCCACAGAGAGTAATTTCAACTGCAAAAAAGTAAGGCAAAATCATCATTTATGGAACCAGATGACACATTGCATTGAGTTTTGGCTCAGTGTTGTGTTGGGTCTGCTTACTAAAGCAAACCCAGTGGACAAATTAGGTATAGCAGTTACTTTTATTTAAAAATTTCATTTTATGTCTTCTATTTAATTTTTTCACTTTCTCAGATTCATTCCACAAGCCAGATTGTAAAATCTGGAAAGAAAGGGGTAAGAAATTTCCCAACATACAGTGGGTTAACCTACACTAGGGCTATATAGAAGATGCATAAACATAACTAATTTTGGAAATAATAAAGACTTATATTACAACAGTCCAGTCCTGTTTAATGTATCTTTAATGTTGAACTTGTATACGTACTAAGTAGATGTCTATTTTTTTCTCAAAAGGATTCTGAATATTGCTGTTTGCTAACATTAGCACCACATTAATAGGTTTTTGCTAATGCACAACACCACATTTTTTTTAGTTGATATACATTGATATGTTCTAGCCTACATATCATGATAATATGTTAATATCGATCATTTAGCCTATTTTATGACAGATTTTATAGCCCTTATATTATAATAGATCTTATTATACAGTCATGCATCTACAGGTGTAGTGGTTTCTAATTCTATTGGAGGAACAAGGGCTAGGGCTGAGTGGGAGAAATGGGATTGAGCCTTAATAAAATCCTATAAATAGGTCTAAATGTTAAAAAGAATAATTACTATTTCTCCTGTTTAACCAACCTTACATTTACATTTATTCATTTAGATGACACTTTTACCCAAAGTGACTTACATGAAGCTTCTATTCACCAGTGTTACAGCTGGAACACCACTGGAGGCAAGGTGGGTTAAGTGTCTTGCCCAAGGACACAACCACAGCATGAACTGTGGGGAGAGCGGGGATCGAACCGCCTACCTTTCTGTTGAAGGATGACCGCTCTACCACTGAGCAACTGCGTATTATCAAAGACTCATTTGAGTTGGTTATACTCAGTGAATTCAAAAGACATTGTTTTCTATTTCATGAAGCTGTGGTAATTTTTCCAAACATTAAACAAGTGTTGTTCTTGCATAAACTTAACAGGGGGTCATTCTAAATTGTAACATCATAACCTCTAACAAACTGATAAAAGAATTTGCTCATTTCTAAATGTGGATATGTTGTAAATGACATATACTATATACATTTGATTTGTGAGAGTAGACTGGAATAGGTTAAGCTGGCCACAGAAATCCCAAGAAAAAACAACCTCCTCTATTAAGTAGGTTGAGGTGTAAGGCACACGTAAGTGGATTCCGTTCCCCTACTGTACGCTCGTAGAACACTCAGCTCTTTGTGCAATGGCATGTTAAATGTAACTTGATAATTGTTCACTGCATGGTACAGCACATGGTTGTAATCCAGGTTTTTAGGTTTAAACAATCTTGAAAGATTTTTATGTGCTATATCATAGAATTTTTTTAATTACAAGAAATATGATACATGGAGTTTGTAACAAATGCATACACTAGTAATGGACACACAGTTTATATAAATTTGGTTTAAATTGTAAAATCTTAATCTAATTTGTGCTTACATCATTTGAAAGTATACTTTCTGAAAATATACTACTTTACAAAGCATAAAGCAGCACTACATCTTTAGAGAATTTAAAAGATATTAGTTCAAGAGGTGCTGAATGTTTTCCTCTATGCCGTATTTGGCCAAAACTGATGTTTGTCCTCGGGGTATATATACCACTGTCTGCTAACGCTGCATTTGAGAGATGTCTGAGTGAAAACAACTTGAACTGTACCTTTCCAGAGGCTGTAAAATGTTTGGATTGGGAGCTATGATGGGCGGATAGGTGGGGTAATACTTGGATGGGATTTTGCCATGAGGTAAATTGGCAACAAACCAATGACAGAGGAATGACATTGTTATGATTTAGAAGCTGGTTTAAGGGTTGCAGTGAGTAACGTAGAGAGAATCTTACAGATCTTAAGAGGGACATAACAGCAGCGGCTCTGAAGAGAACTCACAATCCGATCAATGAGTTACTTGAGGCCTACACAGTGAAAAAATAGACTTAAGCTGAACTTGTAGATCCTTGTCTTGTTCGATTGTGTGGTATACACTGTGTTGACATTTTGTAGTCAGACCAAGTACAAATGGATAATCCTAAAAAGAGTGTTTATGATTATTCAAATAAATTCCACGTCTCTCTTGGGCTGTGTGAAACTCCATAGTGCATTTGCAGCTATGCACTCTACAACATGACTGTGAAACCTTTATCATATTCAGAGGGAACTTTGCTCTGTACATGCCACCAGTACTGTTTGGATAGGCAGTACTTTACTTCTGGCTGTATTATTTATTATACATAGCTTGTCACTAATGCTAAACTTGAATATTGTCCACAACCATATGTCCGACTCTCTCTGAACCTTTTATAAATGCAAGCGTTGCTTTGGCTAAAAAGACAATGTCACCAATGCAGGCGGTTTTTCAGAGCGATCCACACCATCTACATCAGCGGTCCCCAATCTTTTATGCGCCACGGACCGGGTCAATGTCAGACAATATTTTCACGGACCGGCCTTTAAGGTGTGGCGGATAAATAAACAAAATAAAACGATACAAGCAACATAAAAACTGTAATATTTTCTAAATGTATTAATAAACGTGTATTTTAATGCAAGGAGCTTGGTCTCCAAGTGGCGAAGCAGTTTTAAAGGCTTCATCGCCTCAATAGAGAGCCGGCCGTTGCATATTATGCAGAGCGGGCTTGGTGAGCAGGAATCACCTGTCGCTATAAATCCATATTTTAAGTAGGACTCTTGGTATTGTCTGTTAAATGCATCTTACATTGTCTTGGAAGTCGTATCTTCTTCTGTCTCCACACTGGGTTTTTTACCTTTTGCATTTTGATGTTGGTCAGCTGTTCCATTTTTCCTCCACAAATGATGTTGTGTGTTCCTCCGAAACAGTTCAACTTTCATTTCATCAGTCCACAAAATATTTTACCAGACGTTCAGTGAACTGTTCAATTGCCTTTTTGCGAACATTAAATGTGCAGCAATGTTTTTTTTTAGACAGAAGTGGCTTCCTCCGTGGAGTCCTCCCATGAACACCATTCTTGGCCAGTGTTTTACATATAGTCGATGTATGCACAGAGATATTGGGCTGTGCCAGTGATTTCTGTAAGTCTTTAGCAGACACTGCAGGGTTCTTTTTTAGCTCTCTGAGTATCCTGCGCTGAACTCTTGTTGTCATTTTTGGTGGACGAACAACTTTTTGGGAGAGAAGCAACAATTCTTGATTGCAGGTCTTCAGAGAGCTCTTTTGAGCATGCCAAGGTGCACATTACACAATGCTTCTCATCAAGACACAATTCCTACCAGGTGTGTGTTTTATAGTGACGAGGACAGCTTTAAGCTACTCCTCAGTGAGTGGACACACCCCTGCCTTAAAATGTTTGGTAAAAATTGCTATTATTTGCTCTCAAAGTCTCCTTAGGCAGAAGGTTCAGTTACTTATTCCTCCCCCTTCTGTCATTGTTTGCATGTTATCATTAAAAATATGAAAACCTATAAATGTTTGGGTGGTTTTAGTTAAAGCAGACACAGTTTTTTATTTCTGTTATTTTGACAAAGATCAGACCACATTTGATGGTGATTTTATGCAGAAATGTGATAAATTCCAAAGGCTTCAGATACTTTTTCATGTCACTGTACCTCAAAATGCATTCTCATGTCTTATCTCTCTGGATGCATTCAAAATGCAAAAAAAAAAGCTTGCAGCAGTACCATCACAGGCCAGAAGGTGCCCCTTGCTGATCCCCACTGCTTTGGCATTGTACAGAGCTACTGGTTTTAGTGTGAATGTACCCTAAATTTACTTTTAGATCTTGTTTCAGTCAAATTGTATATGGTTTGATATAGGGACCCCAATCCATTTTCTTATTGTGTTGGATTGGGTGGGGCTCCTAAAGGGAAACCAGCAAGCCACAATGGCCAAACATGTCATTCTGAATTCCCTTTCGTGAGCTCTTACTAAGCCATAGCCAGCCAGCGCCCTGTTAATACAAACATTCAAAATCACAGACCCATGACCCCAGTTGTACTCCTAAAACACTTAAAACATACACTTTTTCACAATGTCAACAGGTTGAGAACGACTCTCCTGGGATGGCTACTGCACTGAAAGAAATTAGGAAAAAAGGATTGAGGGAAAAAAGCAGTGGATTGAGGAATGACCCCAATAGCTGACCCTCCCCCCATAACTTAACAAAAAGGCTCTGATTAGAGACAAACCAGCTCAAGTCAAAGCCATTTCACTGAACTGTCTAAACCCTCTTTATTGGACTTCTGAGAGCCCAGAAGCAGGGCTTCCATTAAGAGTACCTGTGAAACATTGGAAGGCCTCAGCACCCCCAAATGGAAACACTAGTGCAAATAAAACCAACCTAGCCTGTCTGCACACTCTGCCCACATGTATATGGTGAAAGGAAGCACGAGCATTCATGGCAGTTGCTGTAGAAAAAGTTGGCTGGTTTCTCTTCTGGGCCCCTATACAGTAGGTCCCAGGGTCTAGTTAAGTACACCCCATGGAAAGTCTATCCTGGTTTTCATTGTCTGCCAGCAGACAGACTTGGTCAGAAAGAACAACAGGGACTGAGCTGAAGAGTGAAATAAGAAAGAACAAAAAGAGCAGCCAAAGTAAGTTTGTGGTAGTGAAAGGAGAGGCCACCAACCTGGGGGAACATTTTGATTATTTTCATTAGGGGTCACTTGAATATTATGAGCTCCTTGATTTATAATTGTATATATATATATATATTGCAACTGTGTTAAAATCCTGAGAAGAGTGAAGCCATTCAACCATATATTTTGAAAATTTCTTTAACCAAACATTCTAATTTATTTTAAAATAAATTTTAAAAAGTATCAATCAAATCTAAATCCCTTTAGCAATGGAGACTTTAAGTATATGCAGGACATATACAGTATATGAGATAATAATAATACCAGTTTCTTCATGCGTGTAAACAACAAACATGATTTTTAAGTGGCTACGTTATATTATCTTCATTTGACGAATTTTACATGGCCTAATGGGAAAAACAAAATAACGCAAGCTTCCAGGTCAGTCCCTAAACAAGTACTGTCATAATGCTGTAGATCCATTGTTTATTCCCAACATAAAGTAATGCTTGATTACAATAGTCTGTTCATAGTTTCTTCCGTAGTCCCATTAACTCAGCCCACGTTAGCTGCTTCTGCCTTCGGCGTCACTTTACTTTCACGTTTTTTGTTGTTCCCATGCTTTAAGAAACTGGAGGCCTTGTATTATTATTTTTTTTCACATGTCCTCTCCAGAGCTTTGTAGATCAGTCAATTAAAATTTTGTTTTAACACTTATGTAATAATAATATTATAACACAGGCTCAGGTACATCAAAAATCTCATTGCTTGAGTAAACTTTGTACCCATTTTTAACTCCTGAGCAACTGCACTCACTGTTTGTCACACGTTACTTGGCTTGTCAATTGCTGAAGTCAAGTTCTGACAAATTTGAGGCCGTCAGATCTCAACTGTCTGACTTGTGGGAGTGATGACAGGGATTACACACTACTACGACTATTCCATATGCCATAATACAACAATAACACACACTTGAAGTGGCATCAGAGTTTCAAATGGACGTTCCACAAAACAATGGCTACAAGTTGTGGTGCCTTTACAAACAAAAAACAGGGAATATTACATGAATATTGATTAAAGAAGTGGATTTAGTTTAGCTCATCTGCAAATAGTCCAGACATTTAGTCTGGACTAGATATCTAGTCGTAACTTTTTGCTAACTTTAAAATCAGGCTTAGGATGTTGTAGTGTCAAATATGCATTGGACACACAACATGCAATGAGCTGTCTAAACAAAACCAATCGGCAATGGCAGATTAACACATAACCCACTAAATGATCACATAAAACAAATGGACATAATAGTGCAGACTTAAAATGACCTGTGCTGTTATTCTGGGCAAGAAGACTAAGTCACTGCTTATGTAAAAGTCCAATACCATCCTTTCCTCGTTGCTGCTATTTATTCTTGATATTTTCCTGATGTGGCAAATTAGAAATATACTTGATGTATAGATGGGGACAGAGAACCTTCTAGTCCTTTTTTTCATAAGGTGGTGGAAATAAGGGAAATGATCATAAAAAAATACAGGGAACTTAATCAGAGAAACTCATTTTGGAGTTGCAGTCATTCTAATGTGCCCATGTCTTGTGCAAATCATTTTGGGGGGATTCAATTGGAAAGACCTACATCAAAAATTACCACACTGTTATTCAATTAACTGTTCAAGTTATTTTTCAAATGTTGAGTTTTGGTTTGACTCACAGCTCAAGAATAATGCACAGGGCTCCTGTAAGGATCATAGATTAACAAACGCTCTGATGATAGGTTATATTGCCCACATTTGTGCCATAATATAAAAACATTCACTGTTGAGCGATTGATTGTCTAAGGATTAATGTATCTTTTATTAGGATTAATGACTATTTAAGGGCACATAGAAGTGGATCAAGATACCAGATGTCATGAAATATGTTGCCTCTCTATAAATGTTCTACATAAGACTCACTATACTAATTTATATATATTTTTTCCATGACTCACAGAATTGCTAGCCTGACATGCTCGAGCTATAGCTTTTTCCAGTTGGGATACCAAAATGTGAAATTTCCTGCTCGACAGACTATTTTAAATGATTTACATTGTTCACTGTGTGGACTTTCTGTTAGAAAACATAAGTCAGCGATTGAGAGCAGAGCTTGTCTGCAGACAAAGGCAGTGCATGTGCCCAAGGTTCCACTGGACTTTTATTTTGCACTTGTGAAGCGCTCCTCTGGATGAATATTGTTCAACTTTTGTGTCTTTTCTTTTGTGCTTTGTGTTTTGACAGTATCTGCACAGATTAAGAATCTACACAAAACCAAACCCAGAGTTTTTAATATGCTACTGAAAGTCTGCTAAGTTTCATGTCAGTCCTCAACTCCACAACTCCAGCTGTGCTTCCTCCGCGGTGCGTAATGGGGCATGGCCGAGCCACACCGGGATTTGGCCTAAAGCCGAGGCACATGTAACGCCAAATGCTTTGTGTTTCCCCAGCGCTTCACAGTCAAGGTGGCCACCTTAGAGAAACCAACTCTGTGTTTTCTGTAGCGCTCTCAGTCATGCACCTGCCCCACTGTAAACATTGGCTTTACATGAGATAAACTAAACTTTAAACCATCTCGAAGCAATGAGTTATGATTTTAGATCTGTTTGACTTCTATCTATCTGTTGTATGAAGCCTGTCTTTGTAGAAGAGACATTAATGTGGTTTGGTCATGAGCCTGTTTTATGTCTTTGCTGAAGCCACTGAGAGTTAAGACCTATACCAAACCAGGTGTGTCCAACCCTTGGTCCAAGGGCCAAAGCCAGTGCTCTGTTAATTATATCTGGTCTTCACATAAATAATGTAAGTGATAATGTTGTGTTAATAAATGTTGATCTTTTTTTATTTTTTTAGTAATGTGTAGGATTGAAAAAAATAAAGCCAAAATTGTTTTTGGGACTAGTCATTTAAAAATTAATCCATTCGTTTGTAACATTTTAAGTAAAAATAATATAATATTATACTCTCACCTTCCTGTGCCGTGCCTTACATGACAAATACCACCTTCTACAATAAAAAAATGTCTGTTAATTGGGCTACAAAAAATTGCAGAGTACCTTCTTCTACCATGGTTTTGTTACTCTAGAAAATAATTTGTCATGGGTATTATCAAAGCCCTTTGATAAATATAAAATGACTTCCCTTTATTATATTATAAAACAGGATGTGTAAAAGCAGATGTGAGCTTTCTGCAGCACCTTCCACACATGCCCTCAAACCTTTCTTTTGCAGAGTAAGTAAGACAGCCTGAAGTGAAAGCCTGAACTACTGCCTCCGCCTGTTCACCCTGCCTGAGGCCGCGTGTCTTCTAAAGACCTGTTTGTTCACAACTAGAGCACAGCAGGTGTTTGAGCAAAGTGCGAGGTGGAAATGTGGCTTGGATTGCTGCTGGGATACTTATTTAATGAAATGCTCTCAATTTCCTGACAAAATATGTCTCACTTTTGGACTTGAACATGCAGCAGTGTGTCCTTCCATTAAGCTAGAGCAAATGTTGCCAGGAGTAAAAATGACAGATCTCATAGGGAATAAAGTCACTAAATTCATAAAAAAATCATCTCACAAACTTTTTGTATTATTATTATTATTATTATTATTATTATTATTATTATTATTATTATTATTATTATTATTATTATTATTATTATTATTATTATTATTATCTAGAATTGCTCTGAAATAGTTATGTTATCAATTCTGTGCAATGTTTTACCACAACCTTTGCCAATAATAACGTGAAAGCCAATAAAAGCAAATACACCAGTGGAAATCTGCCATATTACTGGGATCAGTTAACCTTGGCTCAGTGTAGGAAGTTAATGAATCAAATCAATACCCTTTTCTACTGATCCATAATTATTTGAAAAGAGATGAAAAATGAAACAGGCCAAGTCTACGAGGTTATCATGCCATGCAATTAGTCCGCTGGAGGGAGATTATGTTACCTAGATACCATTGGGGAAGTGTAATTTCTCTTGCAGATGGAGTTTTTTTTAATGAAGAGTGCAATTACCTAAATAGGTCAGCCAAAGACACAATGCTGTGCTGCTGCCGCTGCATGCACCTTCCCGGCATACCTGAGAGGAAGCTCCTGGAGGGAAAAAAAAAAGGGAAAAAAGTGATTTCTGCAACTGCTGTTCCCTCCTTCATGATCACTCATACTTTCTCACTTCTCGCTTTCAAACTCCCTGGATGGCATGTCTTCTTTTTTTCCCCCCGCTAATTAAATACTGCATACATTGAACTCTTTGTTATGTGCAGATTCTTACCACTTTGTTCTAAACCAGGTGGTGCAGGGTGGCCATTTATTACATGTAGAACAACTCATGGGAATTACAAATTGGAGAAAATAAAATAAACATAGATGGTAACATTTCTGCTGGTAAATTTCTGTTACAAATTTGACTTAGCAAAATATTAAATAACTTTAAAAATAATAACAATTTGGTGTGTTGGTGCACTTTGGCAATTAGGAACTTGGAATTAGGAATGGCATGACACCCACTGAGCTGAGTAGGATGCTAAAAGATAGCCACAGTAAAAGAGAGCAGGTACTTAATGAATCATAGCAAAGACTAGAAGATGTTGATCTCACAAAGAAATAAATAAAAAAAATTAAAAATGTGGCGCATCAAGTGTACTCTTGAATTGCCCCGAAAGGGTGCTACAAGTAAATGCATCAAAGTTTTTATTATATCTGATCCAAATGCAGCTATCCGTAGGTGCTATTCTCTACATTTATTATGATTGAAAGGAATTTGGCGCAAGCAGTGTTTCCTCAACGCAGAATGAGTGACCCTGTGAACCACCAAATGGTGTCTGTTTCAGGTTTTTGAATGTGGCAGGTGCCTTGATCACGATTCAACCAACTTGTCAACAAGCACTGTTTTCCTGAAACTTGGCAGACAGTCCATAACAGATTCCAAGTTGGATGATCATATTCCAAAGCTGGAGAAGAACGATTTTTTTTCCAACAATTTAATAAACATATATAATATTTATTTTTAATCGTTTTTCTGTCTGTTCAAATACAAATGCAAAAGGAGAATATGAAATGTATGTCAGACAGTCACTTGATCCAGATGAGATCTTGAAACTATGTTGGCCATGCATTCAGATTGTCTTATTTGATGGACAGGCTGTGCCCAACACTCCTACACACTGACACATAGGAAATATGTTTCAAGGAATGACACAAGCATACCCTTTTACACTTAATCATTGTCAATCATTCTACGCAATTGGCTCGTTGGGTAATAGGAACAGATCCAGCTTTGCATCCCCTCCAATCTGTTTGGCTCTCACACGGGAGGTGCATGCTGTTTTCATGCCTGTGTGGGATGGCTTCAAGCTGTTTTCTTATCAAAAGGCCCATTCAGACATTCTCTTTGAGAGGCATCGCAAACCTCAGATCTCGCAGCCTCAGTTCAACCACATGTCTTGATTTAGGAGGCCAGAATCAGATTTGCTGCCACAAAGAGCTGTCACTGTTAAAGAATGGCATGGTTTATCGTCCTGAACCACAGACACAGCTGATAAGCAGAGTGCAAGGCATTTTACTACACGGTTATGAAGCAGGACAAACATACCCTGGCTCTTCCACCTAACATAAATATCTAAAAAACACATGTTCTGTGGCATGTTCATCCCGTGGCTCAATATGCTTTCACACAAAGGCACCATTTCACACGGAAGCTGTCTTGGCCCTCGCTCTCTTCCAGTGTTGAGTTGGATCAGATGCTTTTTACCAACTGCAACTACATCACCTTACACCCAGGGATCCACTCTAAACGCTCCTTTTTAAACCTCCACTAACAGTCTCATCATTGATTTTATGTCTCTCTCTATATTTTTTCACTCCTGGGTTGTAAGCCAGGAAACACAGCTGAACCCTAGCACCCTGTGTCCCGCTGTGTCTCCCTCAGGGTGTTCCCATCACAAAACAGTTACACAACATTTCAGAGCAAACCACCCTCAACAACACAGGCCAGAGAAAGGCAAAGGTGATAAGAACAAGTTTTACAGCATTTCAAACGTAAACAGCTATCAAAATAACTTTCTCAAGCTTGAATGTTGAGCAGAGTTTCTTTACCAAAGACTTAGTTTCTCCTAATTTAGTCTTTTCCATATTCTTTTCTTACTGTTGTGTTTTCTTTTTCTGGGAGTTGTATAAGTCTACAAACTTTATATTGAAACTCGAAATTCCTCATTTGCTGCATTTTTTTCATGTTTTATGTATAATTGAGTGAACGTGGCAAAACTTTTTGGACTGGCCGCAGAAAGAAGGATGTCTTCTCTTCAGTTTTTTAGTTTTTGCCAAAGATGATGCAACTCTTTAAGGCAATTCTTGGCCTTTTTTATTATACCTTACCCTGCTGAAGGTTTTTACGCGCAGTTCTTGATCAGTTGACATGCTTTATGTCTGTGCAGTCCATGAGGGCCATGTAACAGCTGATCTGGTGTCTTCAGCGGCCTCTTGAAGCATCTTGGGGATGTCTGCTAAGTTGGTTTTAGTAGGATGAATATCCGTCGGAAAGGTGTGCTGGGAGGACAAGGAAAAGGCTGGTGAGTGCAAGTATAAACCTCCCATGCTGTCCTGTTAGCTCAGCCATTTTTGGGCGGTCAGGCTGTCTTGCCACAATCGCACACTGGCGCCACAATTGCCTAGCCCCAACTGCAACCCTTTCACTGTGTAATGAATACATCCAAAAATAAACTTTAACCACTCTCTGCCCTGCTGCCTAGCTTGCCCCCTGTGCATGTATGTATGCAGAGACCAGACTGGAGCCATGTTTGTGTTGTGCCCTGGAAAGTGGCGCGCTCACCTGGCCTCAGGACGACGTGCGGCGACGGCGTGGTTACGGTTCGACACAGATCCAGTCAGTAAGAGAGAGAGAGGTGACCACTAACCACTGTCACCCAAAGCTTCGGACATTACACACCCCTGGTAAATGGGGAATGTCGGTCTGAGCAGAGTGCTGTTTTTGTATCTTTCAAATTGTACTTACTCTTTTATGTTCATACGTTTATGTGCCAAATTCTACACAGCCGACATTTTTCTGTTTATGTGTATTATGCCATGGCGGTAGTCTATATGTATGTAAGAGATAAATATACCTGCAGCAAGCCCTCAGACTTGGGTCTTGATTGTGCAAGAGGTAGTCAGATCAGAGCAGTAATTTTCCACATCTACACTCAGCCCACTTCAGTCTACCTGAGGGGCGTTTCTACAAGCTTGTTTGTGTCTGCATGGTATGTATGCTGCATCTATTCCTATTTGTTTTCTTCATTTAAATGTTACAGCTTTAACACTAGGCAATTCATTTATTTTCATCTTCCAAGCAAATAAGCACACCTATGAAAGCACATCAGTTTATTTTGCGTCTGTAATAAATGAAACCAATTAAGTTGTACTTTTAAATTAGGGAGGAGGCAATCCTAATTTTCTCCTTAAGTGCGGTTTCCACAGCAATCAGAGGCCTCTGCAGGGGGCCGCCAATGGAGGCGTTGGGTGGGAGCTCGCGCAGCAGGGAAAAACACCGACTGAAAGCCTAATGCACTCATGGCTAAAATCTTCTGCCTTCACATTTTGCACTAACACTCAGATGTTGGAGTGCATATAGTCACTCTAAAACAGTAAAAATCTCCTTCTATTCTCAGAAAGTTGACCCTGATGATACACAATACCATTATGCGATATTTGTAAAATATTTTTTTATTTGTTCAAGTGTATACACTACAGACAACTAATCACAAGTGTGAAAAACTCATCTGATTTTGTTTTGAATGAAGCTGCCTCTGGGCAAATGTTGATTTGACAGCTTCCTCAATTTTTAACAGAGGAAGTGTTTACTGTTCCTGTAAGAATTTAAAGGAACTTGGCTTGTGTCATGCAGTTTGGTCGTGTCTGACTGGATTCTCCCCTTTTTTTTTTTGATGAGTTGTGGTTTTAAACATTTATTTTTTTTACTAGATGATGTACAAGATCCTTGTCTGACATGGAGACATGAGTCAGTTGAAGGCAGATACAACTCACAATGTTTCTCTAGAGTGACAGTTGCTTTTTAAAGATGCTTTTTAGTGTCATTGTTTTTTATAATTTATACAATTAATTTAGGGATTTGTTTAATACCAGATTTACTCTAAAAGTATGACATTTCTTAATGTTTTACTTTTCAATGTTAATGTACAAATTTAAAAAAGCAACATACTAAATCAAAGTGCACAACAGATTTCTTTATATAAATTCCAATTTTTATCTAAACAAATATAAAAAACAATATTTTAGTTAGTACAACTATGCTGATAATATAACAAAACAAATGTAAGTAGTTAGTACCCGCCCTGTCAATTATTCTAAAATTTGAAACGTCCATGTTTAACAACACTCTAATTAATTATAACTTTTGCAACTCAACAGAACTTTCCCTGTAAACAATTAAAACTTTTCTTTTGTGAGTGACAATGTTACCTACAATTCCTCTAGTCTTGCAGGTAGTTCACACAAGGAAAGAAGAAGGAGTGATCCAATGCGTTGCATTGGACTATAGTTAGAGAGAAGAAGCTGAGACACAACAGTTGTTAGTCAAACGCTGTGCTGTTCTGCACAAGGTTGGAGAGGCGCAGGAAAGAGGCAGAGAAAGAATAAAGCACCGCGGCCTTCTTCAGAAGTGTATTCACGGAGGCTGGGCTCTTTCAGGTTCATCTCTCATTACTCCTGGGTGCTCTCTCAAGCTTAGCGCAAATGGATTATACTCACAAAGAAAGGAATAATCACCCTTTTCTCCTCCTCCCTCTCTGATAAACACACACCACACACATTCACATCTTTTTTCCAGTATGTTGTTTAGCTGCACACTCACGCATACACACATGCAGAGCCTTGTGAGTCGCTGAGTGTGGTGCATGCCAGGGGACTCGTCAATTATCTCCCCAAACGCACCCAGTCCTCAGGGGGAAAAGGCGGTGAGGGAGACGTCCCTGTTTTTGAGGGAACCTGGAGTTTGCAACATTCACTTGAGTGACAATACATTCATGCTCTAATTCTAGGCTAGCATATGTAATGTTTTTTTTCTTTCTTTTCTTTACGTTTTCCCTCTCTTTTAGTCTCCTTCTTTTCTGAAAATGAGAAGTCATATCATTATTGCAACTTTGAGAAGCTCCTACAGGCTTTAGTCAATGTGTATGCTTTGGCTGGTTCAAGTGTGGAGTGTGCATGTGTGTTGGATAAAGAGTGTATTTGATCTTTTTTATCTGCAGCATCCAAGGTGGTAGTCCCTAAAGATTCTTTTTTTTTCTTTCCTTGGCAAATTTAAGAAACACCTGCAAAAAAAAAAAAACACAAAAAAAAAAAAAACAAAAAAGAAGAAAATGATTTTATTATATTTGCGTAATTAACTGTGCAAAGATTAGCATTTAATTTTTTCTAGCATTAATAGATCTATAACACCTTTATATGAATAAAAATTGTATCAATGAGCTTTTGAACATTTTAAAGTTTAACCATAATATGACCACGCACTATTTTTAGGCCACTCCCTATTGTTTTTTTCTTGTGATAGCAACAGCAATGGACTATGGGATGGCTTAAACGAAACAAAAAAAAAAGCGATTTACAAATGATAATAAGAAAACTTCCATGTCCATGTTTGTTTTGCTGAGGTGACTCACTGGATCTTCGAGCGCAGGGCTGTGAGGCCACTTCTACCTGGTTAAATTAAAGAGAATATGAATAATAGATGGAGGGAATGACACTTCCGTCGCCAGGGGTAATGAAAGACCGACTCCCAGCTCTCTCTTGTCACTCCTCTGACTCACCATGAGCGCTAATAAAGACGACACTTGACAGCTAACGAGAGCCATCACGGGGCGGTTCGCAGACAGACACAAGAGAAGATGCTCAGACTTGGAACAGAGGTGGAAGAAGCCAGAGGGAAAACAAAATGTTAGAAGAGGCCAAAATGTTGTCAGAGGCATCTAACCTCTTGCTGACCAAAATATTATTGTCCGCTCAGACACAGACTAGAGGTCTTTCTTGGCATTCAGCAACTTGTTTAACAGTGTCAAAAGACAAACAGGCCTGGGAACCATAAAAAGGAAGACAGAGATAAAGCATAAAAAGGATTTATAATTAAGACGGGAGTATCACGCTAGAGTGAGAGAGATGTGGGCCAGTGGTGGTTGGAAACAATGAAGGCTGGAAGTTGAAGGAAGCCCTTCCCACAGCTCGATCCAGGGTTAGCTCCAGCTCCGACCTCTGTGCCCAAACAGAGGGTGTGTCATTGTTTACTGTCCACAGTGTGGGTAAACAATAAACAATGTGAAGACTGAGGGGTTGCCAGCTCTTCACCCTAATGTTGCCATTTTAGGAACTGGCCCCCATGCTTCTCTACCTCTTCCGCCTTCCCCCATTCAATCCGTCCTCAGGCCCAGCAAGCCCATGGGGCGGTAATCCAGCCTGCCCACACTGCCCACGGTGCCCTCTAAAAAACCACGAGAGGGTGTGGTTCCTCCTGGAACAGGGAAGCCATTTATTTTTAGCGCATCTCTGCTGACTGACTCATGTGTTGACTGGAAAGTCGGCTGCATGCTCTTTGGACTGGACTCCGACAGTCATGTGGGCTATCAGTCTCTGACCTGCCCCCATCTTTTTGGGCCCCCCACACCTCAGCAACCACAAGTCCAAATGCACTATTGAATGGCCACTCCCATCCACCCACTCATTCTGACCAGCTCTCATCACACTTCTATTTTTGCCTTTGTGTTAGCCAAGCCACCTAACAGCATGCTTTCTCAAATTAAAGAATTACCATTGTTTCACTGTGACCTTCAGCTGGTGGTTTCAAAGATTATCAGTTGTTCTTTTATGATGGGCATGTGTGTTTTGTTTGGAGTTCTTTTTGTTCTAAAAATATAGAAAGTAAAGACACAAAGAGATTGAGTTCACAGAGGTTGTGTGGGAACTCACAAAACATCTACAGCAGGCACTCCTGGCTTTTTAGGTTTTTATTTTAATTCATGTCTAAGTGAAAGAGACAGACATCCCACCAACACAGGGTTTATTCAAATCTATTTTACAGCAGTGCTTAAGCAAACAAAACACACAACCTCAATGGCCCCTTCAATTAATTTGATCCAATTTAATGTCAATAACTCTTACTTTAGTAAATTAGATATTTTAAAATAAAGACATGTTTTCATTTATGTAATGAAAATTGTCTTTGGGTTGTATTGGTACTGTTGAACGTTTGCGAGTCTTTGGAGGGTTATTCCTCTGGCAATTAATACAAAATAGTTTAAAACAGGTTAACCCTAGGCTACTTGTTACAGTGCTATTACAGCATGAAGTGTTTTATGTTGTAGATTCGTCCATATTTATTTACAAAATATAGGAATGTTGCAGAAATGATACACTATCACTGGTATCACTGCAAATGAAATAAGAGATGAGAAATTCCCTTGACATATTCTTTCCCTATACATACTTATTGTGCTTCGCATAGAATACATATCTACCTGTTTTCTTTTGCACACTGGTCATTGTAAAGTGGGATGTTGTGAACCTTATCTTTTATGTTTCATCCCCAGGGTCTCCATATTGCTCTGGAGATGTCTGTGGGTTCCTTGCTATGGCGTGGCGCTTTGACATTCCCTCCACACCCACACTGGCAGCCAATGTGCCAATTAGTGGCCTTCTCCGCAGGGGTGGGTGTATGGAAGGTGGGGAACACAGAAGAACGAGAGACATAGGAGAAAGAGAAAGAGCACGAGCGAGCGTGTATTTGAATTTTCTGGATGTGCGCTTGAGTGTGTAACAAGGCCTCAGACCTCAGACATTCCTTTCACTATGACCTAGGGTACAATTAAGGGGACGTCCCTCCCCTGCCTTCCCTTCTCGGTGGACCACATCAACGGAAGTTCTGGCCCAGCTCGAGACTCTAATGACGAGAGGGAGGCCAGGTCGCGACCCTAGTGTGCCACCTCAGCACCACACCCTTCCTGTTTAGGTCCAGACAGGGACGGGAACGAAGGAGAGAGTGGGGACAGAAGAACCGGGTGTAGCACAGAGCTTCAGGGCCAAACAGATCCAAAAAGAGCAGTGGAGAAATACTGGGAATAGCAGCTGTTTTGCATTTTTTATCTAACATGGTGAACTGGTTCTACACATTTATTTAAATCTGTCCGCTTTATAATAAAAACACAACAAACAACAACAAAAAAAAGTGTCAAACTCTGAATTATCAAATAAGATAAAATGAGAAAATGGTATAATCTTGGTGTAATCTTCTGACTAGTTAACTCCTTACAATACAAATAAGAAAATTAAATCTTTTAATATTTTTTTTCTAGATCTTCAAATAGAGCTGTGTGTAAGTACAAACTTTTAATTAGATTACAATTTGTAAAAGCTGCAAACTCCTTGAATTAGTGCCATGATTCCCTCCTGCTGTTCCTACTACACAAACTTCCAAACTTTATGTTAATAACACACTTGACATGTTAAAATCTAGGTAGTAAAGGCTGAAATGAATGGCACAGATGGGCTTACGAGTGTGTGGGAGTCGGGGCATTTGTTAGTATGTAGAGAGTTGTGTTAGAGTATCATGGGGCTGAAAGCTATGGTCCTCAGCCCTGCTGTAGTCAGACATCCAACCCTGATGGAGAGGCTCGGATAATGATATGTCTGTGAGTCTGTCTGTCTTTCTGTCTGTCACACCTCTGGATTTGCTTGCTCGGCTCTCATGAGTGAAGAACAGCGGGGGACATGTGGGGGTGGGAAAGTGTATGTCTGTGTATCAGATATGAATACTGTACAAGGAGGATGGTCATGCATGTATGTGACAGGGGTCCCTGCAGATTATAGATGTTGATGAGCGTCTCCTCTCAGCTTGGAAATCCTGTAATTGTCACCCTGCTCATGTGGGGTAGAGTGAAGGGATATTTACACTGGATAAACCCGCTGGAATCAATCTCTTATCGGAGAAAATGGGACAGGTAGATGGGACAATAAGAAGGAAATAAGTTAGCTGACTTAACCTAATTAAAGAAATGATAAGGTGGACATAACCAACTTAGTTTTATGTTGAGCTAGTGCAAATAGTCCTATATGTGCTTCATTATTTTATTTGTGCAGGTGTGTGTGCGGTGTACAGTACAGCCTGTATTCAAGTGGGCGTAAGTGAGGAAAAAAACTAGAGTGACGAAGAATCAGTGCTTGTCCAGTGATCACAGTCATTACATTATTAGTGGCTGACTGCTCAATAACACTGATAGTGTTTCCACTTTCTGTCACTGAGCAAACCAATAACTTCAGGATGTGTTGCCTTTAGAGGAAAGTTAATACTGTACTTCAAGTCAACTTTAAATAAATGTTTCAACCCAGTTTTCCTTTGATCATGTGTTTAACAGCCATCAAAGCATAATACAACAATTAAGTTAATTTAAATACAACCAAATTCTGCTTATATCTGTTTTTAGTGCAATCTAATCACCCATTTTCTGACATATCTTAACAGCTACCTATAGATGTTACAAATGTAGCACAGTAACACAGGAAAATACTGAACCATTGCCTTTAGGTTTGTGCTACTATGTAGAGAAGATGGCATGGAATACAGCAGTACAATAAATAAAATACTTAAAATGATGACTCATTTTCAATTTAATATAGCCAGTGAGAGATACTCGAGTATCTATGCAAAATGGGTAGTGTTGGCCTACTAAAAAGAAAGCATTCCCTCCATCTAGCCAATTAAACAAGTTATTTTATTCTCTGTGGTTTAATGCAGCACTCAAGTATTTTATTCAAGTATTTTAAATAATTACTGTTGCTCTGGTGCTTTCAAGAAATGGCCATAGAAGTGAACAAATCCCCATTTGTCCACATTGACTGTGGTGGTCCTATGTCTCTCATTAGCTTCTATTAATCTATTTACCCTTCACTGTGCCCTGACACCACCTCTGCTCCAGCCAAAACCAAAGTGACACTAGCTCTGCGGGCGAGGTTGGGAGGCCATGAGGTCATACCAGTGATGGCACTTGCTGTCGACCAGTGAGATGTGGGCCCGTAGGCGTAGGGGTGCTAGATGCCTGAGAGGGTAGAGTGAAGGGAGTGTGCCGGGGGAAGTGAGACATTCATTAGGAGAGCCAAGCTGATGCTGTCACCCTCAACCTAGCCTGCTTCTAAGGAGTTGGCTACGACACACGCCAGCCTCGGCTGCTCCCCAACCTCTGTGCTCGGAAACGACATGCCTTCAACATTCAAGGCACAGTTTGGGTGTGCATAATATAAATATGTGTATGTTAGTGAGAGAGAGGAAATTAATGTTAAAATGTTGTTTTATGTTGTTAAACACTGTCACACAAATATTATTTCATCCACCAGAGAAATATGATAGAGTGAGAGGATAGAGAGAAGGTGAGAGCCTCACATTGAGACTAATATAAAATTCACATTTAAGTTCATGGTTCATCTGCCGAGGCCTTGTGCTTATTTCCGGCAGTGCTGATGACAAATGAGACAAGCATGTTCCCTCCGTCAACTTGCACGCCTTTGAAAGCAGAGCTTGTTTTATTGGGCCTGTAATGTGATGAGAGAGGCCAGGAGTCAATTACTGTGTACTTCTCTCTCTTCCTGAACATGGACTTGTTAGTGCACTAATAATGGGCTTCACAGAACAAGAGGGTTGCACTTTATCATTTGTTTCACACATAAAGGGAACATTTTCTCCACCCTTTATGTCTGTAGTAAGATATTGACAGGAGGCACTGTGATGCAATAGTTACAACATTTATATAGTTATTAAAAAATACAAGTATGAAAAGCATCATTTTGATGTAACAATAGTAGAACAATCTATATATTTTTTATAATTACATAAGCATGAATGGTGTTGTTTACCCAAACAATGCATTGCCCCCAAAGACTTTCCTGAGTGCTCTTGACCTGACAATTTGTAATTACTCAGGTCTTGCTATTTAGTGCTAAAAGAGGCTCCTTGGTCCCCATCTACATCATTATACAAGATTTGTGCAAACTAAATTGCAGATTCTGCTAAAAAATACAGTAGTGGTCTATCTTATTTTGGTACTTGCCTTTGTTAGCTAATTTACAGGTGTGCTTTTTGTTGGTGTCTGCTAGTTACATTTATGTTGTTTGTGTTTTGCTTACGAGGAACATAAAAAAAAGCAGTACAGAAGACATATAGTCATGGAAAGTCCTTCGACGTTACTAAATGACACAAGAACACATGTGAAATTGAGGATTTATGCATCAGTTGTCACTGATTTCAAATGAAAGTGTGAGACATCAATTCAGTGCGAAAGTTTGGGTGCTAAGTGTCATAAGTCAATTAGATCTGCCTCATACTTTAGATAACTGTATATGTTTTACTAAGGTATGTTGGTGGATAGCTTATAATAAAAAATAATTCATAGGTTAAGGATCACCCTGGCTGTGGCAAAGTACAACTGTGGATAATTCAAGTGGCAACTCTTTCCTAAAAATTTCTATTTTACAAACACTCAAAAAGCTTTGGAGGACAATTCCCTCTCCGTTATACTTTGTTAAATTCATCCATCCTGTCAATCTCTGCATGTTGCATGTTTAGTTATGCAGTGGCCCTTTTGATGATTGTTCCTTTGACGTTTGTGAAAAGATCATATTGTTGCTCACAGAATGCACAGTGGAAATAGGATAATGAATTCACTGTATAATATTTTAATTCTCTCCAAATGAGGTTGCTCTTTGCCAAATCAGGTTATGAGAACCCCTGGCTTTGTTCATTTGTTTTAATTAACCAGAAAAGATGAGGTGAGAGGAAAAACGCACCACATTGTTAGTGTAATTACAGATTAATTTTTGTATATTACAGCTGTGATAATGAGTTTAATGTTGGGCAATAATATTCAAATATACTGAAGTGTGGTTAACATGCAATTACCTGTGCGTTTATTCCCATCATTTGTGATTGGATATTAGCCTATTATGATGTAAGCTCAGGACAGATTAAAGGCACTTAAAACCTGGTAGGACATCGACCAGAGTTGCCTGGTTTCAATTCTCAGCTCAGATCTGTGTGCTTTATGTCATTGCTCTTGTTTCCTAACTATTATTCATCCATAAAATTATTGTATTATATATATTTTTAAAGTATATCACAATTTGTTTACACGTAAGGGCTAAGAATAACTTCTAAATGTTCTAAATGCCACAATTGGGTCAAGTGTTAATTCATAAATGGATAAATCAGGGCACAAGGAATGAAAACAATGAAATTTAATTCATTTAAAAATGTCTGATTTGTCTAAAAAGTCCTAAGGCATATTTCAAGAGCATTTTTCCATTCCACATGAATGCTTAATTACCTAAATGAACTCATTATGTACTTGAATGGACTAATTTGACTCTTCGTCCAAGGTCAAGTCTGATAGAGCTTTAAATTGACCAAAGTGCCTGACCTGAAAGACAAGGAGTCACATCCACTGCCAAGCAGACAATGTTGGAGGTAATAAAGGGTAGTTAGGAGGCAAGTAAGATAAATGAACTGTTGTTTCCCATGAATACTATTGATAACACGACACAGATTGAGTTCTTTGCATTTGCAGATAAGAGCTAAAACTTAAAACATACTTCATGGCACTACACTCTGTCTTCAGTGGTAGGATGAATAAATCAACTCTGTCACAATGTCAAGCAGCACTGAAACAGATGAAATGATGAACCTGAGATTGAAAAAGCTGATGATGCTAAAAACTTTTTGTAGGTCATAACATCAATCACTCGTCTGACGTAACGCCAAGATATCAGCAAAAAGGAGGGTTACAGCAAAATATGCGATTGAATGAAGAAGATAGAACTTAGTTAGGTCTGACTTAATTTCAACTGTTTTAATGTGGAACATAATTAGTAATAACATGATAGGGCTTTGTTTGTGGAAACATCACACAGAGTTGTAAATCATGAATGAATGTCTATTTTTCTTTTTTCTTTTTTTTGCATTTTGTCCCTTTGGGCAGGAGAGAATGATGGATTGGTCAACAGTGTAGGGGACAAATGAGTGAAAGAACATGGGGATTGTCAAAGGTTTTAAAAACTATTAAACCAAACCACCTGTCCGGACAATTGTATTTGTAAAATGAAATAAAAAGTACAATATATTCATCTATCTTTGCCGTGGTTTGCATTTAAAGTAATACATGTATGCTGCTTTAGGTTTCGCAAACAACCCAACTGCTCTGCTCTCCTCATCTCTTATCTGGCTTCGCTCGACTCCTGTTCCCGGGGACCATGGGGAAGGACAAGTCCTGGCTGTCCTGGCTCTTGACAGAGGAGATAAATCACTCAGCACACCGGAGGATAGCCTTCCAGTCGGCAAGCTGGGAACTTCATTATCCCGCCCCTGCCACACATTACCATGCAGATCGTCACTGATTGGACCGGCACAGTGGCATGCACAGCCTACTTCTGTCACTGCCAGAGTAGTCTCAGATCTATCTCTGTGTTGTATTAAGGAAAAGTATGGATAAGCAAGATTGGCACTAAATAATGTGTTTTCATTTATCAATCTTTAAAAAAATAAATAAATATGTAAAAATGTTGATTGTGAATATTTGTCATTTCATTATTTATTTTGTTCATTCATTGAACAAAACAGATACAAACAAACAAATAGAGTGCTATATATGAATATATATATGAATGAAAAGGAGCAGAAAGAAGGTTAACTTTGTAATTTACAAAAACAAAACTCTATTCATTTTGAACAACTCTTGAACGCTGTAAACAGCCACTACGCCATCAGGGGAGGCTCAGGAAAAACACAATTCTTTACACCTTTTCTGTGAAGGTTGTCAGTCATTCAGATCATCTTGAAGAAACTGTTAAGGCAAAGGCATCTAGACTTAGTTTTCAAGGTGAATATGTTTCATGTATTAATTCCAAGATTCCGCAAACGTAACCCCCAGACGCCCAGTTCTGACCCAAAGTTTGACTCAGACCTTTCAAAAATCCATCAAAATAGGTGTTGACTTATAAAGTGTTCCACTATGCACACATGTACAAACCTACCTGAATTGTCTTATAGTTAACTTTGTGTTTTCTTTCTATATTCTTCTAAATTATTGTGAGCACCATTGGCTCCTCTTCAGTGAAAGAGGCCGTTAACAATGCCTTCACATGCTTAACCGACGTGGCAGATTAAAACAGTAGTCAGTATGCCATTTCAATCACAAAACATGACAACGTCTGGCGGGCCAAATCAAACCACTAGGCTGGCCATTTTTGGCCCCCGGGCCCCACTTTGGGCACCCCTGCCCTAGAGGGAGGCGTTTGACCTGAAACTAACTCTGGTCTCATCGTTGTCAGCTATGAAAGGGCAGTGTGACTCCTGATGTGAGAGTCGTTAAAGGCTCAGGTGAGAGTTAGTGACACTGTTGCATTCAGGCGTGCATGTCCTAATAACGTGAAACAGTTTTGATTTAGGATTCAGAACACTGATGTAAACACTTTTTTGCATCATTTTACCTGGTTTGGTATATATTTTAAAAAGTAATTTTTCCAATTCACCAATCTCGAGCTCACATGTAGGTTTATTTTCCAGAATAAATCTTTAAACATGAACAGTTATTGAATTACAGCTGCTTTTATCATCTCTATTGAGTAATAGAACTGCGTATGTAAAACAAACACACTTTTGTTTACCCGGATGTTCAAATAGCTTGATTACATTATTGAAAAGAATCAGAATAAACAGATAAATCTCCTATGAAGAAAGTGTGTGTGGTCTGATGCTGTGGGTAATGTGAACCCATGCTTGACTTTGGCGTGAGCATGTGGGGAATTGGTGCGCCTCCATCCCTCTTTCTCTCACACATACATCAGTAATTGATCATTATTTCTGTATACAAAAACACAACATTTGCTGACACATATTGATAAAAGCTTTCTATAAGTATTCATATTCATTTTTTCCACTGTTACATATTATTTTAGTTCGGCCTTGTTAGGTGTGTGATAGGTTTACATCTCATTGTAAGCTGTGACAGAACAGAATTGTTTGGTTCCTTTTCTTTTCTTTATTGGTTGTTTACTTAGAAAAATGGAAATACTGATATAATAAATACAAGAAAAAGTAAAGAATAACGACATTACGAGTGTTACGGGTGCACGTGGCAGAGTGGTTAGCACTCCTGCCTCACAGCAAGAAGGTCGTGAGTTTAAAACCCGGCCAAAAATTCTCGGCCGTCTCCGGTCTTTCTGTGAGGAGTCTGCATGTCCTCTGCGTGTTATTGTGGGTTCTCTCCGGGTACTCCGGCTTCCTCCCCCGTCCAAAGACATGCATGTACAGGTTAATCGGCAACTCTCAAGTGTCCCTAGTGAATGAATGTGAGAGTGAATGGTTGTCTGTCAGTGTTTGTCTCTATATGTCAGCCCTGCGAATAACTGGCCACTGTCCAAGGTGTACCCCGCCTCAGGCCCAAAGCTGCTGGGATAGGCTCCAGTCACCCATGACCCCTAACGGGATAAAGCGGTAGAAAATGAATGAATGACATTATGACTGCATATTATTGTGTAGATTGAAGAGGCTAATAACAAGTCAATACAGAAATGTAGAATTTTTGCACATTTTGTTCATCATTGAAGTTTAGTGTTAACAAAGATGTCACAACTCAAACCCATAACAAGAACATGTATATATCAGTATTACCGAAACGTCAAGGTTAACACACGTTCTTGGTGTCAGAGTAGGAGATATAACATAGTGGCCAGGGCTTCCAGGTTGTTTCTAACAAGATTCAAATGTGACATCTGAAATTAACAAACATTTCATTATACACTCGAACCATGTGGCGAGTGCAAATGAAACTGTAAGGAGGAGCGTGACACGACCATCAGTTCTCACCAGCGTCTTGGCAGATGCCAGTTCACTTGTGCTGCTTTGCTCACACTCTTTGCGCTACAACACTGACTCCTAATCAGATTTTCAGCAGAAGACACTTCAACTTCTTTCTAGTGTATATATATTTAAATTCGATCTTAACTTTTGCCTCTGCTGTGCCCTCCCCATTTTTACCCCATCTAACCTCACCCCAGTACACCACCATCCTCCCCCAGCCCAGGTCTTATGTGTCACCGGATCCCCGGGGTGTGTGTGGGCTAATTAGGGTGAGGCGGATCGCAGAGAAACACAGGTGTTAGCCAGACCGTATTTGCTGTACAGAGTAATGACTGTACCAAAGCCCCTCATCCTACCACCACCACCACCACACACCCCCAGGGTAATTTGTTGCTACTCTGTATAACCATGCATCTCTCTGCTCCACTTCTGTTTGCTTTTCATTAATTCTTTTTATGTGGTTATTTGTTAGCATTATTTATGGCCCACACAAATATTAGCGCCATTAGTTGGAGCTACAACAATGACTTTGCCACCTGAGCCGCGAGGGCTAGAACAGTTGATGTGTCTTTATCAGGTCAAGGTGGTCTGTTAACATGTGTGTGTAAGCATTTCTCATGGGCTGGGTATAACTTTTGTTGTACGTCAGTTGTCTAATTTAGAATCTTTCTTTCTATTGGGATAAGCCTGTTAATACCTGGTAAACATTGTTGTACTTCTTTTTGGATGTGACTGAAAATTTCTAAGAAAAGAAAGCTTTCCTTCTTCTTGCTATTGATTTTTTTAAAATTTGACAAAGGTGTCAGTAAAGAATTTACAAACACAAATCAACCAGGAAGTGAAGTCAGAAGTTGCAAATAAGACAATGTCGAGACAGGCGTAAATAATCAGATGGTGAAGAGGGGAAAAGAAAGAGCTGATGACAGAGTTGGATCCTTGTGAGTGAAGATTGTCCCAGGTCAAGCCATGTCACAATAACAAGGGGGACTGTTGCTCACTCGAGCCGAACGCAGCGGACAGAAAAACCAAAGTCTGAGTCAGCAGCGTTTACCTCTTTCTCTGGAAGGATATATAAAACCATTGTGTGGGTTAACTTATTTATCTTATTTGTGCAGAATGGATATTGTTTTAGTTTAACAGTAACTGTATAACAACAAAACTCTGGCGCTTAGAATCCAGGTATAAGCAGGTTGTAGAGTGTTTGTCACATTTTTTTAAATAAAGACCACCAATAATCACTGCTCCCTAATCTTGCTCAATGCAATTAATTTAACTGAAGTGTTTTGTCACAAGATGTGTCAAAAGTACCAGTGGGGCTTACAATCGTTGATCTTTCACACAGTTTTTAATTGAGAATGTCAAAGCAGAGCAAAGAGAAAATGGCAGCAGTGCCAAAGAAAGAGTCTGTCAGAGTAATATCGGCTTGACATTTTGAAACAAGCGTGTCTGTACAGGTGATTACAGACAGTGGAGGCTACATTATGACTGGATAGTGAGCTAACTGATCACTTGTTCATTTGCACTTTTTCACTCAGGGGTCGGAGGTGTGACACAAGGTGTTTGTTCTTTTTTCCACTGCTGATGTAAGATTTTTCTTTTTTATCAGCACCAGCAACCTGTAAGTAGTGCAGGTGTTGCTCAAAGGAGCTATAATGCTGAGAATTTGTGAAATTGAACACATTACAAAAGTGAGATGAGCAGCATAGAACCTACTTAGTGAAAGTTTGGAATGGCAGCGGACTGATAATAGTACTTCAGTTTTTTCAATGTTGTTTTATCATTTAAAACAAGTATCTCGAGCGTAAAATGAATTGAAAGAAACGTTAATTTGCATCGTAATGCAACCTTATTTTCCTAATTAACTTGTTAGTATTGTTAACTAGCCAAGCAAAAGTGAAATGCAGGTCTTGCTCATTTATTTAAGGGCAACATTACATTTTGTCATCTGTAGGAGAAAGCATTGTTCATTTTATGCAATGTGATAAAGTCAGTGTTTTGAGACACCCCTAAAACAAATCTACTACTACTTCTACTACTTCTTCTACTTAGCATTTGTTTGAGCACTTTGAGCATAAAATAAACAAACAAACAATAAGAACACTTTGAACCTGTCCTCCATATTCAGCCCAAACACTGACCAAAACCCACGTCCAAATATGGTGTTTTAGTAACTGACAATTGTGACTCACTAATGTCACATGATAGCTGCCATTACAGTGATGGTCAGTGTCAAGTAGCTTTTCCACGCAGGGCTGTAGTTCACACCAGACCATCTAGAGACTTACTTTCTATCAAAGAGCATATGTTATCCTCTTATGTTTAGGTTTGTGTGGCTTAATGTTCAGCTTTAATGTGGTAGCTGGCCTGAAATTTTGAACACAGTAATGACACTGTACCCTTCAGATTAAAGACCTTGCCCACTCAAAGAATGGGAAAGTAACTGGCTTCAAGGTATTTCTTCAGTTTAAAAGTGACATGATAATAAAAAATACAAATACAGTGGCATACCATTTATGTAAAATGAGCTGGAGAGACAAGACAAGATTGTACTACATTATTAACTTCCAATTTACCAAGAAATTAAAACCAAGTTGTATTTGCAATACCGTTTTTTCCACAAGGGTAACGTATCATAAGAATCTCATACCATCAATTTCTAAGACTATCCAGGACTTAATTTTATTGTAGGTTCCAATTCCTATCTCTGCAGCTCCAACTATGAAAGTATCAAAAAGTATTTTAAAATAAAAATCAAAGAATTTCTATGTGAAGCCTCAAAGAGACTGTATAAAATATTGCTGTGGCAGGTTTGGTAGTAGCTCCTTTTCCCTTAAACGGCTACAAATGTTAAAAGGTTTTTAACATCATTAATCCAAGGATAAAAATGTCCAGTCTTTTCTGTTCAAAGCTTCTTTTTACAGAGGTGTGTACAAGAAACTGTGTGTTTTTTGCATTTATTAGACCCTAATATTCATTGTTGTGTTTAAACTGGTTCAATTTGGTCTTAACTGAGATGGTCTTGTGTTGATGTCTAAAGGCAGTTGCTGGAACAGTGTACAATAGGGTACAGTCAGGCTTTGTTCTTAATAAAGACTGGGCTGCTGGGCGTGCTATGGCTTTCTCTTTATGCTAATGACCTTTATGTGCCAGCTACAAAAAGAATGTGAGAACGTTAGCCAATGCTCATTTGTGTTGCCTGTTTTCTTTGGACTTGAGACAATATGTCATGGGTTTTGAAACAATTTCTGTAGAGCTGAAGGTGGGTGTGAAGACGGGGTTCAAAAATCCAACAAACCAAATTAACGGACGTCCATACTAGGGCATAATACTCTATTCATGGAACAGGCTATACGTGTGAGTTGGAGCTTAATTCATTTAAAATATACTTCACCTTCAGAGATAATGCATTGTGAGCCCAGAAACGGAATGCAATTAAGTGACTAAAAAGTAGTTATAGTGACATATTTTTCTAGAACAATCAAAGACTTCTGTTAATATGACATTAACCATTCAAAACATTAAATGCATAGCTAACAGTGAGGTAGGAAAATTCCATTAATGTATTTTTTTTTCTCAACAGCACTGGGTAAAGTGTTTGTATAGGCCTACAGACATGTAGCTTCATACACATCCAACAGGCCAGAGTGGGAGACAGTCTGGCTGCCCCAAACTTAACAAACATTGTTACA